>JACAXG010000052.1:308216-1001966 GCA_018881555.1 Amblyornis subalaris
TCCTTTCCTTTCTCCTTTCCTTTCCTTTCTCCTTTCCTTTCCTATCCTATCCTATCCTATCCTATCCTATCCTATCCTATCCTATCCTATCCTATCCTATCACATTGCTGAAATTTGTCACCACAGGAAGACGAGGAGGCAAATGTGCAGTTGGACGTAACTCTTAAAAAAAGTTGTGGAGGACAGATGCTTGTCCTCTGATTTAGGAAATCCCTTAACTGCAGAAAGGGAATACTGTTACTGTGTACTTTCTGTTTCCTTATACTTCCTCACTCAAGCAACCTTTACTAGGCACTGTTCCCACTGATTCCGCATTTGTACATAAGAGTTTCATTGCTCCAGGCTAGTGCCTAACTGTAAATTTGAGCCAAGCAAAGAAAATATGGACGTTATAGAAATTGTTAAAATATTTGGTTTAGGATTGCATAGTCTGTCTACAACACATACTCCATTATTGCAAGACCGCCTGTCCAATGCTCCCTTCTTCCCAGCTGAGCAGATCCTGAACACCAGCCCCACACAGAGCTGAGGGATTTCTTTTCCTTTACCAAGAGTGCTATCTCAGCTGTCCATAGGCTCAGCCATTCAGTGGTGAGATATAACAAAGATGGATTTGGGTAGTGAGAAACAAAGACAAACATTAAAACTCTCTTCTTCATCCTTCTCCCAGACTCAGCATCTGTCCTGCACTTAACACTCCTCTACCCATCCCAAGTGTCACAGGCTCGGGGTAGAGGTGGGTATGGTCAGTATGTAGCAATTTCTCTCTTCTGCTCGTTCCCACTCACAATTTTTCCCTGCACCAGTGGGGGCTCTCCATGCGTTAGGGTGAATGAGGCACATCCTCCTATCACCTTGGAGCTGAGAGAAAGGCATACCTGGATTATCTAGTGAAGGAACTCATAGGAGGTCACTCGAAGGTCCCATCTACCAGCTACTGCTGAAGACATGATGTTAGACTAAAAGTACTTTAAATCTCAATAAGTAACCTTACTAATATGAATATCATTTAGATACAGAACTCTCATTTTCTAAGACTATGTTTTGTTAGAAAATAGATAATATATACGTTTGAAAGGAAAGAAAAACATCACCAAATCATCATATATATATAAACAGCCAATCTATTATCTATAAATAAAATAATTTTTTCAGATAGAGCTCTTGCCCTAAAGATGATTATCTCATCAAAGTTTTCGTAAGACTGTCTTTATTAGCTTTTCTTCACAAAATAAGAAGCTATTCCATCGACAAAGCTAGAGATGCAGGGACAAAAGGTAAGATGTCCTTTCGGAGCAAGTCTTCTAATCTGACTGCTGGATCATTTAAGCCACCTGTTATTTGATCCCTGACCTTGCCATGAGAAATTGCTTAGTAGTAGGTTGCAGACTTCCATTGGCAAACATGCTGAAAGTGTACTCAGAGAGTGGTTGTTGATTAATTATGCATACTTCATGCCACTGAGATCTCTGAGCATGTCAGAGGGCTGGAGACAGAAGGAGGTGTATTGTTTCTGATTTTCTCTACTACATAGCATTCTCAGTTTGCACAAACAGAAGGGGCAATGCACCTTGCTGTTTTTAACAAAACTTGCAGATGATATTTTTATAGCTGAAAAAACCAAAAAGCTTACGTGAAATTACTGTTTAGAAGTAGGCATGAGGAATGCTTAATGGAAACTTTTTTGTGAACTGTTACCTGTGCAAGGGAAAGCTGAACTGTATAAGAAAAAGGTATAAATCATTATCTTTAGACTGAGAATCTGTAGAAGCTTTGTTTATTTTTTTTTCTTGTATGGAAGCACAGCTTCGATCCAATAAAGGATCCCGAATACTGTGACCCCAAAATGTAGTTACTCAGTAACCAGAATGGAAATCAGACCAGTGAATTACACAGCTTAACGTCTCCAGACTATTGATCATGGATGGACAAGGCATTCTCAAGATGAAGGAATGAGTGTATATATGTATAATATACTAGTAGTTCAAACTAGTAGTTCAACTGTTCAAGAGGAGATATCTGCAGCAAGGCATGTTTGATTGGAGCTGTTTCTCAGGTACCCCGAGAATCTGAATTAAAAGGATTTTGTGTGAGAGCATCATTCTCTCCTAAAGCTGGTCTGTACTCCCAGGAATGTACAAGTCATGGGGCCAGAAAGGCAGCAGGTAAGGAAGATCTTGACTCTGGAACATTGATTTTTTGGGGGAAGCAAAATTTAAGGGAAGTCCTGTGTTGTCTAGTTCCTCTTAGTAAAAATGTTTATGTTTTATTTTACCTGAGGCTGCTACTGGATATAAATCACGAAACCAGCTATATATAAGAAAACCCAACCAAAAACCCTACCCTGAACCACTGTCCCACTGCGCCACACTGAAGCAGTGACTGAACCACAGAAATAGTTTGCAATAGATGGAACCCCTTTTTGAGCAACTCAAATTAATTGAATTTACAGACTAGAACTGTATTCAGCAGTGTGTCATATTCTATTTCTTAAGCTCTTTCCACTTCAATTTTTCACACCCTCAACCCAATTTTTTCCCCCATCTTTGTTTAAAAGAGTCAAACAGACATCGCACACTGTGCTCATATGCTGCCTACTAGAACACCATCAACTCTTCTGGAAACACACAAAATTGTAGGTCTTAATAATGGTTTACTTCTCTAGAAAGTGCATCATTAGATTTTTTTAGTTTATTTTTTAATATGAAACATAATTTGCAGCTGTGTTGCTTACACTGAAGTGATTAAATCTCACCATATTTCTGCGCAGTATCTACGTGTCTTAGGTAACTTAAACAACACTGAGTTACTAGCAAATTTTGCTACTTGCCTGTTTTTACTGGAAATTGGAGGGGGAGCAAGAGAAATAACCCTTGAAAACTGGAGAGGACAAAGATGTTAAGGGTATATGGGAAAACTGAAAGCCTAATGATTGAATCAAAGCTTATGCTGATAGACCACTAGAGATTTGGTATGTGAAACATTTGCCTCATTTTCTGAAACAGCACTTTCTAAACACAAATTGCTATTAATGCTAGTCCACCAATCATTTCATMTTTCAGCTCATTTGGAATACAGTTTAGTAATTTATTATTGATCACTGTGTCCACATAAATCCTTTTCTTCACACTTTAAAACCTGACAGTACCTCATCATTATCATAAGGTATTATAACAAAACAGGAACCAGAAAGTTCAGGAAAGAGATAATATTGTAATTCAAAATGTATTTCTCCAATTCTGATGTCTTGTTCTTGTTGGAAATATTTTTCATTTTATGCAAATATTATTTTCTACAGTTTTCAACCTAGTCACCTCATGTTACCCTTTATGGGTGTTGAATGTGTGTAACATTTTCATCTCAAATAACCCAGGGTAAAAATCACCTGAAAGAAAAGAGAACAACAGTAATGTATAGCTCTTCATATGGATGGAAAGTATATTAATTCTTAATCCTTTATTGCTTCTCAACTCTGCGTTCTTAATTCTTACAGGTAAAGATATATCACTAACGTGGAAACAGGGAGAAATTTCTAGGCACCAGATCCAACACTGTTGTTAGAGACATGCAGTTGTGTGTAAGCACCAAAGTAACTATGCCCAGTACCCTTTGGCTAAAGGCAGATGAGCAACATCCACATTTCCGTTCCATATGAAACCTTCTGAGTTTGAAAGTATTTTTCTAAATAAACCATTAGAAGATGACAAAAAAAGCCAGTGAGCAAGCAAATAAATAGAAGTGGCTCTCAAATAAGCACAAAAAAGAGCCTGCAGCTCTTGCATTTCTTCAGCATCCCATGGAAAAGAGCTGCTTCTAAAATACAGAGAAAAGCACAATAAAGTTTTTAAGGATGATCTCGAATATGGGATGCTAAATGCTAAAGGTCTGCACGTGATAAACAGACCTTTGACGTTTTCACTTCCATTATTCTGAGAATCAGAATAGGTTGACAAAAAAAGGTCTGGTTGGAGAAAAATGGCAATTGCTTGGGGGGAAAAAAAAACAACCTGAAAGGGGAGGGGCGGGTGAGGGGACTAGTGGTGAAGTACTGTAACAAAATGGACATGGAGACTGTGGGAGGAGATATTAGTCTGTCTAGGTAAGGCAGAAGGTAACAAAATGTGAAAATATCACACGAGTAGGAAGATAGCTGGGAGGGATGGCGCAGAAAATTCCGTCCTCTGCACATGCTCCTGTCCGCAGACTGAAACAGAGGTTAAGGTCCCAGAATGTCAGCAAATCTTTGGCAGAAACCACTGGCCACAAGTAAGGATCCCCTGGCTGGTTTGTCTGTCTAGTACCATCTCAGCAGTAACTCACTGAGAAGGTGCTCTGCCCTGAAGCTGTTGGTTATTGGCCCTCTGCAGCCAGAGCTGGTAAAAGGGGACACCACTCTCACTCCACTTCTCATTGTCTTAATATCAAACCCACCTTCCCATTTAAAACCTTGCAAATGGTGACCAGAGCAGGAAGCAAAGCGAACCCTGTTCCACCAGCTTGTCTGGCAGAGGGTGCCCCATAGCAAGGAGCGGACAGGCTGCCAGACGAGACACCCGACTTCTGTCAAAGGCCATTTGTACTGTGAGTGAAGGAGATGTTTCCAAGTCTGGACAGACGTATCTCAGGCTGATTACTTGTGAAGTTCAAAATATAGCTCTTTTGTTTCCCACTAGCCTGATTTCTGCGTAGAGGTGATCAAAGAATTAGATAATAAGGCTTTTAATGCAAAATTGAATTTCATTTCTAGAAATTTTTACTCTCCTCCTCTGCCCACCCCATTGTTTTTGGCTGTGTGCATTCCTCATTACTTGTAGATTTCAGTTAGCAAATTTACTTTACCAGCTTTAGGGAAATCTATTTTTCCCTAAGTAATGGTTTTATAGCATTTAGAAATATTTCAGCATTTACACTTAGATAGAAGCTATCTGTTTTCTCCCAAATGATTAATAAAGTATGCTTACTAGCAATAAAATAAGCTTTTCTTATAACTACAATGCAGTTTTTCTCCTTTAACTCCAATAAATCTCAATTTAGTGCTGTTTCTTTAAACTGACCCTCCCCAAAACAACTGCAGTATTATTGATTCAGGTTCTGATTTTGTGATCTCACCAAGTATCACATTTTGCTTTCATGCAACCACAAAGCTGCAGAATGGAAAAATACCCTATTAAGTGCTTCCCTTCATGCCTGCAGTTAAAGTCTGTCTGCTCCTTTTGATTGATATCTCCATTGCTATCAAAGAGCAAATCCTCTAAAAATCATATAAAACGTATGCAGCTACTTCCTAATGTGCTGAGTTTTCTGAAAAAGTTCCTGAGACACATGAAAATTTATGTCCTTTGTGCCCTTTGGGAAAAAAAAAAAGTTCTAAGAAGTGGTGAAACAGATTCTTAATGTTTTTCTGTTAAAAATAATTTTGTGTGAAGAGATTTTAATGATGAATTTAAGTGTAGGTTGCTGCTAGAGAGGGAGGCACGCTTTTGCTTGTGGCTATTGCAAACAAAGGTATGCTAACCAGCTGTGGACAGTGTGAATTTTGTGTGAAGAGATTTTAATGATGAATTTAACGAAGGTCCCAATTTTAGTTTTTGAGGAGATGCTGAAAGTGTAGGTTGCTGCTAGAGAGGGAGGCACGCTTTTGCTTGTGGCTATTGCAAACAAAGGTATGCTAACCAGCTGTGGACAGTGCAATTCAGTGGGCAAACCCTTCTCCAGAGAGCTTGCTACTCTATACCCTATTCCTCGCTTTACACTATCACACAAAGCCTAATTTTTCCCAGAAATAAGGTGACCCTATAATATTTTCTTACTAAGGCTTTACTTTACCTAATCTCACCCAGAACCAACATGAAAATGCAAATAGAAAATGCATCTCTACATTAACATTCAACTGCGTAATGTACTTATTGTTAAAATAGTTGGTTATTTTTATTTCTTGATGTCATTAGAGGCCCACATTTCTTACTACGGAACTGGACAGACAGGATTAGTCCAGAATTACATAAACTGGTTGTAATGAAATCCAAAACGGTGCAAAACTCCCCTGAACTCGTTGTGAACTTTAAGTGCAACCTGTGCAGAAGACGTCTTCAAAGACCAACCTCTTCTCCCAAAATTTTTGGTAGCGAGACCAGAAGTAAACAGGCAAAACTATTGTTGAGCAGAAGTAAGGGGAAAGCTTTTATCTGTCTGGACCTTCATATTACCCACATCCCCATGAACCCTCTAAAGACCTAGATCATATTAACTGTGGGAACACGCAGAGCGTCCTGGCTGCAGGCCAGTCAGGAGTTTCAGAAACAGCTACGAGTTAGTTGAAACAGGTGCATGTAATAAAGAAGCCTGAAATAAAGAACCAGAACAACTGGGCTGTGTCAAGTTGAAGTTACTATTACACAGGGCTGTTCAAAATTTTCACAACAAGTTTCAGAAACCTCCAAATCTGCACTTTGCTTTTTTACTTCGGAAAATTATTCATTGAAAAAGTACAAACCAATGTCTTTTCCTCTTACAGACAGACCTAATATAATGCAAAACCCTTACATTTTTTCAAAACCTGTGCTGTTTGAATTGTTATTGTTGTACAAAGTTGACCTGTCTAGAAACAAATACAGATCAAAAATGCGTGTATTAAAAAGTCAAGGAAAAATGGAGGCATCTGAGCTCTTACACCAGAACAGAAGCAAAAATCATGTAGTCTTCCGTACAGGTCCATCCCATGTCCTTGTAGGAAGCTTTATTTTGCATATGGGCAAAGGAGAAAAGGAGATAAGGGCCCATGGCGAATGCAGGAACATCTTCCTAGTTCAGACCAGACATTATCCCTGGACTGTGTTTGGTAGGCCCTATTCTGGCAGATCTGTGGAAGTTTGTCCTCCACTTCCCTCCCCCAAGGATCTGAAAAAGGAAGCAACAGATTCATCAGTGAGTCGGACTACATTGTCTGGACATTGTAGCCTGTATTTTCTTCAGTATAAATTTTTAGATGCTGAATTTGGCAGGAGAGTGTTTGAAAGCCCATGACATCCCTCTCCTCTGATTTGACACCCCAATAAATACTAGCAGCCTATGAATCCAAACACATACAGATCAAGTCATAAGCAATATCCAAGATGCAAAGAAGGCCAGATTTTTACCAGCTCTTCCACAAAAATGTTAGCAGTTTCCATTGTTAAGATGTGTACCTCAGGAGTCAAAAAATATTCTTTAGACAAAACATTACTTAAGAGCATAAAGTGATTCACATAAGGAAGGATGCTACAGTGAGTTAAACCTTTTCATTACCAAACAAATTATCAGCTGTCAGAAACAGTACATTAATTGTATTTGGTATCCTGGTGCATTTTTTCTTTGTAGAATCAATACCCAAATCCTTCAAGGTTTAAAAAAAACAGTTCTTTGAAACTAGTAATAAGTACTTCCTAGAAATATGTACTATTTCCCTGGAACTGCAGTGTGAATAGCAGTAAAAACAGGGTCTGGCAAAATCACTTGAGTACTATTGGACTTTTCCTCGGTTTAGAAGATGAAAGTTTAAGAAGTTTATGGATTAACTGTATCACATTTTTTCTATGAGATTTAAGCTCGCGTGCTTTCTGCCAACATTTTCAACATATGGAATTCATGTTATAAATTTAATGATCTTGGTGACATAAAACTAAGGGTTATAGAAAACAAAAGCAAAATTCTTACAGAACCTTCTAGTTATGAATGTACATCAAGTTGTTCAAGCTGGAGTTGTAAACGTTGCAGCTTATTGCTCACACAACATAGTTCCTCACTAAAAAACTGTCAGTGGGAGAATTCTGTATCCATATCTTTTATAGAATTAAAAAAAAAAAAAAAATCCCACTTAAGTCACCGATATAAAGAAATCCACTACGTAGACAACAGAATTTTTGATAATTTTCATGCCACCACCTTTGGTAAAAAAAAGTGCATCCAATGGCTTTCATGTGTCTAACACATGCATCCGATTTTGTTGCTTTTCGTCATATCTCCTTTTAACCTGGGATATAAAAACAGTGGCTACAGCCAAAGACATCAATAAACATCTAAAGATTTCTGAGTATTTTTAAAAATCTCTGAAATGTACTCTGAGTGGTAACCCTCCACAGCAGAGGAACAGCGTAAGACCACATGCATTTACTGATATTCTTATGTAAGAAGGACACTTTGACATCGTAGACAGTTTTTTGTGTGCTAATGTTGTCAGGAGCTGTGCTGTTAGGAAATTCTAACTTCTTGTGTGATTGCTTAAACCAAAAGCATGAAAGAATGGTGACTGAATACGAAGCAGTCCACTTGCACTTCACTTTGGTGTTTTACAAATAGCACAAAAGTGTGAGCTCAATAAAAACAAAGAGGAACCCAGCAAGCCAAGGTGACAGACTCAGTTTTGGTAGAAATAGGAGAGGCGTTAGAAAAGGCCTTCCAAAAGCCATCCCAAAGCCAAGATTTTAAGAGCATCTTTATAGAGGTGGTGATATAAACTATAACAGGACATTTCTGGAACAGTAAAATGCTGGCTTCAGCAACAAAAGCTGTAAGGCAACGAAAGAAATGGACAGCTGTAATGTTGAAACACTTAAATGAAATAAAAGTTGATAGCCAGGAACTGTCAGAAAGCAATTAAAAAATATTAAAACCACAGACATTATGCATAAAGAGAGGCAAAATATTTATGAGGGATGGGAAGCATCATTAATTATAACTACCTCAATTAGCTTCTTAGGATCATCAACTCTATCATTGCAATAAAGAATCTCCAATAAAGAAACATCACCTAACTAGAAAGGCTTCCGATGTGCTCCTAGGAAGGCAACTGATGTGCACCCACTAGATGCCAGTCTGTAATGTGGGAAAAGTTCTTCCCAGCCTATAAAAGCGTGCTTTGGCTGAAATCCAACAGAGTGGGAAACCTAGCCATAAGAAACAAGAAAAACAAACCCCAGAAAAAGGCGGATGGAGGCAAAGAAAACAGATATAAAAGGGAGTCTGGATGAAGCAATTTAAACCCCTTCCAGCCTAATTATGGTGTTCCCCTGCAGCTTATGGACAACCCAATCATACCATAGTGATAGGAGTTCTCTCAAGCCTTTCCACACTTCCCTCCTCCACACATGAATCTCCCAGTCAGAAGGTGCTATACCCTCTTGTGGAGCTATGGCTCCAGGTGCACCTCTTCCTGAGAAAAATGCCAAGAAGTAAGAAGTCGAGTGTATTTGGCAAGACCGTGACCCACAGCTGACATTTTCCCATACAGAAGGAGAAAAAGCCTTACATTCATGCATCAAGATGATGATCCAGGCAACCAGCAAAAGCTTAAGGGCTGAAGTTCTAGCTGCACACATGCAAGTGGTACTACAGGCTTTCTGACTGCCAATCTGCTGCAAATCAGACCATTCACAACAAGAAATTCAGGTTCATTGCTCTTAACCTCTCTCATGATGTACATGCCAACAGGAATGCCATAATCATGGTTTYGAGTAGGTGAGGGTGTCCTCTGTGAAACTTTGAGGATGCTGGAGTCCTCAACTCTCTGACTAAACTGCTGCAGCACCATGGAAGCCAGGATGCAGAGCGCTGCTATTAAATATATTAAGCAAAGTGTGCTTCCACAGCATGGAAAATGACAGTATGGGCAATGTTTTTTTCCCATTCTCCACTTCATTATCATATTCTTCTTGTTATTTACAAAAAGAAAAGTATGATTTAACTTGAACATGAGAGCAACACTAATGTGGAAAAAAAATTTTGTACTAGACAAAAAGTTGAAAACAGCCTCAGACCACAGTAACAACCAGTTGTCACAGGCCTTAAGGAAACAAAAATATTGGAGTTTTTTGTGTAAATGTTCGTCACAAAGATTAGAGAGTACTCCAAAGGTGGGTACACAGAATCAATGTSCTGTAGTGAACCCCAGATGATGTTTTTATACCCCACAATAGTACTTCTGTGCCCTAAAACTGCATCTGAACCTGCAGATGTGGGTGGGCACACACCACCAATAGCAAGAGCCGKCTTCACACACCAATAAAGCTTTGGAATTCCTTACCAGTGCCTTGGACTGTATCAGTGAATAATCAAGTGTGATAATCACAATGACAGATTGATTTATGGACTTCATAAACACTTGATTTATTTTAAAATTTGTTTTATACATGCTTAGGCACTCAAAAAAGAAAGCTAATCTGACTCACCTCAAAAATCTCATGAACTTCAGGAGAGACAGCACAGAAGTTTCAACCTTCAGCTGTCTGACACAGCATTGCATGTGTAATTCTTATTTCACAGAGTTACCTGAAAAGTCTACAGCAAGTATCAAAGTTGTAAGCATGAGAGTTGCTAAGTTTCTGCTACTGATAAAAAAATAAACCTTGAATGCTATAGATTTTCTACAGATGCCTAGCTAATCCCTGTTATTCAAAGCAGCAAATAAAATTTTAATTTATACTTGCTTGCAAAAAATTTAAATAAAGTAGTAATCTCATCTAATTCAAACATTCATAACTGAAAGTCAATTACTTAAAGTAAAAGTGACTTTTCATAATCCAGAAAAAACAAAATATATCATCAAGATTATAGATAACAAAAGCAGACTCAATGAAAAGACTGTAATAATGACCTTCAGAATGGGAATGCAGTTAGGATAAAGAGAAGTGATATGATAAAAATATGGAAATAAACTTCAGAGGGAAATTATACCAAACACTTCTTTTCATTCTTTTTGATAACACAAGGGAAAGAGTCATTACATGAAAAAAACCAAACCAAAATAATCTACACTAAAATTTGAGAAACCGAAATTCCTTTTCAAATTATGCATAATTAGGCTATGAACTTTATTGCCATAAGATATTGCAGAGAGCAGAAGTTCAGCATTACTCAAAAGAACAGAGCAAAAAACTACCTTACACTATGCAATTTAAACTGTCCTAGTGCAAAGCATAAGACGTAACGGCTGCACTGAAGGATTCAGAATATCTTGTCTCTACAGGCAAGTYATTGCATAGCTATCTTCAGTGGAGTCTCCTGCACATTCATTTGAGAATGATAACAATAGAGTTTAATACAGGAATCTGGACTAGACTGATTAGTTTAATTAACTCTGACAATTTCTAAGGAGTCAAATTCTACACTTACTTACATGTAATATAAACCTGATGAAGCATTAGATTGCAAAGAATACAAATTGGCTTAGTATGCCAGAGGTGTTAATGCTGGAGTATTTGTATTAAAAGTAAATGGAGCATATTCTCAGAAAATAGCATTTCAGCATTTGCTGAATTAATCACATTAACAGATTTTTCTTTAGAACTTTCCTTAAGATCAGAATCTTCAAATCTTTTTTTCTACCCGTAGTCTTAATTTTTTTTTTAATGAACACATGACAAAATCACAGAAGTGCACCTCTGGGTTAACTTGTGTTCAATCCAGACCTAGAAATGGTGGAGATGTAGTTCAGTGACGACAAATGGAAATACACACCAAAATCCATGTGTGCTGAGATGGGTGGACTGCAGGGCTTTAAAGCCCTCCAACACTTTCTGGGAGCTTCTTCTCAGAAGCACAGGGTTCTTTTACAAGTGAGTTCCTAAATGCAATTTTGAAAAACCTTCTACTGGAATAAAAGAAGGCTTCCTCCCCCCCCCCCCCCCCCCCCCCTTCTTAGTTTTATCTTTAAAGAGAATAAAAACAATCCAGGAAAACTGATAACCATAATTTGTTTTATGACTTCAGAGACAGACAGTATCTAAAAAAGAAACAAGCAGCATATTTGACAAGTTTATAGGAAAAAATACAGACTAAAGTGTAGTTTGTCACACAAAGTATYCCTTGGTAGGTTAGATAAATAGTTTATGAAGAATATTGAACATGAAAATGCCAAAAGCAATGAAAGTTACTGTGAAAGCTATGATATTGTACAAGGTAAAACCTACAGCTACACTACAGAAGACCTACAGTACTGTACATGTACAGAACTGTGCAAAGCTGCCAGGTTTTGCTTCACTGAATTTCTGTAGCAAAACCAGAAAATCTTGCCTGTAGGGCCAGGACTCTTAAATGTGGAGACATAAGCATACAAATGCCTGAAAGGTGCAAACACTGCAGAGTGAAAAGAATTATTTAGGAATACAGACACATCTTTGAATACTGAAGAATAAAATAAGGACAAGGAAAATGGGCTTAGTGTAAAGTCCTTTACAGCAACATACTTTTCACTCCAGAAGAGACACCAAAAGCATGGGAGCTAAATTACTTGAAAAATTTTGGTGATGCACAATGACTGCACTGTTAGTGAGCTTGACTAGAATAAATGAAGGCTGCTGACAAGACTCCTGCCAAGAATTGGTAATTATTACAAACTAAATGGAATTTTAGGTGACTCTGCTGAATTTCTGTAGTAGTGATCATACAGTCAGTCACTCAGCAGGTCTCAGCATGGGAAACTCAATTTCTATTTGCAGTGTGCATGGTAGCTTGACTTCTAATACTTACAGAGAGAAGAATATTTCCGGCAAAGACTTTGCAAGTGAATCTATGAAAGTCCAGTACTTACCACAATTTGAAGTACAAATCTTCTTTTCTGACAAAGATGACAGCCTCAGATACTGGAATTAATGGTTACCAAGCCTATTTTGTTAGGAAAAAGGCAACACAAACTGTACCTCCAGAAACCGGAGAATAAGGTTCTAGATTTGTGTTACGTACAACGTAACAATAACAACTTCTTGCCCTAAAGAACAATCTAATGCTTGGAGATGTTTAGTGTTTCTTTTTCCTGAACAATGTAAAATGCTTTTATGTACAAAATGAATGAATAAACAATTTTCTTTTCATGACTGAGGCAAACGAAAATCCAGACATCCATTTGGAACCTACAGGTTCTGTATTTTTACAGTGTCAGGTCTACATAGTGAAACAGAGACATATGCTCATTTAACATTGTGCTATTGGGGTTGAAGAACTGTTACTTTCTTAGTCAAAAAACCACACCATCATCATTATTCTTTTATTTCTATCTTTTACATAGTTCTGGGGACACTGCAAATCTTGATAAGGTACCTGAAATATACATTACGGATCTCTGCTGCATGTATATCCATGGCCTCATTGTGGAGTAGCACCTGGGCACACAAGCAGTCTTTGCACTGCCAAAGCCACTCTCAACCCTCTGAAATAATTTACAGTAAATAGAAATATCTCTGAGCACCATGTCCATTCTGCTCAGTATTAACCTGTAACATGTAAGGCAGTGGTGTTCATCCTGTCCCCACTTGGCATGCAAGCAGAGATAAGAAAACCACAGAGGATAGGAAGAATTGATTTTTTTTCTCCCTCAAGAAAGGCTGGTTCTGTTCTGCCTATAAAATACATTAAGCAAATTGGCTTTTGCGCTAGATCAAGTCAGTAATCCATGGAAGAAACAGTGCTCAAAGACATCAATGAAATCATTGTGCTACAGCCTGTGGATATTGTGCTGCCTCTCTTTCTGGTACCAATCCCCTGGGTTGAATTGGAACCTGTATGAGCTCTCCCCATTATTCCCAGCTGGCATCTGACCTAAGGACTGTGATGCCTGGTTCATAGGCAGATGGATTCCTAAAAAAAAGATCCTCATTTTCTAAATTTGCGAGTTGAGTGACCTGAGAATAAACAATGGGACCTTCCAGTACTGCCAACAGATGTAACAGCATGAGATATGGAGGGGGTATATAAAAATGACTGTCTCATTCTTCTATGAATTAAAGCATATCCAAGTATGACCTCAATATTCCAGAAAGGCTCTAGTAGAAACTGGATTTTTATTTCAGTGACACTAGATCTGATTCTTTCCCCTACACCTATGTTAGATGAAATAATTTAGGGCCATAGTAAAAAAAACCCAAAAAACTGGATTCCCAAAAGGCTAAAGTGAAACCTAATTACCTAAGTCATGGAAACACTGCCGTTCAATAAGAGCACTTCAAATTTTCRTGCTCCTTCCTTTGGCACACAGGGCTATGCCTTAGCATGTACCCAGAACACCACAATACTTGGTATGGCAAAGGAGGTCACCATCCATCTTGTCAGGATCCTAGGCTCGGATCCAGAAAAAAAGACATCTCATCCTTCCTAAAAATCCTTGAACAGTTTATCCAAGAAGCATTTTCAGAGCAAATATAACACACCAAGATGCTCCTATTGACCCCAAGCTACAAGTGAAACTTTATGCATGAATATGGCTCACTGATTTTACTGAGGTGTTTCATATACATATATGAAATGAAGTGTGAAGGCACATCAGAGATCAGATTTAGAGCTGTTAAACTCTTTTATAAACTCACCAGTTACCAGCCTCTGGCTTACTGCTCAACCACAGCTGAGTTAAGCAGATGCAGGAAATTCAAAGCATCCTGGGCACACCGGATTCACACTTCTCCACAAATTAACAGTGCCTGAGCACCACGTCTGGTGCAGTCAGATCCCTGTGGTATGTGCCCTGCCATTGGTAAGTTCACGTATGGTCCCTCCAATGTTCAGCACAAACCAGTCTCCCCAGACACGTATAATTTAGTTCACAGATGTACAGCAGGTCTCATATGTTCTAGATATATTAGAGCTGTTACACATACTCAGTTTATTTATATATGCAAAGACATTGTTACCTGAGGGTAATCAAAGTTGTCAGCAACCCTACCCAGGCAGAGGAGAGGCAAGAGCAGAAAGCATGACTAGTCGGAGGCTTGAAGTCATGCAGACTCTCATGGTAGATAGGTGAGTCAGTCAGCCCAGCATCAACAGACTCACCCAAAGGGAAAAAACAGCTGAAGTTAAACTGTGCTAAAGCTCAATATATGCATATAAAAATAAGCAGCAGTAAGTATTATTTTGCTATTTTAAACATTCTGGTCACAGCCAAAGCCAAGGCCCTGATCTGGGAGGAAGGGCACCCAGGGTAAGTGACAGTCTGTTCCCTGAGGGGCTTACAGGCTAAGCAGGCAGGGCTAGGGACAGAAGAAAGGAAGAATTGTTATCCACACTTTACAAACAGAGCACAGCAATACAGAGTGATTAAATGCTTGGATCAAGGTCACACGGGATGTCCAGGGCAGACCTCTGGAAATGAACCTACATCTCATGGTGCACCTTCCTGTCTGTCACCCAGACAGGTTTAATTCATAAAGAATAATAATTTTTTTTTTTTTAAATTTAAGAATCAGCCACTTCCCAACAAGACTTATGCAGGCTTTCAGTCTAGCATTTCCAACTAACTTCTCAGTCTAGCAGCTAAAATTTCATTACATCTTTGAAAACATAACCGTAGCTGTTTTGCCTCATACTATATGTAATATGTATACTGCCAAAAGCACTCCCTAACGCTGTAATATTTTGCTCTGTGAGAGGTGCCATACTGCCAGCAAGCAGCAAGCTGACTGAATAAAACTGCAACCATTGAACAGTATCTTCTCTGTGTCAGTGTGTCTTTTGGCCTAAATAAAGTAAATACACAGCATTAAGGGCCTGATCCTACTCCCACTTAAGTCAATGGCAAAATTCCCATTGATTCCAATGGAAGAAGCAGCCAGCCCTAAAGGAACTGGTGAATTCTTATTTCCTTAAATTTTTGGCAGATCAATTCATGTGCAATTTGCAGCCCCAGAATATTGGATGAGAAACAGTGTCTCCATACATAATTTTAAAATAATGAAGATTAAGTCAATTTCATTACTGTACAGATAGTGTACAAAGATGTAATAAATCCTAAATTAAGACAGGAAAAGAGGTCTCCCAGGGCAGTGTGAAAGGGATCAAGAAGGATTTCCACTATGGAAAGTGGATGGTAAAGCATTTTCCAGTATCTTATGATATATGTTATAAATCCAAATATAAGGGTTTAAGTTCTTCACATTTTACTAGGGTTCATACACAAGAAAAAAACCCCAATCAACAAACAAAACAAAACATTGAAATAAACCGTAGATGAATCATGGATAAAATGCTGTCCTTGAATATATATATGATTTCTATTGACATTATTCTGCCTTACATCTTTGAACAAAATTCAGAACACATTGTTTTCATTTTACTACTTTCTCTTAGGCAATTGCATCCAAGTAGTCTTTAAATATGTTTTGTTCATGAAGCTATATTTAGAGTTCATCTATTTAGATGTTACTTATTTCATATCCCAGGTCAAATCGCACCTTCTTTCCCCTCACTTTCTTTATTGTCTTTTCTTCCGTAATTCCTGGCAGACATCGTAAGCTCATCATACTTTTTCTTTCCATTTGGTTTACGATATTTATCTTGGGTTGCCAGTGCACTTGGTGCCACATAAGACTTGTAGATTGTGACTCCTGGGTTTTTTGGCAGGATACAGTATCAAATTGCTGAAAATTTCTCCCAATATTACTTAAGATATTTTTAGGTGAAATAAAAGTCAACAGAATATGTGGCCACTGTGGGGACTCTAAACTCCCTTCTTTTCCTAGATAACCTCAGATGTCAGCTAGACTAAGAGTTGCTAGCAATATTAATCACCCGTGTAGTTTAGTGACAAACATAACTCTTTTGCAAACATGAATGACAGGACACAGTTCAGGTGTGAGAAGGCTCAAGTCCTAAAAGCAGAAAGAATTTTAGATCTAGGCAGAGACGAGTGCCAATGAAAAACCCTCCAGAAGTTACCCCATCAGGGTGAAAGGAAGCAGAATATATATTAGAAGTCTAAGGAATCAAGTCCTGTCAGGCACTGCCTTCCATGGAATAGATAAAAGTCATGGTGAAGACCTGAGTGCTAGGAACGGCAGCATAAAATATTGGTATGGTTCACAATTCAAAGCTGTGTAACAACAGGCGCTGAAGGCATGTGAGTCTGGGGTAGAAAAATACACAGTTCAACCAGTTGTCTCCTGCAGGAACTCAAAGTGCTTGCTTCTGGACAGATGCTGAACATGGGTAGGTAATAAGTTAGGCTGTGTCTTCTTGGCTGTAGGTGTTYAGCCCCCACCATTTGCAGAGAAGACTGCACACCACAGCCGATCATATTTTATTATTGTAAAATAATAGTTCCAACACAGTTGGTGAAGAAGACCAAGTGAAAATGGGTATTTATGCCTGCAAGGATGCAGATCTGCTGAACAGAGAGGGTCAGTCAAATACATTTCTCTCTGAGAATCAGATGCAGCAGGAAGAACTTTCAGATTACCAAAACAATGGCTAAGCCTGTGCAGATCCAGACTTTATTTAGACACAGGCAAGCAGATAAACACCATAGATGGAAAAGTGCTTTTTTTAAAACTAACAGATAATGATGGCACAAGCAAAAATTAGTATAAACTATTTTTGGACAAGAAGACAAAAACAGGAGATTTCTAATTATCAGAGGAGTAAATTAATGAATAACTTTTCAGTAGTAGTCATGGGTCAGGAGAAAAAAATACAATAACACAGGGATGAACACAAAGAGCAAACACTTGGGGCTGTATCTAACCATAAGTAAGACTTATCTACCCTACTTTTTGCAAGAGGATGAGTTAGTAATGTGGACACAGGCCTGGACATGATTTTTTTTCTGCTCAACAAAGCGTATTTTCATATTTTGAAGGTATAAGTCAGTTCCTATTCAATAAGTTCCAAATATAGAAAGTGTCTGGAAGAAGCACGCAGATAATTATTTTAGTAATTGCAACAATATAGTTCACACCTACAAAAAATGAGGTACTTAGAGGAGTTTTTGGTTAGGATCAAAAAAAATTAATTTCTTTGAGAGAACCTAATTCTTTCAAGAAACTACCAAGTTGCTGTTTTGACTGAATTAATCATCAGTACAGAAGGCAGATACTGCCTGAGGAATCTAAGTGTTTTAAGGGAGGAACATTTGTCTGAACAACAGCAAAACACAAAAGGATGTGTACTTCAATCCACATGTAAGTTTTGGAAATTATTTTAGTTTGCAATTGCTGATAATGTGCTAGTATCTTCACACCAAGAATTATAAGTTTGTGCCTTGAAACTTGGATGAAMAAGAAATTCACCAATTACCTGAGCTTAACTGTGTTCTAGTGAACTCATGGTAAAATCTAGAATGCACATCTGCTTTTAAAATTGCAATTAGCTCAAGAACATGTTCTTGTAAAAATCCAACTTACTGTGATTTTACAATGCATTTACTTTAAACCGGTATGTCAAAGAAGAATGCTGTCTCTGTGAGCTCCTGTAATGGTACAGAAAACACAGCTGAAGCTTTGCTCCTCCTGTATCTCTTCAGAAGTCCAAAGCCTTAAAAGTTCAGCTGCACCTGGAATAGCAGCATCTTCATGTCAAAGTCCAAGACAAACACACACTTAATGAACCTTCTATCTCCCTGGGCTCAGTACTCAGTCCCTGACTTCCAGGGCAGATCTTAGCTGAAACAGCCAGTTTGGACTCTCACCAGCAGGCTCTTTGTTAGAAATCAACTCAGCCACCTGCAAAAGGCCTGATCTTCCCTGAGGAGGTTCTGGAAGGCCACAGTCCTAAGTCAGCATTACGTATCCTTATCGTTTCGGATAGGCCTAATATTTCCCTTCACACCAGACACCTAGCCATGTGCAATGAGCTTGCTATATCTGACTGTAAGTGCACAAGTGATTGCATATATCTGTACATCTGTCAGAGGCGGAATGAACCATTACTTCCTTCTTAGTTAATACAATGAACATATATTTTGCCTCAATCATTTTTAACTCAGAGAGAAACAAAACTAATTTCTCTGAACTTTGAGGGACTATAACGTTTCAGCAAGCTTAAAAGCTCTAGTTGAATATTCACATCTAAAAATTTTTTATAAATTCACTTGTGTATGTACTTCAGTATGACAGAAAATGAAATTCTAGTCTATTTTTATCTAATGTGTTTTAAACATATTTTTCACAAAACTTCTATTTCCTCCACAGGAGGGAGATTTCCGACCAGTCTCATCCTGTTCTCAGCCCTTTCACCATTTTTTTTTTTTTTAGTAAGAGCAGTCCCATTAATTTCAGATGGGATTTAGTGTGCTGGATTGTGAGCAGCAGGACTGGCTCACTGGAGCCCCTGAGAAGCACAAATACAGCAAGTTGCTCCTGTGTTCAAACACGCTGCAGGCTCTGGGCACAGTGCAGTTTCCCCAGCCCAAAGCCTCTCCCCAGATCCTGCTGGCTCCAACAGAAATGCCTTGAAAACTCTCTGTGCAAAACCTGTCAGCAGTCCTTGAATGATACCATTCCCCATTAAAGAATAATGACCACTCTCTAATTTTCATTGCAGAAATATGACCACAGTCCCCATGGAGTGTGGCAGGCATGGGCTTTCTCTTAAAGATTTTTCCTCTGGCCTCAGGTATCTCAAGGTGTTGAAGCTGAGATGCTGTGAAGTAACCAAATGGGATTGGAGAGCCTCTCCATTTCACAATCCCAGATCCTAAGCTCCTCTTTCTCTTTATTAGACAAAGAGTGATTGTTTCTCTGCTCCATGTCCTTTTGAGCATATGTTTATGGGGGATAGTGATGTAGAAATCTGTGGTCTTGGCAGATAGGAGCTGAAATGCTCTGATTAGGCAAGACTGCTTCTTAAAGTATGTATACTACTGGAACATCAAGTACCCACAAAAGTTTTGTAAGAAGTACTGGGAAGTCAGATGGCTCTTACAGTTAAGTAATTTTGTTCTTCCTAACATATATAAATATCTTTTTGTATTGGGATTCTGATTTACTGCTGGAGTCCTCAGAAGCAAACAGATAATAACCCCTTGACTTCAACAAAAATTTAAAAAAAAAGTCTGAAAGGTTTCTAAAAGAAAAATATTCTAAATATATCCTAAAACAAATATACATCTATTCTAAAAGAAAAAATTTTGTAAATGAAAAATTTTTCTTCTAAAAGAAAAATTTGAGAGTGCAGGGCAGTAAGTTATTATAAAAGTATTACTTACATCTTAGGACTGTAGGGTTTTTAATTTTCCAAAGACATCAAATGTCTTAAAAAGCTAAGCAAACCTGTTTTTCAACCAGAGTTAATAAAACACAAATCAAGGCACAAATGGGTCACAGGTGTCATAGCCACTGGGGCAAGAGAGCAAACAGGACTTAGTAATGATATTCATGCCCCGTCCTTGAGATCATGGTGCTTCACATCCACATTTGTCTAAACCTTGAAGCGTTACAATATATCAGGGAAGAAAAAGACATTGCTCACTTTTCTTTTTCTATTACTTTGGATTTCTAACAAAGAGCATGAGTCAGCACTGCTAAATGTTGTGTTAAACATATAAAGAACTACTGCAAAGCAATTTAATTTAATCAAGCCACATCCCATACAGAATAAACTCCAATTCTTTTCAAAGCATGAGTAAGACAAATAAGTCTTTTCCAGCCTGTTTTCTGCTGTCCTCAAAGGGGTTAAAAAAGCCTAATACAAAGGAGTTAAGCAATGTCTGAAACGCGATAATAAATGTGACACTCTCTGACTATCAGTAGCAAATATTTGAGCTTATCAAATAATGGAGGAAGTAGTTTAGTTACAAATAAACCAATCTCTCATAAAACAAGTCTTCACACAAGGTAATTTCATTGAACTGGAGACAGCTAAAGGCCACCAGCGGGCAGGACTCCCGCTCCCCGTGCGCTCCCCAATGGCCCCGCCTGATTAATGGTGTGGTCAAGTCCTGGGATGCCAAAGAGGGACAAGGGAGCCGGCCTTCATATCAGTGGAGCGGCAATAAATAAAGCATCACAGAGCTGGTGCGAGGAAGTGACTCATCCTCCCGGAACACAGCGGGATCTGTGCTCTCCCTCGGCCGCTCCCCTCCCCCTCACCCCCGTTTTCCTCCACTGCAGAGACCAGCGTGTCCCAGAGACTATAGTAGATGTCACCGCTTGGCACTGGCTATGCAAAGAGAGGACAAATATGTGGGTGTGCTGTAGATCTGGGACGAAAGCCTTAAAGCCACAGCGCTCGTCTGGAGGGAGCGTCTGGGCTGAGGCAAGGGCAGCAAAGCACGTGTCAAAGGACAGTCTTCCTCACGGAGGGAACTGGATGCTCCTTCTCATAGTCGCGGCGTCTAAGCAATGCAGAGGGCAAAAATAGCAACTTTGGTAAACAGTAACAGACTTTCCGTCCAAAAGTGATGTAAAAACCCGAGCAATTAAAACACAGGGTTTGAAGCAAAAGGAGGTGGAACTGAAGCCGAAGGAGTTGCAACATGCCCGTGGCTAAGCCGGGAGCTGAAGTGTGGTTTGGCCACAGGGTTAACACCAGTCAAACCGTGTGGGGCCGCCAGCCGGGCTGAGCCACACTCCTCTCTCTCCACAAGCTCCCATGCCCTCCCCAGCAGCTCCTCCTCAAGGGGACATGACCCCATCTCTGCACAACCATCAATGGAAGCACAAGGCTATTTGGGGAAGGATGGTAGGATTATTCTCCTGATGGCAGGGTACCTGTAGTGTCAGTTCTAGGTTGGACTCCTATTTTCTCCATCATAAGAGTATGTGACCTCACTGTAAGCATGCAGGTAAACAATTCATACACCAATAAATTCATTTTCTTCCTCTGACTAAACAGTAAGGTCCCAAGGGGTATCAGTAACAAAATTTACTTTTCCCCTTTTTGTTTTTTGAGCCTAACATGGCTCTTATTTACTACATAATTCATAGTACACTAATTAAACAAACTTTTTTTTTTAACTCCACATGCTTCTATATAAACTTGTGAAAAAGGTACCTCTTTACAGAGGTAGCAGACTGATAACCTTATTTCAGAATGTAATGAAAACTTAAAAAAGGATTATAATATACGAAGTAATACAGAAAATCAGATATGCTGGTATTTGAGAATATAATATGGTGTTATTCATGTACATGTATATTATATCAGTGAATCTTTTTCTATATATATCAATTTGAACAGGCTTATCTGTAGACATACAAGTTAAAATAGGTGAGTATAAAAGCACATTCAAAACAGGTCATGTAACAGCTATAGTGTTTGAAGTAGATCTTGTCCGCATCACTGCCCTTTTTGTTGCATCCATTAATTATAATACTGGAAAACTCCATTAATACCTTGATGTTCAGTCCTGAATGTGGGCTTAAAGTCAATATACAAACACTTCTCAAACTAAATGCAAGTGCATCACCTAAATGTGTGAAATCACCTGGTCAGCTACTGGTTTCTCTACTTTTGCTGCTTCCAGGGCAAAATAGACTTTAGTGCCTTTTAAAATATTTTTGAATTATACCAATGGATGACTTTAGTGAGCTCATTAATATAATCTGTGATTTCCAGGGCAAAAGTGGTCAAAAGATACTTAATGCTGTCTCAGCTGCCGGTGGTGTTGGAAAGCTCACTCTTGGTGCTGCAGGTGGATTTTGCTGGGGTAGCTGAAGCATGGGGCACCCCCATCCACATCTCCCACCCCCTTGCCCGAGGTTGCTGCTTTTAGCAGGAACTGCTCAATGGGAGATGCAGTAAGTCTTCAGGGGCACCAGTTAATGTTAATATACCAGGCTGCTAACTGAAGCAGTGGAAGCTTATCTGTTCCATTTTAAGTCATCATTCTTCCACAGACAGAAAATTCAGATGGCTGGAATGGTGGTGGGGTGAGGGATGTGCTTTGGCGGTGCAACATAAACCCTGCTGCAATCTTTAAGCCTTACATTCAAGTAAATAAAAAGAAACTCTGATCTGCCTTCTGGACAGACATGTCACTAGCTTGAATCCTGAAAGAGTCCATAGAGAGCAGTAGGCTTGATAGCTGTGTAGGTTGTAACTGGTTTGAAGGTGGTAATAAGAGGAAATGAAAAAAGAAAGGTATACAAATCATATGTGGGAAAAGCAAAACAAATCCATGCCACTCCACAGTCTGGTTAGGCCCAGATTCACCTACACAGATGACCTCCCTTGCCCCCTTCATTTTAGAAAGAGTTTCTATGTAAAGGTTATGGGAAGGATGAACTACTCTATATGTATTTGCATATATATACATATATCTATATGCATATATATCATATATCTATATTGGTATTTCCCCCTCTTCCAATCCCCACAGCATTGCCTGGCTTTGCTTTTAACTGAAACACACACTGTGTTAGTTAAAGCTTTTCTAATCCTTTAATAAACATCTGAAATACTTCTTAAAAATTCCGTCACAACTTGTCCTGACACACGTCAGCCTCGGCTGCACACTTGCACAAGGTGGGGCAGGTGGGAATGAGAGGCCTTATAAAATGTAACGTAAACTGTGTCATCTCTACTGGGATTCAAAGGAAAGGTCCACAACAGAAACAGTCCTAACTTGTATCCCAGGGTTTGAACCAGTATTGGAATTCAACGCATAAGGTCTGTGAAAGCCAAAACAAAACCCTCCATCCTCTACCCACCTAACTAGATGAAAACTGCATGCAACACAGAGATGGTGTTGAAAGAAAACACTCTTTTTGTTTTATCTTTATCCCCTGAATGTTGCTGGTGAAGCAATGCTGCAGCGCAAGGGTTAAGGGCTCTCAGAGAGCCATGGTGCACTTTAGCTGGTGGGTGGAGACACAGCAGAATGGAGGCCTGTGCTGCTTTCCCTGGGAAGCTTTCAGATTAGTGTGCTTCCAGCTGCATTTCCTTGAAAGTGATTTAGTTTCAGCCCATATCAGAACCCTTTCACGGAGCTGTTCCTATTCAAAATAAAGTGCTTTAAGAAAAGCACTGTGATGGAGTTTAAAGTAATCCAAAAAGTATGGGTTGGCTTAGAATTTCTGTTACAGCTAAAAAGGCCAGGATTCAGGACAGGAGGATAACAGAAATTATGCCTCCCTGTACATACTAAGCCCTTTTTTACCTAAGGCATTTACCACAAAGAACAGGAGGCTTCATCACCTCTCTCAGGGCTTACAGTAAGGGAGGTACTTCTTTATGTCCCACTAAGACTTGTTTCGTTACAAGATATCCCTCAAAATTATGCTGAATTAACTCTCTCTGGGAACACTGTATTTCATGCCAGCCATGGTCATTTCTCTTTGTTTTAACTACAATTCTGAAAACATTGTCCCATTTATTACCCCAGAAACTGCAGGTTTTTTCAGATATAACAGTTGTTTAAGTAAAGATCATTTTTTTAGTACCAAACCAACAGCACAGACACAGCTTTTAAAAATCTAAAGTGTTCATGAGCAGTGCTTATCCTGTGAATGACAGCCAGGCATATGTTCTTAGAGAATTATTTCTTTGAATGACAAGACTGCCAAGAGGCCAAATGAGAACAATTAAGAAAAATGTCATTGTTCTGTGCACAGAGAGTAACAGAGGGGACATCTACACTGCAGAGCCCAGGAGCCATTCCAAGTCCCCACCCCAGGAGCAGGCTCTGGCTGTGTCCTTGATCCCAGTGGACCCAGTGGATCCCAGGCCCAGGCACCTGCTCCAGGTGAACGCAAGGACTGCTCTAAGAAGCATCAGGTGTGGGTGTTGTGGGGACCTGAAGAGTGCCATGACATGCCCTTGCTGGTAAGTATGGGCATAGCAAGAGATTTATTATCTGAAAGAGAGCTGTGATTTAAGTAAACAAATCAGACAATGGGCTGGAGAGAAGTGATGGAATACATACTGAGCAACAGGATGGTTTGCATAAGTCTTCCTGGTTTAAGGATATTTGGTTGTTCGCTTGTAGATTTTTCTCTGAGAGGAAGCAGCACTTTCTTAAATTACTGGAATGGGATTTTGTTAGATGGTGTTTTACTGAGCTGAAAGACAAAGGAAAGAAGGGACATGACACAAGAGGAAGAAGCTTGGAACAGTAGTGCAATGAATCCAAGGCGAAGAGAGCATGCAGGAGAACTGTACAGGAGGCTCCTGCATATCCTGACCACCAATGTAAAGTATGTCAAGATGCTTAGGGTGTGGTTAAAGAGATCTAATAGCAGTTCAGGGGCTGTGAGAAGATAGGATGGAGTGGACTATTTTGATATCAGACCCTGGTCCTGTCCCAACACCTTTTTTAGAACCAGCAATATGTTTTGAAAACACAAGCATTTTTATTCCATAACTTTTGTAGTAACCACCCTATTGGAAAAGGTCACCGTCAGATTGTGAGGGAAACTGGCAGATCAGTTAGAATTTGCATGGCTAAATGCCAAAACCACTACCACTTTATGGAAGAGTTTTATCTACTCTTGTTCAAGTTGCATGCAGTAGGAATACAGAGAGAGACATTTTTAGGGACCTGCAAGCACTTATTGCTTTTCCAATCCCTATCTTAGAAAGCAAATCCATTCCTAAAAACTAGAAGAACAAGACATGCGCTTACCACAATATCAGATCTACTGAAACAGCGCAACACAGGTGCTTAAGTCCTGGCAAAGAAAGACAGAATAGGGGGGCGCTGACATGGATTTTCAAAGACAATTCAGGTATTTTTCTTTTTGCTTGGGAATACTTGTTTGTTCCTGATTGCTCACTTCCTTGTCCATTGCTTCAGTATGAACAACTGCATAACTGAGTGTATCCTGCTAAACAGAATAGTAACATTTTCCATGTACTTAGCATTCAAGCAGATATAGCTGAGAATTGTGTCTCCTTACCATTGCTCCCATGGCAATGGAACTGGACCTTGTCTACACAAAGTTGGATTCTTGGGTTGCCTACCACATGGTACAACTACCAAACTTTAAAAGTAACTATGGTTTCTGCTGATGCAGCTCTTCCTTGTTCTATGTCACATTGTCTCTTTTCACCGTTCCAACTGCAAATGAACTTACAGACATGGCATTAAGAGTTTTAGCATTTAGGTACACTAAACAACCGGTATTAAACCTCATTCCRAGTCTGCAGCTTTCAGCCTCATTCTACATTAAAATCAGTTTGGAACTACGTGTTTTGTGTGCCTTCGTCCCGGTTTTCCTTTCTTCTTCAGGTTGAGCACATGGAAAAGCTATGAGAATGCTTCACCTGGCAACCAGCTTGCAGCCCCAGCACAAGGATCCCCTCAGACTTCATTAGGACTTCAAAGGAAAATGCTACACAGCTCTGTTGCACAAATGCTGTGGAGTGGTGAGAGGCAGCAGTGAAGAGGTTAAAGTTACACTAACGTGGTCCAGGTTTCTATTTTGTATCTGAATTTGAAAGCAAGAAGGAGGAAGCATAAAGGAGAAGGGATGGATTTTGGTAGTGAAAGGGAAAATAACTTTCTTAGCAAACCTTTACAAAGAATTTCTTTTACACCCTAAATGGCTAAGATTATATTAACTGGCTTGGAGTATCCCCACATATATGTTCTTCCCCCAAGAAAGACATTTCCTGGGGTTAGGGGAGTGCAGGAGGGAGGGGAGAAGGCGGGAGAATGGGGATATTCGATGTATTGCGGTATGTCTGGAATCCTCTTATCTGTAGCAAGACTGAGAACACCTGGACAACACTTGCCTTCCTCCCCCACCCACCTGTGCAAATTGCTAAGCGCGCTGAAGCTCAAAGCACTACGCCATACGCCAGTCACATCACAGAGATCCATTGTGACTTCTCCGCACATCAAAGAAAAGCCACTGCACATCTTCTCACAAGTGCTGAGGGAGGCAGTTGTGAAGGGGTTAAAAGATCAAGTTCTGCTATAAAGATAACAGGAACTGGAGAACACGCAGCAGATGTTCCATGTGGAGGCACTTAAGTTTACAGTCCCACCTGTGTCCATTTAATACCTTTAAAAGCAATCTCCTGTTCATCTGTGAGAGAGAAGAGAAAATCGATGTTCCAATCTCACCATCTTCTCACAACATCCACATCCCACATGAGGAAAGGGAGGAGCGGATGGGATGAGCAGACAAGACAAGAGGGCTGAAGTTGAGATTTAAGGACATGAATATACAGAGATTTATGCAAACGCACATCCCCATATGGAAAGTCGGCCACTCTTTTATGTGCAAGGCAACTCATGCTCTGTGCTGGGGAGCAGCAGCCCAACCTTAATGCCAGCATTTAGGATGTCTTAAGAGCAGCACGGACAGTAACTAGTCATGTCACAGAGTTTTACATCCTTCTTTTTGTTTCCTTCCTTCCTGATCACGTTCCTACATCCCTTCCAAATAAACCAACCATATTTCATTACATGTGTTGAATGACTTAAAATAGAATAATTATGTTACAATTTTAYGGGAATACACAACCAGAGAGATAAAAGTTGGAGCTGAGTATGGTCCATCACACTATCCGACACCAGAGGGTCCACGTGGGAGAGGCTTGGGAAAGTTTCATGGTAGTATTTTTATTCCATATACATTTCCATGGTTCAAATAAATCTGGGGCTAGCAGAAAAAAAACCATCTGGTTACAAAGAGCTGTGAGTTTGTTTCTGTTCATCCTGCACTAAGGAGATGAAAACATAGCCTGTAGGTCATACCCAGGGACACCGGACATAAAATCCTGCTTCCTTTTTCTAGACTTGCTGGTTACAAAGAAAAGCTCCCAAGCATGACTCCACATAGCTGATACATACATATCCGTGACCACCAGCAGCCTGAAATCCTCCCAGGCTGAAGAATATCCCTGAGCACATTTCTGCATCACTGCTGGTTGCTTTCAACAAGAAGCAGGGAAGAGGCAGAAATGCATCTCTCAAAGAACTGAAATGAAGAGTTCCTGGAAAGAAGAGGGTAATATAGAGCTTGAGAGTTGTGATCTTAAAAGGGATCAAATTGTTCAGCTGAGTGATGCCGATCTCTCTGTGAACTTCCACTGATATCACTGGGATACTGTTGTGCTGGAAAGTATGCAACTTATATATTTATACTGTGACCCACGAACCATAATTTAACATGGAATTCAACCCTCTGTGCTTAAATGACTTTGACATCCCGAGGCTACAGCAATTCAAAGAACAAAACAACTACTGTCTCCTCAGGCAGGCACGGTTCTTAAAAATATAACGTTACACAGAAAACAAAGGTAGAATAGTTTCATAACTATGTACAACACACCTTAGCGCCTTGTCTTATGCCAGATGTCTCCTCACTGCTGGCTATCTGCCATTTGCATCAGTCTCCCATTTCAGGTCTTGGCACAACCCAAGCCACTCCTCCTTGTGACCTATCTGAAGGAGGAGTTAAAACCAGCAGTAGCTGGGGGGTAACCATGAGGTAGCTGCTTGCAACGGAGATTGCCTCTCTAGCCAGCATTCCGGAAGTATTTAATCTATTTCTAGCTTTGCTATGTGCATGACGATGGATTGTGTGTTTGCACCTTTAATGTCTCGGTTTACCTACCTCCTGTTTTTTTCCCCTCATGCAACCATCACTTAAAGAAAACATTTAGAATGTTTCATGTTCAAAAACCGAGATTTCAGCATCACAGGAAGGTTTTAGTGTAGCAGTTGTTGCTCAAGACCTAATGTTGCAGTAGCAGAGAGGTGCTAGCAAACAAGAACACCTCTGGCTTTATCTGTACAACTAGGTGCACATACAAACAAATACACAGGACTGCATAGGCACAAGCTACCTTGTTTTCAAGTGCAGCATTGCTCTATTTAACAATACCGTGGCACAGTAGCTGCAATAATTATTAATATAGTTTCTTTACAGTTCATATCATAGAGAAATTGGCTGCTACCCTTTCCCCCCATATCAGGCACATTTTCTGGAAATACTTGTGGGTCTGAAAGGAAACACAGTTCACAGTGAAATATTTGCAGAGTTCAAAGCTTACCAGCAGAGAACATCTTCTGGTTCAACACTAACAACTGCAGCTCTGACTGTGAGAGCAGACAACAACCTCGTCACACAGCTGGCACCTGCATAAGGAGTCCAGAGGTAGAATGCTGCGGGTTCACTTTCACATCCAGAAACTGGATGAAGTCAGGAAGGCTCAGCCATTTCTAATTTCAGATGAGCTGCTTCAAAAGCTACAACATGCTCCTTAAAAATGTAGCTGGGAAATACTGGGGAATTCCATTTCTTTCTAGAAGCCACTRCTCTTGATGAACTGCTACTGCACCCAGCCACAGTGAGGTCCTATAAAAGATGAAGAGGTGGCTTTATTTTTTCCCCCATTACTTTCCTCCATGCTAGCTTGCCCTATGTTATCAGCAAGCTTGCTGACTGGGATGAGACCTCCCAGACAGCTTGCAGGCAGCTCTGGGGCAGTACCCATTGCTTGTTGGGGTACCAGAGACTTCTGCAGCCGCATGAGAGCACACTGGCTTTCCTGGCAGCCTGACCAAGCCTTCTGTTTCCCCCCACTTACATCTTCAGATTCAATAATTTCAGTCTCTTGTTGTTTCTGTTATATAACTATAACTCCCCTTTGTTTATTTTGCCTGTAATCCCATCTCTCTCCCCTACCAGGCCCAATGGCTTAAACTAGGGAATGGTGCCAAGGGTTTGAGCCTGCATATTACTGAAAAGCCTTTTGCACTGTACTGTCCCTGGGGAAGGGTGGAGGTGTGGGCTCCAGCCACATTCCCCAGCCACCTCCATCCCCTCCCAGGAGCCTGAGAGGCCGGTTACAGGACCCCTGCTGTACCCATTACTGACCCTACCCATGCTTCCCATCTTGTGTGAAAGGTTTTCAGTAATGCAGAGTGCTGGCATGCTATTTGTTTATTAACCCTTTAGGGCTGAGAGACAGATCTCTTGAGGGCTAGAGTGAGAACTGAGGTGGTATCTCCAGAAGCTCCTTGCAGCAGGATTTGGGTCCCTGCTTGCACCCACCTCTTCAGTGGCTCTGGTGCCCTGTGGACTGTACCATGCGCTGGGGCAGGCAAAAGATCAGTGGTGGCCTGACGAGAGAAGGGGTTCTTAGGGAGTCAAAGCACCTGGAAAGGACTGCCATGAGTAACACATTTTCCCACTAATAGTCTGGATATAGTGGGAACCTCCTCAAGCCCTCTCCACGCAATTTTTCTTCTCTTTTGACTCCAGTGTAATACCCAATAGATCTCTATTTGAGTAAGCAATTAATCTTCCTAGGCTAAAAATTCTTTTGCTTGGTTCCTATCACAGTATTTTTTTTCTGCTAAAAATAGCCCTGTGAGCACCAGTTATCTGGTGGTTACTCTCTGGGGCATGGACTGCACTCACTGAAACTTGCAGGGTTGGGATCTAATTCACAGAGTCCTGTGGTGCTTTGTCTTTAAAGACTGTTCCCCTCCCCCTTTTTCCTTTTCACTGACTTGCTCCTTCCTGGCATGCAGGTTACCATAGAAAACATTCTTAACTTGCTCTATATCTGATACTTATTTATGTTTTCTTCTCGATTACTGTTAGCCAAGAAATAATTCTTTTCCTTATCTACAACTGAAACCAGAAAAAAGAAGAGAGCAAAGGCCACAGTTTCAGGACTGTGAAGTGTTTTCTCTTTCTTTTTCTTTGCTGTGGTTATTATTTTTCCATTTTTTAAGATGAATAAAGATTACTGCAGCACTATATTAAAACCCTTGCTATAGTGTGAAATGTTTGGGTTTTTTAAGGTAGRGAAAGCTTATTAAATGCTTTAGGAAAAGTTTTTACCACTGACCACAAATGGAAACTCTTTTGAGTTCTCTTGGTAAAATATTGGGCTTTTKATGTTGGTCAGAAGGGGTCCTTTGATTCCTCTTGTTTGTTGTTGAGAAGAAGCAGAACGGAAGGAAGCAGAATTTCTCAATATACTCCTGTTTATATTCCTGGGGGTTTTTGGGACAACATTTGAACAATTTCAAGTAGATTAACTCATTACCTTAAAGCAGAGTATCAGCTGGGAGAGCAAGAGGAAGATCTACTGAATGAGTTCAATTTTATGCCCAGTTTTGCTGTCTAGACTTGCATTGAAGAGAGGTAGAATTATGGATGGTGGAGAATGTGGTGGTTAGCCTTGCCGAGTGCAAAGGCAATCTCAGTGGTAGTATGGATGCCCACACAACAGTGGTTGCATACTTGCATGTAGCATCTAGTACATTAATTATAGTTTTGCTGGGAATGGGAATGCCAGAATCCTGCAACATAGACAGAACTTCTCTGACTCTCTAAGGTTAAAATAAATAGTGATTGCCTCTGGCAGTACAGCATTTATGAAATCAAATGCATGTGTTCTATACATGCAGTGCTACACATGTACCACTGTTCTATAAAAGTGCATCTGTGCCTTATCTTGGATCGGATGTCATCATCATCTTTGTATGGCATTTACTGGCAGGATACCATTAGAAATTAAGAAAACGCACACTTATTACTGCCCAGCATTTATCTCCATATTGCTAATAAAAACCAGCTCTGTAACATCTGAATTCCCTTAAATAGTATGAACTAGCATGTGGCCAAGTTGTTGGTTACCGGGCTGACCAGGGATTGTGGTTGTCTGCTCTTTTACAGCCGACCTTACCTGGCATACCGTGTGCCAGTGAATCACCCAATTTGCATTCTAGAAGGCAGAAGGAGTCTGAAGTGGTAATTAGGCTTTCCATTGCGTTGCAAGTTTTATTGCTGTAGATATCCAGAATCTGATTCTCTCTGCAGGATAACAAAGTGCTGGGGAGAGCCATTAATTTCAACAAAGGTGCAGATTTACACTTGTAAAGGAGAGGAGGACTGATGCTCTCAGTGGTAATGATAGAGATTGAAGAAAGGTAAACCTTTATTCTCCAACTGGCTCCAGAAAACTGCAGCTCTAAATGTATACTCTAGACCTGAGATTACAGTGGTTTATGGTCATATAAAGTTGCTTAAATAGTTAAAACAGACTCTGCCAAGAAAACAAGATGCATAAAAGACCCCATGTGTTTCAGATGACTGGGATGTCTTTCCTCTTGGTGCTGTCTATTTGTTTGCAATAAAAACACTTTGAAACAGCTAACCAGGAGAGAGAGTAGCCTCTTCTTCCAGCTTAGATAAATGTGCAAAATGGGCTCCTAGGAGATGAGGCAATAATTCTTATTACTCTACTTGCAAAGTGCTCACTGTTTCCTCCTTCCTGCGACCAAGGGCGACTGGAAGATACAGAGGAAAGTTGACTGGTACACTAAGGGAGAGATCAATATCACTCACTTCAGAGGTTTTCAGGTGTATATCTATCTATTCTACCTGCTGTGAACTTTTGTTTGCGATAAACTTTTACCTGCAGTAGAGGCATTTCATCAGATGTTAGAGAAACTAGGATTAAACCTAGTTTGTTAAGCCAGCAAGAATGCCAGGACCTACCATGAAATGGAATTTCCTAGTAAAACGTATTCACTCATATTTTACAGGAAATTTTGTTATAAATGAGCAATGCCTACTTTCCTTTTTTTTTATGATTCCGCTGCATGGGAATATGTATTTGAGATTGCTATCTTTAATGTGCTACTAAGGCATTTCTTGGGAGCAGACACTTCAGTGAAAAGGTGCCTTTTTATTTTGAGTGATCCCAGTTGTTAACGAGAACCTTAGGGCATATCTACAGATATCTATATCTATCTATATCTATATCTATATCTGTATATCTATATATCTATATATCTATATCTATATCTATATCTATATCTATATCTATATCTATATCTATATCTATCTATACATATCTATACAGATATCTACAGATATCTACAGATCAGCAGGTGCTGGTCTTGTACCGGCTGCTGTTGCACACAAAGTAGCTGTGTCAGTTTTACGCAAACTCCATAATGATGAGGTCTGTTGAGAAGCAGGATGTATCACTGAGGCTGCACAGTGATACTGATAGGACTGTACTGTAGGGCTGTGCTGTTCTTGGGATCTAAGCTAGTGCCACTCCAACACCCTGCATTGTACAACATGGACACAATGGCCCAGTGTGGATTTTAAGGTTTGTAATATTTGACCAAGACGCATTGACAAATTAGTAAACCAGAATTTAAGGACTGGAGTGGATGTCTACAAAGGGATTGGAATGGAGCTTCAATATGAGATCATGTGATGCTGTGAAAGGCTTTTGTCTCCTCATTTTTCTTCCTCTCTCCTCCAACCAAATAGTACCATCAGATTAGGGCATTCCTCAGCAAGATACAGGGTCTGAATCCCTTTAGTAGAGAGACCTATTGAACTGAGATCATTCACTCAGACCCTAAATAAAAAGAAGCATCAAGTATTTTCCTGCAAGAACTGTTTCCAGATCCAGGATCCCAAGCAGATAAAGCTACTTCAGTGTCACTCTAACTCAGAAGTGAACGGAAGATGTATCCCTGAGCTTTGTACGTTGTATTATCTGGTTGTAGATGGATGCACGCTCAGCATGCTGAGTGTAGCGGACTCCATACAGAAGTGCCCAGCACTCCCCAGCACTGCACAGCAAGCTGGCACAATGGAATCTTTACCACCTGCACGTGTACTTTGTCTATGTTCTCTTTTTGATATCCTCTTAAAAGGGTTGCTGAATATGCACTATGAATGAGGCCAAAAGGTATGCTGAAACACATTTTCTCACAAACGGTTCGGGTGTGTAATAAAAATATGTGCTCATGGTCTAAAGTGCTTAAGGGAAAATGAAGATCAAAATTATGTCTTTCAAAAAAGCATTTAGTCAGATCTGTTCTCCCTGGGTTACACTGGGTTTTGGTTTTGGTTTTAATAGCTAAATTTGAATTGATGGACATAGGAAATAAAAAAAGTAAGGTATTTGACCAGGTTTTACAGCGGTGTGTTTCTGTGATAGGTAGACATTACAAATATACATGAAGGATATCCAGAAGTAACAATTAAGGACAAAAGACTAAGATGAGATCTCAGATTCTCTAAGAGTGGAAATGCAACAAACATAGCACATACTGACAAACATAGTTCAGTTATTCACATCCATCTCCAGTTATTCACTTTGCATCTCCATTAGCTCAGACAAGTTGGACAAATACCCTTAAGCAATGGTACAGTACTGGACACTTTAATGTCTGATTGATGTCTGTGGAATAAGTCTTTGTCTTTCAGCTACTGAAAGAGTGTGTCTAGAAATGTGGCTGATTTTCTAGTATAGCAAATTCTAGTTTTGAAATGAGTAGCTAGATCTTCACATTTTTAGATCCAGGCAGTACAAATGCCATATTCTGGGATTCATATGGAATTTTCTGCAGCAACCACTGTCTGATAGTAATCAGACTGTCATGAACCTACATTTATTTGAAATTAAGCCATTTGTCTATCTTAACCTATTTTGATTTACTGTCCATCCTTTTATATCCCTCAGAACCTCACATTAGTAGCCGATGGATCCAAATACTGGCTTTTTTCTACTTCTTCTTTCTCTGGTAGTAGTGACTTGTAGTCATTGAGTGGTTTGTTAATCAAAGAAACTTCTTCCTCATTTTTCGTAAAAGATATTTTGGTGTTAGTGTCATGTTGATGTGACACTGGATTGTATTACTGTTGTAGAGTGACTTTTTTCAACTTCAAATAAGAATTTGATAAGAAGTTGACAGTGGTGGAACAAATTAGTCCACTGTGAAGTCTGTTTCATGGGAAAATATTTGGCAGCCTGGGGGGAAGATTCAGCTATTGGCTAAACTCCTCCCTTGCAAGTTGTCAGGAAACAGCCCTAATCAGGGACAGCTAACCTGAGATGATAATTCTATTCCACAGTCATTTGCATGGTTTCAGAATCCTGTTTTTGTTCCACCTTGGCACAAAGAAGAAAATATTTTGATCTTCTTAAAGCCAATCAGACTCTGATAAACTCAGAGTAAGGTTTACCATCTCATTCAGTCCAAATCCAGAAAAACAAGAACTGTAAAGAGCCTCTTTTACATCTCAGCTTAGTACCCTTACTGACTAGCTACAGTCTGTCCCTGTCTTCCTCTCTTCATTTTGACTCCCTAGAGCCACCTTTCCAGATGAAACTCAACACTTCTCTGACCTATCTTAGACTGCATCTTCAAGGCCAAATGTTTTGGACAAAAATGTATAAATTGAACAGTTTTACCACCAAAAAAAAAAAGCAGATGGTGCCAACATAGCACAGGTAAACTTTGGATCTCACAGAGTGCTGCCAACCCATTTAACAAAAAATCAATTGAGTTTATGGCAGTTGACATCTTGGATCTAAAAAAAAACCCCTGCAAATAAATGCTTTTTATCACAATGACATTTCTTCRTTGGCTTTGCTCAGTTTTTGAATGTGGGAAACAAGATCATTACTGAGTTTGATTTTCTGAAGAAGAGCTAAGTTAAAGAGGCAGAATTTGGGAATATGCATTCAAACTGATGATGGAAGACTGAGGCCTTTGCTTCATAAGACAGTTTGCATATCTATTCATTGACATCATGTTTGTTTTGCTGTTCTTTGCACCTAGACACAATAGTGTAATTGAAATATTGAGACAGCAGCTGAGGCAGCTTATGGAGCAAGCATCAAAAGCTGTTACTTCCTAATGAAATTAGCAATACAGTGCTTAAGATATAAACTGTTAGTAGGTGCCAGAATACTACTGAGATTTTTTTCTTGGAAAGAGAGTAACTAGGATAATTGAAAAACTAGTGGGAGAATAAAATCTAACTTGGAAAAATTTAAGTTAATACACTCTATGAAATGAAAACATTAGATAAAACATTTTTTCTCTGTGGGTTTGTTTTTGTTTTTTTTTTTTTATCCTTCATTTCTGTTTTAGCTAAAACAGAAAGGATGTAGTAAATGAGTCCACTCATTTTGGTAAAACATGGAAATGAGCAGAGGAATTTGAACACAGTAATGTACAAGAAAGAGCAAAGATAAGTCTACCAGGCCAAAAGAAAAATCATTCTATCTCTCCACTGTCAGGATATAAAATTGTTTGGATATATTGAGAAACAGCTGATCAGATAAGTATAACATTTACTTCAAAAGTTGAAAGATTAAGTTTGCCAAAATGAAAACACAAGTGTCTGAAACTGCTACTACACAACTAACGTGAAAGGCTCTAAAAAACTAACATATGAACATTCAGTGAGAGCTAATAATTGGCATAATTGTCCACCTTATTGATTAAAGCAGTTATTTCAGTCTGAAACAGATCTATTAGAACCAAATACCTTCTGCATAGCTGTATTTTTGTTTTGCTTTTTTCTTCAGGCCTCTTCCCTATCAAGGCAGAAGAACAATACTATAAAATGCCTTTGGAAGAAGTTTTACCGTAAGTGTTGTTCATATGGAAATTCAGAGTATGAATAAGAGGTGGCAATGGCAAGGTGTGCAATCACATGATCACAGAGTAATTCAGGTGAGAAGAGACCTCATGAGGTCCCTAGCCCAACCTCTTGCTCAAAACAGGAGCAACTCACAGGTAGTTCTGCATTTCTTCCAATTGACTTTTGAGAATCTTCAAGAGCAGAGGGAGCCCAGGTTCTCTGGGCGACCAGTTCCACCTTCTCAGCTCTCCAATTGTTGTGCTTATATCCAGTTTCTCCTTACATGCAGTTTGTTTCAGCGTGTTGGTTTCAGAATGCCCCTCATTCCTCCACCACCCACCACTGTGAAGAGCCCTGGTTCCTGTTGGCCCATTATTTCAGCATGCCTAGGTCCCTCTGGAAGATATCCCTGCCCTTCAGCGTGTTGACTGACACCCCCAGCTTGGTGTCCTCTGCAAGCTGGATGAAGCTATAGCCTGTCACTTCCTCCACACCAGTGATACTGATATCAAAAAGGACCTTAAAAAGGAGAGGTCTCAACACACTTGCAAGTGGCCTCCGGGTAGAGTACAACACATTAACCTTTCCTCTCAGAGCACGATGATCCAGTGCTGAAGAATATTGCCCCATTCTGGTATATTCTGACCTAGGTGGTCCTGAAAACAAGGTCACTTCCTGAAAAAAAAATAATTCTAGTTGTAATCTGAATAAGTAGAATGGGGAAAAATATGCTTGGTCTATTCTTGTCCTGGAAACATTTTAAAAGGAACTCTTTTAAACAGTGTTCTTGCTAGCAGGATGTATCTCTGGCCAGCATATACAGAGATGGTCTGTGTTATAAATGATTTTACAGAACAGTGCTGTTGAGTGGAGAAACTTGATCTGGCGTTCTGGTAGCAAGATCCTTCCAGCACAAGTATAAAAATGGCTACAATTGTCAGCATGAAACTGTATGAAGCATCACCAGCAAGTTCTTGTAGAATACATGGTACAGTCGTTTGTCTGAGGAAAATAAATGATTCTAACATGTAACATAAATGTTTTATACCAAAGCAACTACCGCTATTTTTTGCTAACATGCTCTCTGGTCCCAGAAAGTTCCATGCCATTTAAACCCACAAGATTTGGTTTTTCAGCTAAGTTCAATCAATTTTCCTGCAAAATACTTTCGTTTTGCAAGTGATGGTAAGAAGAATAAATAATGCAGAAGAATATAATTATAGAAAAAGAAACTGATGTCAACTGTTACTTCTCAAAAGTCATCGTTTTTCCCCTTCTTTTCAATTTTTCTCAAAATTCTCTAAGTCCATAGTGATCTCGATATATAGAACAACTGCTCTTTCTTACTGGTTTCCATAAGGCAAAAAAGATGTAGTAGGTTGTTGAAAAGATGGGCAGAATGCATAAATTACTTCTTAGAACAGTGTATTTCCTAAGTGAAAAAAACTTCAGCTTTCTTCACTTTTTTCCCTAAGTGAAAAAAGCATATTTTCTTTGATTGGATTCAAATGTATGGAGTCCTGTAAATAAATTAATGACGACTATGCATGGTTTTCTGTGAGAATGACAGACCAGTCTCAGAAGATAACTGATGTCTTGACTGCCTTTTATACTCCCTTTGCCTGGAAACATCAACATGACTTTTTAAGTAAAGAAAGTTGTTAAATTGCATTAAATTGATACTGATAAAAAAAAATTAGTCTTTAGAATCTGCTGAATGGATTACATCTTTGTTGTCCATAAAGGTTGTTTAAACAGCCTCAGCTCCCAAATTCAAATATGTATCACCATTTCAGAAACTGAAGTGAATCCAAAACATTGACACAAGGCTGGGAAATGCCTAACATTGCAAAAAACATAATTTTTCATGAAATAGTTAGTTAACTGATTGGAGTGGCTTGGAGTCACTCATATCAACAGTGAAGAAGCATGTCTTCTCAGCATAGTGACAACAAAGAAATACTTAACTCAACAAAATAAATTACAGGTTTAGAAAAAAAATTAAAGGTTCTTACCTTTACCTTTATATTTCTTACCACTCTTGTGGTATCCAGGCAGCTGTATATTTGGAAAGGCTTTTAGGAAGCTGGGTTGGTTTTGACGGTCTAAGTAGATTACAGAATGTGCTTAGGAGAGCTTTCTGTTTATCAAAAAACAGTTTTGAAAAACAGTTTCATAGTCAACACATAAATAAATATTTTCCTAATTAAATCTATAAGTATTTGTAAAAGAAGTACATTATGCTTAAGCAGCTGACTACTTTATCTTACAAATAGAATATTTGACAATGTGAAAAGTCCCTTGGCTGAAGAGATTACTTCACACAGCCAGTATAAACATCAGATGAAATAAACAGTTCCTCTGCAACGAACAGTCAGATAAAATGTCATCTCCTAATATTTTGTTAAATTTTAATATGGTGAAAAAGGGTGTCTGCCTGTCAGTCTTTTGGTCTTTCTTATGGCCTTTCTTAGATTCACAGACTCTTTCCATTTGTTTAAGACATTTTGGGCTGTTATTAAATGTGTCTTGTAGAAGGAAATAAACACTCAGCATGAAACTAGCAAAAAGGATTTTCAAAATATGAAGTCGTCTTTCACAGTATCTGAAAACTTTGTTTCACAGTGAAGGAAGTCTTTGATCTATGTCTGGCTGGATTATTTCAGCCTTAAGAATCTTTCAGAAATTTTTACAAACGATTTAATTTCTCCTTGTCCTTTTCTCAGTTCATGCCATAGATGTTTTTGCTTTCTTTTCCTAGTGTTACTAGGAAATACAGTAGTTTTAAAATTATTTTGGTTTGCATGGAAGTACAATATATATTAAGGGATATGATACTAATGATCTGCTTCTTAGTATGCAATCATTTTGGAAGACCAAGGGCATAATAAATGTCAACCTAAGGAGGAGGATATTTTTTCTGTTTCTGATGTCTGTCACCACAATTCTGCTAAAACACAGAAAGAGTGAAAGTTTAATCTGGCTAAAACTGGAAAAGATTGTTTATGCCACTGTAGCAAGTTTTTTTTTTTCCCCTCGCAGCATTCAAAATAAAAAGACCCATATTTGGTGAAATTGCTCTAAAACAGACCATGGAGAAAAAAATTACTGAAAAAATAGTAAGGGGAAATGAAAAGGGAAAGAGAAGAATGAGATAACAACAAAAATGAAAGCTATGTTATTTACTTTTAACAATTTTATTTTTTTGAAACACTTGAAGAAAATCTGGTCTAGCAGCTGATAACTAAAGTGCAATAGTTGAACCGTATTCATCTGCTCTTGAGACCTTATTAAAGTGTGAAGACTCTTGCCAATCCTCACATGAGGATACTCATAAACAAACCGGGTCATGCCAAGGAGAGATGATGTAACTTTGATTCCCCATAATTTCAGAGAGCACCATGGCACCAGAGCTCATTCTCTCCAGCCTAGCTTTCGGTGCCTGATGGTGTGGGGTCATCTGTGGCTCCCTTCGTAATGACTGGAGAAAGACTGTGAACTCCAGAGGATAATTGAGATGTCCATAGTGAGATTTCTGTCTCCCTCTCACTATTGGTTATGGAGGTCATCTGACACAACTGTATTCCTGACTGAGGCACCTCATGGTTTCTACATGTGTAATAAAACAGAAGTGAAGCCTTTATGATCAATGTTGAACAAAAGAGACTGCCACAGATTAAAAAGAGAAATTAACATTATAAGAAAGAGAGAAAGAAACAAAGAGAGAGAGAAAGAGAGAAAGAAAGAAAAAGAAAGAAAGAAAGAAAGAAAGAAAGAGAGAAAGAAAGAGAAAGAAGAAAGGAAGAAAGGAAGAGAGAAAGAAAGAAAGAGAGAGAGAAAGAGAGAAAGAAAGAAAAAGAAAGAAAGAAAGAAAGAGAGAAAGAAAGAGAAAGAAGAAAGGAAGAAAGGAAGAGAGAAAGAAAGAGAAAGAAAGAAAAAGAGAGAAAGAAAGAAAGAGAAAGAAAGAAAAAGAAAGAAAGAGAAAGAAAAGGAAAGAAAGAAAGAAAAAGAAAGAGAAAGAAAGAAAAAAAGAAAGAGAAAAAGAAGTGAGTAAAAATAAAAATGTGCTTGATCTTTAAGAAGGGTGAATGTAGAGATGTGGACAATTGTTCTCTTTTGCTGCCCACCAACAAGGAGCCTGCAGGAAAGAAAACATGAGTCAGATAGCAAGTAGGGCTGAGCACTACATTGCCCTTCACGCCTGAAATACCTGTGTCACAGGGAAAGTCACAGTCTTTCACTTGGTGTCTATTAGTTTTGTGCTGTACTCTATCCTATAGAAAGCTCTTTTCTGTTTGGTTAATAAATAAGATGAATACACCAATGGAACTATTTAGTACTGTTTTTTGTTTATTGAAATCTTGACTTTATGTCCTTAGAAGTCAAGGACAAATTGCCCATTGACAATACAGAGCAAGAACAAATCCCTGGAATATTATTTCCTCCATGTTCTTAATGGGAAACTGATCTGTTATATACAATATCTAGTTTTTATTATTATCTAGAGCTTATTTTGTTCCCATTATAGAAATAATACCAGATCCATATTCTTTGATGTATTAAAAAGACAGGGATCCTTCCCACTGAAGAACCCTTGAAAGCTGGGATGACTCTTCAAAGACACAGGGAAATTTTTAACTCTGTTCAAATGTTATTATTACAATTGTTCTACTAATACCTTATGTAAAATGTTGACCAGAGCAACTAGACAGTATGCTCATTATGACAAAGTTTCACCACGCCATGGCTGTTTTTTGGGGGGATTTAAAAGGATACAAAAGGCATTTATCCACCTTGGGACAATTTATAATTTTCATTCACTGGAAAGAATTTAGGCACCACCAGTTTAGATAGTCACTCCTCTTACGAAAGGCTGTTCCCCACATTTACTTTTCAGAAAGTAAACTCATATTCACTTCTTTCTTTGTTTAAACAGAAACTTGGCAACACATCCAATTTCTGTAGGACAGATTAACTAACCTGCTTAGGGGACTGCCTTTCAAAATCAAAACAGACCTAAAAATATCAAGGGCAAATATATAGCCTGGTAGAGAATTATATCTCTCTGCAGGAAAGACACCCAATTTCTTCACAGTGTTGTCATGACGTAAGATTTCTTAGCCGTAGAAAAAAAATAGACCAACAGCAAGAAATGTATTTCTTCCAGCAAGCAGAAATGATGTTTTGCAACCCAGAGGTTTCACTCAGGGGTTTTTGTGTTGTTCTGTGTAAACAGTCACACCTCTGACACTTTAAAATATTGTACGGGAAGATAAAATATGCATAAACAGGAAAACACTTCTTTTCAATGTGCAGAAGGAACCTTCCTAGGAGAATTCATTGGAGAGCCATTATTCAATCTATGAAGAATGCTGATACATGAAGAATTGTGCCATTAACAATAAGAGATAAAAGCACTGGCTCTAGTCTGTTCAGCAACTGCAAAATTAGGTTAGCTTTGAAAAGCTTCACAGTTTCAGAAAGCGTGAGGTTCTTTCAATTTTATTGAATGTACCTCTGTTCCTGTATGACAACAGAATAAACATAACAAATGGAACTGAATTGGTAAATTATTGCTGATTTCTGGAACCTCCAGTTTTTCAAATCAAGTTTCTATGTGGAACCTCAGCAATTATTAACTCTAGGGGTGGACATTTCTAAATGAAATATTATTGATTTACATTTTTACCGTGTGGAAAAGAAAGGGATAAAGTAGTATTACTATACCAGTAGTCATGATGATTTTTGGTGTGGAATAGGAACACAATGTTGTGGTATATTATACCTTTTATGACTGGAAAAGAAACACAAAATTTCAGACAAGCTTGCAGTTCAATAAGCAAATTTCAGTGCTAAATACAGTTTCAGCATGAATAATAATAATAAAAAAAAGCCTACTGTTCTAATTAATCTAATTATCTGAGAAGAAAAGTACTTGGCACCCTTAGTGCAAAGAAAAGATGCTTTAAAGCCATGAAATAACACCTTTGAAGTGGTTAGCTGGAGGAGAAAAATCAATATGTATGATGAAACAAATATATGCATTGAGTCTGTGATTTTAATGTCTAGACTCACTTAGAAAATTATTTTATAGATGTGCACTGAAGTTCAGGGCTGAGACATTAGTGATGGAACATCGTGGAAGATATCCTCCATCTGGGAGAATGAATGAGGTTTGAATGTCCTCTTCCTTTACTGAGTGCTTGAACAAAGTAATTCTGGTTCATGATGACTGGTTTGTTTTGTCTTTATAGTTTGTATAGGAGCATTTGTTGCCATGGGAGAAATATGTTACAATAAGAAGGGTTTCTAGAAGGTCCAGGAATTTTGATGGGTCTGGTCTTGAAAGCCTTTGCTGTGTGGATCACAGAGATGTTGGAAAGCCTCTCAGATGGTATGCACTGGCCCACACTAAGTTTGTTGCTGATGTTGCGACTTGCAGAGTTTGGGTCTGTTTGAATACAAAGAGGTATAGGATCCTGCTAAAAGCTGTTTTTCCCAAATCCCTATGTATACTGTAATTAGGGCTGTGAAAATGAGGGCATATGAGCGTGTGATGATTATCCTTTTAAGAAAGGAAGGGGACAGCAGAACCTTAAAACCTAAAAAGACTAAGGTGAAAACTGACAGATGCAGAAGACAGTAGGGATATCTGTATGCAGACTTTTTCTCCCACTAGAATCACCTGCCTATATTTGGTTTGTGTTAAATTCATTGGACTTTGAATAAATCTTGAGAAATTAAGTCAAAGAATCAATGTTCCCTTTCTTTACAACTTTTTTTTAAAAACAGATTTCTGCAATTGCAAATTCCCCCCCCCCCCCCCCTCAGACTTCCACTTGGGATTATTTGATGCATGGCTATAGTCACTCATTTTCATTTAAGACAGATTTTGCTGGATGTATTCTGATTTAACAAAGAAATATTTCCATTCCTTTCATGAATCAGCAGCTGTTGCTCTCCCTGACAGCTGGCTTAGTCAGCCTGAAGCACAAGCGTGTGTTCACTGGATGATACTTCATTTGTTAAATCATTTGACTAGTCATATTGATGAGTAATATCTCACATGCAATCCAGAAAAAATAAAATCAGCAAACAAACTGGCAGTGGCAGTGCAAGCCATAAGCATGATCCACCAAAGCCGATTACAGGAAATGTGAGATGAGCATATCTGGGGAGCTGATATAGGGAGCAGGAAGAGCACCAAAACCAAGGAACTGTATATGAAATTGATTGCTTCAAATTCAATGCACAATTAGTGCTTAACTTACATTGAAGCTTCAATTTTTTCTTTTTTCTTCTTGTTCTTCCCCCTTACCACCTCCATTTACAGAAAATTCTTTTATTCTAAAATTTTCTATAGTTCTGCTTTGGTGAAAGGAAACATTCAGGGTTCACAAAACTGGGTGCTGAGGCAGCTATGGAAAACAGTTCTACAGAAACCTACAGAATGGGGTCTGGAGGAAAAATGACTCATTAGCTGGTCAGAAGACATCACTTTATTTATATACCATGTCTTTGATCCCTCTCCCACTATTCTTCTATGCAGGTGTCCAACAGTACATATGAGCCACCTGAAGAACTCGCAAGCACTCATTAGATCTACATGGAATTAAAAAGATCTGCGTTAGCTCCTTGGGCAATGTGTTACATGTGTCCCATGTTCCCTAAATGCTTTTTCTTAGTCTGGCTTCATAGGGAATGGAAGACATGCTACTCTCACTGTCTGAGATAGATCCCGTGCCTGTCACTTTAGAAGACATTGGCTGAGATACATTATTCTCCTAAGTTTCATGAAGATATTCGATTCTACAGCACGGTCTTCATTAGATGCAATAGAGTCCATCCATGTGAAAGCTGTATGAATACAGATGTATGAAGACTCACATCTTACTATAGAAGTATCGAAGGACAAGACATAAATTCCTAAGAAAGGATGCTTCCTCAGTTTTCATGCTCATGGAAACTACACTTTTCATCTGGAGGTTAGCTGAACTAGAAAAACTCTGAACACTGCAAGCAAATTTAAGTGTTTAATATTAAAATAGCCCCTAGAATTATTGGGATTTTCAAGAGTTCAACACATTAAAAAAATCCTGTCAGCTGCAATAGCAGCAATTAAGCCAGTGCAAAACGTTTCTGAACCCCTAACCCAGACTGCTTTGCCCAGCTGAAATTGTATGTTGCAGCTCCTGGGACGGAATGAAGAAAAGTTATTTTCTGTAGGTATCTCCACTCACCTTAGTCATGCAGTACGAGTAAAGACACCTGTAGCTGAATGTAAATAAGGCCATCTGATAAGAGCATGTGTGGCAGGAATTTTTAAACACAGGAATGGTGGCCTCACAACGTCACTCTGCAGAGTTGGACTCCGGTGTTCACAACCACAGTTTTACTGTGTTATAATGCCTTCTGAATTGTGATAAGTAACACACTTGCCAAAATATTTCTGAGCAACATCTCCAGCTTGGTAGTGTGGAGTGGGTGAAATTCAACTGTTTTTTCTCAGGCGGAGTTCTCTCCTCCTGGAGCAGCAGAAACGAGGCGTAAAGTATTAGTCCACGTTTCACTGCATTTTGTGAAGAGTTTGTGTTTTCAGAGTTTATAGCTTTCAGGCGAAAGCAGTCACGTGTCGCTGGGGAAGGGGCAAACGGTGTGTACTTGTCAGACAAACCAGTAGCCCAGGAAAATCACTCTGCCTCCCTCTAGGTTTCTGGAGCACAGGCCAACACAAAGCAAACTCTTCCCTATTCTTCCTGGGCAAGCACGTCCAGTCTCAATCTAATCAAAGTGTTAATCCTAGGAGATTTACACAGTAAGATATTGTATTCTGCTTTGAACATGAAACTAGTAAGTGCCACAAATACCCGTTACCAGTAATGTGTTCCCTGGGGATCCTCAAAGAAGCACAGACCGTGGAATGAATGGGCTACTTATTGCCCTCGGTCACACCTGTGCATGCCCTGCTAATTCAGATAACAGCACCTTAAACCAGGGGCACCAGGAGTGAGAGTGGATGGAAAATGTTAATGAGCCTGATAACACTACAAATACTTAAAGGAAAAAACTCTTGTTTGGAGTGCTCAATTATTTTGTGCTCCTTCTGCTTCCTTTCGACAGATTCCAGCAGATGCTTGCTGTAATAAAATTTGCTAAAAAATAATCAATGGTCATTAATGGTAACAGATAGAAGTTATTATTTGTGAACAGGATTTATATAAAATCACCGAATCATTAAGGTTGAAAAGACCTCTAAGATCATCAAGTTCAACCTTTAATCCACCACTGCCATGTTCCCCACTGAGCTGTGTTACGAAGTGTCATAGCCACGTGTTTTTTGAACATTTCTGGGGGTGGTGATTCCAGCACTTCCCTGGGCAGCCTGATCCAGTGTCTGACCACCTTTTCAGAGTAAAAATTTTTTCTAATATGCAAGACTCAGTTACCTACATGGTGTGAAAAAACAGCCATGCACAATGCCCTTCATCTTAAGAAGAAGGGAACATATCTCTTGATGAAATGGAGACCAAGTCCTGCACCTCATTCAGAGTTTGACTTTTATATATAGTTATATGGAGCTGGCTGTATGCAATGTCCTCAGGTAATCTCTGCTGACTGCTTACTGGTATGACTTTATCTGTTTACATGTGGACTGCTTTTTCTGACATGTCTTGGAGCAGGACCTAAGCTTCTCCCAGCCCTGGATCTGTGTATGAAATGGTTTCTACTGATTAACAGCATGGTGGAAGGAACGGTGCCCATCCTCTAACACAGGGGGTATTGGGGTCCATTAATTCTGCTTAAGGCATCCAGGAGATTTTTTTGCTGAAAACAATTAACCGGATAACTCTCCACTGTCATATTCCCTCTAATCTATTTATTTTCCCTAGAAAAACTAAGAAAGACTAGTAAAACTAGAAAGACTCTTTCCTAGAAGAAGACTAAAAAATGCCAAAATTGAGGWTCGAACAACTTAAGGAACAATGCCATGGCCATCATGGACAAAAACTGCCATGAGCAGACAAACTCTCCCATGCCTCAAAACATACTGTAACTGGAAGCAGGAGGTAAGAAGAGCTTTCGGTCACATTGTTGATCTCTGTCATGTGGTCACTCACTTCTCTTCTAGGAACATAGCTCCCTATTCCAGTTTTGAAAACTGGTACCTGTTACTTATTGCACAACAGTATAGTGTAGTTTATTCATATCCCCAAACTGTTTCCTAGTGAAGCATAAGTTACAGACACATATTTTTAATATGTTCTTTCTTTCAGTTTCTTACTAGGGGTCCCACCCTTTAAAGAATTTTGCTGTTGTTGCTGTTTTTTAATGTAAACTATCAAACATTCTATCTGACTCTACATAGCTCCCTGTACCAATGTCCTTATTTGTAGAGGTAAATTTTCAAGTGTCACTGAGGAAATGTCGRGCCAGGTTGGATGGGGCTTTGGGCAACCTGTTCAGCTGGAATTTTCCCAGCCCATGGCAGGAGGGGATAGAACTTGATCGTTAAGCTCCCTTCCAACCCAAACCATTCTATGGTCACAGGCTGGAGCACTGATGCAAAATCACCCATGCTGCTTACTGTGTTCCTTGGATGCTTTGGCTCCTGACAGCAGGCATTGCAGCTGTACAAAGGCAAGCTGCACCACGCTACTTGCACAGATATTAGTTCCCTGGCCTGTTTTATTTGGTAGCATAGATGCAGCGTGGGATTACATCCTTCATTTTTGTCTTTTGATTTACATGAAATGTTTATCATTTGTATATGAAAACCAGAGTCTGAATAGGGGCTCTCTGATCATCTCAACCACTATGATTATTTTGTCAAGATAATGAAATTTTCCATTTGCATATCTATGTATTTTGAACATTTTGAATTCCTAGGAACATTATGAAGAAACAAAGAAACAAACAAAAATTCTTAAACCATAGCATTTAACTCCAGATTTCATTGTGTGTATAACACTTATAACCTGCTAGTTACTTTAGCATTGAATATGTAGTCTGTATTCATTTTAGTAGTGAAATACTGCCAGAAGTCTAAATTTCTGTGTAATGATATTTTCATTGAAAGAAAAGTCTCAAAATAAGTGTTTTGTAGAAGCACACTTGCCTACCTGAAATTTCAATTAAATGTCAGATGCTATTTTGAATGTTAAGAACAATTAATTTGATTTTGCATTTCAGAATATTTTTTATTATTCATACACATACATTCATATGCAAAAGTGATAGTAATGACAAAAAAATGAAACAAAATATAATTCACTCAGAAACATTTGCTTCAAAGCTGCAAGTAATTTGTTTTCATTCCAATGCAAAGTTGTAATTTTGAATTGTGAGATTTTCTCATTTGACCACCCATTCTAGGAATTTCAGAATCAGAGTGGAAATTTTTGAAATGACCTTTTTAGGGGAAAACTGTATAACAACTTTTCAAACCGTGATTGTATTCTTCAAATAAAAAAAAAATCCCCTAATTTTCAGGGCTCTGGCCAAACGACATTTTTTACAGCTGTAGCCAAGTGTGGTTACTGATGGACAATTTCTGTTTTTTTTACCGAGACATGGAGAGATGAGAATTAGTGTCTACTCTGGAAAATGTGATCTGAGTCATTAAGCAAGTGTCAGTGCCTGTGTCAGTGTGCTGCTGAGTGTCTTCTCCTCAGCTTCCAGGGGTGTCAAGTCCATCTCCCAAACTGTCAAATCAAACCCCGCTGACTGGTTACTGTGCCAGATATTAGCAACTTAATTATAGCAACTAAACTTAGAACGTGCCTAGGGAAATACACACTTTCAGACCTTGACATATGCTCCACAGAAAACAATAAATAATGCCAAACACATGCTTTCTATTTGTCAGCAATAAAAGAAATGCTTGTTGCAATCCAGACATCAAGTGACAGTGCCAAAACCCCCTTCGGTAATACATATACATTCTCCAAACACTTTAAAACTACACTAGCAAACATGGCCCATGTCACACCAGGATGCAGTTTACTAACTAGGTGATGCTTCAATATTCTTTCTGTATAAATGTTTCTTTTTTGGCTTTTTTTTTTCTTTTGAAAGTAAAGAGCGGGAGTTTCAAAATGCAGTCACTCTTTCCTTTATCACTCTGTTAAAAATTAACAAGCCAATTTATTCTTTGGTATAATTTCCTTGACCTTGGTGAATTTAAATCTGGGATGATGTTGGCCCACCAAGGAGAGTGGAAAATATTTGCAGTGAAGGTTAGGAAACACACACACATATCTGATTCACTTACATTGCAGCTCACTGTTTGATCAATGATCATTGAAAGGTTCCTTGCCATTTGCAGAAAAAACCCCAATGGTTAAACTAAATTTCAAGCAGACCTGAGCCAATTCATTTTTTCAGCCTGTTTCAGGTGAAGTTAATTTGAGATATGGGATTCAAAAATTATGCACTTCTTCAAGGAGAATCAAAAGCTCCACATCAGCTGTATTAAAAAGAAAACAAAATAATTGAACTCTTGGAAGCTAAACTGTTTTTTTTTCACTCCATTGTATTTAGTAATCTTTTAATGAATCCAACAATATGCAAAAGAAATCATATCCACAAATTCCYCACAAGCGCCCAAAAAAGGCCACTGAATTGAAGAGTGTTGAGGTGTCATCAGAATATGCAGGGCCAGATTCCTTTCCAGTGTGATTCTGTGTATTAAAGGATAACTTTTCAGGAGTTATGCCACACTTACCTCAGTAACCCTGAAAACAGAAACCTTGAGAAATCTCGATCAGTGGCCATTCCCAGTGCCTTCCAACCCCCCTAATTCCTGATTCTCATTTCTGGGAAGATGGTATCATTCTAACTGGCTAAATCAGGCATTGGGAAATATAGGAATAAATACTAATTAAACATTGTTGCAACAACGAACTGCAAAGTCATCTTCTCATTTCAACTACAGAGACATTAATTAATAAAGTGACATTTCCTTAATATTACATAACCACATATTTTACCCTTTAGCTGTGCATTGTCCTGTGTAAGTCTTATTGACTTTTCTGTGAAATGTGATATTGACTGCATGTCCAAAATGTAAACACATAAAAATATTTCCAGCTCAGCAGCACAAAATAAGGTAATGAACATGAGTTCAGTCCCTAGGTCAGGAAGAACAAGGGAGAAATACCTTTCTGCCTGCATTTAACAAAATAGTTTGGGAATGAAGAGATAACATATTAGTCCCATCTCTTCCTAAATAAATAGTGGATGTCCACTATTCTGCCCACTAGTAGCAAACATGGCTGAGAGAACAATTTGTCTCAGGTTTCAAGTTTGAGAATGGAAAAGCATGCATTGGTGAGGCTTCAAGCATAGTGTGAAACAGAGTTTTGAACCACAAAGGCCAATTTCTTATTAGAAAGACAATCCGATATTAACCACATGGGATGGGCGCAGCCCAAGTTTTCTCCTGGGTTTATCAGCTCATGTTTTATTCAAGAGTTGAAACTACCACAAGGAGAAAGATGCAAGGAATTTGATGGGCAGKATCAGAGCAGAAGAAAGGGGTGGTGGCTTGGGGTTGATTCATGGAAAGCAGAATAAGAGGAGGAGAAAGCAGAAGAAGGATTGCCTGAAAGTTATCTGGAAACCCCTTCTTTAGAGGAATTCTAATGCTCTTCATTTCTTTGTAGCAGGTAAAAACTGATATGAGTACAGTTGACTTGTATTTGTTAATTTGGAAAACAATCGAACTTAGCGGTTAGGAGAACACATAAGACCATGAGGAAATATTAACAGTCTGCAGAAATGCCTAAACAGAATATGCCTAACTCAGGACCAAAATGAGGGATGGGTTGCACCTTGGGAACTGAAGTTCTATGGTTTGTGCAGAAATTGGAATTCCTTAAAAGCCTTGCAGAAAATGAGGTATTTTTCATGTTAGGCAGTGACTACTGTCAGAAATCAATTCTGGAAACACTTCATATGCTCAATTCCCATTGGCATAAATGAAAATATAAATCAGGTTCTGACTAATCTATTTAATTTATATCCATTCTTCTACCACATTAAAGTTGCTTCAAAGTCCAAAGTGTGCCAAAAATTTAGCTTTTYGATGCCAACTCTGTGAAATAACTGCACTTTATTGAACTTTATCATTTGCATACATATGGCTGCTCACAAACTATGTATCTAGAAAAACCCACATGTATAGGACATGTTATGAGCACTTCCACAAAATGGGTGATACTTGATGCTTAATTTGGCAAAGACAATATCCCACTTTTCTCTCACATCAATGTAGTACAATTTGTAGAAAAATAACATTGTTCTGGAGTGTATATATGCTGCTGATCTACCTATTTTGATACTGCCAGAAATGCCATTTTTCAGAATAAGCAACAAACATCCTTTCTCTGAATGGTCAGAAAATAATGTGTGATACTGGCTAACTGTGCCATTTTAGTTCTGTGTAATAAGGCTGGTGTTTACATAAACAAATCAATTTTCGTATACAAAACCAACTGAAAGTGCTGATGTGTGTCTGCATAGATAACCACCTATTATTAAGTGCATGCTTTTAAGCCAACTTCCTAGCATGGATCTGCAATTAGAGCTGGCAGGACTTTTGATAAAGTGACATCACATTTCTGTTCTGAGAATTTTGTTCATTTGGCACTGTAATGTTTCTCAACTCCAATATACTTAATTTTTAACATTTCCATGCTCATATGGGATTAGCACAGAGGGTCCTGATCCTATAAACTTTATTAACACATAGAGGTCCAATGAGCAACTTAAGTGTACTTAAAAGGAGTAAATATGGGTTGCTTTCTCTCACATTGCTTATGTGACAGAAAGGGCTGCAACATCAGACCCATTCAGCGCTTGTCTGCACTGCTTAAGCTCAGAGTGTGCATAATTCACATCAATTAATTTGAACTCATTTAACAGCAAAAGAAATCTGTATTTAGTATGAGCTCTTCTGAAAGTTTTAACTTAAAACTGATATACTAGTTTACTGCAAGCTCATGTACTTAGTTTTCATAGCTATTTTAAACATTCCTTAACCTCAAATAACCAATATAAGAGCATATGGTGTTATGATTTAAATGGAAGTATTTTTTTTCTCTCTTTCTGTCTTTAGGCTTATTTTGCTTAAAGGCAGCCTAACCTCAGTGTGGTCACCTTAATGTTGCCAAACAGATAGCTTTGTTATGGATGAAGAAGAAATCGTTTAGGATTGTCCAGGTAAGATCACAACAACGTATGCTGAACCATGGCAATATTTGTCTGGAACATTTCCTCTTAATAGTCTTGACTACCAAAGTAATGCAGGATATAAACTTTGTGTTTTTCCTATGCTCACAGCTCTCAGTGTGATCATTATTACAGATTTCTTTGCCAAAATTTATGAATATGAATGTGTAGGTTTCCACAAGTATCATTGTATCACTATAGAGCACAGCCATCTAAAGTAGATTTTGAACATTATTTAGACATATTCTAAATACTTATTATGGTTTCTACTGCCTGAATCAATCTTTATGAAATATCATCTTCCTTATAGAGGATGTAAGCTTTTTTGTTTCTGAGAGTTCAAAACGAGGCTACTATTGCTCTGTTTATTCTTTTGCTTTTACTGAATTTCACAGTTCCAAAATATTGTCTGCTACTACTGACTGCAGAAATTCTCTTTGTGAACAGAAACAGGTGAACAAGTTGCTTTGATAGCTCATTATGGACATTTTCCATACTGAAAAATAACAATAAATCCCCCTCATTTAACATTTAGACAGCAAATCAATTAGTCTCTCATCTTACAGACCTGACACTGAACATAGAGAAGAAAAAGATTGTCGGTTTCGCAGCCTGTCAGGCCCCCTTATTTTTCCTCTTCTAAGTTAGAGAATAATTTTTGATTTTTGTTCTACTCATTGCATAGTTTTTTCAACAAATAATTGAGCCTTAATCCACGCTTTTGAAAAACAGAGCTTATTGTTTGGGGTTCAGAGCTATGCTAACACAGCTATACTATATCAAGGCACAAATCTGTATCTCCAAACTATTCTTCAGTGTGGATATATTAAATCAGATCAGAGCTAGCCAATTATGCAATTATCATTGCATAATTTACAGGAAACCCATGTAATTTAGGAAAACATCAGGCCTATGCAACCTCAGGCTTTCCACAAGTATACAACAAAGAATRAGAACCTCTTGTAAGTCTTGTAGAATGACCTATTAAACTGAAGTGTCTTGATCTTGCCTAAATCATTCTTTATATACCTTGACACTCAGACAGCCATCTTGTCTGAATCTGGGTCTATATCCACAGATGTACAATATTCCCAGCAAACAATAAATAGCAGGTTTGTAGGGTTTTTTTTTATTAGTGAAAGATTTACCAACTGTAATTAGAGAATATCTAAAACTTCAAGGTACATACTTTAGTGTCCTCCAAAAGCAACTTTGGGACTATCACCTTCTTGCCTGTCTTCTTACAAAACAGGCAACAAAAAAGATTACTCTTTTTGTTTTGCCTGTGAAAGCTCCTTGTTTAATTGTTAATATTTCACCCCACATATGTCTCATTATCTTTTTAATGTTCTTTTGAATCACATTTATCACTTCCRAATATAAAAGATGTTAATACAACTCCAGTTTGGGGAGTTTAGAAAAAAATAACTTGAAAAGATCTGTTTAAGGTCAAGAATGCAAGATTTCTGTCAAGAGATTTAGAGTGGGCTTTTTCCTGCTTATTTAGTCCAGCTTTTTCATTAAAAAAAAAAATTCATGCATAGATTAAACATCAAATATCAATGAATTGTGTAACGAAGTGGGATGACTTCTGAGTCACTACTAGAACACTCCATGATTCATTTATTAAAACTTGAAGAAAGTTATTAGTGGCACAAAGGATAGCTACAAAGTACTGTTCTTCACTGCTACCACACCAGCTCAATAAAATTCTATGAGCTGCATTTAAAAGATGAGATGTTTTTGTTGGTAGATCACTGATGACCAAGAAGTAGAACAGCTCATGGGAAAGTTTGAGCATGTTGATCACTCACACAGTAGAGAGCAACAGCAGAAATTTCATTACAAAGAGCAGTGACACAACTAGGAAGTGGGAAAGCCAGCACAAGGCTGCAAAGCTTTTATAAAGTTGATCAGAGGATCAGAAATAACTAAAAATAAAATTTAGCTGGATAGAGATGGGGAGAAAAAAATAAAAGATCCCTAACTTTCCTTATGTCAGTAAGCCCGTAGAATAGTTTAGGAAAGTGGGATAAAAGTTTCATTTTCCAAAAATACGTTTGGATTTCTTGTGACTTAGGTCATTAATCTTGGCTAATGAAATCTTACTGCATGAAAAACAAAAGGTTTTTGTGTGTGTGTGTGTAACTACTACTGTGATTTAAAGTGAGAGAGAACAGAATTCCATGAAGAAACAGAGGTATAAATTAGGCTCTGCTGACCTATACCCCTGCCATTTTCTAGTGTTATACTCAGAAAAGTGGTTAGAATCTTAAATGTTATAAATCCCCATGCTATAGATGTGTCCCCGCAGATTCTTTTCACCTTCTTTTCACATCTAAATCCATTGTTCAGAAAACGAATGCCTCATCCCAGGCAATTGCCTTCACTGCTGATATGACTAAGCAGTGCTAAGTGATCAATGAATGGTTTTGCTCTTCAGTAAGACTCCTTCACATGGAAAAAATAATTCATGCTGAATTGCAGAGATTGTGAGCTGTTATTACCAGTCTCATGCTCATATACCAGTTAGATGCTCTTTTAATTTAACTATAAAAAACTATGAATGAATGTTGACTTTCTGCAAGCGATRTCCTGTAGAGAAACACATTCACACATCTTTTTTAGGATTCTGCCAGTGGTAGTATTTGAACAGGTAGTATCACTTAGGTGCCAATCAGGGATAGTGACTACATCGTGTCCTCTTGCATCAAGATGGAAGTTTATATGTGGATCTGTTGTGACTGTTGCACAGGTCTTGTTCTATTCTTTTAGCTAATTTTGAAATCCATCAATTTCATTTAACATAATCTCTGCTACTTAGGTTTCTCTTGTTTCTTGAATCATTTTAGAGTCAGCAGATCTACCTTAACATTTTCTATTCCGGAGCCGTCACTGCTGGTCATGTCTTGGTGCTTTCTATATGACCCTGAGGACCACATCTATCCCGGTGTATGGATTTGCATCCTAATCTCCAATTCCCTTTTACAATGACCTTAGATCAGGGTCTGCACTATGTGAAACAGGATTCTCATTACAGCTATGTGACTGGAAAATGGATCCCTCCTGCCATTGTTTTTTGGAGAATATGACTGAAAACTAATTGGAATCAGGTTTTCATGACAAGTCAAATAAAGAGTGGCATATAACCCCACTGTGAGCTCAGTAATCCTTGAGTAAATTCTCAACTTCATTTGATGCAAAATCTCCTGGAATCTTCAGTGGGATTAGGATTTTGCACTGATTTTGGTAAAAGATTAAATACATCAGTGTCTCTAATCTATAATAAGACCTGAAACACCTCTCATGAACCACAGAAAATTTTGCTAAGAAATTGACATTAACTATAATATTTTGTGGTGACAATAATACATGCAGCTTCTGACCTCTCAATATTTAAATACAAGTCTTTTGATATGTAATTTGTAGCATTTCATCAGCAGTTCTGAAAAATCAATGCAGCATATCATAATATAACTTCCAGTGCTACTTTTCCACACATATTTTAGCTATGTCAATTGATGTCAATCGGATTGGAGTGCAACCAACCAGGTAAAACACTTGGTCTCAAAATATACAAGAGTATAATTTAGCTTTCTCTGCTTGAATTGCTCTGCGGTATTTTTATTTTCTCTCATTTTATTAACTCACCAGACCTTCTATATTGAATGCGTAAAAGAAGTTTCTTGCAGACTAATGAACAACCCATGCCAAGTATAAACTTACAGAAGAGTTACTCATTTAACTGGTTCATATTCATCAGGAAAACATGGCTGTGTTCTTATTAGCAGTCAGTTGTTCATACTTTAATAAACTACTCATCAGTGTTGATCTGAAACACAACTTTCCATTCTTATTCTGTCATGCTCTGAGCAATGCTTAGAACATAATTCCAGTCTCTTAATCACGTAGTTGTTTTAATGTACAACAGACAATCAGGATCACCAAAACTAGAGACAATGGGATACAATGGAACCCGACTCTGAACTCATATAATAAAACTCTGTCTGTGCTTACACATGCCAATTAGAAGTTGTTAGATACTGTGGTTCACAGCTCTTATTATAATGAGTCTTCAGTACATGGGAAGCCATTTGGGAACACCAGAGATTATTTTGGTGGGTGGAGATTTTGCTGTAATTGTTTAATATTTATACAAATAGCTTAACATTGGTAGTTCAACAAACTTTTTCTTGTGTTGATATTAGCTTTTCTCTCTATGCTTTCACAGATGTTAAAAAAGAGCTCTACTAATAACATCCTTTTTGCCTAGGACTTCATTCTTTTTCATAGTCTCAAACCAAAAGGGTGCCTTAGCAGCCATAAAGCTGAATGCAGCTATTGACTTTGAAAACCATTTTAAGATACTGCTGTTGTAGAGACTTAAAGGCTAATCAGCTTTTTGTAGGCCAGCATGTTTATCTCTGCTTTTCCACAACTCAGAACTCCATATGGTTTTTCTTCATGATATTTTATAGAGCTGGTTTTGAACTCCTCAGCTTGAGATTAAAACCAAAGTTTAGCCAAACTACACTAAATAGGTTTTTTTTTGCCAGCTGTGCTCTGGCTAAATGCTCTGTAGGACTGGTATCTGCTCCTTTCGTTTGCATTTAGTACTTCTATAGGCTAAACATGCAGAAAATGATCTCATCAAAAGAGGTCTGACATTCCAACAAGGCTTTTGAAGACTTTCAAAACATAAGCATATGTTTTTCTGAGACATATTTTGTGCCAGAAAGGGTGTAATGAGTCATCACCTCCGCAATATTTAATACCTCAATTAATGTAAAGCCTCTTTCAACCTTTTTGCTGCTAGTAAACCTGTTATACTTTTAAATAAAACATTTATCTGATCAGCATTGCCAAAATATGCTACTTAGTCAGTAATATGAATGTGTTTCTTCTAATTGGTCACACTAAAAACACTTCCAGTTTTTAATGACTGACCATTGAAAAGTTCTGTGTATCAGTTTCTTGACTCCTTAACATGGAGTGACAACAACAGCAATAATTAATACACAATAATTAAATACAGTCATTCAACATGCAAAAATGCCCTATGTGTACTGATAATTACTTGAAATTAGTGGGAGATTTTCTCCTGACTTCAGTGCACATTCGGTCAGGCTAAAGGAAAAAGTCATTTGCTTCTTGCATCTGAGGCTGTCATTATGTATCCCAAAAACATGTCACAGCAGCTGTGGGCTCCCAGCCTTAAGGGGAATGCAAGATTCATAGATGCTTGTGGTCGGAAGGAATGACAGAAGTCAGACGGACTGCTAGAGCTCACAAAGTTTCATTGGTAAATGTCACACTTGACATGGAAATYGGTATGTTAGTCCCTGACCTTCCAGAATAAGCATGTGGCAGTGGGTTTTGGATAAAAGTGTAGAGTGAAAGGGAAGAGAGAAAGAGAGAGACGAATGAGAGAGAGAGARAGAGAGAGAGAGAGAGAATGGAAGAAAGGGAAAGAGATGACCAATCCTGGCTCCAATGTCAATCCAGCTGGGGTGGCCATAGTCCTGGGGCACACACACCTGGACTTTGTATTTTCACATACCTTTTCATAGATAAGTTTTGCCCACTCTGGACATAAGTTTCTTGCTTTCTTTTCAGGGGTTGGTTGTGGTCTTGATCCCCCCCCCCCAACCCTCCTGTACTGTGTTGTCCTTATCTCCAGGAACTAGAACAAGGACAAGTGTCCCAGAAAAGTAATAACCTATCTCCATATGGCCCCCTTCTCCAGCCACATCCTTTTCTTTTTCACAGTGTGCTATTACCAGTGATCCTTGTTTTGCTCCAGCTATCGGTGTTTGAGATATACACATTAGACTCTTATCTTCGAAAGTTCTACAGCAGCCTGACAATGATATGTGAAGTTTTTCAGTTCAAAGAAGCAAACAAATTGTTAGTTTCTAGACACTAAGTTTGTAGTCCACCTGCTCTAAACATATGTCTGAAAGTTCATTTCCATACTCTGATGGAGTGAAGTCTTGAGTAGTCATCTATTTGTTCATTGCGGACTGGTTGGTGACAAAATACCCCTATATTAAAGAACTTAGATACCAGAGCTCATTGTGCAAAAAACCAGATTTGAACTGTTCAAATACTTTTCTGCATGCACTAGAGTTTAAAAGAGAAATTTGAACAATTCATTGCCTTATATTGTTCACTGTTCACTGAATGCCATAGCAATGTGCCTACATAATTACTGATGGATACAACTTTATGCATATAAGTCACTTTTAATTATTCACTTCCTGTTTAATCAGATGCTCAAAATCATCCATGACTTGAACTTGGGGATTTTGTAAGACAAATGTCTGGGATGAGAGCATATATAAACATTTCAGGTGAAAAAATGGCATGGTCTTTTACATAGCAGTGTAAATCTTCTGCTCTTCAATATGTGCACCTTCATTCCTAGGGTGAAAATTATAATGATTTCATAGTCTGTGTAATGAACTTGAGCATTTGGGGTGCATCTGGAACCCAAGAGTTACAGTGGTGGTTTCACCGACCCTTTTAACAGGAATAGAAATACCAAAAGGAAAAGTAACATACATAACATCAGTACTTGTTATCACCATTTCTATGGGACAAGCTCTTACCTGAACGAGTTGGCATTTCATCTTTTCACATTTCTTTTCTATAATTATTGAATATATTTATACAGTGAGTAACATCTTTGTCCCAAATTACATCTACACATTCACGTGAGTACTACCTCGATTTTTATACCATAATGTGACCCGTATGGCTGTTACTTTTCTTATGCTGAAACAAAATCTTCTGCAGCATTTAGAAAATTTTTGTTTTGTCAAAGGTAGATCTCCAGCATTAACTAAATCACTTTATCTCTTGTGTTTTGAAATGCCCCTCTTTGAAAAGCTTCCAAAACAGCTGAGGTACTGCCTGCCCATCAGGAAAGCACTTATTCATTCACTTGCAGATTGACTTGATAAAATTTCTACTTTCTACCATTCCATTATTATATCAGTGTTATTATACCTTTAGTCAAACTTCAAGATCACAGCTTAGGAAAAAGGTTTTGAACATTATCTACCACTGTATTGAATAAAATGAAATTCAGGCTGAGCCTTTCTCTTAATTTCGATAAGATTTGCTCTGGTATTTTCACAAGATCTGTAATAATCTAGGCAAGCCTAATAAACAGCTGCAATTATGGAGCTTTGTCCTCTTTCTCAACCTGTAAAGTATGCCATAGCAATGTGCCTGTGCTTATGAATGAAATGAAATCACAGCAACAAGTGAAAGCTGAACAGGAACAATTTCCTGGTGCCAGGATAAGCATTATTATTAGGCAAGGAAAATGAGTGGTTTACCTTCTATTGAAGCCCTAACCTACAGTATATTAACCAGTTGATTGCGTGCTGTGTGGATTACAGATCCATACAACATTTGTTCCTCAGATGTCAGATGCAGAAAACCCAGATATTGTCTGCAGTCAGCTGATTGCAGCTATGACCATGCATGATGTGTTAGACACTGTGGTAACGAATTGCCCTGGAGAGTGTTGATAGAGCAATTGGTATTTGCAGTTCCAGTATCTGAACTGCAGCACTGTTCTTTAGTATTCCAGTTTTCCTGTATTACATGGATGGCAAGTCAATGGAAGGATCTATGCAAATTTGACTTAGTCTGTCAACAATGTGAATTTCTCCTTTTTTCTCCTCTGCTTTCTGTCTACACTTTTAAAATCTAGGGTACTAATAATTTTAGTAATTGTTTGGGCTGTGCAATGTTATATAGACAATTTTGAAGACCTACAAGGAAAAGTAAAGCTCTGAGGTCCATTTTCCCTTAGAAATGATCATGGTGAAGTGCTCTGTTTTTAAGTTTTGCTCTCTGTATTACATTCAGCCACTTTGGATAGCAGATAGTCCTTTTCGAAGATAGGTCCACAGTCCTGTAAGAGTTAACTTCTCTCCATTTCATCCACTGTGCACAGAAAACTACCTTCATTACCTGAACTATGAACTGCTTCAGGGAAAAAAATGCAACCTATAGGTAAGGATAAAAAAAAGTGATAATTTCTGCTCAGTCAGTTAATCAGTATTAGAAATAGGTACGCTCAGGCTGCTAAGAGATTCCAAGAAACTATCATATGGTGGAAAAAAGCCAGTGGTTGTTTTTCATTTCTTAATTCTTAAAATATGTTCCAGACAGAACAGTTAATGCTCAGGAGAAAAATAAATAATTAGGTTAGCAGAGATGAACAGTGATAGAGAAATTAAATATTTCTGTCATCAGTTGTAGGTGACCCTTTCAGAACAGCACACTCAAATGGCAGGAGGTCTTGCACGTGTTCCTCCAAGCTCACTTAATTTAAATAGTAAAGTCATAATTTTGAAAGGGTAATCAATAATTTTGCTTCCAAATCAGAATGACTAACTCCTGACAGCTTGTACTTAGCCAGGGCACACGTGCTGGCTAGGGTCAGTACATTTGCCTCTGCTTCCAAGGACGTTATGTAGGATTGTCATGGTGAGTCGAGGAAACAAGGGACATTTTTGGTCATGCAGCTGTCGAGTCACCACATTGACCAGCTGATGCCAGATCAGTTTCTCAGCTTCTCTTTTAGGACATGTATTTTGTGTGCTTGACCATGAACAGGAGGGATGAGTGCAACAGAGATCAGCAAATAGCATGAGCATGGAGGAGGTAACAAGTGACTAAAAGAGGTTAAAGAATAGGATTCCAACCAGTCAGGTTTTGACAAAATGTCGAAAACAGGCGACAGGTCATACAAATATTTCTAATATCCTATAGAAAGCCTGAACAGAGGCTTGTCTGTATGCCCCACAACACAGAGCAGCACAACATACAGAAGGAATGCTCCCGTGATTTATAGGAATTTACACCTGTTGGGCATTTGGCTTGACATTAGACAGAAGTTATATTCTATGACCAGGCTTCCTATTGCCCCATCAAGACACTACTAGACAGTGTTGTCTGAGTTCTGTTTTTTTGCAAATTAAAAATCTTCACTGTGTGCAGAGCAGATCTTTCTCAGCTGTCCTTTCCTTTCTGAACTTCACCCTTCTCTCAGTTTCAGCTTGCTTTAAGGGTCAGTGTAAACAGACATTTAAACCAGTAACAGGTGTTCCCAGAGAGGCATGTTTTTGTTTCATTCCAGGAGGATGAGGTTTGTGACCGTCCGCATTTCCTTCCCTTATATGAGCAGGACCTTCCAGGCAGAAAAGTTGTACTGAGCCAGTGTCAGCCAGCAAAAGCAAAATTCACTAAGGGGATTCACAGTATCACCCCCAAGGTCTTTGCAGAGAATAATACTGAGACAGGTCATGAAAAATATTGTCCTGATATCTGCAGCCTCCCACATGCGCAGTGCATGTTATGTGCTCCTTATGAGCAAATTCACATATGAAGAGGAACAGGCTGATATTCCTCTAAACCTCCTCTCTCCTGCAATACTCAACAGCAATTGCACTTCCTGCTGTCTCTTGCCTGTCTGTACAGGACCAACACCAAGACTATAACAGGCAACTGGTATCCATGAGGCCAGTTTTCCTTTCTTTGTGCCAGAAAAAAACCAAGGTTTTTATTAAAAACAGGAAGGGGGGATGGGGGCACAGCTAAGAAAAATGTCGTGGCCAGATATAGGTTGGGTGAAATAAGGGTAAAAAAATAAGTGGTTGTCATTAAAGCATTGATTTTCCTGAGGCTTTAGCATTTCCTTGATTGTATCATAAGAAATTCTACCTTTGATCTAACTGTTGATCTACAAATCCACGTTCCACTGAAAAAAAGAGCAAAAAACCTATGTATTTTGAGACATTTTCACTTTCAGCAAACTCCTCTGTCTCCCCAATATTTTTTACAAAAATTCTTGCTGAGGGCTTCCTTCAGTCATCTTCCTCAAATAAGCCTAATCTTTACCCTGGACCCTTTGGCCATATTCCACCATCACCACTGACCCCAGTGCATTTTATTTGAGTCAACAGGCTTGTTGCTGAAAGCACAATGTCTGTGCAATCGCCATTATTTTTGAACTTTCCACCTTCCCTCATCACTTTAAAGATATTTTAATAGCACAATAGCTATGTTCCTTTGCAGGAAAACCAGGCTGTCTCCTTCGGTCGGTCCGGGTACTTTTGGGAGTTCCTCTCAGAGATCTTCTGCAGATGTGAGCTCAGCTACTAAGAATGGCTGGGCATGGCCCCAAGTTTTCAGCTCAGCATATGACCCTTCCCAGAGAGAAGACCTCCAGCCTGTGTCCCAGGCCACATATCTCCCGCTAGCACAAACCAGTACAAATATGCTCTGCCAAGAGCAAATCCACTGGGACTGATTCCCATCCGCTGCTGGGGTACAAGACTACCTTGTGTGAACTTTGGCTACTAGCCTTTGAAAATTGACTTGACACGCTGTTTTACCTCAAAGTCTGACCTAACTTCTTGCTAAACATTTAACGATCTAAAGAGCTTGAAATAGAACCCAGTCCAAATGGCTTACCAAGTAAGAGAAAAAGGAAAAAAAAAAAAGGAGAAAAAATGGAGGAGAAAAAAGGAATTGTCTATATCTATATCCTATGCATGACTTGTGTTGAAGCTAGTTTCTTACCCTCAGACAGCAGGGAAAAAACAAATCTATTCTCTATTAAAGAGAAGCTGGTTCTCTGCTTTGATTCAGGCCAGATCCAAACAATTCTAGAAGTTTCCAGGAAAGCTCTTCCTGGCACTGATCTCATGTCTTCAGGTTTTAGTGTATATGGCTCACAAAATCTTCCTCTTGTGGGGAAAGATCATGTTCTTGGGAGAATTACAATAATTCTTGTAATGGAAACAAAGAATGTATTTTTGTTTATTTTTCCTAATGGCCCTGATCCAGGCAGGTTTCGCGTGCTACTAACAGATGTTTCTCGTGAGTGACCCAACATCTGGCACAAAGGTCTTCTGTTGTAATTGTTATAATGAAAACACAAAAGACTGTAGCGTTACACACCAAGAACTGCATTTTTTTAAATAGGTCTCCTACTTTGAAGTCATGAATGTGTACTCTGGATTTGGTCCAAAGCCTTTGGAAGTCAACAGAAACTTTCGTCGATTTCGATGGGTTTGAATCTGTCCTTTTATGAACCACTGCGTCTAAATGTACAAAGACAAAAAAAAGCTGCTGAATTTTTTTTATTTTTTTTTTATTTTACAAAACACGTGATTTTTCATTTATTTAGTAAGAAGTCTCTTTGTCTTCCCTGGTTTGCAACTTTTTTCACAAGTTTTTATACTTAAAAATCTTGCTAGCAAATAACAAAAATCACAAATCACTTTAGATATATTCATTAGACAGGCAATAAAGAATTTATTGGGGCAAAAACATTACAAAATCAAGACAAATTGCAATCTTTTTGGAACAGTTTGAAATCAGAGAATGATGTCTATTGCAGTGTCAGATAAATCTCTCCACTGCAGAAACAAGTTCTAATATCTCTTAAAATATGGATTTTCTCATGAAGATGAAGGACTAGAGTCAGTTGCCCATGAACTGAGACAGGATGCCTTAGAATTTTGAGATATCTCATTTTTCTGTCTATTTTTTTTTTTTTTTTTTTGTGTCAAATACTATTCCCATGTGCACTGGAGAGAGCCCTATCCTGACTTTCCTGTATTTATAGATTAATTTATTAATATTAATATAATCTTGCTACATGTAGTTACTTTATACTATTTCTCTTTAAAGAGAAGAAAAGGGTGGAAAAGAGTAGGAAAGAGGGAGGTAGGGAGGGAGGGAAGGAAGGAAGGACGGGAGGATGGAAGGAAGGAAGGACTGAAGGAAGGAAGGAAGGGAGAAAGAAAGAAAGAAAGAAAGATCCATAAAAGGTAGTTTGACTGACAGCCAGGCCATGATTCATTTTACAAACACTACAGCACAAAATCTTCACCAATATTAACATGCATTTTATTCCTAAGTAAATTAATTCTAAGTTCCCACAAAAGCTGTTACTAAAGCATATTTTTTGCCTTCTTTGCCTTTCAGAAGTTTTAATGAAAAGTCTCATATGCACAAATAGTACATTTCCTTACCTAATATAAACACAAAAGACTTTTTGCTTTGGAAACAAATGTAGGAGAACAGCTGTGCTGATGAGCTACTCAGAGCTCCTATTGAAACTGCAGCTGCTTCTCTCTGTCCTCAGAAAACTCCTGGCTTGATTGACAGATGGAGAGAGAACCACATGAAGAGGAGACCAGATACCAGTCACAGAGCTTAAATCAGAGTTGCCTTAAATCTATGAAAATTACAGTTCTTATTTTTAGCTGCTGATGTGGCAGCCATTTAGTCACAAACTGAAACTTCTATCGAGTAGGTACAAACCCCCCTTCCAGAATCTTAAGCCACTTAAAATTTATCCAGGTTCAGTAGGTTTGCACTGTTGGCTTATCAATCTTAGCAGATAAGTTTAAAGCGGGAAAGAAGGTTTATTGGCACCAGTAAAGTTTTGCAGGAATGAGCTATAACAATTAGAAACTTTTCCCAAGCTCTTTTGCTTTCTTTGTGCTTGATGTTGGAGTTTAGTTAGAACTTTAGGCATCCAGGTAGGTATATGTAAATCACATGTACTGATTGCTACTAAAACTGATTTTGACCTGTTCCAGTCTGAAATGTGCATTGCGGATGTTGCTGAGGACAATGACACTAYGTTTCTCACTGATGCGTTCCATAATAACTGGGTAGATGCAAGACTCATCAGTCTTCAAGGCACAGTGGATAAATCTAGATCCCCTTCTCCTATTACTTCAGCAAATCATGTACATGAAACAGATGCTGTTTGTCATAGAAAACTGGTTTTCAGACATTCAGGTGACACCGTTTGGACCCTAAGTGGCATTTATATCTTTACAACAGCAGAGCATATAGACAGGATTTTGACTGGCCTTTAAGGTGCTTAGCATATATCAAGTGCAAAACGGACTAGATTGTTTCTCCCAAAGTTTAGAGTCCTAAATGCCCAAATAGTTTACTGAATTGCTGTCTTAAGATATGACTGCTTTTCTAGAAAGGCAAAAACATTTATTTGTTTGCTTTAGGATCTGCTGTCCTATTACTCCACCCTGAAAATTGGTATGATTGTTATTKTAAAAATTGGCAGATATACAGGAAGTACAGTGGGTACCTGAAAACTTAGAGGCTGCAATCTAAACTGCAAGGAGAGCTTCAGAGCTGATGGGTGTGGATAAGGGCCCTGCCTGCAAACCAAAGCAAACCTCTCTCTCATCTATTTTCTATGGGATGGTTACCTGGGAGTGCTGTCTGGATGAGAGCCATCAATGCTTCCACCAGATTTCTGATTCAGGGCRTACCACGGTGCACACCTACAGTTCAGTTTAGATGCAGTCAAAATTGATGTTCTGGCTACGTTTCAGCTCTGCACTGATAGGTATCTGCCTGACCACCCAAGGAGGGATCCTGTCACCAGTGGCTTACCACAGCACTGGCACATGAGCCTTSCAGCACTACCTGTGGGATGCAGACCTGGTTTGTCTCTGACACCTGTTTCAAATTCTCTGCCCTACATTTAAGAGAAGAATTCAATATTTCTTTCTTCCAGCAAGACTGAAAGACCTTGCCACTTATTTATTTTTTCTCCTGATTCACATCCTTTTTGCATGAATCCCTTGATTAAGTTTGGTTGTTTGAGTGTTAAAGAAGGTATTTTATTATTGCCTTAAGGTAGGGAAAGCTGCCAATGAACATTAAACACGCTGTGGTCCAGTCCTTGCACAAGAAACCATCATTCGATGCTAACTAACCTACCAGTCAGGCCTGGCCCTAGAAGTTCAGTGCTTTAGGCAAGATAGACTTGTTGGATTTTTTTAAAGTTTTCTTGCCACACACCCAGTTAAAATATTTTAAAAGCTCATATAGATATAGATATATATATAAAAAACTATATATGTGTGTGCATGTATTGRTATGTGACTGTTTACAAGTGTTATGCACATACATGCAAACACACACACATTATGCTACGTATCTAATTATCTGAGACAGCCACATCATAACTGAGGTACATGCTTTTAGCCATGCTGTATTGCATTAGTCTTTGCTCCATATTCCTGGACACCTTTGGAGAGGTCTTGGAAATTATACACACATATAAGCAACCCCAGACAGTTCCCACATTTTTTTCTATGTGACTATAAAATATTTTTGTCTTTCCTCCCCAAGGACAGAACGCTATCTGAAAAACTCGATCTACTATGCAGCATCTACTATGCATCTACTATTGTTATCTATACTTTACCAGTTAAAATTTTAAAAAAAACCCTACTATTATTTTCCAGAACCAGAATATTAGGTTTGTCCTGCTAAAAAGAGTATATACCCAGTTTCAGAAGCGATACGCCAGATTTTTCAGTGACTTAAGTAAGCACAACTTTTTCTGTGTATGTATATCTACAGTTAGGTAACTTCATAGTCCAATACATCATGCCTGATTACATATAGTAAAGCATATGCTGGGAATAAGATTTCTGGATGACTTTCTTGGTTTACCTCAAACTGTATTTCCACTAAATAGAAAACAAGGCAGTCTTCATGTGGTCTGAATATTTCCCAACTCTTTTTATTCTGTAAATTAAAAACCCCCAACATTATACTGTAGACCAAACTCTCTGTGATCAATTTTCACAGGTTTTATCACTTTCTGAAAGCCCTCTGCAATCAGTTTTTTAGCAACTTTCAAAGATGGAGACATGAAGTAGAACTTGGAATCTGTGGAGGATAGCTAAGGAAGAGTTTTCTGCAAAATCTGTAGCATATGAAAACAGCAAGCTATGACAGAAAGACAAACCATAGTTACCTATCCAGCAAAGCAACTACAAGTATGCAAAACATTGGGAATGTGATTACTATCACAGAGAGAATAACAAAAGTGAGCTCTTCTAGAGTCGGTGAGGCTGTTCACATGCTTAAAGTAAAGTAAATGCTTATCCACCTTATTGAGTTCCAACATTTTATATTTAATCTATTTTAAATGCATAATTTACGTATTTGGTTTTACCAGAATTTATGTATGTCTCTGCATTCAAATCTACATCATAGATTCAGATGTTTAGGGCTTGAAAATAAATACAAAAACCTACAAAATGCAATCCAAAGATATCTTCATATCTATTCTGGTAAAACTAATTTATGCTATGCCTTCTACACTTCCAGCTGAGTATTATTATTTCTCCTTAGAATACTTTTCCAGGGCCACAAGATGAAGGGGAGTTAAGTACTCCAATTGCATGAAAGAAAATGCAGGTAGCTTTTACTYTGGTTTAAATTTTAAGTCTGTTAGAAGTATTTTGAAACTGAGTGCATCTTACAAGTCACTTTGATTAATAGATATTTTTACTGTTGCCTTTAAAAAAAAGTAACAAAAAGGTGAATTACTTATATCTTTATTTATATATTCAGTTAGCTGTGTTTTTGTTATATTCTCTGTAAATATCAATCTTGTGTTTAGGAAGGAAACTATGCTTTAATTTTAACATTTTAATTCCTCATTGCCCTAGAGTTTTTTGAGCTGGAGTAACAACACATCTCCTTGTTGGTAGTCCAACTCACTCAATCTCTACTTAAAGTTTTTTGTTTTATTGATTCAGTCTCCCGATACTTGTAATAAGATAAATATGTGGAAACTTGAAAACGGTATCTTGTTTACATGGCTATGCAGCTGCCAAAACAGCTGCCATTTCAATTTTTAAAAGGGAAACAAAGRTCTCTTATCTGCTGTGGAGGAAAATGGACTAATACTTCCATTCATTTTTAGTGTCTCTCAAACACAKTTAATAACATAGAAGAGCCAACATTTGAAAAACATATCAACCTCTATGCATAATACTGAAATGCATTTCTAAGGGTTAAAATACTTTATTTTGTTACGTTAAAGCATTTTTATGTATCAAGGTTACAAGGAACTAAAAACTGCAAAAGATGGGAGTGCTTCCAAAGAGTTCAACACTCCCACTAAACAATATAATTTCTGTTCAGCAGATATCAGACAAAGGGAGAATAAAGCTGGTGTTGATGTGTCCTGGTGGATGCTGTATATTTTTATTAGAAATAAAGTTCAATATTTTTGAAAAATAGTTCAAGTGAAAAATTGTTTAAGTGAATGAAAAAATAGAAATGTAAATTCTCTTTCAAAATATTTCTTTTTAATAACATTTTTATTAATATTGACTATAAAATAGTCTAAAAGATAAAGCACTCTAATTTGTGCTACCTAGATAAGAATGCAGTTGACTCATCATCAAAACAAATTAAAAAATTGTTTTTGAAAAAAGACATTTGATAATTTTCACATAAAATGTTGAATATGTATTTTTAGGAAATATTTGGCTTTTGTTGAATCATCATTTATTAATAGAAAGGTGTTCAGCCAGATGTTCAAACTCCAGAGCTGAGCATTCTTGGCTGGAAACAAAATCAGTCACAGCTCCATATCCCACAAAAGGGTGCAAGACCAGAATTTTAATAAGTTCCTTCTTCTCCTAGAAGACTCTTTGCTGACACAGAACAGCAGAATTACCTAATCTTCCATCAACTGCTAGATTTAGGATCAATGTTTGCCAAAACACTTCCATGCAAGCACAACTTGAGTTACTCATGCTAATAACGTAACACATGAGCTATATACAGCTTGTTTCTGAGGAATTAATACAGATGGTCTCAGTGTCTATTAGAACAACACTCAGTGGCTTTCAGAACATGTCATATCCTTTCCCATAACCCTTCGAGGTCTGTGATGAGTAAGTTTGACCTTGCCAATTAATCTTTAAAAAGGCAGAAAGAGAAAAAAAAATTCTTTACTAAGAGTTTCCATCATCCTATATCTACCTATGAAGTATACTTAATTTACATCTCTAAGGACATCATTTAGCTACCCTCTCTGTCTCATCATGAATATAGCTCCTACAGAACCTGCTGTTGATGTCCTCTAGCTTCTACATTTCATTTCATTGCAACGTGGAGTAGGGGAAGTCTATTATTTACCCCAGTTTCAGATATTTATTTTTTAGTAAAAGCTTATTTGTAAATCTTTGAATTTGCACTCTAATCTGAGTTACAATAAAAGTTAACAAAGTAGACAATAATTTCTAATTTGCTTTGTAAACCAAATGTAATAATTTTAAAATATGAAATATTTAGCTGTACCTTACTCAAATTTAAGTCCTTTAGGGACAAAACCAAGACTTTTTCTCTAATGACCTTTCTCAATATATTATCTATATACTGCCAGCAATACAAAACATAAATAATATCCTTTCCAGCTACATGATAACATTTTTCTGTAAAAAAAGTATTTATTCCTTGAAAAAAAATGTTCATGCTATATTTTAGGAAACTAGTCCCAAAGGAATGATATAGGGAACTATACACATTCTCTCAACTCTGCGTTTTCAAAAATAAGAGGTATCTTTTAAATAATAAAACCCAGCATTCAGATCTATTGTCTGAGGTTTTATTTTTCAAAGAATGACCTAATCTGGTGTCCTGTCATTGTTTTGGCAGAACATGAAACAGCAAATATGTTAAATTTGAGTGGTTTCCTGCAATGTTATTCTATCAAACTGGCAATTTCCGAAAGGATTTGGAAAGGAGTTTGCAATTCCTTAGACACCAGGGAGGTCCAGCAATGGCTGCCAAGATGATCTGCAGCTCAAGCTGGTCCTAATATCTGAGCACATAAAAACATTCCTTTTACTCCAATTTATTTTTAGGCCTAATCTCAAACAGATTTGAGAAACCTTCTGAGTATCCACTGTTAGCACTTCAGGATATAAAGGACTTGATATTAGTATTTTTATACTTTGTGGCACACAGAAAAATTACACATTGCTTTCTCAGAGGGTTTTTAAACAGAATATTTTAATTGCAAAACTGAAACCAGTCCATCTAAAAAGAGAAAGCAAGCATTAACCAAAGAGTAGATGTTACAAATAAGGACAGGATGCACCCTAGGAGTCTTATACGTGTAATCATGTACTTAATCTGGAGGCTATGTACTTCACATACTTTTTATTATCGCCAACAAATCATGATGTTTCCAAGATGGTAGCAACTTGGAAGAAATCTGTGATTCAGTTGTGGTTTGGAGCCAACTCAAATTGCAACTTCTGAATAAGATCAAATTGGAAACCTAATTCTTCAGCTAATCTTATTGATCTCCAGTCTTAGAGCAGGGACCAATGCTACGTGGGATAACATAAGTCTACAGACTGAATCCTAACATGATGGATGAAGCAGAAAAACTGCAAACTCCMAATAGTTCAGTTTAGTTTACTCCGTCATTGTCATTTGAAATCACCATAGCCTTGCATCAACTCACTCAAACCTCTAAGAGTCTAGAAGTGTCAGTTATGAGAACTCATGAGATCTTTCTCTTGTCTGTGAATACTATTAACCTCAGAAAAGGCATTTATGTAAGAAAACTTCTCTTTCATCTTACCTGCAACAGAAATATGTCTACTTTTATGTTTTAATTACCTGACATTTCATGTTACTGATTTTCAAGTGACAGTGAAAGAATATTTTATTAGTCATCAAAAGTAAGTAAAAACACCAACTACAGAGACAATCCATGAAAAGCAGATGCTCCTGAAGACTGCTCAACATCTTGCTGGAAAGCATAGAAATTAAGTAAAATCTTCTAAGTCTCCTCGTGCAGAAAAGGAGACTCACAGAACCAGAAGAAACCTGATGAAGCATATGAAAAATATGATCCTGGAACAGTATCAAAGCAAAATTGAAGGGTACATTTCAGGTTTGGGGTTTTTTCTATTCTGTATTGGGGTTTTTTGGTTTGTTGTTTTTTTTTTTTCTCTCAGAAAATGATACTGGCATATTAGTTCTGAAGCAAATTTGTGGAAAAAATTTCATCCTAATCTCTATTTCTGCAGTCTAGAAATGCATACTTGTCTAAGATATTCACTATTTTAACAGAAGTTATTTAGTCTTTGCACACATCGCAGATGTGCTAATTGAAATGATTCTTCTACCTGTACATATAAAAAGTTTCATATAGGTTCCCAAAATTCAAAATCTTAATTCCTTTGAAGCAAAGAAGACTAAAAGAAAGTTAAAATTTGGACCAAAGAGTGCCAGTTTGGATTAAATAAAGTTATGAGACTTGATAAGACATATTTTGCACATGCTCAGTATATTTTCCATTAATTTTAATGTATCTTCATCATGTTTGAAAAACAGTCTTCTAAGAACCAGAATGTAACCTCAGCACTGCTGGATTATTCTCATCTAGCCAAAAGATTTACAAATGATACACAGAAATGAAGGGCTTGGAAATTTTTTTCTCCATATACTCTATCAAAATCTTCTCTTGACCTAAATAAACATAAGCAAAGCCAGAAAAGATATAAAAAATGATAAATTAATTTTTGACCGAAATCCATGTTGCATATTTACAAGCAGGAGGATGAATTTTAAAGACATGATTTGTACATATATTTTACTGACCTTCTTAAGTTAAAACGTTTTATCTTCTTGAAGACAACAATTTATCTGCTCAATTAGATTTTTTTCAAATTTATTTTTAAATAAAAATAAAACACAATAGGCATGGCATTTGTGGTGTCTGTATGCAGTGCATYTAGGCAGAGAGAGAATATCAAGGTTTTACATAARGCACATATTCTCATTGGAGAGTGTCATTCAATGCACATGGATATGGGGTATCCGCACCTAAAAATGGGCAGAGGCCTCAGGTGCTGTCTCCACTATACATCACAGGCTTTTTGGTTTGACTTTCTGCACTACCTACTTGAACATGCCTGAATTCAGATTACCGCGTCTAAGGCAGCGACTTTCTTTCCTCCATGTCTAGTCCTGAACCATCTTTGTTCTCTCACCTCCTGATGACCAGCCATGTCAGGTGACAGGACACAACATGGGAATCCTCCCTCACAAACAGAGGAGAAAAACAATGAGGTTGGAAGGGGATTGCTGGATTAGCAGGCTCCTAAGTAGCATTTGCCACTTCAGTTTGGAGAAGCAGACAAAACTCCACTAAACTTTATTACTGTGGTTGCTGTCCTTCACAAGGCCTAGGGCAGGCAGAAGTGGAGGGGATCAGTTGTCTTATCAAGTCAGACAAACCTAGTAGGCCATGTAAGCATTCAGGCTGCAAAAATTGCAAACTCCATGGGGGGAAAAAAAAAAAAAAAAAAAAGAGGGAAGATGAGGTAAGAAATTCAATACCATTACCATTTTCCTGTAATGAGACATTGAGAAGTTAGAAACAAGTGTCAAATGTTATTCACAGAGATTGGTGGAGATTTTAGATAATGCTAGTGGACAGAAATTAGAGCGCTAAGTACATGTTTGAACTATTTGTTTGTTTATTTTTTTCCAAATTTTAGTATTAAATTCTATTGTTTACTCATTTGTAGTGGCCAGTATTAAGTGAGTCAGAGAACTGTATTTAAGTCAAACCTCTATATCAGAACTAATTAGTTCCTTGTGTATCCTAGTTACATGAATTTTGATGTAGTTGGAGGGGAAAAGAACTTTGAAAAATGCCACAACATTATTCCAGTTGTTTGAGGCCTCTCATGCAGGAGCATCCCACAAAATGGTGTTCAAAGGARGAGGATCATAATTGCTACTCAAATAAAGGAGTATGGGATAGATTTAGACAATTTCACATCATTACATTAAGGTCAACCACATGGTTAATATGTGTTGTATTTAGCCTATTATTTTTGATAAAATGCCAAATAACTGAAGGGAAGTTGGATTGTGTTGATTTCTGTCAAAGATGAACAGATTCCAGTGGTGTTTAAACAGGCAGTTTCAGATTTTTATGAAGATTGTGTATTTGAATTGTATAGATCTCTAACTCTTATTGATTTTTACAAAAATTCCAAGAAAGACAGTACATATGGCAAGAAAACAAAGATTTTTGCATGCTTGAGGTTTAGTAGTTTTAGATAATAAGCACTTTCAGATCTTAAAGTCTTTAATTGTTGGCAGATTTTTTAAAACCATAATATCACAAGAAAATTCAGGTGGGAAGGGACTCTAGGAGTCCATTATTCTGACCTTCTGCTCAAAGCAGGGACAGCTCTGAGGTCAGACCACGTTCTGCATTTCTTAAGAACTCAGTGGTTTCACTGAAGGGCATTTACACAATTTCCTGGACTTTTTTCAAATTCCATGGAAAGAAGAACTGAGGGAGGAATAAATGGTCAAGGGGAAATAATGGGAAACATTTTTTTCATCTTTGTTATCWGCAACCAGGAGCAGGGAAAACACTGCATGTTTGTGCCTTTCAGAGCTGAGTACATGGAGCTGTAATGCAATAACAAATGATGCAGGTTCGGTGACCCTGCCCTTAATAGAGGTCTCTAAAGTGTCAACAATGTCGTCAATTGGTCTACATCCGTTGGGACAGAATCTCATAATCCATCAAGCTTTATTAATTTCCTAGGATTAAAGGAATAATTACTGTGTAGCTCTGTGCAGAACACATATCTTTGCCACTAGCTAAGGCTCAGGGTTCTCTTAGCTCTTCAGACAAGTATCTAACTTTCAAAGATATTGTCGTTCACTGTGGACACTAATTCTTCTTTCATCTACATTTCAAAAAAGAATGGAGTGCCATGTTTTTCAAAGCAGGGTTTTTTTTTTTCACTTTAATACTGACTGCTTACTAAACACATGGGATCTGCTAATGAGTGTTGATTCAGTTTGATCTCAGCTAGGAAATTTCATCTACTAGTTTCTTCACCCAGAGTGAAAAATAATTAGTGACATTGATGTGAAAATAGTGACAAACCCATATAAAATAAGAAGGGAAATTTTGGAAACTACAAAATAGAACATGAGCAAATGGTATACTAAGGAATGAAGAAGAACATATTATGTATGATGCCTAGGGATTCTAGGATAATACTGCTGCTATGTGGTATCAATTGACATSAAAATAAATTGCAAAATGTTATCCTGGTGAATATATATTTATTACATGTGCATATAGCTGTCCTTTCCTGTTTGTTACAACTTTGGTGACCCACAAAACATTCTAGTTACACCATTCAGAAGGAAAAATATCCAGATAAAAGGTGTATACCAGAGATTAATAGGTGATCAACAAGAGGACATTGTTGAAGCATATCAGTACTTCAAGCAATTCTTACCACTCCAGTCAGAGAAACTATTTAGTGTGTTAACTTCATGCTTGTGAAACTTGTCTTTTGGGCATGGTCATGTCACATTACATCATTTAAATTCCATGTTTGACTGACAGGAGAGTTGTACTAAAGTTGGTCATTTCTATAATGCATTATACACCTTCATATGTTTTTATCTTTTAAGCAGAAAGGACTGATTTTCCTGACATTTTCATTTAAGCCCAGTGCATGAAAAAACTCATGGCTGTAATTAACCAATAGCACTGTGAGAAACTTCATCATTTTATAAAAACAAAGAATTTATTAGTGTACATATTTTCATCTGCAGGGTCTACATAAAATATATTAGAACCCCCTCAATCACTTGCCATACAGACTGTGTCTCTTGAGATAAAACCCTCTTGTTCATGTTTAAAAAAAATTCTGTGCTGAAAGAAATCTTGAAAATATTTATGTGCAAACACTTTTAATGATCTTATATGTAAATAAGCACCAGATGCATGATTTCAGTCAGTTTTGGTACAAATGATCCCTAGAGGTGCCTGTGAAGCTGTTCTTATAACAATAACATCTCAGGCAAGTGATGGGGTTACAACACTTGAAGAAGGTGTCGTCCATCGGTTGACCCACAACAGGTGATTATAAAAATATGCATAGTTTTCTCTAAATGCAAAATAATGTAATCCAATTCATAATGGTGGCTTGTGGTGGATGCCATAGGCCATACATCTCACCTCTCATGAGATGGTTGGCATGGCCTCCTATCCATGTGCGTCCTGGTGGTACAGCATGTTTCAGTGGGAGTGGAGCTGAGATCATGAATTCATCTGCTGCAGGCATAATAAGAGCTATCAGATGCTACACTCTTCCTTTTTTTTTTCTGATTAAACATTCAGTTTTCAGTTTGATCAAACACACCCTCACACACACGCCTCACCTTACAGAAGAAGAAGAAGAATTAGAAGTAAGAAGACATAGGGAAAAGACAGGTAATATGTTCCTGTCACTAAGGACAGCTATGAAATGATTTTCATTTCATCACAATGTTAAATAGCAAGCTCTAAAGTTAGCCATTAAGTCATAAGAGTATGAAATTCACACTAGATATTTAAAACATAGAGGATGAGGATCTCTCATTAGAACTTCAGTGATGTTTTCAAAGAAGTCTTGGAAAATTGGAAATACCAAAGGCCTGCAGAAGACTATTTTTTTTTCTCAATCCACAAAAAAAGGAAAATATTAGATACCAATTTCTAATTTGTCAGTATAGGGGAAGAGTAGATACAAGATCTTACCAACAAAAATTAAGAGAGATTACCACTAGTAATGTCAATTGTAACAGATTTATGGGGAATAAAACTTTAGACTTATGCCATGCCATTTAAATTGAGAAAACAGGCTTGAGAAAGCATGAAACCAATCTTATCTAATTCTACATTGCTGCAGGACCAAATACAATCTATTTCTAAACGTTTCTCCTCCAACATTAGATTTTAGAGATACTATAATCCCTAACTGTTTCCACTTCTGTAGTAACACATGCCAGTTCTCGAATATGTGGCTCAAATCTTGTTAGCAGTCAAATGGATTTTGTCTGTCATTGTGCCAGTAGATTTGCTAAACTGATCAATGCTGTCTTATAACATGCTGAGACCAGATTCTTCTTTGTACTTGTCCTTTCTATGTTAAAGAATATAAGGGCCTTTGATGATATGTAATTTTTTCTTCGTTTTTCTCATATTTGATGTTGCTGTCCTCCGGACTGTTGTCTTCTGGTCTCTATTCAGGCCAGTAATACCTTCCAGGAGGTTGAAAGTCACAGGAATCCCAGCTGAATATATTAGGGCAAAGTAGAACTGGAATTACTATTGCTTTTTATGCAAAGTACATAAATTTTTTTGGTCCATAATGAGCTTGTTTTTCATCTTAAGGACTTTCTTTTTAATTTTCTTTTACTGGTATAACCCGCCAAGCAATATTTTGAGATTTTTAGTTCCTAAAAGAAATCATTTTCTTTCTGATTCCTACATATGGCACTGATCTTTTCAAGATTCCATCTTGTTAAATTTGAACATTTTCTCAATTCTGATCATAGACTCTTAAATTTATACAGCCTCTGTGGCCTTGCTGTCATCTGTGAAGGCCATCAATGTAAATTCTATTCCATAACTGAAGTTATTATGCCACAGAATTAATAAATCCAGGCCCAGGGTAGATTTTTAGGTAATCCTATTTGGAATACACTGCAAGTTTGAGATGAAAATATTGATAACCATTCCTTGAAGCAAGATACACGGATTCTCCCTCTCCTGATTGACTGGACTAGATCCAATTTGGAAACAAGTTAGCCTAGCCTCACTTACATTGCTATGCTTCTTTCAGTATCAGGTTGGTACATCAGCAGAGGGTGGTACTGGGAGATAAATCTTCCCAGGCTGTTGCCAGCCTAGGGATTGCTCAGTGAAGACCTGCCCAATATGTCTGAAAAAAACTGGGAAAAGTTGGACTACATGATTATCTGTTGCAAGGTTGTGTAATCTACAGTCCTCATAATCAGCCTGTATAGAGACTTTCTACTTAACTCTGTGTACTTGCCTGCATACATAATTTGTAATTATTTTAGGGCTATCAGACCAGCCTAGGCACATCTTCTATTTTCGTGGGTTTCTATGGAGAAAAACACCTCAGAAGACCTCATCTCTGTCTTAGCTGATTGTACAATCTATGAATCTTGAGTATTAGTGTAAAGTTAATGAGAAGAGTACATCCAAGAAAAACTAGTTTCTGTGCAATGTGTTGAAGGTGCTATAGGTTCATTTGGGGAAGGGGAGTACGATGGAAGTTACATCTTTTCCTTTCATGAAAAAAGGGTTTTTTATATCAAATAAAAAAAATAATTCTGCATTATTTGGAAACCACACTACATTCCTAAAAGACCTTCCTAGTCAGAATAGAAATTCTAACCATAGGTTTTAGATGACCAGGAATTGGATCTCTCAAGCCTGTCACACAAATATGAAGCCCTGGAAAGTATAATATAGTGTTATGTAGTACAGGTGCATTGCTGAGATGACTGGCTGATGGTAACTTAGGTGAGGAAGGTCTATTCTTTTTCACAGTTGAAGAAAGAATTTTGTCAGTGACAAGAAGGATGGCTTACATGCCTCACATTCCTCAGAGCTGAAAATAATGAAGGAAGGGAGGAGAGAGAAAAAAAGGAATCAGCAGGGAACTTAATGCAGGTGCAATATTTCTCAAGACAAAGAGTTTTTTTGTTTCACCTCCATCTTATTCCATGAAAATGAACCCATCTCCTCTCCCTCTCTTTATCAGCACAAAGTAGATTAAAATGTTGATACCCTTTCCTGACAAAGATATTTTTATAGTCTTTAGTCAAGTTGTTGGGGCAGGATTAACTTCCTACAGAACTTAAAATAGCTACACCAAGTGTAGCAGAGTTCCACATAGGTTCATTAACCTGTCCAGTTTTACTTTCTGCACCTACTGCTGCACAACTGTAACTTTCTGTACTCTCCCAAGTCTACCAAAAAAGCCACGTATTTCATTGAGCCAGCATATCAATCCAATCACTGAAATGACAACTGCAAATATACTTTAACTCCAGGATGAATCAAGACTATATTTAACCCCGGGATTGCTGGAATTCATATTATTTAGTTCTGAACAACAGAAAATGTAGGTTTCCTGTAGGTAAACATTTAATATTGTTGGAAAAACTTTTGTTGTTCTTACCAGGAGTTATTTGAACTGTATATTGAATCTAGAACATGACTTCACTTATGTATATAAGTATGTAAAGTGGGGGTGCCAAGAGGATGGAGCCAGGCTCTTTTCAGTGGTGCCAAGCAATAGGACAAGAGGCAACAGGCAGAAACTGATGCACAGGAAGTTCCACTTAAATATGGGGAAGATCTTCTTTACTGTGCAGATGACCAAGCACTGTAACAGATTGTCCAGAGAGGTTGTGGAGTCTCCSTCACTGGAGATATTTCAGAACCATCTGGACACAATCCTGTGCATTCTGTTCTAGGATGACCCTGCTTCAGCACGGAGGTTGGACCAGATGACCCACTGTGGTCCCTTCCAACCTGATCCATCCTGTGATTCTGTGATTCTGTGATTCACTTTGTCATGTCTGTAGACTGCTCAGTGGAGGGGATTTTACACTGTACTAACTCCCAGACAATGTGCAGAATTTGGGACCCTCTTCTTAGCACAACACAGACTTCAACTGTTTAAGAGGATAAATGAGTTTCAGAGCCTGGGAACATTTCTTGGTGCCATTTAAGCACGTATGAACAAGGATTTGACTACAAAACTCATACAAAGTGTGGAGGGAAGCAAGTCCTTTGGCAGTGGACAGAAGCTCTCCTCGTAGAGGTCTTGTCAAGTCCTACAGATATTGTAGCAAGGTCTATACCGTTTGAAAACAACTTCACAGAGGTCTTTAAATGCAATCATGTTAGAAGTCTAAACTGACTACTTGGATCCTTTCTATTTAGGGCACTGATATTAACAAATGGAGAGAATTCAGAGATGCCTGACTCGCTGAACAAAACTGAGATGTGGAACTCCAAAATACACAATGAATTACCTATTTTTACAGACTTGTAGATTCTTCCATAAAAAAGAGAGTGTCCTTCAGCATGCACATTGATAAAAATGTATCCTCAAAATTATTCACTGATAAAAAAACTAGAAAAGTATAAAATTCCAAACTGCTGAAAAATACTTATATTTTTTTCTATTTTTCCATTAGAATAAACAAAATTATAAAAAAATCCCAAGGTTGGAAGCTTACATGAGAGAATAATTTCAATTTATGCTTGGTCACTTGAATCATTATGTAGATATGATTTTGCAGAATTGTACATATACAACATTAATTTTGTGTGTTCACCCAGTGTTGTATGAGACAGAACACAGAACAAAACATATTTTTTGTGTCTCTGCTTAGGTACATAGTTTCTTATTTTGGAAGTGTTCTCAAAATTCAAATGAACAATCAGCAAGTATGATACTATTGCATAGGGCTGAGACTTAGGATCCAGTATCTTAACCAACCTGTGCGATTTATATTGACTAAATAAGATATTAATCGGGATAAAAGCAGATCTGGAACCTCATTTAAAGAAAAATATTAAATCAAAAGCATTCTTTGAAATATCAATGTGCATTAATATATTCACTAATGTTTCTTCCATAATACAGCTTCATGTCCTTAACTGAAGGCAGAATTCATTGTGTCATCTATTTATACATGTACAATTTATAGTTTCTAAACTGACATTGTGATTGATTTACATAGAACATGCATAACAAACATAATAAGGTGCATATGCAGATAGAAAATCACTGAGTGTCCAGGCCAGGAGAAATACTTCATTATCGAAATTCATTTGTGTGTTAACACTCTATAAAAAAAGTGGTTTTTATTCTATTCTATGTAATCAAATGTTTCTCTGTGGAAATCTACTAAATCATCAATAGAAAAAAAATGTTAAGGAACAAGCATGTTATATTTACTCCATAACTCCTTCAGTGACGAGGGTGATTCAGGACTTTTTTTATCATTAGAAGCAATTGTTGAGGAAATGCTGTATCCAGGTCTCCATATATCACTACTAGGGGATAGAATTGTGGTTACAATTCTTTATTTTTCTATCAACTTTTGTGCAAGTATTATACAGGTGTAATTTGAAGACCAAAGGATATCATCTGCCCTCATTTGTCACACTGCAACAGCACCTTGGCAATATAACCGCAGTACACCTGTAAGGCCCACAGAAGAAACACCAACGGAAAATCCAAGAAGTACAAACAGGTAGGATCTGGAGGAAGTATTTATATAGGACTGAGTATATGTGTAATCAGGCCTCCAAGATGGAGTCTGACAAAGTGTGAATAGCGATTGGGTTTTAGTCTAGGTTTTGTTTTGTCGTGTTGATTCATACCAAATCTCTTCCCTGTGAAATCAGTAGAACCATTACAGATTCACACTGTTATAACGGTGTGCAAAATCCAGTCACCTTTTTTTTTACACTTATTTTGAAAAGACCTCTGAATAATTGTGATACTCTATAAAGAAGGAAAATTATTATGTGAAATCCGGAGCATTACATCTTCCATCAAACAGGCGGAAAGAACATCTACCATTTCACTTTGAAAATGCACCACCAAGAGTTAAGTGAGGTGGGAAAGATAGCACATAAACCAGATCACAACAGCTGTACTCCATGTCCACTGCAGTTCCACAGAAAGAAGGAAAATTAATTGTAATTGTATTTCAGTCATTGGCTTAGGAGATCTGGCGGCAACGCAGGGACTTTGGTATAATTTTGTTTCTTGGCTGTGGTCCACTTTGCCTCAATATTAAAATAATGGAATGCAGCCATAACACCAGAAACACCCTGGAAGAGGTTTATGGTCTGTCCAGGAGACAAGAGGATTCTATATGTCTCATTTTAGCTAAAATGCTATGGCAGCATGTGGAAGTATTGAAGTGTGAGAAAAGAAAAGTGTGATTAAACTGCAGGGAAATCCTTCCTTCCTGACACTATGCAAAGCTGCAAGAGAGAGCCAAGTATTTCCCGTGTAATAGTGAGTGCACATATTAGGGAGGAAGGGTGTGTTAAACAGTTAAGACATAACGACCTTGTTTCAGGGAGCCATAGTAAGCCTTGATGTGTAAGGCAATTGTGAACTTTAACGAAGTTGGATAGCAGATTAACACAAATATTTGAAGAATAAATTTTGTAACTTCACTATGGGCAAAATACTGATCCAGGACCCATTTCTATAGTGCAACAAATTTCTGTCAGTATGATTTAAAATGTCATGTCCAACTAATTTTTTGAAGTCTAATGCTTTCTTTGTTCTGGTTTCACATTTTCCATACATTCCCTATGCTAAAGGTTAGCAAATAAATAATTTGTGTTCTGCTAGTACGGTCTTCAGAGTTGCTTTTCGTCTTCTCACTGCAGGGAAGTTTTGGATTTATCTCTTTCTATCACTTTCAGCTTTAGCTGTGACTCTACCTTAGTGAATTCGTAAAGAATTTAACTCAGGAAATATGGTAAATGCCAGTGACTCAGATGTTAATGCTGCATTTCTTATCAGCCATTTTCTTGATGACAAACTGTGTTTCCAGAAACAAAGCTGGTTTTGGACAATAACTTGTCTCCATAATTATGTGTGGGAAACAGAATAGCCACTCCATAGTTTTCTCTTTCAGCTTCCTTTTATAGGACAGATTTTGACCTGTGGTAACATCATCAAACCTAAGCAAATCCTTCTGAAATGCCACAGGTGTGATCATATGCCAGAATAAAAATTATCCGGTCAAGTCTGAGGGAAGTGAAGCAAAACATTTCTGTCAATGTGAGGGTTGAAACTGAAGAGATCTCACATTAGGCTTTTTCTTCTGTTTTCTCTCTTTTCACTTGCCAGAACTTCAGGCCTGAAACCTGCAAATCAGCTTAATTTTGTTGGACAAAAGTAGTGGAGTCAAAAGAGTTGTGCCAGGGGGCCAGCCTGGAGGAAAAGCGGACGGTGGGAGCCACATGAGAGAGCGGTAAGCTGTCTAGCAAGGTGTGTCCTGGGAATAACAGAACACAGCTCTTGTTCCACCAGTTTTGGAAGCTCTATGAGAGGAGCAGAACAAGTAAAGACCTCTTAATGTAGTTTTTTGTTGTACAAGGAGGATGTCCTTTGTGGAAGTATTCTCATGGAACTATTCACACTTATATTTCAAAGCTTCTGCATACAGTGAACGCTGAGCAAAGGGATGCTAGCACACCTGAGAGTCAAACAGAAAGAAAAAATACATTAAGGTACATTTTAGACACTTTAACACTCCTTGCAAATTCTCTTACCTCTGCATATTTCATTTGTGTACATTTGAAATGTCACAGCTGAACTTTGCACAAGTATAGTAGTGGAAGAGGGTTGAACTGCTTTGRAACCTTAATCACTAAAGCAGTATCCACTGTTCATCACTGTTGCTTTTAAGATGAAATTATATTTTTCAGAGTAATTCTTATGATCTATGATATATTATGTTTTATGATATTGTCTGAAATTATTTTCGTTCAGGCCCATACTCCTGGTGAATGTGAAACCAGAAAACTTAGCTTTAAGGTTGCTTCTGCTCTTCACCCTTCTTAGATTTGAGAAGTTTTTTTCACATCAAGTTGCATACTATATACCTTAGCTATAGATTTGGACTCTGGGCCTTATCAGGAATTAGTTGTGTCTCATAGAACAGACTCTRATTCATACACTCTAATCAGCTGAACACCCTCTGAACAAATATCCTTTCATGGACAGTAATCTTCATTCCAGATTTTAGAAACCAGTCATCAAAGAAGGAATATATTTTTATTTCCAGTACTGTACATGTGGGTGGGTATATTAAAAGATCTAAACCAGCGTTGGTCCTCCATGTTAATATCCTTCCTCTGGGCCTGAAGTATATTAGATGTCATGGTTTAATGGCCTTCTCTAATGTAAAAAAAAAAAATAAATAAAATTTATTTTTCACCAGTTTTTTATTTAAGCTTTTTAGTGCTTGATTTCCTAAATAGCAGCTAATGATAAAAAGTTCCTACCTCAAAAATCTTTCAAATCAACTAAATTGCCTTATACTATAGTTTGCATAACTTTTGAACAAGATAGTCACTGTATTCCAGGTAGTCTAYGTGTCCTGTTAGGGATCAAACGTTTATTTCAATCAAATAAATCTCTGTTTTCCCCCACTAAGCAGTGTTATATGTCTGTGCCGAGTTTGAGATTAAAAGATCAGGGACTACGCAGAACAATTAAACATTTGTTCTACCATATCCCTTCTTGAAAAAGAAGAGCTTCTCTGTGAGAGAAAAACAACAAATTCATAGTTCTTTTTGAGATAGGATGCAGTGATCTGATACAGATAAGATGCACTCCTTTTGCCCTATTCAAATGTTAAGCTATCTAATGCAAATATTATTTTCCAGTAACTGAAATCATTCATTTACCCACACCTCTGGAAAACCCTGAATGCAAATCTCTTTCAGGTACCGAAGTAGCTTTCACTAGCTTATTTTTATGAGACACTAATGGCTTTGTACTGTGACTGTTGTCAGGATTGTGAAACTAGGATTACGAAACTTTTCAAAGGTTGCATGAAAGCAACACTTACTGTTTTGTTATTTCATTTCTACATATTTTTCCATCATATTTATATTAACAGTCTGTGTTATATATTTTGCAGTTGAATTTTTCATTCAATAGAGTTTGCAAATACTTTTAATATATATATTTTGGATATTGTATGTTATGTTATTGTTTAGGTGCAGTTTCCTATAAAGTCATCCTCTATTTTATATTTACTATGTCATTTATCCGAAGTCTTTTCCTGATCTGTTTTGTATTGGTTATTTTACTGTTAAATTTAAAGAGGTTTAGTATAAAATATATGCTTTTTACTCTTTGCTTTTCTTTGTAAAAATTAGCAATGATTTAAAGCCTTAAAGCAAACAGTAACAGCTCTGCCGTAAGATAGAGAAACCAGGGAACAAGAACCACTTCACAAATATAAGGCAAACAGGCCGTCCTTAAACTCCCTCCTATTGATCATACAGAGCAGCCTCAAATTGATTGAARGGATTCAGCCAAAATAGGAAGTTCTTGTGGTGAGACGGCTGATATGGTCAGGCTGGAAAACCTCTCAAATGCTTCCTGTGGTCACCCAAATTCCAGGGCCTTGCCGAACCGGAGGACACTCTGAATAAAGGATTTCTTAGAATTTGCTCTGCTGTAGTCAGGGGCTCTGCAAATGGCATGTGACTCAGTACTGGATGATTTCAGTTCCTTGTGCAAACTAAGATAAAGTAGAAAAATGTTTCCCTGCTTACTCTGGAAAGATTCCCGTGAATAAGAGGTACCACAGTCAAGGGAAGTTTTCTGTGTAGCTTTGCAAACATTTTGGTGGTATATGGCAGCTTTCAGCTTCAACTGGCTTCAGCAAAAGAAACAGGAACTCTACTGACACCTGTTACTGCATATTCTTAACATGGATATGTGAACACTGTGAGCTTGGTAGCTACGATTGCATTCATCATGCAAAGTCTTCTGCGAAAAGGGTACAAGGTGTAACTTGCAAATTATCAGGTGCTGCCTCGAAGCACTGCACACCCTCAAGGTTTCTGTTCTTGTTAGCAGGTGCAGGGTGAAAGGGAACAATCCTCACCTGCCTTGCAGATACAGACTCTGGATGAAGAAATACCTGCTGCTGCATTGCAAAGTTTTTGCTGGAAAACTGATTTTCTTTAAAGGACCTGAAACATGGTGCATTCATCTCTGCACAGGCATTAGACTCTGCTCTGAACAAACGTGCAGAGCAGATAAAGGTAGCATCATCTCCTCAATGCAGGAGAGGACCTAAGCTGTGAACACGCTTCCCTGTGGCCGGTCTGCAGACCTGGAACAAAGCTGGCCTCAGGCCTCCCAGGACAGGACCGTCTCAGTGTTTCAGTGCTGTTTCAGTGCTCAATCTCACATCCATCTTAGTGGATTCCAGGTACAGAGACCTCTCTGGAAACCTTTTCCTTCATAGATCTAGAACACTGATATATCTTCCCCTTTCTCCGGTTTCTTACTGTCCTACCTTTAGTGATTCTATACCAATTGCATACAGATCCCTTTTGCCTCCTGCTATTGCTTTGTTTTCACTCATGTGTGCTCAGTGTGTGAAACAGAAAATAAGAAGTATTTAAATCTAGCATCTAGTGTGACAAAATAAGATGCAGGCTTATTTAAATATTTTAGGCATCTAGCTCTGATGAAGAAGAGATTAACTAATTTTTTTTTTAAGCCAGGTGCTCACCTGAGCTCTGCTTAAAGTCAGTGGAGCATATACACAAATCCTTCAGATGTGATCTATTTCACTTAAAACAACTGCTTACACTAATCACATCAGCTCTACTGGTAAATAAATGAGAATGCCAAGGTGCTGGCTTTCTGCCAAGAGCTAGACTCCTTCAGGCACATAGGTATTGAAAAAAATCTACATGGAGAACTCTAGCACAGAGCCAGAGAGATAGTAATTAAATATTGCAAAATCATAGTTCCAGTGATCAACCTTCTCCCTGACCCTCTTTCACTTAGCAGTGTAGATACACTCAGTGGATTCATTGTTTGTGTTCCTAGGGTTCATTTCATGGCTCTAAGAGACAGGGTTTCACTTCTTTCACCCACACGTTCAAAGAATAAAAGGGAGCCAATTGCCTGAAAATCCAAATTTAGATGCTCTGAATTACCTCTTGCAAAATGTTTATTTTTAGTCAGTGTAAAATCTATGAGTTCTTAAACTAAAGTTTACTTCTACAGTTTCAGACATGCCCTATTACCTGTTTCTGCTCATTGAAGAAGGTGTCTTACCATTTGAAGTGGTAATTAATCTAGGTCCTACTCCTAGGAGCCTCACTCTCTCCTAATCATGGTTCTTAGTTCGGTGATTTCAGTTCTGTCCTTGAAACTTGTAGGCATCWCTATGTTCAGCATCACAATTTGTAAATCTCTGTTTGTTTCTGGCCCTAAATATATGCAAGGATATTTAAATATGAGCTGTTTCTTTTTTTATATATTTTTTTTTCTCTGTGACAGCTTCCAGAGGTTTGAACCTTTAAAAATCTAGACTCTTGCTTATGAACTGGCCTTCAATTGCTCTAGTCTATTGTAAATATTGAGGCCATCAGGTTTTTTTGTCTGTGTAAGCTATTATATGTGTGAAATATGCACAATCAAATTGTTCACCAGGGAAAAGGTGTCTGGTTTTTGACAATGGTGATTGATTTCTTTCCAGACCCAGTCTTGTTATAATTATTTGTTACCAGATACAGTACTTAAAAAGAATTTTACGAGTATAGTTTTTGGCCCAAATCCTGGCTCTATGGCCCTAATCCTGGTTCTATGGCTCTTGCAAAGCAGAAAGGATGTAATAAGAGTTTGTAATGCAGCGTTTGAATGTATGTTCCAAAGAAGTCAGTTCAGCCTCAATAGGGAAAACTGTGTTCAGAAAGAATGTCAACCAGGTCTGAGCTAGTTCAATCTGGACAATTTAATTTTGAAATGGAACCTCCTGGGCTACTGTTTTTTCCAGGTTATTGATCTCACGAGCTACTAATCTTCCATTTGGAAACAGAAAGAATCCAGGAGAGGCAAGTGGAAGAGTTCCAGAGAAGGTTTGTGAAAAGATTGCTTGGAGGATGTTAGAAGCTACAGGAATTTGGTGTGATTGCCATCACACAGCAGGTGCAGTGACTTTATCACTGAGGAATAAAAAATTACAAGATCCGTAGTTTACTTCACGAGAGCATCCTCTGAAGGTTGATATGAGGCAATTTGCCCGGAGGGAAGTGAGTGGCCATGCTTGCTCAGCGTCTTCTTCCTGCAATAATTTTTGAAAAGGGTGTGGTTTGCTGGAAGGCTGAATTGATGCTGATGAAGCAAATGAACTGAGTAGAAAATATACACTCCAGCTACAAAATGAGAATCAATTACAGCGCAATTTGCCCTCTCCATAATGCACCTACTGTGCAAGTGATTCATCCTGAACCACAGCGCAGTCATTCAGAGGGAATACCAAGGCCTCCCTTCCAAATTATTACTCAGAATTGAGTAGGAGGAAGTCCCTGTTTAGTGGTGTGATGGATAATAGAACCCCATCTCAGAACTCCTTGGCAGGATGGAAACACTTTCTCTTGGACCTAAGTTGAGTTTGATATGTTTAATGAGTTGAGTCATATCATGAAGTAAAGTAAATAAGGATGAGAAACAGATCATTTGGGTGACATCCAAAATACAGCCTGCCTAAATCTGGGCTTCCTCATCGTCACGCAGTGTGTAATAGAGTTTGCCCTCAGCAAAGTTATTTTTTATGCAACTTTAAAAAGCCAAGCTTTCAACAAGAGTAATTAGTGGGGATCAGCTGCAGTCTATTTTTGCTCTTCTACAGGAAAGAAACTTTTTGTTTGTTTGTTTGGGGTTTCTTGGTTTGGAGTTTCTGTTTGGTTTCCTTCTTTTTCAGCATCAAAGAAACCCCAGTTGCACAGAATGATGGCAAAGCCTTAAGGACAGCCACGGTTTGACACCAATATTGCATGTGACTTCAGCTGGAACAACAAAATCCAATATTTGTACTTCTAGAAAAGGTATATAATAAAATATATTGTTTGGTGTTTATCTGGAATTAAGTTGCATTCAGTAGTAGGCAATTACTCCACTAGAATTTTTGACTACTGTCCTTTAGGAAATCTGACAAAATCCTTCTACGCATTTCACTTCTCTCACTAACTGAAAGCTTTGCTTTCAGGACTTCGCTTTCCCCACCTATGAAATGGGGGTGTCTGATGGACTACGGTGGGTAGCAAATATTCATACCACCATGAGAGAAGCATAAAAGCACAGCTGAAGTACTGAATAACATTACACAGCCAGATAAGATTGCAGTTGAATTATACAAACCAGGATGTCTTACTCGGCTGCATGAGCCACACACATTGCTAGAATCAGAGGGCTGATTATATAAATTATAGAGAAAGTCTAAACCCCCTCTGCCTCCCTCCAAACAAACAAACAAACAAGCAAAAATAAGTAGCTTTTAATGGTAAACTGTCTGGAAAATGAGATTTGAGTAGAACTAATTATGTTGACTGACTGGGAATCTAGAACTGGGTTCTAGAAAAAAAATCCCGGTCAGAGGACTCCCATCTCATGAGCTAAGAAACTGCATACAGGTAAGCCATTGAGGAGATTCTAGTATTACCATCTGGAGCTTCTCTGGGCAACTTGTTCCAGTGCCTCACCACCCTCACAGTAAATAATTTCTTCCTAATATCTAATCTAACCCCACTCTGTTTCAGTTTGAATCCATTCCCCCGTGTCCTGTCACTACATGCCTGTAAATATTCTCTCTCCATCTTTCCTGTAGGCTCCCTTCAGGTACTGGAAGGCCACAATGAGGTCACCCAAAAGCCGCCTCTTCTCCAAGCTGAACAATCCCAATTCTCTCAGGATTCTTTCCTCATAGGAGAGGTGCTCCATACTCCCTCCGACAGGTCCATGTGTTTCCTGTGTGGGGACCTCAGAGCTGGATGCCGCTGTCCAGGTGGGTCTCACCAGAGCAGAGCAGAGGGGCAGAATCCCCTCCCTTTCCCTGCTGGCCACGCTGCTTTGGATGCAGCCCAGGACACATTTGGCTTTCTGGGTTGCAGGTGCACATTGCTGGGTCATGTCCAGCCTCTCATCCACCAGCACCCCCGAGTCTTTCTTGGCAGAATTGTTCATTCCTCAGCTTGTATTGATAGTGTAGATTGCCCCAACCCAGGTGTAGCACCTTGGTCTAGCTAAACCTCATGACATTCCCAGGGGCCCACTTCTCAAGCTTATCTGGGGTCCCTCCAGATGGCATTCCATCCTTCAGATGTGTCAACTGCAACACTCAGCTTCGTGTCACCTGCAAATTTGCTGAGGGTGCCTTCGATCCCTTTGTCTGTGTCATTACTGAAGATATGAAATAGCAGCGGTCCCTGAAGGACACCAATATCTGATTTCCTGAAGGGATATGTAAGTCCAGTTTTGGAGTCCATGCTTAAGAAACTGCTCCTTCATGCTTTAAGATTCGTTATCTCTAATATTTGTGTCTTCTTTAGTAACTTTGTACCTGCTTTGGTGCACCTCTGCAATAGCTGCTATCTTGGAAAGTGTGAGCAGCACAGSTCCTTTACCTATCTCCATGAGGAATCCTCAGATTCATCCTCAAACTAATAATTTTTTTACCTAAAGCCATGGAGGTCTTAGTCTGATAGACTTCATGTCAGCAAATAAATCTCATGATATCTGAACAAACAGAGGCCAGGGCTCTCCTGTATTTGATTTTAACCTTGACATGCTAACTCAAGTGCTAATGTTCTCATACCACTGAGCAGAAGAATAGAATCTGTGTTTTATTTCCTATTTTTTATTAATTTTCCAGTGAGAAAAAAAAAAAAAATTAGTTCCCTGGTTTTCCCTATCAGGTTGGAAAAGTGTACCTGTAGTTGGGAGTCCAGACTTGAGAAAGACTTGTAGCTGCACTACCATGCTTCTGMGCACAGCTTGCCATCCACCTCTCTTTATACACCAGGTTTCTCCATTCCTGGCCTTCTACAAATAATCACATCAAGCACACCTTCTTGGCAGTAAGTGGCATAGAAAAAGAAAGGTGCAGAAAAACAGTTTTTCAGCCTTCTTTGTGACAGTGTCTTACATGCAGAGAAGCCTTTCTGTCTTGTCACTGTACAAGCCTATTTCATGTTCCCCAATCCTTTTTGTGATATCACAATGCCTTCTCCAAATGGACGCTTTTTCTCCTTTCTGTCTCAGTAAATGTGTTGTAGGAGATTGATGAAAAGCTAACATAGATCTAAACCATGAAGACTGAATTTCTCTAAGTCCTTCCTGGACTCTAAGGGGAAAAAAAAAAAAAAGAAGTGAATAACCARTCTCCTTTGCAGGTGGGGGAAGGGGAAGAGGAGGGACAGAGAAGGATTATGCCACAAGTTCTCTCTGAGAATTTGCCTGGGGTCTCACTGTAAATATCTTTTCTAAAAACATTAATTAATGAACTAAAGTAAAGTAGGATTGGGACAATGTCCCTGTGCTATGGTATTTCCTTATTTATCTCTTTTTTGACTGAAATTTGCAATAAATGTGTCTCATTTTTTTGTTTGCTTTTGTTTTTGTTATAGTAAATGTTCAGCATTTTGTGTCATGATGGGAATTTTAATGAATACAAAACAAAAGCATTAGTGAGGGGTAATGCCCAGGATATGAATCAGGTAGGTACATGTATTCATTAGCACTGATTACTAACACTCTTTCATGCTATTGTACATCGTAATGCGGGTCAATCAGATGCACCACAAAAAGACTTATAAAAGAGTTACTGACACTTTTCATGTTCACTTCCAACTCTGGATTGATCCAAAGTTTGTTCACAAAAATGCTGGTGTAATCTTAGCCCAGAACACCAGAGCTTCCACTCTCTTTTTCAGAAGTATGGCCCTCTTGAGGGGTTTAGAAATGTAAGTGCCCAGAAGAAATGGGTCCTGAAAAGAGTCTGCTCCAAACAGCAACCTTTACACATGTCACAAGTGAAGGAATGTTTGTGCCTACCCATGGGGAATTAACTACTTCCCCTTGCAGCCTAGCCCCTTCAAAGATAAAGTAGCAGCTTTTTTCCTTTCATTTCATTTATTTTTTTATCTCCTTTGGGATGCTAAGATAGACAACAGGTACACAGTGCTGATCAATGTAGCTTATTTTATAACAGGCTTTGGAAATCAGAGAAATTCCAATAGAGCGGTGGAAAAAGTCCCACATTTGGTATATAACATACAACATTGCTGGAGTCTCAGCAGTAATCACAGGCAGCAGCAGCAGCACAATCTCAAAGACAGAGACATTTGTCAGAGGCAGAAGAAGAGAGAACCGTACTCGGTGCAACCCTTTTGGTTTCAGTCAGATCGTGTATTAGGTAAGTTTGACCGTTATCCCTTTGACACAGCTTCCTTCTGCTGCTGCCTGGATAAAACATAGCACTGATGTTCCCTTTTTTTTTTTTTTTTAATTTCTGAATTGCCAATTCTCTCAGTGAAAGAATAATAATATGTTTTTATTTAAATAGCAGATTTTCTCCTTAAGAAAATAAGCAAGCACTCAATCAAAAAATATCCTGTGGATAGTGTAATGGGTTAAACCCTTCCTCTAGCTAACTGCTTCCTAAATAGTGTTCACAGCACAGACATTGCTCAATCTGCGGCCATCCATGGCTTTTGATGCTGAATTCTAAGATGTAGTTTTAAGTGGAAGCGGTCTCTCAGTATCACCAGCTTTTTTTTCCCTCTGCTTCCAATTTTACCACTGAGTTTTTCATGCTCATTAGAACTGTTTACCACAGAAACATGCTGCTAAATAACATAACACTTTAGCTTAGAAGATAGGGAATAAAAGAATGTTTTAGGCACATAGAGAGTCACTTTCCTCATATGTGAAATGGTCTTTCCTGTTTCTCGCAGAGAACAACCATACCCAACAGCCAATAGGTCATGTCCTACGGAAGCAAACTCTTTTTAGTATCCTGCCTCTGTCAGTAGTCAGTGTGAGACGAAGCAGGATGGTAATGATGACTTCCACAGATCTATCAACTATACAGGGTGGTGCATGTGCAGATGCAATTTCTTTCTGGTCTCCAGCTGTTCTTCTATCTTGACACACAAATAAGGTCTTCCTGCATGAAATAGATTTCTTCCAGCTAAGCCATAGTGACCTCCTGTTGTCATTTACAGTCCTTTGTCTGCTCTTTTAAAGTTGTTCTGCAGGTTTTACTCATTTCTCACTCAGCTTTTGCTCAGGAAATTTCCAAATTACTTCCCACTGGATTTTACCCTACTAAGCCAAGTGATAGACTAACAAGGACCTTCATGATCTAATTTCTGTATGTTAATAACACTAAATGTATTACTAATTTCTATTAGAACAAGTAGTGTTTGTTCAATCTTTTTCAGACTGTATCTCATTTGTCTTGGTTTTCTGCAACAGACACTGCATCAATGAGTTCTGTAAATTCTCAATGCTTTTCTTCCTTATGGCTGAACAATTTCATATCCTAGTACCTTTTTGAAGAGAGAAATCTTTCCGGAGGGGTCATTTTTTCTCCCAGATGATTACCTCAAGTAACAGATGCACACAGATGAGCTCCTTGAAAGTGTGCAGACATTTCAATAGCGAAGTCTCAAAGGTCCTGCTGTCAGATTCTGGGACCTTGTTATATTTCCAGGACCTTATTATATTTCCAGGATCCCCTCCAGCGGTAGTAGTGGGGGTTGGACATCTGTTAAATAGCCTGATAGCAATTAAATAGGATGAAATGGAGAAGAAAGGGATGTGGGTTTGATGTTTTGGTAGCTGATTGGTGAGAAATAGGTGTCAATGTGTATTTTGATATGTACACAATGTGGAATATTTAACCCATACTTGRACAACTCTCCAGCATCTAGAGTGGTCTGTGTGGGATGAGACGGAATTCACATCAGAGGCTTGAGAAGCAGCATGGATCTGATCATCAGCCTTCGTTCCTTCATCATGTCAACAGAAGAAACTTTAAGAAGCATGCAATGAACCCAAACTTAGACCTCTAAGCTTTTTAGAGGACTTTAGAATGGTTGCAGTTAATTAAACTTAATTGTTTGTAAGAAGGTTGCCTCAGAATCTGTAACACTTTGCTTAGATAGATTTCTGGGCTTTGGGGAGCCCAATTACCCTACCATACCTGCACATCAGTGGAATAATCACACATCTTAGGCAAATATATCGGTAAAGACTACAGGGCAGTTGAATTAGATGCTTAAGTATCTCTGAGGACCTAATCCACAGTTTCTGTTTACTCCTGACTATTTTCAATCATATTTCCTCTTTAAGAGTGTTTTATAATTACATTAGTTCTCTAAGTCAAAACATGCCATTTGCCATTTCTATATGTAATAATCACCTAGTTATTTCTACTCCTTTTTTTATGCATTTACTCATCTTAGTTCCTTTGTTTTCTGATAAATATATGGCAGAAACTTTCTCATCTACAATAGCAGGCAAATTAGCCTGAGGATGCAAATGGTACTGGTATTTTTTCAGTAAATTATTCAAAAGACTTGACAGATATTCCCACAAGGTCAAGTTTATTAAATGCTTGAGAAATTTTCCAGTGAGCCCAGGATCATTTGAGTTGGATGTTTGATAAACTGTAAAGAGATAAATGCTATAAAAAGCAGAATAATGACAGAATCTTTGATACAGGTCAGTCCCCACAGAATGAAAATTAACTGAATCCCAAACCATTTCTTGCAGGACCTTAGAATAATTTCAAAAATCACAAGAAGGCAGACTTTGGTCAAATTGGGAGAAACATTCTTGCTTCTAAATGTTTGTTTAAAATGAGGCACAGTTCAGAACTTTAAAAATTCAACTCACTCTTATTCTTTGGAGGTCTCATTCATGAATCAATGAATGCTGTACAAAGACAGCTTTTGATTTTAGCAGACTTCAGATCAATCCCCATGTGAATTTCAGGAGACATCATATCAGTTCATAGGGAAATAGAGACAAGCATCCAAATACATTCACCTTATTTGCGGGAAGATAACACACCTATGTTTGACATATTGAAATTGAATACTGTGACATTTTAGACTCTACAGTTCAAATAATTTTCTCTTATCAGAATTTCTGTACTGTAAGTTAGGTCTAGTTGGTTATTGTTCCCTATGCCATTTATGAGAGACCAATTCATGGTTCTATACACTCAACAATCTCGTTTACCCCTGATGGCATCATTCTGTGGGTTCTTGAAAAGAAACCTTCTAGTTCCACTGAATGCAGATTTGCTATGACAAATTGCAAAAACATGTAAAGAGAGAGTAAAAATGAAAGGCTCTTTTCTTTCTCCACGAGTCCAAACACTTATGGCCCAAAACAAGATGTGGTCCCCTCCAGTAATGTCAATGGTAAGCCGGGTGTGGAGTATGCCTAGGAACGGCAGGACACAGAGAGGTGGGAAGCAATATATCTGTGCTATGCCTCTCCCAGTCAGGTTGACTGAGGTTTAATAATTGCCAAAGTTCATATTGAACCAGAATGTGTTTGAAGTAGAGCACAGTCAGTAGTATTTTGCATCCCAACCTCTAAATCACACTTTAACTGATGCCCATGAGACTTATTCTGTGCATTACTGCTGAAACAAAGTGCATTTCAAAACAGCCTGGCTGTCTCTGAAACAGACAGAGACCTGAAGAATGAATGGAGAAGGCCCTTAGGAGCCCTGGGAGGTCTCCTTGGCTCTGATGAGACCTCCTGCACACAGTTTAAGGGACAGTAAGTCTAGGTACTGTAAAATCAGTTCATAATAAAGTACCCTGTGCAAATGCATAAAGCCTGGAAAAATGCCTCCTATCCTTCAATTAACATTGAAAGGGCCATTTTTTCTTAGAAAAATGAGGGTTGGGAACTGTGGCTTCATTTTTAACATCAGAAGTAAAATATAACTTCCTATTGAATTTGCTTGCTCTACGGAATTTGATTATATATAGTTCTGAACAAGAATTAACGCCCAGACCTTGTTTCTCCCTTCTACCATTTTTCTTGGTCTGTGGTTGACTTCAGTTTTCAGAGTTCTTGAAGCATAGTTCACTGCTGTGTGAGTATCCAGAGAGATCTTAATGTTTGTTAGATGTTCCTACAAATAGCTTTTCTTTCTCCTCTGATTTAAATGAAACTCATCAGTGAAGTGTAGTTTGAGACAAGACTATGTACCTGGGTCACTTCTTTTCCATGGCAGGATTCCAAGCCAAGACTAGTATTGCTTTTCAGTTTCTCAGATACTTGCTAGTCACTAACTGCTCATATGCTATGACTGAAATGAGAAAAAAATAAAAAGTATAGAATAAAACATGCATCTGGTTGTCTTTTAAAATCATTACTATTCCTGCTAGACCCAAATTCCTTGACTAAATAGCAAGGCAATTTTGATTATAGGAAGCAATTTATTTGTAAAACATTCAAGCTTTTCCTACAGGTTTGGGTGTGTGTATGTGTGTGTCTGGTTTTGTTCAGTTTTTGGGGGTTTGCTTGGTTTTTTTCAGAAAAGGAAATGTCAAGAATAGACCACTATTTCCTTATTCAAATGTTGCAGCCTGCATACATTATAATTCTAGTTTGTTTCTCTCAGGAAAAAAAAAAAAAAGGCTTTTCACTCTGCACCCGTTAAAAATTCAATTACATAAGCTAGAAAATTAGAGGTTTCCCTTTGGCTGGATACAGATGACCACAATTGCAGACACTGTAAACTCTTCCTATCCTTCCTGTACTAAACAAATTTCTGTTTACTCCAACTTTCAAAAGACAAATCTGTCAAGGACTGTAAAAAGAATTATCAGGACTCCCATGACAAGTTTTATGTATGTGTGGGTTACAGGTCAAACTGAAAAAAAAAAGTGGCAATACTTTTTAGGACTATTGGGAATGAGAGAGATGAAGTAATCAAGGAATTTGTGTGTGTAAGATAGCCAAGTTCGGCTTGATCTAATTGTGATTATTATTGCTCCACTCCTGGAAAACATCTCTCTGTGGGACAGCACTGAAGCAGATGCTTGTTTTGAAGTGCATGTTCATCCTTGTGAAATCAATGATTATACTAAGCATGTGCTTAAAGCCAGTTGTGACGTTAGGTGTTACTCTGAAAGGGACAGATTTCAGTGCAAACCTCAGCATTTTCCTGAATCGAGTCCTGGCAACGATTTAACAGAGGAAATGTTTTCATGACTGTAAGATTTGTAGGAAAAAATAATGGATTTTATTAGATTAATTGTTCGTGTTTGACAGAACTTTCAGCTGCACGGAATTTAAAAAAGGGCTTCCTTTCCCAAAAGCCAACCTGGTCTTTAACTGATATAATAAACAAACTATTGCTGCAAGTATGAAAAATAGCAGTGGGACCCAATCCTGGTTTTCTTATACAACAAACTTGCTTCACAATGTGCTACCTATTGGGACAACACCACACAGAGGCAAGCCTGTTATTTTTCTGCACATATTCCCAATTGATTGCTGTCCAGGTGTTTCTCAGATGACCCAGAAAGCAAGCTTTATATTATTATTTTGTTATACTCCATTAAACTTGATTTCTGAGCCAGAGGTAATGTGTGTGGGCTTCATATCTGGTGCTCTTAAATCTCATCACTTAATATGTACACTGAACCTTTCTATTGGAATATTTTACACAATGAACAAAAGAATGCCATTTGCAAAAAGCATAAGAACCTATTTCTACTGTATGCTATTCCATCCTCTCTTATCTAGCCACTTTATCCACATGGATTTCTTCCAGAAGATAAATCTTTCAATCAGGATTTCTTTATGAGCTGCAGCCCTTGTATTGTGAGGTGTATATCAAAATTTCAAGACAAATTCTGTTCTCTTGATTTTGTTAAACAGTACAAAAGCTTAAAAAGCAAGAAACCTTAGATGTCTATTCATTCGAGTTAGAAAAACATTTTGTAATTTTTTTTCAGTCAACACAAGTGAACAAGGCTACTCTGTGTATTACCCTAAATATATAGAAAGTCTCATATATTAGTTCAAATTAAGGCACTAAAAAGAGTTTAGACTGGCCATAAATGTTGTTTTAAATCAATTTCTGAAGTATTTTGTTAATTTATTTATTCATTACTATGCTCTCTTAAAAGATCTATGAAAAATAATCATAATGAATCTTAAATCTCCCTTAACAAAGCTTAAATGTAATGGTCATTACTGTTTACACATAGGAATATATACCTCCTTCATCTTTCTCCTTCTCTGAGATTTTCTCCCTCCTTTCTCTCAATGAGATTTGTTCTGCTATTTCCAGAGTTCTGTTTCCTCGTTGCCAATCAAGGGTAGCTGCTACAGCTAGATAAAAATAATAATCTTCATCCCATTAGAAATTCACATATTTTTATCTTGCAAGGTCTTCATTTTTGTGTATTTAAAATAAACCAGAAACCTCTACGAAATCTAAGCTACTAAGCCTATCTGGAAATATCTGTACATAATTCATACTTGCATTGTATATTTAAATTTAAATATTTAATTTTCACAAAGTCTGATATAAAATCCATCCCTCTGCATTTCTACATTTCACATAAACTGTTGTTATTTCCAGTTGTGTCAGATGGGCTGTGCTAGTTGGCCAGATGATGGTTACACTCAGCAAGCCCACACACCCCATCATGCACACTTGTCTTCAGGATCGCTGACAAAATCTCATGGGGCAACAAGGTCTTCAGGAATCTGTGTTTCCCTCTGTGTTCTTCGTGAAGGTTTGAGTTATTTCCACTCTAATCTCAAAACTAACATGAAAGGCATAACTGACAGCCAAACCCTCTGAAATTCTGGCCTCAGTACAGAAACAAGGTGTGCTCTAAAGCCTGTGTGTCTCACCTGTTGTCCTTTCTGTGGAACAGTGGGAGTCCATTCAACAAGGTTTCCGCAAAGGAAACAACAACCACTCAAACAATGGAGGAAATGGTGAGGAAATCTATTCTACCTATTCTTGAATGAGTTGTGACAAAGGTAAATATAATTTTTTTAATATTCTTTTAACGACTGGACCTTGAAAAGGAGTATTCATGTTGTATCCTTACGTGAAATTACACAGGCTTAAGTGAACATGGGGAGTTTTGTTTTCAATTAAACAAATTCTTTAGCTACCCTAAAACTTTGGATTTTATAAACTCCGCAGAATTTGGTCTCAGACTAAATCTGACACATGCTGACAACTACCCCTTGGGATTGTGTTTTAGGGTAAAAGTTTTGTTTAAAACAAAAATCCTCAGGAATGACTAAAAATCTAATTGTGTATCTGTCCAAAGTGCAAGCATTTTCCCCACAATGTAATTACTTAATTATGACATTTTCATTTTATTAAAAATGGCAAGTTTAATATGTTACTAACAATAAGCCACAGCAGAAGGATATAGAATCTTTGAAAGATCTTTCAAAATTATGTAAACATCACTTTATTGGCAGTGCACGGTCCAATCATTCCTATTAATGAAAGATTCCTTTACCAAATTCCCATAGTAAAGTAGTTTATAGTATTTTCTAATTGAACTGAGCAACATCAGCTTTCAATGCAACAGTGTTACTTTGAACCCTTAGGAACTTTTTTTTTCATATTCCTCCTGGGAGCTGATTTAAGAACTGCTCTTTTAAGAGCTATGTCTTTCTTAATATTTTAACAAGTTTACAGACCTCCTGAGGTGTTCTGTAATATTGAAGTCACTTCAAGAAAACGTTCTTGTATTAGAGTTATTCAGGAGGCTTTGTGAAATCTCACTGAACTGAAGCAAGGTGAGCAGGATGATACCACACAGTCTGTTTCATACCATCACAGAATTATCTCTGCTAACTAATTTTTTTTCTTTTTACCTTCTTTTTCAAACTTGTGTATTTTTGTTCTCATCCTAGTTTTAACTGTTCATTCTGGAGCCTAATGTTTTTGTTCCAAATCAGGTCCTGTTGAAATTCTCATTGATGTCAGTGGAACTAGAAAAGTACTTCTGTTTGTGCTCTGAGTTTAAATGTCAAATATCCAACCTCAACTTTTAAACATGTGGCTATTGTCTTTCTTTTATCCCTTTCTATGTCCAGATTGTGTAAGAAAGTTGTTGTATAGGTGGGAAATTTAAAAATGAGTGATGCAAAATGGAATTTACATGATGATGAAGGGAAAAAAAAAATCTCTTACTGATGGTCTTAAATGTAAAATATTTTAATATCAGGTGTTCAGATCAGTGGAGAAGATACATTAATTGTTGCTTTGCAAGCCATAGTCATTTATCTTTACACAAACTTCAGCTGAAAATAATTATGAATGCTTTTTTACAAATATATTCATCATGTATATTTGACTGTATGAAAAATAGGGTGTAGTTACTCAGGTGCAGTGTGTTTTCAGAGGTGAAATCATATAGAAAAAGTGCTAAACTACATAGACAGCACAAGAATTAATTTCTTATGTGAGCTTCCTAAACCCGATCCTTTTATATGTCTAAAATAAAATTATATCAGGGCATACCTGGCAAGTTTTCTAATCAGAAAATACATACGAAATGAAAAAGAAAATTTAAATTCACCTCCTGGAAAATAAAGGGACCAATGCTATTAAGAAACACTATTCTCAGTTATGAGAACAAACACAGAAAAATAAGAATTACCCATTAGTGGGTATGTCCTAATATGTGGACAGTATTGAGTTTTTCACCTCGCAGGTACCACAGAGAAGTGAGTGAACTGCTATGTCACTGACAAATATATCTGTWTTCTTCTTCCTAAATATAAATTGGAAGAAATTCTGGAAGCATAGATCCAGGAGGGGCAGGAAATTACTCTGATATTTAGATTAAGTGAATGGAAGCAAATTTCTTTATTTCAGGCGCTTTGCTGAAAGAACACACCCGGCAGCCCACACTCCTTCAGGTGACTGTCCCCACTCAGAGAGCAGCTCTGATCCACTGTCAGAGTATGTCAACAGTGTTTGAGCCAAGTGAGTGTCACAAAGGGCTTTAAACGTCAGACACAATTTCTTAAGCGTTACTTATAAGTCAATAACCAGCCAGTATACATCGGTTTGTTGGTGTCATACCTATAGCAAGAACTGCTGCCTAATCCTTCACAAATGTCTTAACGTATTGCTCTGTGATTAGTTTTTGAAGCTATACGTAGACTTCTTCTTTTGACACTTATCACAGCACATTTTTGGTCTTTGCCCTCAAGMCATCTTGATTGCCAACCTTCATGGAGTGTGTCTTTGCTTCCACGCGGGGTATGTGTTTGAATTTGCTCTGTACAGGATCTCACACCCGTATGCAAGAGTGGTGGGGTATTTATGTGGTGTATATGTAGTTACTATATATTCGTCTGTGCATGTGCATGAAGATGTGTGTGTGTGTGTTTGGTGTGTATAGTGTGTATATGTATTTATATTATGCTGGTGCACACCTGGATCTCATCACTGAAAGTAACTTAGGTTAGTAAGGACACACACTCAGCCAGGAAGAGATAACCTGAGGCGATATAATGTGGAATTCTATGAAAATCAATTAGTAATCAAATCTAGGGGCGAATTACATCAGAGTTTTGGGTTTTTTTTCCTGGCTGGGGCCATGTGTTGGCAAATGCATCAGAAAGCAAAACCTTCTCGTCACTGCTTCTGACTGACTTCCCATCCATTCCTCTATGTTAGCAGAGCTGAACCAGGACATTTCTTGGGCTCCAAAATCTTGGAAAAAATAGATGTTACAACATTTCAGTTACAGCAGATTCATGCTTTTTTCTTCAGGTCAACCCTCCCAATCAAGAAACATCAGCTCCTCCTCATGTAAGTCCAAAGCACTTGCAAGAAACACTCAAGCAGTTGTCCAGCACACTGGCTGAATTCTCTGCACAAAATAAAAACTACTTTCAAGAGTTCACTGAAAATATTTATGCAGAATGACACAGGATCATAAGTACTGATCCATCCATTGATATTTCTGTGTAGAATCTAATATAATGATTGATGCTATTTGCCATTGCAGACTGAGTAATAATTTGTGTTTACCATTTGGATCGTAATGATACCTGTTTATTGGTTGACAGAGGCTAAATCAATCCATGCCCATGACTGAAAAGCCATTTAAGTGTATCCCAACAAAGTCTGGAATATTCAACTTCAGATTAAGTCATTCGTAGAGATAAGTGCCTATACAATTTTTCCTTCTCGGAGATCTCACACTGGAGGAGCAGCCAGGCATATGAGCTCTCCATCATCAACATTTTGTGCCAGTTGCTTCAATGGTAGAAGCAAACAACCTCAGAATACCCTGTTACAAGATATTCTTTGCCCTGGGAAAGTTTTATTTTACTGTCCCATAGTTAGAGGTTTACTRTTGCCCTCAAGTATGAAGCCATACTTGCCTTCCAAAACTTTWAAAATTTATTTTATTTTTGAACACCTACTCTTAGAAAGTAGTAGCTGGCAGTCTAAGCCTAGTGACAGAATCACTGACAGTGGCTTCAAATAATAGACCTGATTCTTCCCCGCAGGTCATTATATGCCAGGAATATGTGAATGAGGCATTTAATTAAAGAAAACTCAGTACTAAGTTCTAGTACCCACAACTCAACCAATGCAACCAGGAAATTCGGTCTAGATCCTGGACTGCAAAGTACCGGATTTTGCATGCTGGCCCCATCTTTCACCCACAATGTGTACAGATCTGGGTTGCAAACAGTTTTACTTTGAAAGGATGTCTGCTGTGATTGTAGAAAAAAAATGCCAAAGTAATCCTTCTTGATTACATATGGTTGGTCTTCTATTAAAAGGGAAAAGATAGAACTATAAGTTGACCTAAGTCAAGYACATCTGTTACTTTCTTGCCATATACTATTGCTCTGGTTTATGTCCAGTTTGGTAAAGTTCCCAAGATCACTCCAGAGAAAATTTTAGAGTAAAACGAACTTGCACTCTGTGTATGTTGACTGTAGGGAGATGAGAGAAGGGCACAATTTTCTTTTGAGAAATTAGAAACTTGCCTTTATTCCTGATGCAACTTTGAAGTAAAAAGAACTTACTTTCTATGGTAGCATTTTCCCATTCTTAATTTGCTGTGTGAATATTTGATTATTTGTGCTAATTTAGTCACCATTTTGCACTAAAATAACTCGGCATATGTCCCATACTATTCCCTGGGGAAGGTGCCCATGATTACACCATTTTCTAGTGAACATTAATTTAACAAAGAATTGAAGACAACCAATTGGTTTTGGGTTTTTATTTTTTTTTTTATTTTTATTTATCAGTAAAAAGAGGAAAACACAAGAAATTTGGCATTGAAAACTCAGACTTCAAATTTCCTATTTGTTAAGAGGAACAAAAGCTGTAATCAAAAGATTAGATTAAGGAGTCAATTTTCTCAGCAAAAACAAACATAAAATTTCAACTAGCTTTGTCCATCATCTCTCTGTTTTTCAGAAAGAAAATATGGAAGTTGTTAGTTCATATGTAATACAAATGAAACATAAGCTTCCATTTATGATAAGTAAAAGATTAATTTTTCTCTTCTGCTTTTAATTCTTCTGTAATTCTGTTCCTCTTGAGCCTATCCAAGGCCAATTGTTCACATTCCACACAATACAACTTTTATATTTCACAAATAGGAGAATTTTTTTGCCAGGAAAAAAAAGCAAAGGACATGAAGGAAATATCTGATATTTTATAGGTCAATCTCAAAAMGAAAATGTTCCAAACAACGTATATCTTTCTCTTTATATCTTTCCCTTCCCTCCAAAGAATAGAAGACTAAAATAAGCCTTCTCTAGAATGTGTGTTCTGTCAAACACATGTATATTTTATTAATCAAAGATTGACAACATGCTCTGTCAAATGAATCTGAGGCATATCACAATTTCCTTCATAACTCTCCTAAAAAAAAGAAATAAAATAGGAGCTGAATCCTTCAAAAGCCAGTCATAGTATTTGCTATGTAGGACAATGTGGTTTTTTTCTTCTCCGTATAAGCAGATCCCAGAATATTTTCCCCAAGGTTACAAGAATGCAAGTCAGAACTCAGCCTGGCATCTCTACTATAAAAAAGTTGTACTGGTTTTGTCAGTATAATACTGCACCACTATATCACCTCTATGCAATGACTAAACAGAGTATTTTCTACAGCTATTCTAGATATTTCTGAACAGATAATGTGTAATTATCACATTATCTTCCAGAATTTTAATGTCTTTTTATCAAAGAAAATTATGGAATGTTAATATATCCACGTGCTTTTTATTTATCTATACTCTTTTCCTTAGTGAAATGTCATTCCCAATTCATGGTTTGAAGCTTCTGGGCAGAAAAAAAAATAAGCTCAGTCAAAGCTCGAACATAATGGAGTAATCAGAAAGCAAAAAGCTAATGGTTATATCAAAAGCCACTTATTTTGTTCCCCTAAGCAATACTGCAGGCTCAGATGCATTAACCAAGGTTAAATCAAATAGTCATGATGTCTGTATGTTCAATTATGCATAGCCCAAGCCAGAGACTCCTTCTGAGCCAATCTTCCGCAAAGCTATCCCAGTTTACACCTGTCAGAATCTGGCCATGTCTCAACCTAAATCTACCCAAATCTCTTTCTTTTTTTGTGCACAGCTCCAGATTATGTTATAAAAAAATAATACCTGAATAATATGATGATCCAAAGATAATATTTTTTTCCTAAAATAGCTGTAATGTGATTTTTATAGCGTCTTATTTCACAGTTTAAACCACTCTTTTGTAAGGCTTAAGTSCTCACATACTCTCATGTACATGAAGAATGGGTTACTTTACATGTTACATCCCGTTGTGCAGGTCAGTGTCTTTGGATGTTTGACAAGAGTCTTACTGCCACAGTTCTTAGAGCAAAAAGGCTCAGCTATGGAAAGTGTTATAGGACAGATATTTTTAAAGAAATAATTTTTAGTTGGTTATTTACATGGGAAGTGGAAAAATGTAAAAAAAATTATTGAAAGTCTTTTATAGGTCTCAAATTTATTTAGCTCACAGAGAGGAGTACATTTTATCAGCTGAAGAATTAATAAAAATGTCTATATTAAAGACATTAGAAATGTCTTTGATCAGCTAATCACAATTATATCAAAATAGTGCAACTTGTCTTAAAACTTAATAGATAAATAGGGGTAAAAGGAAATTATTTTTATTATTATTAAAATTTGAGGGGAGAAAATTACGGAAAGATGTTTCAATTATCACCTTTCAGTCTGGTGTTCAGATCTTAGCTTTAACCTACCAGTGATTGTCAACAGCTTGAATTGTAATTTAATTGCTCAGATAATAAGGATTTTACAAATATGATATATATCAACACAAAATAATCTTCTAGTTACACTTCCTAAAAATAMTGTTCAAAATAAAGAACTGAAACTTTTCTTTCTGTGTTTTTTTTTCTGCTTTTGGCTTGTTTCAAAATTTCCAATTTAATAAAACCCCCTTGGTTATAAAATTTTAAAAGTCTTGTCAGAATAAACCAAATGCTCTCTTTTTAATTTCTTGAGATACCTGATTACACAGCTGAAGCAGAAAACATTTTATTTCAAATTTCTATTTATATATCCACATATAGTTTTTATCCATTCATTCATTTAATTTAAATTATGGATTCATATAAAACTATTAATGGGCTATGCCATGTAGCATGCAAAGGATCAGTTAGGCAGTTACTTTAGCCAGGAAATATCCTCAGTTATTCTCAAGGATTAATATGCAACATCATATTTTATTTTCTCTGGTTGTTTCCTCTAAGGAAGACTTGACTATTAATTTCTCCATATATTTCATATACATGCCTGGGTAACAAGAATAATTTGTGGGTTTTAGTTCTACTTCAATAAGATAACTATTATTCCAAATTAATATTGTGTATTAATCCAGGAATGGGATGCCTTTTGCTATTAAAGAAATGAGATCTGACCCCAAGAAACTTTAGGCTTTCCCTTGGAACTGCCTTTGTACAACAAAGGCATTTTACTCCCTCAGGGGAATACTGTTATTAAACCCATAATGGGTATTAAAAATTTGGAAGCACGTATCTTATTTACGTTTTGCCGTGTCCAGTTTGATATGTGCTTTTAAGATAAACTTTTTTCAACTGTATTCATCACTTGCAATTGTGAAACATAATCATTTGATGCTGTTAGTTACTAATGCTACTCAATTTCGTTAATATTACTATTAAACTCTCCTCCCAAAAATAATTAATGCATGAGCTTATTGATGAATCTTACATTAGGTTTGCCCTCTTGCAATTTATTTTTATGAAGTCACATTTTACAACTGTCGAAATGAAAAATGAATATGAACCATGCTCTGTTTTCACTACACTAATATGATTAAATGTCAATGCATTAGTTAGATCTAGCCATAGGTTTTTTTGGGAGGGCTTCCCCAAATTATTGTAAACTTCAGTATCCCAGAACTACAAGAGGTCACAAGAAGTGTCATTCGTGACAGGTGCTTGTCAAGCCTGTTTTCGTGGACCCTAAAGAGAAAATTTCTTAGCAGTCATCTCCCTCTTTGCCCATCACTGCTGAAGAACAGTACACAGTAATGCATGGAAGAGGATTACTGAAAGATTACTTATATGTTCTACCTTTCCTTAATGTGATGACCCCTGACAGTTTCCTGGAGCCCATAATAACACACATCTGGAACCAAGCTGTTGCCAAAAGCACTCAGTCTGCAAATGCTTCCAACATACAGTTTATATCTCTCTTCTGTCCTGGATACCATAGTGGCTGAAAACCTTTTGCACATGTGGAAAAAAAACCCCAACTAAATATATCAAAACCTACTTATTAAGGTAATTAATTACAATCAGATAGATACACATGAAGTTCTGTGGGGACATTAGTAGGGAAACTCTAGAAGAGAGCATTATTTTCCATTCTCTTGTTTTCTCTTTTGTTCTGAAACAACACAGAGTGTGAAGAAACTGCAGAAGTGACTACCTGTCTTTTAGTCAAATATATTTTTATAGTGCTTTAGAAGCACAGAGCAGATCTCTTTATTAACATTAGGTCAAACCAGGTGTTAGCCAACATGGAGTCACATACAAGAAGATCTGCATGTGGAATGAAACAAAGGAACAGATACTTCAGTATCTATCACAGCTCTTTTCCCCTGAAAATGATGCTGAGAGGAGTTATTTTATCATTTTTTTTTAAGCCTGCTATTCTACAGGATATGGATTACTACCCGGAAGCTCTAATCTTTAGATGCAGTATCATGTCTCATCCTATTCGGCACATGCTTGGGTACTGTCTAAGAAGCAGCAATTTAACTATGAAGAACCATGAGAGGTGGAGGGAGAGGTGGAACGAGAGAAAGATGAATGTGTTTATTTACAGAAGTGTTTATGTCCACATGAAGGCAAATGATATATTTTAAAAAGGSGTAACGGAGAGCACAGAGCCAGCAGAAGGGAAGAGAAAGCAAAGCATCAGCAACAGCTGAAATGTTACAGAATACAGAAGGAATGCAAGGGGACAGGTACGTCAAAATGCCTGCTGTCTTTAAATATAGCAGTGAAATCCAACATCCAGCCTCATTTCTTGTTTTCTCAGTGCTATTTTCAGAATTTGCACTGGTTTAGTATGAGGCCTTTATGCCTATTAATATATCTGGATTATACTATCTACCTCTGGCTAATGTGTATACTATGCCTTTTTCTTTTGGTGTTGGCTGTCTTAGCTATGTAGACCAGATAAAATTATTTGATTTTGGATTGAAACATATTRTAGTTTCGTAAATGCAAAATTTTCTCAAGTGTGAGTCTATTCAGCAGCAACTAAATATATTTAATCCTTCTGCTCTTAAAAATAAAAATATTTTCCCAATAATTTCAGGTTTCTGTTCTTTTTTAATAATGACACAGTCTTCTAAGTACGTCCACAGTCACAATTTAAAAAAAAATTAAGATCTTCTACAGCTGCCGGCTGCATATGGCTTCTCACCTGCAAGTTCTCTTGAGTAGTAGCTTTGTCACTGTGCAGGTTATAAGTAGACACCTGAGAAAGGAAAACAGAGAACAAGAAAGAATGTTCTTCAGTGTTTCAGGAAAATTTTTCCAAGACCATAATTATTAATAAAACTCTGGGACCTGTAGACCAGGGGAATATCTTAAATTTTGGGTTAATAGTGTTGTTTCTATTCCAGGACAAATATAATGGCATTTCACTTCTGAGAAAATGCTGTTAAAAAAAAAACAAGTTTACATAATCTTTGATAATTCCTCTTGGCTTTGCATTATGATATCTCATGGCATGTCACCAACATCATTCAGTTTCCCTAAGCTCTGCAAAAAACTTAAGCAATCAAGAGGATTTGGAGTACAGTCAAGCCACAAAAGATCATATTTCCTGGTGGAGTCACACCCAATCAGTCTGCAACACTCAATATTTTAACAACCCTATTAGTGCTACCAATTCAAAGGCAATTCTGACTATAGCACAACTTAAAGACAACAGCAAAAAACATTTTGGTAATAGAAAATGAGACATTTATTCAGAATAATTTCATATACTACCATTTWAATTTGATTCTTAGCCAATAAATTATCCACTACTATTATTGAAATAATCACATACATACACTTAGACAAAACAATTAGCACTCTTTCTAGAAAGCTGGCTGTTCCAATGAATTGAGTAACAGAAGAGCTGGTGTCATAAAAGAGAACACAAAGACTGAAAGTCTAACATCAAAATAAAAAAGCAAGTTCCATGCTTGTTTCCTTCAAGAATGGTAAGGTCTGCTTAGCTTTTATCGTAAGAATTTTGTCCCTTCTGCTAGTTCTTTTCAAAATGCAATACAGTCAGCATATGGCAGTGGGCTGGTAGAAGTGCTGAGGTGTAGAACCATAGCAAGGATGGAATGAGTGGTGTACCCAATGTATTGCATCTGCATCTAGAAGTCATCAAATGGAGAAAATGTGGGATTTTGGGAATGACTAGGTGGCTGTGTTTGATCTTTCCCAGGAGAGAGAAGCCTTCGTTCTGCCTCACTGTCCTCAAGTTGGGACTGAGAGGAGGAGGCCTGTTCCTGATGTGTATCCTGTCCCTCTTTCTGGTGACATACATGGAAAAGGCGTCCATGCGCTACAATATCCCTGCTTAGCCTTACGATGTGTCTACAATGATACAAACCAACTGTTTTTCAGAAAAGTGAGCACAGCACTGTTACACACTGTCTACATCTTCAGTGTCATGCTGGTTTTGGCTGGGGTGGAGTGGCTGCATGGGGCTGTGTTTTGGATTTGCGCTGAACACAGGGTTGATAATATAGAGATGTTTTTGTTATTGCTGAGCTGGGCTTGCACACAACAAAGGCCTTTTCTGCTTCTCATACTGCCACACTGGTGAGGAAGTTGGGGTTTCATGGGAAGTTGGAGGAAACACAGCCAGGACAGGTGACCACAACTGACCAAAGGCATATTCCACACCATATGACATCATGCTCAGTATATAAAGTGGAGGGAAGAAGGAAGAAAAGAGGGGGTGTTTGTAGTGATAGTGTTTGTCTTCCCAAATGCCCTGTTCTCTTGAAGATGGCTGAACAGCTGCCTGCCCATAGGAAGCAGTGAATTAATTCCTTGTTTTGCTTTGCCTTTATGCACAGCTTTTATTTTCCCTATTAAACTGTCTTTATCTCAACCCATGAGATCTCTAGCTTCTATCCTTCCAATTCTCTCCCCAGTCCTGCTGGCAGAGAAGCAAGCAAGTGGTATTTGGTTGCTGGCTGGAGTTAAATCACAACAAATGTAAAAACGAGGTGATAGAAAGCGTGATCTTTAGGTCCCCCCAGAAACCACAGATAAAGGGCAGTGTATAGATATGTTAGTTAACTGATCTCAGTATGTTATTCAGAAGGATATAGAGATGTTGAGGAAGAAAGCTGAAAGACTGTTTTAATGCTGATAAGAGGGAAGTAACAAAGGATGAAATTCATATCCCATGCCTTGATAATCAACAAGAGAAGAAATATATCCTATCAGTCTACCCAAATGAGCTAAGTGTCTCATCAGTCCAACCACCCTAAGTTCTTAGAAGCTTCCATCATTTCCAATACCTTCCTTCTTAGCATTGATTACCTTACTTTCCTACAACTCTGCTTGTTCACCCTTTCCAAACTACCGTGTTTGACCAGATGAACCTTTGCTTCACTTCTGACTCAAGCTTTGTCTCACATCCTGAGTCCTGACCCATTTTTAACAGGTGTGTGAAAGTTGAAGTTAGATAAAATAAGGACAGTAGAAAGTTTTGGTAAGCATGCAAATCTTGAGCAATCAGCTGTAGATACCAACTAATTAGTACCATATCACAAACAAACTGAAGCCATTATGTTGACAGATGCTTCCGCAGACCCAGTCATAATTCAGATGTGACTCTGTTTGGCATGGTTTCCAGGGCATGCAGTAAACATCCATAGCTGTGCTCGAACCATTCTGCTCTGTGCCCCATGTACTGTTACCAGCAGAGACACATTTATCCACATAAACACCACCAGGATGCAGCTAGGCCACTTGCTTATAATCAGCCCCACTTTCTTTGGAAAAGCTCTCTGCCTGTGGSGAGCACAATATGCAGCAACATTACCAAAGTCAGTGCAATTCAAATGATTCTTGTTTGTCTTCGTTTTCGAACAGGCACATTCTGATTGGCAAAAGTTTCTTGCAGTTTCTTGCCTGTCCCACTGAAACAAGTACTCAAGTGAGTTAAAATATTCTAATAAATTAAAAAAATAATAATAAATATTAAACAATAATAACAAATATAAAGGAAAAGGAATTGTCTTCGTGTAACGACTTTGTATGCTTGAATCATGTCTTATATACAGAGGCTGAAAAAATTGTCATTGCAGAAGACCACAGAAGGACCCCTTGCTGTGAACATCTTGCAGTTTTCCTGGAGCCAGTTTGTTGTCAGAAAAGCAGTAATGCTAAAAAAAGAACACAGAAACACTGAGGAGACCCTGAAGAGAAATGGATATTTAAAAAGTACAGTGATCCAGAAATAATTGAAAAAGAAAAATGTGGGATAAGTCAGAATAGCACAAGCATCCAAAATAAAAGTTCTCTTCCTGGTTTTCTGGACTAATTAGACTGATCATTTTCTCAATTTTTTAATTTAGAAGTTGCAAAGAGACATTTTTATATGCCAAGCTCATATATTAGGAAAGCAGTATAAATCCTCTAAATATAACAATGAAAATAAAAGTGAATTTACTTGTATATAATAATAGAATATGATTTATGGGCACAAGTAACCTATGGTAAGAGACATTGGTAGTGTCTCAGTCTATCTCAAAGATTAAATTGAGACAAAGAAGAAATTKCCTTTTTGCTGAAGACAAAAGGTAGTAGGAATCATTTTACTGTAAGGATCATTTTCTTACTAAGGGAAAGAATGATATGTTGTATTTACTGTCACTCACACTTCATCCAAAGCACTTTGATGAAAAATACATATTCCATGATTTAGGAGTCTGCCAGTTCATAAGTTGCCACGATGTTAAGTTTTTGTGGTTTTGCACTGATGTTTTTAAACAAGTAGCTGTGTCATAAGTGATAATCCAGGAAACCCAGACTGTTTCTGTTTGCTTGTTTATTTTTTATGTTATAAGTTAGGCTTAATATAATCCTGCCTTTGTGTCATCAACTCTACATCAGACAGTCATAGATCATAATGCAGTATTCAGTGCCACAGTTTGCACTGAGGATTACTGATTTCGGTGTCCAGGGACAAAATAATGATTGAATGGGAATTCTCTTTACATTTTACTTTTTGTCTGAGGGAGGGTGACTGCAGTCACTTCTGTTTCAAATTCTAAACCAGGCATTTAAAGTCAAGATAGAATGGGAAAAGTGTTACATCATTTAACCAAATACCATATATTTCCCCCCCMAAAAAAAAGTGTTTGGCTTTATCTACTGAAGTCTTACATCTGATAGCAGCTGTTGTCTTGGCATTGTGCCTGTAATGAAGGAAAATAGATGGAAAGAAGTACAGAAAGTAAAAAACAGGGGAGAGTAAAAGAGAGAGAAGGTGGTAAGAAAAGAAAAAAGGGAAAAAGAAAGAGTAAAACAAAAAGAAAAGGAAAAAGAAGAAAAAGAATAAATATTTGTACATGTTTTAGACATGTAGTTTATGCATTGGTGAATGGTTCTTTATACATGATATTTATGGGATATTTGGTTTGTTTTGTGATTTTGTTTCAACTTTTAAGGAGTGCCATTAATGTGATTAATTAACAAGAATTTATTGACTAAAAAACCTGCACAGCCAAACATATGTGATTTTTAAAATGTATTTTTTCAGGTGAAACTATAAAATAGGGCCTAATTAAGCCCTGCTGTTTCCTGAGATTTTGTGTGCACTACGCTGGGAAGGAAAGTTACATGGAACTTTACTTGATCATGGAAGAAAAATCTGGAGAGTAAATTCAAGCATTCTATTCAGTTTTTAAATATAGTCTTCACTTGAGGGCTACAGTGAATTTATGCCCATGTTAAACATTAAAGCTCTGTTATGGGGCCAAATAAGGGGAAAACTCAAATCAGCTCAAACATCACAAGGGTAAAACTTCAGCACCACTGCAGCAGACACCACTAGCATTTCTACATTTGCTCTGAAATGCTGTGATTGCTCACAGAGTTTGTTATTATGACTTTCTGTTACATGCATTCTCTTCCCATTACTTTCTAAATTGGGAAGCTTATTTTCTATAATGTAAAACAATTTGTAATAAACATAGTGTATTATAAAAGGGATTTGATGCTTTGGAATTTGCTTTGTAGGGAACTGAAACTATACTACACCGAGATCTAAACCCAATTCAAAGGGAAGTTCTTTGTGAAAATTGGGGGGAGGGGGGCTGTGCTTAGCATAAACAGAGATTTGCACAAATTTTTGACGGGGTGTAGGTTTGTGTCTCCTGTGAAGTGTCTACATAGTTAAGTCTCAGATGTGCAAGTACAAACATATGAACTTGCACCCTTTCAAAAAACACTGCCACTTTAACAAAGTGCCACAAAGTGCCATAAAATACCATGAAACCCACAGAAAAGGATAAGCAGAATTTCTAGGATTGCACAGGACAATTTTTTCAGTAATTCAGGAAGAAATTATTATGTTCCCTATTAGGAAATGGTTCAACTTCAATTCACATATATGCACTTGTAACAAAAATAATATCACCAACAAAATTTTTATATAGATTTTTTAATGCAAATAGTAAAACATTCTTGTTGACATTTTCAGCTGTAAATCTTGTCTCAGTTATTTTCACTAAAATACAGAAAAGGAGTCTGGATGAAATTAAATTGTGTACATACAAATGTACTTTTACATAAGCTCTTCTACAGCTGAATCCCTGACTCTTAAATGGTTTGTGTTAGAAAAAGTGACCACAGTATGTGCAATTTGCACATCATTGCCTTTCTCATTCCTCTTGCTCCATATGTAGCACACTGTGGGAAAATGTAAATAACTTCCATTTTTTTCTCCTGTGTTTATTTCCATTTTTTCTCTTCTGCACAGGATTTCTAGGTTCTAGATGCAGATTAAGCCCAGGATGCAGCTTTTGGCTTAGAAATGAACAGTCCTAACATTTCTTATAGAAATTCAGCCCCTTCATTTTATCCTTTTTTTTTTTTTTTTTTACCTTTATACCTGACATGACCTGGTATAATCCAGACAGGTGCAGTTTCTCTAAAATGGGCCTTGATATAAGGCTTCCTTAAGGTACCTCCCATTGTTCATAGCCATCTTTAGGCACCAAGGTAAGCTCCAAAAATCCCACTCCTTGACTTTTCAAGTGCCTCATGCAAAATACTGCCATCTTCTCTCAGCTTGAAGAATGGGAATCGTACAAGAGCACATCACTGAACAATAGCGCTGTGACAGCCAGACACCCTCCTCCACAATGGCATGCCTTGACAAAAATCTTCCCTGACCCCCTTCAGCACAGTCAAACTTGCCCTGTCATGGTAGCCATATCAATGAAAGACATAGTCCCATGAATAAAACATTAGGATGTACCTAGTCCATCCAGCTGCACTGGAGAAGGACATATAAACTACTTTTCCTGAAAGTGATATATGCAGCACAGGCAGAAACATTGAAGAAATTATTCCTAACTGGATTTCTGAAATCTCCTCAGCTATTCATATCAGTAAGTCTTTCAATAGCAAGCTTTTGTAATGAGATTGAAAGGCATTTTGCACAGCAAAGATCCTATAGGAACAAACTCCAACATTTAAAATATTTTTCCAGTTGTCTTCTCTTCAAAAAGCCCTCAACGACTGCAAAGGATGGTTTTTGCTTAGGTTTTCCCCCCTTTTCAGCAGGTTTTAGGCCTTGGGCTATTGGTTTCCAAGTAGTTAAAACTACATCAGCACTAATAGCTATGAGCTCATCTTGTATAAGCACATTTTTAGTTAAACACCGCAATCTTGGAAAAAAATGTTAGTGTGCTTAAACAGCCTGGCTCAGAATAGCTCACAATATGACGCATACCACAGGAAATAAAGTGGTATGAGGCACCTACAAAATATTTTTCAAACAAGTCATTGAAGCTGTAAGCCCCATGCCTCAGCTTTAGGAAGTCACTTATTAAGAATCAACACCAGCCGTGCCAAGCTAAGCTCTTACTCTTGGTGATTTTCCAATTGAATATTCAGGGCCCTGTCTCGGTCTTGTTTTCAGGGAAGTACATGCCTGGAATGTTAGCAAGCTATTTGCTGGAAAAAATGCCCACAACAGGCCCAATGTTGATCACATTAATGCATTTGAGTGGGTATAGAGTGCAAATGATTGAAAGTGCTTCCAGATCTTGGTTGCCGGGGACAAAGCAGGCTCTGTTCTCTGATCTGATGGTCATTTTTTTCAGCGGAGGATGTGGTGCAGGAAGAGGGAACAGTGCCAATCTCTGTCTAATGGCTCCAAACAGGGCCTGGGCCTGGCTCTTTGGATGCTGATGAGTGGGAAATGAAACACAGATGGGTCAGATGGGTAAGGAGAGGGGGGATTACAGGTCAGGCCAAAGAGTTGGAATAAATTAAGTGCTTATGAGGTACAGAATGGCACATTGTTAAAGCAAACGGACAGGGAAAAAAACATTTCGGCATTGTTAGGCACAGTGTGCAGAAAAAAACATCCCGTCTTCCCAGACACCTTTCGCATATCACATCCTCTTTGGGATTACCGCCTGTTTGATATATGAATTGCTCTCTTTAACATGGGTACTGCAAGGCTGTGGTGCTCTGCAGTACCTAAGAGGAGATAATTTTCAAGTAAATAATTCAGATGTCATTGACTGGGAGAAATACTTCAGTTCATGCTCTTGATCATAAGATAGCCAGCTACCTAACTCCCACTCCTACAGATTTCCAACAAAAGAGTAGGCAACCACATACATATACTCCAGGGAACTTAGGCAACAGAAGGAGTATTTCATGCATTCTCAAAATGCTGAGTCCATGTTTCTGTTTATTGCTTTCAAATCTTTGCATCTATATGAAAGAAAATGAATTGGTTTAAAGGAATCATCCAAAAGGATTCTGGCTAAGAAATGAAACTGAGTGATCTTCCTGGAAACATGCAACAGCAATTTTACCCCTTATACCAAAGAAACCCCCTCACCATACTGATATAAAAAATGTTTTTATTAAATAATATGCACAGAGGTTCACTGCACTTATTTTTGGCATCTCTATTCCATACATAAGAACCAAAACTGCGTTGCCAAACTCTCACTTGACTTGCACAGATGTAGGGTTATAGATTTGAAAACCATYGCATTAATAAAACTTGAAACAGAAAACTGTGCCCGTGAATTCAAAACAAGTTTGGGGGGAAGTTTCACCAGCTATTTTTCTTCAGTCCTCAAACCCAGGTTCTTTCTTGACCTATGACAATTTATCCCTCCTGCAAAGATGATTAAGTATGACAGGTGAAATAAATCCTGGTCCTTCCCTAAGCATGGCTAGAAATCAGGTGGGAGTCATCACAATGTGGTACACGCATGTATCAAAATTGAGATCAAAGCTATGAAATATCAGTGCTAGTAGCAGAATGGCTAAAAGCMGTCCAGAACAACAGGCAAGGAACCTCTTAAGTCCTTTTAGGCACAGAAAGCCAGTTATCTCTTGAGCAGCACAACTGGCTGGGATATATGTCTGCCTCTCTTCCACCAGCTTTCACACTATGACCCGTCTGAGGTGTTGCCCATTGGTAACATCTCTAAATTTCCCTGTATCTCTTTTCTTTTCCTGCCTTCCTGCTTCCCAGATGATAGACCCACAGACCCATGTTCTACATGAGCTGATGAATGAGACAGAAGACATGTATGGAAAGGCCAGCTGGCATGCAAGAGAAGATACTGTGAAATTCACTTCACAGCTTTTCCATAGGTGGAATCACTGAGGGGAGGAAAAGATACCAGACCATCTGGAATGTTTGACCCTTAATCATCCACTGATCATTAGAAAATTTGAGTGAACTTTGTATTTTTAAGACAATGCTTCATTGAATTTCGTTGAGGCTGATTTCAAGAGATATTGTGAGTGGAGCATCAGGAGATCTAAAGAAACAGATATACTGATGGCCAGAATTTTACAGGAAATAACGCCCGAAAGAATTAAGGTAATAGTAACTGAAATAATGGAGGCAAAAAAAAGAAGAAACACAACAAGTTCATGAAAGTAAAGATAGAAACACAGGTATAACAAATGGTCTTTGCATAGCAAAAAGAGCAACAAGCTTCTGGGGGGAGAGAAAGGGAGGGCAGGGTATGGCAACATTCAGATCAGAAGCTGTCCTGAAAGGTGGCCTGCTAGAGGCACAAGGTAGATCTTTTTTAAAAATTGTTTTCTGAAATTCTTCATTCCTTCCTGATCAAGAGAGGGGCCTAGATTTGGTAGGAAGAACAGAGTAGGCACCAGACCCGTCTGAAAGACTGGTATTTACACAGTCAGAAGGGAATCAGGAGAGCTCAGGCTGGAACGCAGCATGCCTTGTGCTCCTGTACAGTACCACACTGTCTGAGCTCTGCAGTGTTTCTCACAGCCAATGGGAAAGATTTTTTTTCCTTTCAGTTACTGTTCTGAGCAAGTGGCAAGACATATAGCAAGACAAGATGCAAACCCATGGATCTCTCTGACTTTCAAGTTTCTGTTCAATCTAGATAGCTATTTTCTAAATAACTATAACTGGCCTTTTCTTCACCCAAACGCTAATTTAAAAAGGCATTTTCAGTGGTTTCAGTCCTAGTTCAGACTGAAAGATTTGATACATCACAGTTGCAAAGAATAAGAGTGTGACGACTGTCAAAACATAAACCATTGCAAATGCACTCTGCCTACATTTCCCATCACTTCTTGAAATATTTAACATGAGCCCCTATTAGTAAGACACTTATGCAACTTGCTTGTGTGACCCTAACCATCTGACACCCCCATAAGACATCACCAAATTCAGGGTGAATGGCTTTGCTGAACAACCCTGGTTTTGGTTATACCCTACCTATACATACCATGGACACATCCTTGGGTTTGGGTCGTCCTTCAAGGCAGAACAGGCAGAAGTGAACATCTAGGTTGTCTTACAGAAAGCACACTCAGAAATGTGTGTAAGCATGGACTGTAAGCAACTAAAAATTGCAAAAGTGAAATTATGATCAGAAGAGCCTTAAGGCCAGATAGACATAGGTACTGTAGTCTTGGAGAAGATAAAAGGTGCCCTTGTGATCCTAAAAAAGAAATTTCAGTGATCAGAGCTCTCTCATCATAGCATGGAATTAGGTGGTAGCCATCAAAATTACAGTGAGAAAAAGTGAGACCACTTTGAATGGCTGAAAAAACCGTCTGGGCATTGAAAATGTAACACATTTCACCTTGCTTCGATATCTCCAACCTGCATGTTCTTCCAGCACATAAGGAATTCTCTAGGAGGAAATATGACCAAATTCTATCTCACCTTTGAGGGCAAAGTTTCCCTTGAAGAGCTGGAAAGTTTAACGTAGAAGAAAACCCACCTCAGAGCTAAATTAATCTACTGCTCAGAAGCACCTCTTGGTTTAACAATAAATGATATTGTTTATTATTAGGCAAAATATTATATCTCATTGGGAAGCTGCTGTTAATGTTACTCTCAGAGTTCTTTATAAAACCTTTCCAGTGGTTTCATATGCTGTTAAGTAACCTAGACCTCAGAAATTAAAAAAGCTTTCCATCTTCCCCAGCAAATGTAGATTTTAGCTCTAATATTTATYCATGATGAATTAATGATATTAAATAGCCAACCCCTAAATGGCTCACTAAGATAATGAGAGGTATTAGGTACTTAGGATGATGGAGTCACTTAGGTAATGAAGTGAAAGAACCTAGATGGAAAAAGAGATCTGATTCTTAAAACCACTGGTTTGTAAGGAGTGTTTTTCTAAATAAGAAAGGCAACTCAGTATGTAAAAACAGCAATGGAAAGAGAATCTGGTCCAACTTATGCAAAAAGCCTCACTCTTCAGTATTTGCTAATTCTCAACCCTGCCTCTCTGGCCTTTACTTTTAGAACAAGGCTTCTTTAACTCCTGCTGATGCAATAACTAAAAGCAGGGCTCAGCCTTCAATGTCCGGTATTAAACTGGTGCTGTGCTGCTAATGTGCTCCATTGTATGGCACTGCAAACAGTAAAGCCCTCATGCAGTAAGCACCCTTATAGGAAATTATTCCATTATCTGATACATGTCACAGAGGATTTCCTCCTATGTAAAACATCTACACAGATTGCTGAGCTACAAGATTTATCCATTTACTGTGCCGCACTTTTCACAGGATTTTACTTTCTTGCACACAGACATTACCTTACAAGCCTATTTCTGTACAAAGAAAATTCATTTAAAAATATAAAAAATTCAGCATAGCACTTATTCTGTCAAGAAGTGTTTTTCCTAGAGTGGGAATTTCTTGAAGCAGATTTGGCTTAATACACTACATTATGACCTTTGGAATAAAATGAAAAGCCTGTGAGACAATACCAGATTTTGGCAGGATACAGTTGTCGCTTTTCAGTTTTCACTTCAACCACTGGCTAAATGCCACACCACAGCCTTGTTCTAACAGTGTAAGTCACACCACAGCCATCACCATCCCATGTACTGAACGCCCTATACCAACCACTACCTACTCTGAAATAAAACATTACCTGTCAACTCTTGCTGCATATTCCTCATAGAATAGTGGTAGAGGCATTCTGTATGTACAAGTTGTAGATGCCTCTGAAATATTCATGTAGTTCTACTTTTGCATCCTGTGCCTGACCATTTCCATTCCCACTTTGCCTTTTAATTTTGCTGGATGGATTATCTGTTGCAGAGAGCTGTGAATAAAAGAAAAATCAATTTCATATTTTCAAGGATCAGCTTGGCGTGTTCTACACGTTCATCTGGGTAACTCACAATTTATGAAAATATCACTCCAAAGTTCTGAATCTATCATTTACTACAGAAGCACAGAAAACCTATCCTTAATAATTCCTAACATTCTTTGATCTCAAAATTGTACAACTATCCCACAGAACACACTCTGCCTCTACCTGCTACTTTTCCTGAAATCATTTGGCTAATAACTTTTAGGGAATTCTGAGTTACTGTGGACGAGGTTCTGGGAATTTACCCAGATTTTGCTCAAGTACAACTGAGATAATTTCCCTTGAATGGACAAGAGCTAGCCAGCTTGTGTTAAATCAGAACGAAGCTCCAGGATTTTCCTGGAGTTATTAACTTAATTTTCCCTTCCTCATTGTGGTACTTTGCTTAATCTGTACCTAGAAGAGGTTAGCAGTTTTCAGATATACAGTGTTTTGATGAAAAGCTCTCTGTAAGCAAGTTCAAAGAATGGTTTTCAGTATCACAGGCTTTCTGGAAGTGGGGTTTCCTTTACCTTGTGGTAGATGTGTGAGTACCAGGAACCCAGAGGGCTGCTGGCAGCTCATCAAGACCTCCAGCTTGAGAAAAGAGCAGCTGCCACTTACCAACTTCAGGATTTGCTAGACATATCAGAAGATCCATTATTTTTCTTATAATTCCAAGATAAGATCTCTCATCCAACTTGAACAATGACTGGAAAAAGGGATCAGGAAGGGGTTTGTTCTTCCAGTGCAACATTCAGTATATTTGGTCTTTTCTCACACTTTGCTGATGATATGTGTAGTTGCTGGCTTGCAGATATTTTCTACCTTTAGTTCTGGAAAAATAATGAATTGATGAATGACTAAATGAAGCAGTGGATAGGACTCCAACATCTGGTAGGTGTCACATGAGAAAGAGGTGCAAACAGATGAGGATTAAGATGATGAAGACTTAAAAAAGATAAAGATTTTTGTCTTAATACTGCAGAATAAAACTACGAACTCAAAAGCTTTACATTCAGCAGAAGGGATTGATGGAAATCATTCGAGAGATATTAACAGGGAGGAAGGTTGAAGCTCAGGGTGCAAAGTATCAAATACAAATCAAAGATGTGATCAGATAGCAAGGGATTTACTCCCTATGATACATTTTCAGAGATGTGTAATTATTAATATTGGAGAATAATAATGGGTTGTTACACCATGTCTTTGAGGTTATGGTACCAGATGGATCAGGAGTCCATGAATGGTTCTGTCATGACTGATCATATTCTAAAATGTGGCAAAGTTAATCATTGTTTCTCATATGGCCAAAAAAAAAAAGTGGTAGCAGCAGTGAGCCATATTGTTGGTTGTGTAGTATCAGTTTTATGCCAGCAAAGTTTCAGGAAAGTTCAGTTGCACTGATATAAAACTTGTGTGAAGTGTTGAAAGCCATGCCTGATATATCTACTCCTCTTGCTTGAAAATCAATATTAGCAAGGTTTTCCAGACGTTGTAGTGCCTGTACAAGCTGCTTTTCTTGGACCACTCTCGGGTTGCACGGGATCACTGCAGAGGAGGAGGGGAGAGACTGTTCAGATCTGCCTCGAGGCCTGAACTCTGTTCCCCAGTCAGCACCATGCCCTGATTTATAACCTGATCCAAGAATGTTACCTACAATGCAACTATATCAACACCTGCATCCTGGGGAAAACAAATGCTTTTTAAGGTGAGATTGTTGGGTACAAATAAGCAGCAAAGCATAAAGCTGGCTCAGAGCCAGGCCCAACAAGGGCATCAGGCACTGCAAGGCTCCGTGTTGCTGGTTTCAGAATTAACTATTAAAGGGACCATTAAAACGACATGTAAAATCAGCCTGTTACTGTGAGGTGCTAAGTGCTTCCATTGAAATGCTTTAAGGGAGCTGAGCCTTCTCTGCATCTTATAAGATTGGACYCATATTTTCCAAAAATGTGATGAAATGATGCATTTTTTTTTTACATCTTGACAAATCAATTTCCTGAATGAGTGGTGAGTTCACAGAAGGGGCAGCACATGTTGCATTCCATTAAACAGAATTTACTAACCGTTTTACTTTTTCTTTTTTTAGCTGATGTACATGGTGTGCTGTGAACACTGAAAATTAATGTTAATTTATTTATCATTAAAAATAAGGAAATGAGGCTAAGCGGGAAGAAGCAAAAGCCTGGAAAGTGTGAAAGTATGTTCTGTATTCATTACTTATTATAGAAAATAAGATATAGAAAGGTACTATTTTTGTTTCACTCGATAATCTCAAAGGGACACCACATAAATTGAGGGTGACTGAACTATTAAAATTGCTTATTTAATGGCTTCTCTCTTACTAGGGGGAAAACTTTTCAGTCTGTTTAGACTGAAACAATCTAGGTGGAAAAAATCTGGTCCCATAGATTTGTTTTGGCGCCAGTTATAAACCCCTCTGCCTCAGCTGCTTCATTTTGATCTTAGTTACATTTTCATCAAGATGAACATGACAACTTCGGTGGAGACCATTTCTACATACAGTAGAGATTAAAAGGTAATTGTCCTCATATGTAAAATTATTTCAGGCTCAATGGTTGTCTATCAGATAGGTATCTAAAGTGATGATCATACCGCTAAAGTAGTCATTCACTTAAATATTTCCCTCCTTAGGGAAACGCTTTGGTCTCTTTTTACAAACAAAATTGCCTAAACTGACTTGGGAAAAGGACCTGGAGAAGCTCTCTACACAGGTGCTAATACAGGGTGGAAGAAGGATTGCTGTGGAGTGAGGAAGGACGAGGAGTAGACAAGCTGGTTTTTTAGCAGAGGGGAAATCAGGGAAAGGGACACTAGCTAAAAACAGGCTGCTTTTCCAGTACCTGAAGTGGGGTTTTTCTTCTAGCTAAGCTGGTGCATAATTGTTCCCTGTATTTGGGGAATAGATGGCTCCTAGCTTGGGTTATGTTTTATAAAGGTACTGTAATCCCAGCAGTTTTTATATCTTGTACGTATTTTATGCTTAGAAAAGTTAGATCAGTTATTTCAGAGAATCCCAAATGTGACTGCTAGATTTTCATTAGCTGAAAAACATGGATTTTACTAGGTGCTAACTAATAAGACGACTGAGTAGTTCCACTGAAAGATCAAACAAACCAAATATTTAATATGCTTCTATTCATATGCTGGGTTTCCCAATCTGCAAAAACAGAAAGTGAAAGAGTTTTTCATATTGCTGCAATTACTATAATCATTGCTAGAGTTTATCTTTTCAAGTACAGACAGATTATCTCTTCAAATACAACCAGTAATTTGAATACAATATATAATGTCAGCTTTCCAAACTAAAGTGAATAGAATTGTAAACTTCAGGAATTTTCCAAACCAGAAAGACAGGATGGAAATACAACATCGAAATCTGAGAAAGTTAATAAGGTTTAGCTTAGTAGGAAATATTTTATTACCATAGGGAGGTTTAAAATCACTGCAGAAAAATAGAAGTGCAGGAGTCATTTCTCTTTTAAAAAATATGTCACAGTCAGTAGTCATGAAAAAGATGATTTATTGCAGGATTCTATGCCTAAGTTTCAGGTCTTTAACTGCAAGTATATGCTTACGTGCTTTTCCAAATAGAAGTGTATTTAAGCAAGTGCTTAAATTCACTGTTTAACTAGTGCCTTAAAGGTCTAAGAGGACACCCCTCAGGCCTGGATTTATCTACTTACTTTCAACCACTTAACAGAGCCATACCTAAAATAGGAGCCTTGTCATCTTTCTCTCTCTTTACTGAGAGATTTATTGAATATAGATGGAGTTTAGGGCAAAGTATCCTCTACAGTTAAATTCTCAAGTTCAGTGGGATGAATCCAGCCCAGTCCTGAACTGAATCTAATCTAAATAAATGGTCTTTTTGCTTTCAAGGCACCTCATTAGGAAATGTGGGAGAAGACAGAGTCTGCAGTATGATATGAAATCACCTGAAAAATGTGGAAACAGCAGAAATAGGATTCAGTCACCAACAGTTAAAGCATTTGTCTTTTAAATGAGAAAAGAGGAATAAAAATTCTACCTGAGGGGATTCAAAACCTCCTGCTTTTTGCTTCCCAGATTATGGTCTTAGCCACTGAAGTAAAGGCTATGGCAAGCTAGGATAAGGCCACAATACATTCTTCCTCATGAAGATATGTCATTGTTCAAAGAAGAATTCAATGTTTATAGGTCAAAGAGAAAATAAGGAGACACCTTGTTATCATGTTGCTCTGTGATTAGAACCGTCATCTATAAAGGAAGTTGTAAGTTCTCATCCTTGCTGGCCATGCTCATTATGCTTTTTAAAATTTAGTGAGTCTTTAATGGAAAATTAGTCTGTCTCCACTAGGAATGGAAGTACTTATGTCCTGAATTGTACATTCACTACAATTGTTGCTCACATGTTGTACACTTTTTTTAATGGCAAACAAGAGGGTTTGTACCTAAATGTGACTTAATTACCTACATACACATATAAAATTATGAAAGTAAATGTCACATAAGCTGTAAATGGAAATTTTCATGTTTGACTGGGACTTGAGTTAAACGTTACATCCTTTGTAAATCTGTTTACTGATTATCATATGGTTATCACATGTTAAAGCAATAAGAAATTATCAGAATGCACCATGTGAATGTTAGCATAGTGCAGCAGTCAGAACCTGTGTCAAACCTGTAGCTCTGGAAAATTGGGATGTAGCTGGATCAAGTTGACACAGAGCATTCATCCCGTGCCTCTGAGATATGAGTGCCAGTCAAGACAACAAAATTCAGAAAACAACCTATTTTTACAACAGATGGTTCTGAAGGTGGTTTTAATGGTTTTCAGTCAGCTAAGGCTAGTCGTGAAAAGGTAATTAGAAATCTAAGATTCACAGAAACATGTATCTCATCTAAGAGATGATGCAGGAGGAGGGAAAAATCAACATAGCAACTTGAAACTGATCTGAGACTAAAAAGCAACTCCCTGATAGAAAACACGTCACAGGAACATGGAGGAAAGGGAGGGGATAAAAAAAGCATAATCCGTATGATGAACCTAGAAACCATTATTAACAAAACAGTTGGTGTTTCAAAGGCAGCAAAAGGTTTAACTTAAGAAGGAAATTTCCTGAAGACATTGTCTGACATTTTACTGAGAGGTTTCAAGCCACTCTAATAAAAGGGAGTAAGAATAGGAAAAGTCCCAAAAGAATTGGGAATATTGCTGAAAGACCCGAAAAATCAGCAACTCATATGCAAAGGAAAGATCCTCTTACTCAAAAACAGACTATGTTGTTTATTGCTCCGGAAATCATGTAACAAAAAAGAACTACTAGAGTGTATTCATTTGCTAGCACTTTAGATTAAAAAAGAGAGAAATCTCTGCCTATTTTTAGTTCTGAAGAATTATACATATATAAAATATGACAATTTTCCTCTACCTATGAGAGGAGACATATTGGGGAACATGAATAATGCTAAATAGCTTTCAACAGGGTGCCCTAAGAAAAACAGAAGGTATTTGTTCACACTCAACAGTTCCTTTGAGAAATATTGTTTCTGCAGACTACCATTTGGGTTCTTTCCAGCCCCTGAGGGGTTTGACTGCAAAATATAACATTTTTGTTGGTAGGGAGGATACAAAAGACTATAAAGATGATGTTTAACTATGAGAAGAAAAAGTTGTATTGCATAACCAGAAGCTTTGGAAAACATGGATCAGCTGAGATAAATCTGAACAAGCAGAAATGTAACTTCTATGAGAAGGCAATAATATATGCGTGTAAGACAGTAAGTCTTCAGGTAGGTCAGATCAAAGTTGAGGTTTTCAATAGCAGGCGTGTTTTAATAGATGTGGAACTGGTATAAAATTATTTAAAAATATGATTCATGTAAGCACTCTCAGTCTAACAGACAAAACTGACTACCTGGTAATGTTACAGTGCAGTTATTCCACAGACATGAGCAACCAAGGCAAAGAAGCTCTGATCCTGAAATGTAATAACATGAGGAACAACATTAAGTTCATAGAAGATTCTGCAAGTGGGCTTTTGACTTGGTCTTCAGGTAACAGCACAGCTGAAACTGGCAACCAGTGTTTTATTCATCACAGATTTTAACAAAGAACAATTATTCACCTGCTCAAATCTTTGGCCTTGGTCAATGGTGTAAAAAGTTTCATGCTTTTGTTCATGTGAAGGTTCTAGAAGCTTAAACTGCCCATAAAGTTGTTCTCAAGCATAGAAAGTGCCCCTGAAATACCCACCCCACAGTGAATATTCTTTTACTTACAAATGGCTGACTTGCAGAACAATCTGACAGTCACCAGCACCCTTTCTAAAGGACTCAACAGAAGTGATGGGCTCAACATCCATCAAAAAAATTGTTTATCCATCTCTTTATTTGAAAGTGTGCCGTTTCTATTTGAAATTGAAACAAGGTCACTGGTGACTTGACAGTATATAAAAGGCAATTATAGTAAAAGGCACATATCCTGTACCACAAAATACAGTTTGGTGTCTGGCCACACTTTGCGACAATAGTGCTGTGAGTGGGGAAAAATGAACATGAACAGAAGAAGTGAGCAGTACAATGTCTGGCAGTCTTAAGATGTTGACGTCCTAAGAGAGATATAAACCACACAGAAACAGTGACATGTTTTCCACCTGTCTGAAGCGGGAAAACTGGCAGGCAATGACCCCAAAAGTTGGGGCACAAGATATGAAAGTGAAAAACCAAATGAAGTGCTATCTTCTGAAAACAATGATTTTTATTCCTTGGAGAGCTTCAGTGAGCACTGACTGCCTCACAAACTGGCTGAACATCCTCAATAAGTTTAATTATTTGATTGATTATTTGTATGTGCAATGTTTAAAGTATCGCTGTTTTTCAAGTCATCTTACTCCACACCTTGACTTCACAAACACCAGGCCTTTAAAAGAGTGTGTGGGGGGTAGTGTGAAGCTCTCAACATTGTTTGGCAAAGGCAGGTAAACCTAGGTACAGAACAAAAGGGTTTTATGAAACCTTCAAGTCAGAAATTCAGAACAGTGTTCAGTGTGTGTGAGTGAGTAAAAAAAAAAATAAATCTTTGTATTTGGAGTTTTTGGGGATGGCAAAAATGAATTTATCTGCCTTTCAGTCCCTCTAAAATCAGCAACACACACATATGAAACATACCACTTCCGATTTCCAAGCTTGGGGTGCGGTACCTGCCCAAATCCCCTCTGGAGGAATTGAAGGGTCGCTAGAAGAACTTTGTGCAATGCCAACTTTTTCATTAAAACCAATATATAGCCCCAGAATACCCAGCTTGGCCTGTGAATTGTGCAGGGATAGTCTGAGGAGTTTGCCTCTCTGATCTGCTTTGTTTTAAAGATTAAGCATTGTACTCTGTTTTGCTTGGGTCCTCTGTCTGTGAGCAGTATGTGGACAATGGGAAAACATGCCATTAAAGGAAGTGCATACACCAGTCAGGAAAGGAGGAATATGATCTGCAAGAGGAAACTTTTCCAGAAGCACAGGAGTACCAAATCCTTAGTCGGCTGCTTTCTTCTCCTTGTTATTTATCACTGCATCAGAGCTAAGCGGAAGCTGCCAAACAAAACCAATTGTTTGGGTATAAACATAACTTTAACAACAACCATTTTCATTTACTTTCATCACATTACAGCAATACATGTTCTTTGTGAACCAGGTGTTCACACAGGGAAAAGGAGGCATAAAGGCTTGCAGTTCCTAAGGCTGCAGGCACTGTAATAATAAAAGGCATAACTTTTCAGATTTTATATATTCTAAAACCCTCCACAAACAAACATAGCTAACACTATAGCACAAATACTTTTACTTCCTCTCAGCTTCACTTTACAGCTTTCAGCTTATGGAAACATTTGTCCAAGTTTGATTCAAATAGTCCTTCAGAAGGCTTTTAACAGTCTAATGAAATCTTAAGATGAGGGGTTGGGCAGGCTATTACTCCAATCTCTGTAGTTAAAAAATACCTTTTGTGTGGAATTTGCATGAATCCCTCCCCAGAGGTGCAGAATGCAATAAAGATAAGAAGGACTACACCTTGCAGCACAGATCCATGGGGCTGTATGAAAGGGGCTGCACAGTTACCAGCTGTCTACTCCAGTCCCTTTCTGGAGAACAGCTGGAAATGCATTCTCCAGAGATTGCATCTGGCTGGATTCCTCTACACTCAAATCCCATTGATCTGGTTCCGTCCTAGCCCTCTGTACTTGCAGTTCAAAGAACAGCGAGGTCTGTAAAGAAATTATTGCCATATTGTTCAATCGGCCACAGTGAGCAATATATAGGATTATAATTAGGAACACATTAAGGAAAACAGCTCAGTGGAGATAAGCTGTTTGACTGCATACGCTTTTTGATGAGGGCTTAGTGCCAATCCCAGAATAAAAAAGATTAAATGTTTGTTACCAATTCTTTTGAACTGCTGGCAGAACATGTGGTAAAGCATTTTTGATTCAAATTAAAAGCATCCTAGGATAAAAATAACCCTGTTCTGTTAGACCTTTCCAAGTGAAACCATTTGTAAGCTGATTTATTGTCTTTTCCTTCACCTCCTTCCACCAGCGTGATTAACATATGCATTTCTGAATCACATGTAAGCCTGGACAGGTATTTGTCTTGTTACACATCTGTGGAACAAATGGCAATACAAATTGTATACAGAACAGATGTAGATTTTCAAAGTCTCGGCGAATTGTATTTGACCAAGCGCATAGATAAAAGTTTTGTTTATCAAACAAGTTTTATTGTTTCTTTCCGGTGGAGACAGTTCTATGAGGAGTCAGCAGTCTGCAGGTGACAATATTGATGCAGACCCCGTTGCAGATAAAGCAGACAGGTTTATAATCAGGCAAAAACCTGTAGGAAGTGAAACACAAGGAAAGAAGAAAGCAAATCTCACTAATATCCTTATGAAATGCTTATCACTGCATTCTGTGGTGTCTACTTTATATATCTGGGAGATATTATTTTTAGAATTTTTTTTTGAGTCTCTAGAAGATTTTGAACTGGCACCAAGTATACCAAAGAGACTGGAATTTGACAGATTCATGCTATGTTCATGTAGCCTCCCACACTTAGACAGGTTTATGATATTACTCCATGTAAATCACCAGGGCTGAGGGAAAGACCTACGTTCTCACTCACATCCTCCTACACACAGAAATACCATTTTTTACATCCTTTTTAAGCTCCATTTTTAGTGAGCCGCTTAAAGTTATGCAATTGGATAGGTACTGATTGCCTGGGCCAGAAAATGTATGTAATAACATTAACAGAAATATCCACAACAGACTGTTCAGCTCCGTTGTAGAAACAAAGGTTAAAAAAAAACCCAGGAAATTTGTAACAAGAAAATGGATTTAGGAGGCTAAAAACATGAAGTGATCTTACATTCAGAACATATTTCTTCTTTTGGGAAATCCAGTTTAATAATACTAAATGCTTTTAAGCAGTACTATTTTTACAACATGTGGAACTTCATATAATTGTCTCAGTTCCCATCGACTTGGGATTTAGACAATTTATGCTAAGTCTAACATACCATAGGAACACATTTGTACCAAGTGAGGAACACATATTTCACACACAATGTCGTCAGGAAATGGCAGCCTGTTGTGAGGACAGAATTCCAGGTGGTCGCTGGCTAAAATTGCTGACCGCTTTTGTCCAGGGGGATTCCCAGGTGGCATCTTTGTAGATAGACAGAAATGCCCCTCTGCTTATGACAGGCTTCTGGTCCTCCATGACAAGCCCTCAGCCATTTGCCATACGTGAGAGATGTCTGTAAAGCTTCTGCCTCCCAGTTTTGTCCACACCAGTTTGCATGCAGCCCTTGCCTTTGCCTCAAAGGGGACTCACTTTTAGTTTTGACTGCAGCAATGTTGACTCTGACACACTCAACTCCCACCCATTCCTTTCTCAAGGAAAAGCCAATTGAATTCGTGATGAGATTTCACTGAGGGGATGCAGTCAAAGGACTCTGGGAATTGGCACATATTTTCTGAAGTCTGCCAATGTTTTTGAGATCACAGGTTGAAAGTTGCAGTAGATGACATGAAGTTATTATTTTAAGATGTGAAATAAAATATATGGGACTTAAATTAAAAAGGAAACATTCATGTTAGTGAAATATTTACTGTAGTAGATGCTTATGGTAATCATATTCAAGTTTTAGGCCAAAGATTTTGTTAATTGCTGGCAGAGATGTTGTCAAACTTGGTAAGAAACTTAAGAGCAACAAAACAGGGTGTATTGGCCTGGGGTCTGGCCTGGGTCCCAAACACAGAGAAGGACAGCTTTGGCAGCTGAATTCAGGAATCAAGACCCATCCTACCAAGAGCATCTGTAACTCCTTGGCCAAGAGGCAATCTTTTGCCTGTAGGTGGGATCCTGATTCTCCACTTACTGCTTCTGTCTTTTTGAAATAAAGTCTTTGTTACACACGCCCGGGTTTACCCACACAGTTCCTTTGAAGGTACAGTCAACCCATGCTACAGTTCTTATCAAAAGGCTATGTCTGTTGGGAAGTGTAAAGAGAAAAAGTCACCCAGACTCACTGATGCTGCTTTGATTTACCTGACAAACTAGCATTACTCATGTTTTGGGGGCTAGTATGGTTAGAAAGATTTGTAATATTAAACTGTTCACATGCCATACATCAAGAAGGACACTAAAAGGAATCATGAAAATCAAATTCAACAGCCTCTGCCATTGTTGCTGCAATGGTAACATTGCAGCAAGATTACAATAACAAAAATKATTTTAAAAGAAACAACAAAGCAGAATAAAAGAGAAGATTGGCTTCTCAAAGGAGGAAAAGAACAGAGAGAAGAGCTAACACTAACCTAGTAAAGCTCTTCTGAAAATTACAATAGACTTTTGAATGGAATTTTTTTTGAGATTTTTAAAAGAAGATGGAGAGTAGCTTTAGAATGGAGAGTAGAATAGAATTTTTTTATTTAAGAATAGCAAAATGTTATTTAGAGTTAAAATTAATGTATTATCTCAAATGCTAAACTACCAAAAATAAACCTGTATGTTAATTTTCTTCTTAGATAGACAGCAGAAAGCACACATTGCATGTATTGCACTRGGAAAATTAAATAATTATTCCTTTTTATAAAAGAAATTGTCTGAAAGTTTAATATGTTTTTGCATCCTCTCATTCTTTTGTGCACCTCTTTGAAATCCTTTCTTTCTGTCCCAATTGTCCCAGGAAAATTGTCCCAAAGTAAGAGATGTATTTCTTCATTTTCCATTTGAGAAGACTTGGCACTACTCCTATTTTTCAGAGAATCAGCTAAAAAGCAAAATAAAATGCCTTCAAAGCAACTACATAACACATTTTTTTTTCTCTTGGCTTCTAAAGTGGAAGATACATACCTGAGGAGCCTGATTATCCATTGCCTTGCTCGTATACCTGCACACCTAAATTATCCAAAGGAATTGCAATATAAGAGTGAGATACCACTAGTTTGGGTTTCCATTTGGCACTCAATTTGCACCCACTTTTCCAAAGGAACAAAGAACTACAGATTTGCAACAATAAAGATGTAACTTCACAAGTGTTTTCTTCACAAACATTACTCTCTCCCAGACTCTTCCTATATCTCCCTGGCATCTTTCCTTCAGCATAACATTCAGTTGGCCATGAGTGAACACTCCCCACTCCCTGACTCTTTCCACAGKCTCATTAACCAGACCACCTGCAAGGCCAACACAGGCATAAAGTGCAGCACTTGGATCTGGAGATGGAGAATGAAGGTGTATTAAGACTGGCTATCCTGCTTTTGGAGGCAAGCTGAATTCTATTAAGACTAAAATAGTTTTTGCATTGAAATCTGCTGTTCTTCGGTTGAATAATTCTAGCCAAAGGACAGCTTTCATGAGTGGCAGTCTCCCCAGAAGCCATTAACTGTAAGAGAGAGCTAAGGAAAGTGTCTCACATCCCCATTTCTATCATCCCACAATGACAATGGAGCTTGCCAATTGAGAATGAATTGCATTTCATGGCTTTTATGGAAGTTGTGGATGAGACTGCTATTTTATAAAGCAGATAGTAGGCTCATTGGATATGTCTTTTATCATAAAACACATACAAGAGTTCAATAATTGAGCAAATAGGCTTAACCAGACGAAGACCACGTGCTAGAAAAATCTAGAATACTTGGAAAGCATAACTAGGAGGTTCTGCTAACAACGACAGGTGGCCAGTATTTGGAGAGGTCTCACACTGGTTTTTCATAGCTTGATTTGCAATTTCTCTCACCAGCATTTGCTATCCTTTCTATTTCTTAAGAGAGTCTATAACTTTTATCCAAATGCCCTTAGAGGTGTCACTGTGCATGTCACTGTAACTGCATCTCTTGCTCAAGAAGGTTTCTGCTCTTTTTCATTGCTACACAAATTAAGTGTTCTCCACAAGTTTCCATTATCCTTCTGAGAGTCAACTATAAAGTTGTTCAGACCCTAAAATAGATGCAGCCAGAAAAAGGAGTTTAATCTAAGAAAAGAGGGAGCATTTCTGAGCCAAGTTTGTATTATGCTTAACATTCCTTTGGTTGCAAGGCAAATGTGTGTTTAGGATAGCATGACTGTCAAAGGACATATTTGCAGCCAAGGAGGAGAACCTCAAGAGTCCAAGCAGGGACTGCTTTGTGTGTATGGTTGAATATCCATACACACAAATTTCCTAGATCTATGCTATGCTCAGAGTCACAGCTTCAGAACTCTCCTCACAAAAAAGCCTCCATGAAAACCATGGGCATGCATACACGCTTTTGGCCTGGTCCCCCTGCAGCTCCTGTCTGCCTGAGGCTGGCAGGCACTCAGCAAGAGCCAGGTTTTAACTTAGCTCCTCTCCAAAGAAAAGAATGGCATCTTCAGTGGCACTTACCCCAGAAAAGTCTTGGGAGGCAGAGCATTTCTGGGACGCTGTGGCACAATTTTTTTCCTGTTTCCTGTTTGCTCCCAAATGCTACTAATTTCCTGCAGGCTTTCATCAGTACTGAACGATTTCCCTGTCAGCTCTAGCTCAGATGCTTCAACCAGTCAGTACAAAATAGGGACCATGGGCCCTCTTCCTTCCCAGTCCACCATATCCCACTTGCTCTCTGTCCAGCTGCTCTCAGCAGATCACTGACTGAGGAGCATCAGCTCTGCTGCACCTGACTGTTTCCCTTGGGTAATCCAAACCACTGTCCAGCATCAAGTCCATGAAGGATATTATGGCAAAATTTTTCTTCATGTTAGGTGCTTGCAGAAAATCAGTAGGATATGATTTATACTGTACAGTGTAACTAACTGTAGAAATTTACTAAGACATGAGGTCCTGAAGCAAAACTCTTACTACATGGAACCATGATCCAATTGTGTGAGTTTTTCCAGAAACAACCTCAAGACAGTCTTGTTAAGAGAAGATACCACAATATGATAAATAACTTCTAAAAATTGTTTGAACAAAAAAGTCCAAYCCATCTGCAGGAAATGGTTCATATAACTTGGAGAAGCCCCAGCCTTGCTGAGGAGCAGTCTTGGCAAGTTTCAGGATCTTTTCATATTATTGTTGGCAGGCCACTGCCTTCAACCACGATACCTTCAATTGCTGAGGTACCACACTTCAGAAGGTTTTGTTATGGCTAATTAAGCAACAGGCAGAGCAAAGCTTGTTTATTCTTTATTTCACAGTAGCATTAATAGGGAAATAAGCATGTGAATTGAAATTACCAATTGGCTCAGCAATTTCTCATGATCTCAGAAAATTGCAAACAGTCCGTTCTCATTTCTCATTGACTTTGTAATTTTTCATTTGAATCAGAGATTAGAGTATCTATTCCATACAAGGAATTTAATGTATTTAAAGAAATTACTCACTTGATATAYGTTTCATGTTAAAGTATATGCTTTGCAGATGTTATTGTTGTGGAATAATTTACTCCAGAATTCAAATCAACTATTAGACGTTCTGTTTTTCAAAAGACATTCAGTGTTATGTTTATGTTGTTGATAATAGCACAAACACAAAAACCTAGAATACAGAGAGAACCTGTGTGATTACTCTGTGACCATGCAAAGTATACATATGTGTTTAGCTTCCAAGCAGATAATTCCATATTACATATGAAGTCTTGATTATATCAGAAATAACTTATGCCTAGTCTAAAATACTGTTTTGCTATAACAGGAATGATAAGCTGTCATTAAAGTCTACAAAGACAAATACCTTTTCCTCCTAGAGGAATGATGTTATAGTAGCTGTTTAATTAAAATATATCCCATGGGGCTCACAAACTTTTCTATTTTATTATTTAGACCAGAAAAGGAGGTATGTAGAATATAGCAAATTGACTGCACCAAAAAAATGTGGTGGTTGCTCTTCCAATTTTGTTTATATCAGGACCCTTATGCACAAGCTGTACTGGAGCAATTGAAGCATTCACAGATTCAGTAGGCCATATGTTTTTCCAACATATTAACATTATTCAGGAAGATGTTTCACTGTGATTCACACTGTGTACTGTGGAAATCCTCTGAGACTTCTCATCCTGATTTCATTGGTCTTCAGATTTGCCATTACCTGATAAACTAAGATGCTGTAGTCAACAAATTGTTGAAAATATGTGACATATTTCATTATGAAGGCTTATTGCCCCCTACCAATATTCTCAAATTTAGATGTTCCAGATATATCTATARTAGAAAATTAAATATCACTTGAAGATATTTAATTGAATCATATTTATATGAAGATTTCCTGCCTTTGTATTTTTAAACTCTTTTACCTTCAAAGACAGAGTGCCTACGTTTGCATTGCCCGCTAGGAATGGCTGTGTGGGCTCCCAAACCATGCCAAGAAATTGTTTGGTGGAGTCCTAAGTGGAACAGACCAAAATCACAGCATGGGTTGTTTAAATAATTGAATATTATAGATAACTGAATTACAGTATCCAGGATCAATCCTTGGCACCGCTTAATTTACCACTAGAGACAAAACCATCAAGGAGTGATTCACCTAACTAGCTGTACGTGTCAACAGTGCAGATGCCTTCACCTGAGCTAATGCCACGAATGTTGCTTTCGTAGCCAAAGAGTGAAGTGCATATCCCTAAAGAACAATTAATTTCACGTAATTTAACTGTCTTCATTAGAGTGAGATGAACCATTCTTTCCCCACCCACACACTGCTAAAGAGGCCTCAGGTGAATAGTTCAAATGTAGATGTCCACCACAGATCAGATGTTTTCTCCACGGGACCCTCTGGAGAATCAATTTTTACTCCATGATGGTAGCACTGCATTCCGTCTCAGTCTCTCCCTTTCTCTCAGAAGCATATGCTTCCATTTTGTTTTGTGACAGAAGCATGACAAAAAGCACAGCATGAAAGTATTTTTGTTTGTTTTGCTATGTAATTGCTAATAATTAAATCTGTCTGGAAGTTACACAAAAGCCCACTATCCCTGGATTTTGAGTCAGTCTATGCAACTAGATGAGAAAACAGATATGTTAACAGAGCAGCTCAAACCTTTCCAAAGGTGCCGACTTTCCTGAAAAATACATCATAGGCAATTAGGAAAGAGATTAGGGCTCAGGGGATGCCATTTAATCAATTTCCAACTGATAATGCAAAATCACAATGCATTCAGTGGCAGGTGACTGCTGGGAATCAACCTGATTCTGTTGTTGGGAATCTGCTTTGACTGACGAAACTATTAAGTCTGCATTGTCAGCTCTCTTCTTGCAAGGCTCCTCAAACTCATTCAAACAGCATGAATAGATTTTATGCATTGTTTATCTTGCAGTAAAGAGTACAGTTTATGTAAACTTACAAAAAGAAATACTGACATTTTCTTTCCCTAAAAGCTTGCAAATTAAAGGCAGACAAAAACAAAGTGTCTGGCAAGGAATAGGAGAATGTAACCGTAGAGTTATTTGGATGAATACTGCACTAGAAGTACTTACGTCTTGTAATGTCCTGGATTTAACACTGTGTTATTTCAACTTTATATCTATGTAAATCTGGTAAAATCCATAGAATTCAAATGGAATAAAAAGAAACAAAAGTTATAGTAATCAACCTGTACTCTTCCATGTAAAAATCTGTACTTTAAGGTGTGGTCTGTGAGGGGATTATCTGCTTTTCCAGAGACACAAAGTTAGATGAGTTGCTCATTCTTGATTTTGAAAAGTGTCAAGCATACACCTGCTAGTCATTATGTTCCCGTAAGATGTCTTAAAAAACTTAGTCTGTGTTGTTCCATTCAAAGAATTTTTTGGGAAAATAAAAAGCAAAAAAAAAGCAGAAAAGTAAAGCAGAAAAAAAGCATTTTCTCACAATGTAAACTCCAAACCAACTTTTGCACCTAACATATCAATGGGATTCATWTCCTCTTGTATTTTTTTTTCTCACAAGAATATCATGATACACTTTTTCAGTTAAGCCTATAACTATGGAACAAAATCTATATGTTTAAAATTGTCTAGTGGTTTGAGCTTTCCCTTACAGAACCACTTAAGAGTCCTTAATTTTAAGGTATCAAATCCTTAATGTCCTCTAAAAGCCAGCAATATTGCTGACAGTTTCAAAAGAGCTGAGAGAGGGATCATTCAAACTGGGCTTCTCCTGGCAATCCTACCTCCGGAGAAAGTACAATTGCTTTGTGAAAAAGAGCAATCTAAGACTAAGGTGCAGTAAGATCTAATGGGTTATTTTCATTCTCGACTGTGTAAAAGACATGTGCAAAGGTAAGAGCGACAGCTTGCTCATAGGGAAGGTGGAATGACAGGCATATAATGATGGGAGTGTTTGCTTTGTTTTGGTCTTTGTAAAACACTTTCCAGAAGTATATAGGCAATACCCAGCTGAGCATAACAGCACCTGAAGTTCAGTGAGAATGACATTCATAGTTCTGAGTTAGGTGCTTATCTGTATTACTCTAGACTTGAGAGATGCCTGTACTTAAAGTAAGAGACAAGAAGCCTCACTCAAAGCAATAGCAATACTTAGGAATGAAGTGTGTTTGAAATCTTGCCTCTCTCACATACATAGAAACATCTTTGTACAGTTGAGATAAAGATTTAAATGCACCTGGGTTTTACAGCTCGAAATCTCCCAGACTTGGAGGTAAAAATGAGGTTCCCCTCATCAGGCGTCTGGAAAGTTCCTTTTTAAACACACGGGTAGAGGAACAAGCTGTGCTCAGACTTCCGCACAGTTGTTTAGTAGTTAGAGCACCAGATGTGTAAGACCTTTTCCTTCATTTTCAGAAAAACCAGTCCCACAGCTCCCACTTCCTTGGAAAATACCTGAACCACCACAGAGCCTTAAGCTGWAAGTTTTCCACTCTGCAGAGCAAATGGGGCCATTGGGAAAATACGCAAGAAGAAAGCTAATTCTCTTATTTAGTGATGAGCACAGTCCTTTAGGAAGAGGAAGAGATTTTAGGTTCTCTTTATCTACTCCATGAACTGTATATTTAGTATTTATGAAGATATTATTGGCCAAAATACAAAGTCAAAGCAAAAGGTCAGAACTTCAGACAGGACAGAGAATAGGAATMATCAGGAGGAGATGACTCCATAGACTTCTGATGAGAATAGTTGGACTAAGTCTGGGGAGTTTAAAGTGGCTTCATCATTCCTTGCAATGCAGTGCCTTAGAGACTGTTGTGAATGAATGGAGTAACATCCAGTTGGCGGCTGGGCCCAAGTAATGTTTCCCAGAGCTCAGTATGGGGGCCCGTTCTGGGTCCCTGAATTCAGGAAGGGCACTGAGGCGCTGGAGCGTGTCCAGAGAAGGGCATCAAAGCTGATGAAGGGTCTGGAGCACTAGTCCTGTGAGGAGCGGCTGAGGGAGCTGGAGTTGTTTAGCCTGGAGAAGAGCTCAGAGGGGACCTTATCACTCTCTACAGCTGCCTGAAAGGAGGCCGTAGCCAGGTGGGGGTCAGTTTCTTCCCCCTGGTAACAAGTGACAGGATGAGAGGAAGTGATCAGAAGTTGCACCAGGGAAGGTTTAGATTGGGTATTAGGAAAAATTTCTTCGCAGAATGGCTTATCAAGCATTGAAAGAGACTGACCAGGAAAATGGTGGAGTCACCATCCCTGGAGGTGTCTAAAAGATGCATAGGTGTGGCATGCGGGGGCATGGTTTAGGGGTGGACTTTGCAGTGTTGGGTTCATATTTGGACTTGATGGTCTTAGAGGTCTTTTTCAACCTAAACAATTCTACGGATCTAAGATTCTGCGACATGTCTGTTCTATAAGTTTACTAAGCTGCTGCACCACCTGATGAATCGACATATCCAATTTGGCATTAGTCCTTGCTACGAGATCTTGCATGTGCATAGATTAATTTCAACACCATGACATGGGCACTATCTGAACCTCTGCTGGATGCATTTSGTTTTGCCTGAATTTTGTCCACAATAATCTTAATTGAGACATATATTTCTTAATTTACCTCCTTGATTTCAATTTATTTGCCATAATGCCAATGTCATCGCTTCTGGATGACACAAGCACTTCCTATTCTCTTTCTGTCACATTTCTTTTTTGTTCAGTCTAAATCCTGTTCTCACCACTGAGAGACCTCACATCTAAGTCTTCTTTCCGTAAATCTTAGGGAATGCTTTTCATAAAGTTCTCCAGGCCTACTTTTCTGAAACAGAGACTGTCTAGCCAGTGTTTGCTCTTATATTTAATTTAACCTAAATCATATCTGGATTCAAAGCTGTCTATTACAGTTAGAACTTCCATTATCTCTTTACCTTGTGCCAAAACAAAACTGATAAAAGCATTACCTCCTGTTGTTTCCAKGACTAGGAAAGAAAACTTCCAGCCTTCAAATCCAGCTATATCAGGATGCTATCAATATAAAATACAAATATCTTTCAGAGTGTTTATGTGAAACTAAGTTTCCCATAACAGCACAATTATGATGATATTTCTACCTCTTAACTCATTAAGGAAACTTGTATTCATGTATAAATCCAGTCTGGAGTCACATCAGATTTCTGACATGAAATATCACCACCAACTTTATTTTTTTTTGGCAGGGGGAACTTGTTTTTAAGTTGGCTTAAACTTGGATTTGCAAAACTTAGTGGCAAATTTGCAAAATCAGATATTCTTGAGAGATGGAGAAATTTGTCAAATTTTTTTTTTTTTTTTAAATCTCCACAAGAAAATGTAGGTCTGTAGCATTTTCTGTTTCTACTTACTGGCCTGGCTTGAACCAGGAATTTTAAAAGTGACTACAGAACAAAAACCAGACAAGAAAGGTTACGTCAGCTTTTTTCAAAACCAAAGTACTGATTCATTGGAAACACACTTTGACTTTTGCACAATGCTTTAAGTCAGTTCTTCTTTTCTTTAAACTTGTTTGCCCATTCCAGATTTGACAAAGGCTCTGTCAGTAGAGCCATCAAGGGAAGTGGTCTCTGGCAGGTTCAATTTTGGTGGTAAAATTAGTGGATAGAGTTTGCTAACAAAATCTGGCACTCGCCAACCTACACTGATCACATGTGATGAATTTTCAACAAATACCCTTTAGCATGATGAATCCAGACTCATTAGGTTTTTTCTACCCTTGTGAAGGCAAGGGGAAAAAGCTTAGTGAAAAGTGACAGGAAAATCTTGGGGACAGATTCACCGACAACYGTTATCAGTTGTTTTCTCACGTAAGTAGACAATAGCATGTCTGGGTAAATTAGGCCTTTAAAGCCCTGCTTAAGCTTATTTTAAGTGTCCCTCCATTTTGCATATAAAATGCCTTGCAAGACAGGCTGTTACGACACCTATTGTTATTGAATTGCTGCTTTCCAGTATCACAACACTGTACCCATAMAAACTCAAGATGGAAACCCATGCTTGACTGCTTCCAGAGATCAACTATAAAAATGCAAAAATACATTCAAACGATGTCTAGATTTTCATGGCAATAGAGATATTAATGATTTTTAACTTGACTTTAATGSCAGGAGAGTGACTGCATTAGAGAAATGAGATATTCAGCCTCTGTGGTGACTATATTTAGACCTACCCTCTCTGCTCTGCTTGTGAAACAAGAATCCAGTAGAATTTTTCACTGATAGCATTGTATGTTCAGATAACTATTTTGTTTTCAGACTGCTAATTTTGAATGCAGTTAGAAGTTTCTACACACATGGTCAAATATAAAATTTTCAGTACTTGACTGTGAAATTTCCCAGGAAATATTAATTGCTGACTTCCTTGTAATCATGATGGTCTCAAGGCAACTGAAACCATAAATAAACTCTAAAGCTCACAAATAGCTTATCTACCTTATATTTTTTCCTGCTTCTTTCCCATAATAACAGATCTTTGCTGTTTCTCCACTATAAGATTTGGTTAATTTTTTCCATGCATTTTTATCTTGGCTTTCAGGTAAATTCTTGCCAAACTTAAATTCCTGCTAAATAGCTGAGCCACYTGCATCCAAACAGCTAGAGGTGATGATTGAGGGGTGTGGGAGGACTGTYCTCTGTCTCCAACTTCATTCTTAGTTTGGTGTGTCTCCTTAAATTCTGTTGCAAATGGGATTATTCAGAGTTTAAAATCAAACATGTGCTTAAGTAGTTTGGCAAATCACAGTATCATCCATGGAACTCATTCCATATATTAATAACAGACCTGAAAATATCCAGTTGGACAGTTTTTTAAGGGTTTAGTGCGTGAAAAGATATTGATTCTGTCTGAGCTTTTTTTCAAYTTGAATTTGCAGGCAAAGATTTTATAGTTTGTCACTTGATGGGCATGTTAAGGACGAGATAAAAATCAACCTTTTTTGCAGCTGCTGGACAGAGTTGAGTGTTTTGGATTAATCAGTCAAGTGTCAGTGTGAAGCGTACAATAAAAATAATCAATATGCTTCTCCAACTGTCTCTTCTTAGCCATCTCTAGCACCTGTGCTGCRTCTTAAGAGTTCATTGACTGAGGTCAGATCACCAGCATAGTTTTCTGTGGAGAAATACAAATATAGCTTTTCTTTTTAACCCCTAAATCCTAACAGCATGGACAGAGAGAATACAACAACAGCAGTCTCCTAACGGCTTAGAGGTTTTGTTCTGCAACAGACAACATCTCCATTTTCATTCATTCAATATTATTCAGCCTTTTCAAACAGTGAAAGAAAATCTGTTGAAACAAGTGTTTTGTATTTATGAAAAAATTTTTTTTCCTAATGGAAGTCTATGCACAAATTGGAAAGGGTTTTGATCAACAATTGAGAAGATAAACATCTGAAACCACATATTTGTCAGCAGGCTGACTTTTATTCTATTATTGCAAAGACTGGAACTTAATCTTTAGAGTACAATACGAAGCACAATCTGGAAACCCAAAGAGAAAGGAAAAGAAAATCCATGTCCAGCTAGCAGATACCTCTTCTTCCATCCACCAATCCATAACTTTAAAAAGACCACAGAAAACTTCCTCGTGAGGGGAAGAAGAGGCACAGACACAGATCTCTCCATTCTRATTACCGGTGACAGGACCTAAGGGAATGGCTTGAAGTTGTGTCAGGGAAGGTTTATGGTTTTAGGTTGGGTATTAGAAAAGAGGTTCTTCACCCAGAGGATTGCTGAGCATTGGAACAGGCTCCCCAGGGAAGTGGTCACAGCATGAAGCCTTTCCGAGTTAAAGTGTTTGGACAATACCCTTGAGCACATGGGGATGGTCCTGTGCAGGGCCAGGAGCTGGACTCGAAGATTCTTGTGGGTCCCTTCCAACTCAGCAAATTCCATAATTCTGTGACAGTATACCTGCAGTTCATGCACTTGTGACCGCTTACACGTCTTTTTTCTTTCCCTCCCCTCACCTCATCTTCCCTCCTCTCGTCTCCCTCTTCTGCTTCCGTCCCCTCCCCAAACTCCAACTCAGTCCTTCAGGCACAAAGATCCATAAAAACCCATGTAGTGGTCATGGGTAGCTTTCTAAAGGCAAGTTGCAGTTAGAAGAGTTAGAGAGGTTGGAATGGCAGTCTATGGCATAGAGTACAAAGGTGGTGGTGAGTATTCGTGGTTGGTGTCTGCTACCAGTGACTTAATGGTACTTTTCTGACTTCTCCATGTTTCTGTTGAGTATCTGTGAATAAATTTCTCCCGACTGACAGCTAAGGTTGCACATACTTTTGGTATAACATTTTTTTGTGTCATCACACATTCCAGAAATTATCGAAACTGCATAGGAACAGATCCCTCTGTCTTTCCACAGTCATTTATCTCTAAAGATCAAGTTTGCTCCTTTCAATTTGGTAGGCTGCGTTTCTGAGTTTGAGTTTTAGACTTTGTATTGAGCACTGTGTGAAAATACATCTTGCAGCCAAATCTTCAAATAAGCTGAAGTCATAAAGAAAATATCAGACATAGCAGTTGTGAGACACAGGAGCACTACACATAAAATGAATGCGCGGTGCCCCGGCCGGGGGGAGCGGCGGTGGGGTGTTCTCAGCGGAGGGCTCGCGCCGCTGAAACCTGCTTCCTTTGGCCCCGCGCCAGGGCCCCGGTTTGGCGAAACTCGGAGCGCGATGTAAGGCCTGTCTGTTCGGCGGGGCGGCTGAAATGCCGTTGGATTATTCTTAGCAATAGGATACGGTTCGGGGAGTTGTGGGGGTTTTTTCTTATTTTGTTGTTCATAAGATCCTTGATTATAAGGAGTTCTGTCTTCTTCTGATGCTCGGGATTGTCATTCAGGAAGTGCAGGGCAGATGCACAATAATGAGAGGCCAATATTAATTAATTAGATTTGCTTCCTTTTCAATCAGGCACTGCATACTTGAATGAGAGTACAATAAAATCATGCCCTAAATCATAGATTAAAGATGACTATTTCCTTCTTAGCAGAGAACCCAATTTTTAATCAGCTGTCCTTGATTTCAAATGCAGACCATCCTCTCAGACATGTCAYCTTGCATTTAGCAAATTAATTGCACATTTTCCAATTTGAAGTTATCAGAGTTCTTGCCAATTTGTCCTGGGATTACTTCCGGAGCTATAGACAGTTTAGGAGGTTTTTGTTGTTGTTGTTGTTTTAAAACCTGCTGTGCTGGAGGGAAATGAAGTCTTGACTTTGATGTTCTTAGTGCCTTTACAGCTGTAGAGTTGGACCATCTGTGCCTCCTCAGGTTTCCTCAGAGAAGAGTAGTGGGATACAGCCAGGAGCCTCCGGGGATGAGATGTCTTCGGGTGGAGTGTGGCTGAGGAGTCTCACAGCTATCAGATCCTGGCTGCCAAGGAATTGCCTGTAAAGGGTACTGGAATTAACTCAAATTGTCCTGGGCTAATTTATAGCTTGCTTTCTTGCCTTGATCSCAAGAGCAACTAGATGGTTAAAAGCAGAATTTGCCCAATTTTTCTCTCAGGGTAAGATACTCAGCCTCTTTTGAACTTAATGGCCATATGAGAAGGTCTGTCCTCTCTTTAGTGAATTGTCTTTGCTACTAAAACAGGAACTAATGAAGCCTGGTTTCCTACAGTTTTGTGTCTTCTGTTCCATACACTGGACTATCCCTATTTGCCTTTCAAATCCTCCACTTTCTGACCMACTGGAAAGGAAGGGGCATCATTTGTTACAGCTGAATCATGTATGTGTCGATTGGCTGGTTATTGATGCAACTGCTTCTTGGTSAGATAGTAGGTGCATCTTGACTTTTGGACATCCATACAGTAAAGACAGGAGAAGATCCCTCCATGCATTCTCCATAAATGGGACCCTAACAGGYTCTCTTTTTACAAAGAGTTGGTTACTGCTGATCAAACTCATAGAAATCATATAAAAAAGTGGCCAACAAGTTTTTACAGTTTTAGGCAGGCTGACAATAGAAATGGAAGGCTATTCAGGCAGTGTAATAATGCACACCTTGATTTTTGGGGAAACAAGGGGGGAAGTAGTTCTAAAGACAGATGTTCACATAGTCTGGCCAAAAATATTTGAAGAAAATTTTTAATGGATAAAAGGTACTTCAGAATAAAAAATATAAAAAAAMCCCCAGGTTACTTGCATTCTGTCTTCTGCCAAAGACGATTTAAGTGGAAAATATTAATCAAGTCTTTTTTTCTTTATACATTATATATCCATTATTTATACATGGAAATATAAATTCCGTATGCTATTTTGTGCAAATCTATCATAGAATCATTGCTAGCATTCAAATTTGATGTTGGGTTTTTTTATTTATTCAAGGATTCAACTGTTTGCAAGCATAAGCTTATGGCATCCAAAATTATAGTGCTTTTTCTTTAGAAAACCAGTTCTTAAAATTTAGAAATGAACTTAATTCATAATTTTTTTAATTTAAAATTGATATTTTAAGAAATATGCTATCATATTTAATGTTTAGGGGTTTTTCCCAATAAATTACCTTAGTAGCAACTTAGTACTTAATTTGGTGCTCACCAAAGGGACACAGTGGCCCTTTTTAATTAAAAGAGCAMAACTTCATAAGGCCAGAAGGGATCATTAGGCTGATTTATGTTGCACAACTGCATAACACAGAGTATGGAATTTTAACAAGTACTTTTGTCTTGAAGTCCATGACTATAATCTGAAAGTGTGCCTTTTAGACCTAAACTTGATTTAAGCACTATAACTGCCACAGGATCCAGAACTTCCTAGAAAGGGTGTTGCAGAGGATACTTGCTTTAGTTTCTATTTTGCAGCCTTGACAAATCTTTTTCTAGTGAGATATGTACAGACTCTACTTTTTAAATTACCCCTTCCACCAGACKTTTCCAATGCAGATGGCCAAAAAAAGATGAGGATAATGTAGGTTTTGCAAGAAGGAATGGGAAACAAGCSAGAAAATGTAAAGCATGAAAAAGGGAGAAACTGTTAAAGATAGTGTAGGTTAAGAGACAGGATGATAAGGGAATCTACAGTACAAAGAAGGAATATGACCATTTCAGTTGCTTTCCACTGTTCTGGGGAAGAATAACTGTTGTAAATCCAATTCAACAAGCCAATCCTTTCCACAGGCTTTGCACTACTGGTCAGTAAACACTTGAAGAAGCACACAACATCTGAACAACTACATCACCCAGGCAACACCAGGAGTGGGTGAGGCAAATCAGAAAGGAGCCAGTGTTAAAGAATCAGCCTAGTTTAATCCGGAACAACAAACACTGGAATGCACAAATCATACTTTTTTTCCATGATATAACTTACAAGGGAGAATTAACATGAATTAAGAATTATGCACCTCCAAGGATTATAAGAAGTTTGGATTTCTTGAAAATTTCATGTTAATTGTCATGATTTCTAGATTTAATACCCTTATTTTCAGGCTCACCTGACAACAATTTTATCAATCGATGGTTCCTCAGTTCAAAAATGGCATTTTTTAAAACTAAAATATTCTAGGCAAGTATGTTAATTGTCTAAACAGCCAGGTTGGTTCTGTGGCAGYTCATCCACTCTCTGCCTCCTGGGCTGTTGGTTTAACTGACGATTTGTGTGCAAATCCACACAGTGCCCACGGCTGTGATGCTCTGTAGGTTATCTACAGAGCATCAAACCAGCATATCTTAGGTGTGCAACCGCAGTTTTTTAAAAAATTCCATTTTCATTTGTCTATATTTTATTTACCATATAATTTGAAATATTGTGATATTTCAGATATGTGGTTCTGAATATTGTTAACCATGATAGTAAGTTTGTGTCCAGTCCACTCCTCAGAGTAATGGAGTAAACAGAATATTACTGATTTGGGGGTTTTTTTGGCCTTAAAATGCTGCTGTGAGCTTTCAGGTTCCATTCCATTTTAACCTTACTTTTGACAAAGAAATAGAAATATGAGAAACTAGGAAGATGAAAGCCAGAGAAAGTAAGCTATATATTAGCTGACTGGGAAATATTCTTTTTTCTTTGATGCCAAAGATTGATATTCTAGGATAAATCCAAGATGAAGTAACACAGTCCAAATTGCTATTGATTTATCAACTCTATATTCTTTTACAAAAAATTCAAATTTTGCATCTCGGTCTAGATCTATTTCTGTTATAGCTCTGAAGCACTGAGCTCCCTCTTGTGACTAGCACCTGAACATTATTCTGATTTTGGGACTACACATGCTGCATACTCTTGAGAGAAGGAGAACTGTTTCAGATACTGGACTCCATCAAATCAATTCTACTTGCATTTAATAATGTTCTTTTAGTATGGCAACAGTGGCTATCCGGAAAGAATACAGACTTAATCTTCCCCACTTTTGGAAGATCACCCTTTGCATAGCTGCTCTTTCGAAGACAAAGGAAGTGTGTCTCCTCAAAAATCTCCATTTCTAATGCTGGATCTGTGTCTTCCTGGAAATTATTTGATCACTCCTTAGTGACTGATGATGCAATAAACACAATATAGTTACCACTAATCAAATGAAGACTAAATATAAATTTACCAACCATAGAGCCAGGAAATACAATCCATCATATCTGACAGCAATTTCCTTTCAGAGCTGTAAGGTTGTATTTCTTTATTTACACTTGGTGATGAAGGTATAATGGTTCATTAGCATAGGCACAGTCACTTCTGTATGATCTGTGTTGCCTTTGTATAGCTTATTCCAAGATGGTGTTAAGGAATAACATTCATAGCTATGTAACTATGAATACAGTATGCTTAACAACAATGAACTTTCATTTGATACAGACCTATTGATAGAAATGTTTTGTAGAGAAATGACCCTTGGTAGAAGACTGAATATGAGAAAAAGTCTGAGCTGTACAGAAGAAGAGGAATCCAGGTCATTATGCCCTTCTTCAGCTTTCTGACCTGGAACCTGAGTTCTTTGAGACTATTTCTTGGTGGATGAGAAAGAGTAAGTAACACATCCTCTTTATATATAACCTCAAGTTATGTGGTCATAGCTGGGAAAAAAAAATCTGTGAATAATACAATCTATAATTTCCACTTATTTGCATATAAAAGAGAGCTATAAAATGGAGTTTTAATATTTTTAATATTTTTAGGTAAAAAAGAGCAACAAAAGAACAATTAAAAGGTATCTTGCTTAATAGAATTATTTGAAAGAACATTTATTTTTACCTCTTCTAAGTTCTAGTATTAACTAGTACCAAAAACTTTGGACTGCCATTCTTAACATGCTCAGTTATGTGACTCTCATCATCTGGCAGTGTAAAATAGGATTATGTTTACAATTGCTACCATTGCAAAGGGCCCCAAATTTAGCACTAGATATAAATCTCCTATTTTCTCATGCTATTGCAAAACCAATTTTATTACAACTAATGCACAGGTAGACACATGCCTCTGTGACAAAGCAAATGTCTTTGCTAATCTTGTTATCCACAGATGTAGTAATATATTTTTCCAGGCAATAGAAAAGTACATACCCTGAACTCTATAGTCCTTACTCATAGTAGTTACTGCTGAAGTGGACTGGAGCTTTGAACAGGGTAGAGTTACAGCTTAATGAATGCTGGTTCTTCTGTATAGGAGAAATTCATATGCTTTCRTACTCTCTCAGCTTCATTTCCTTCCAAGGCTCATTAATTTTTAAAAGAGCCAGCTTTCTTACCCTTGCCTCCTAGTAGGTGGTGTTGCACTAGTATAAATATAAGGGTATTTATAATTTTAGCTGGGAGAAGAGTATGATAAAGCTCAATTGCTCAGCCAAAGAGGTTTGGCTAAGTATTCCACATCAACTCTAAGGAAAAACATCAATAGATTTCATGGTGGTCACTGGGTTGCCAAATTTGGCCATAAAATTTTTCTTTTATGGTGCAGAGGGCAGTGTGATTACTATTTCTATGACCCTAGCAATTTGTTTGGATTCAGATGCTGTGCCTGTCACAGTCCAAGCACACAGTGAAGAGAGAAGTGGTCTTTTTCAGAATTTTTGATTGATGCCACTGCAACTTAGGGACTCTTTCAGCAAAGTGGAGCATGTAATAAATAATGCATTCTTTCTGAGATGTTCAAGTTATTGAATGTGGAGAGGWTGAATGTTGTTACTAAAGCAGCCAAAGGAGACAAGTGGAAACAGTTGCAAACAGTCATGGATGGCCCAAAAGTCCAGGTCTACAAGCAAAATCTAAAATATCACTTAATCACCTTTCTCTTCAGTTCCTTATCTTCATAGCAATATTCTCAATCTTCAGACTTGGTATTGTTGACACTCCTTTCAAGTAATTAAAAAGTCTTTTCCCTTCCATTCAATCATTATCCTCTATTTCTTGAGTAGTTCTATGACCTGCTGTCTAAATGGCATATTATATTACTTTATCTTTACAAGGTAAGATGCAGATCCCATTATGTTGTGTATTTCCACCACTTACTTTCTTTGATTTTTCTGTTCATTCTTTACTTTCTTAAAGAGACCAAACAAAATTTCAGAGCAAAAACAAGAAAGTGATCATCTGATTGATGAGTGGAAGGTCCTTTGAAACCTGCTAAAATCCTGGAAAAACCTTTCTCTTTCATTTTCCACCCTACTGGGCTAATCTTGCCCTGCCACATAATTATCTGAGAAATATTTCACAGGCTCTCTGATTCAGTGTATTTTGTCAAAAGCCAGAATTCTGCAAAATGCAACTGGTATTATTGATCACAAGGTCTTCATTAAATAGACTAACATACTAAACTGAGTTTTGATTGAGCAAAATTAAGGAAGGATTGCAGTATTAGCAAGTTTTTCTGTGCTCCTTTGTGAGAGTGGTGCCGTGAGTGGTTCAGTGTGACATAATACATGGTCAAAGATAATCCTTGGGTTGGTTAGATGAAGCAACCCAAATTTTGGTCACTGCAGAGAATCTTGAAAAACTTTTCCTGAACCTCCCTAGGCAAAAAAAGAAATTTTTCAGAGGTTACTACTCCTTGAAAGATGCCTACCAGCTCCTGTGAAGTCTAAAGCAAGTTTGATTGACATTTGAATCCTCATAGCATGGACCACTGCAACTCTAGACAACTTTTGTGTTGATACAAGAAGGAAGGGAGGAAGGAAAGTTCTTTGCTTCCCACTGCATTCATACATATGTTACATGCACAAGACCAATTCTTGTGCCCACAGACTGGCCATGAATCTTTAAAAATATTAAATACAGATCAATTTATTATTGGGGCTTTTGAAAGAGCTGAAAACTTCAGCCATGGAAAGATTCATGAATATGAGGTGTAAAACTTAGTCCTAACAAAGCCCCTGAAAAAGAATTGATATTTGATAGCTAATCCTAAAAGTGTCTCCAGTCCATAATTGCTGATTTGTCACCTTGAAGGCCCCATATACTGACATTTACCATTTTGATTTTATACATAGTATTCAAACTTCTGACACTGCACAGCCATATGATGGAGATTTGCTAACAAGAGGCTCCAGAAGGTAATCTCCCACTGTGATTAATAACAGTAGAAAAGAATAAAGAGGAATTGGTTGTGTTCCTGATCCATGACCAAGTTCGTATCACACAGTTACTGGAACCTAAAATTTCTATTGACAGGGTGAAAATCATCRAAAGATGCTTGTGCTGGCCCCATTCACTTCCTGCTTGTTTATGCTGCTCCATTTGATAGAAAGGATTTAAATGTCAGTTGACTGAGAGAGAGAGAATGACACTAACTTAGCACATATAAGATTCTTAGATCCAGACTTTTCAATAACAAATAGCCATGGATTCAATGAAAATCAAAATGTTTCTCACTTTGTTTAGAAGATTTTGTCTTAGGCTGTCTCTGATGATTGTCTCAAAATATCTTCCAGTTTAGTGGGTAGAGACTACACTGGGGAGCTGTGGAGGAAGAAGCGAGCTCCAGAYTGAACAGAAGATCAGGATCTGAATGTTTCAAAGGGCCTGTGAGTGCTCACTGTTAGCAGAAGGCAAGAGACAACATCTGTGTTTTTCCTCAGAGAGTGCCTCCTGGCTGACCTAAGCACTGTCTTCTCAGATGGACCACCTCTTCCTGACAGGGTTACAGATTTAGCAGTTCACGGGCATTTTTTTTTTCTTTCTGGGCCCCCAATCATCCAGTTTGTTTTTGAGGATCATCCAAGCTCCACCAACATCCTCCTCCCCAGGCTCGACCTGCTTGGCTGGACAGCAGAAAAACAGGTTCAAGCATCCCCSCATTGAGGAAAGAATGGCGCTCAGGTCTCCTGCTCCCAAGCACTCCTACTGCCTGGTTATTGCATAGAGAGTGGGCAGCATCACTTGCAGTGCCCCCTCTGCCTGTATTTTAGAAGGAGACACTAAGCCCTGCTTTACTTTTTCATAGATTGGAGAGAGGCAGCTGCTCTCAAGAAAGGACTTAGTGTTTGGCTGGATACAGGCAGCTCTTGGCTGCCATGGCAAAGACATCTTAGATGTGGAAAGGGCTAAGACAAGATGAAGTGAGTGAGCTTAGACAGTTCTTCCTGCAAATGCTATTTTGAAGCATCTATCTCTTACTCCAGACTRTTTAGGAAGCCTAACTGAATCAGTGAGCATTTTATTTTCATTCAGAAGCCAGGACAAGATACAGAGAGGTTTTAAAACTTATTCTCTAATGACACCAAGACTGAGATAAGTGCTAAGATACCTGTCTTTATTGAATGTACCCCTTAACACCAGGGGATGTAGGAACACAAATTCCTTTGGGGTTTTTTTAAACTCCCTTCCCTTTCCTGTCTGAATGGGATCCGTTCTCCTAAAGGGGGACTGGCTTTTGAAAATCTCATCCATAAAATGCTCATTATTGTGGAAAACTTTGCACAGCCGTCGGAGAGTTTTCAGTCGTGTAAGCCAACCCAAACTGAATGTGGCAGGGTTCATTCGGAGCACTGCCCCTGAGTATATTTTTCAGTAAGTAGGTAAATTAGCCGCGCGCACATGCACGGCACAACTTCCTTCCGAACATTCAGCTGTCAGTAAAACCACTGCTGCTATTTAAAAACCTCTCAGGCTTCTACGATGGGCAGTTTTCAAGGACTCATAACTCAACCAAATCAAAACCAGTTTTCACCAAACTGCTCCAAGGCTTCTTGATGGAAAAGATTTCCTTACTGAGTGCCATTGTTTCCAGTTATTTCATCCTGCTAGGTGTCTAAAAAAGAAAGTCACAAGAATTTGTATTTGTATAAGAACTTTCACTCTCTCATTCAAAAATATAGCACTGAGGATAAGCTTAGCAGGAGTAAGAAGGATTAGGCATTTATGTGGATAATGAGAACATCCATGATTACATCAGTGGGGTGAATAGGATGAAAACACTGTGGCGACCAGCCCTCTCCTGGAATTTTTTAGCATTTGTTTAAAAATTTTATAGGAGAAAAACTCCTATAATGGTGTAAACAAAGGGAGAGGGTTAATCAGACATGGATTAAATTAAAGTCACCCACCTAAGCACATTGATTGTGGAGATTAAAAGCACCATCACCTTTCATCTATCTTGTTTACCTCCCAGGCACCCTCTGGCTTTTGTGTGGCATTTTGGTTTCCATGGCCACTGAAGGTTCCTTCCTATAATCAAAAACGACCTCCTGTTATAAAAGACTCGGAGTCTTTGCTCAGCAGGCCATTTCCCCCTTTTATTATTCTTTTCTCTTGCCTTCAGGGAAAGCTTTGTGCGAGCAGGACAGAGCACTTGGTTGGTTGGCGGTTGACCTCAGCTGCACACAATGAGCTCTGAGTGCTACCTGAAATGTGTGACAAAGAGGGAAGGGTCACTGGCTTAGAGCATTACAAGGGCATGGGCAGGCAACTGTGATGACACTTGCCAAATGTTAGCATTCACCTAATTCAGGAGGGTCCCTGCTGATTGACAGTTCCTCGCTCTTCAGCAGCTAAAGGCGGAAAATACACAAGTTCATTAATTAATAACCCTGCTAGACTCCAAACATACAAAGCCTAAAAGAAAAAGTAAACAAACCCTAACCAAAAAAACGAAAACCAAGAAGAAAGCAGCTTGGTAGGAGGGAGCCAGCTCAGGATGAAATATGTACAAAGTATATATTTCATATATATATATAAAATATATATATATATTTTAAGAGCACGCCTCACTAGTTTAAAGCCATTTTAATAGCCTACAGGCAAAATTTGTCATGGTATGTAGCTGAGTGCTGTGCTTGCTTAAAATGCTTTTGACAATGTGAGGAAAGCCTTTAAGCATTTGATGAAGGTAAGTTAGTTAGCAGGGCTTGGAAGCCAGTTTGCAGGTTCCAAGATAATTCCTCGGGATCCAATTAAACTGTTGAATTTTACATTCATTCCATTTTTCTAATGCTTTTAGTTAAGGGGATTTCTCCCCCTACATAACCCCCTCACACACACTCCATACTCTCAAACCAATGATTTTAAATACAGTTCTATGTGACTTTTTAGCTGGTTTCACCCTTTGATTGTTGAAGTGTGTTACCCTTTAAAAAAAAAAAAAAAGGCTTTGAGCACATTTTTCTCTCCTGGCTACAGCAACAGGGAGATTTAATGCTGTATATCATAGCTGAAACAGGAGATTTTGTTTGCTGAGGTTATATGAGAGTAGTGCCTGTGGATAGTTGCTAAAGACAGTACAATGTTGATAATTTCTGATACCTGCTTGTTACTGTGCTTCTCAGATGCCGGCTGTAGGATACAAAAACACTGCATAAAACAGGATGTGAGAGCAACAGAATTCCTCTTGCATATGTGTTCTCACGCTGAGGGAAATCCATCGTTATCAGAACTATCAAATTTTCAACCAATACTATTCAAAGGTTAGTTTAGCTGTTATTCTAGTGTAATAATTCTTATGATAAAAAAGAAGCCAATGTGGGAGTTCAAGGTATTTCAATAAGTACTATTTTTACATGTGAGCGCAGCTGATCCTGGTAGTGTAGAACTGGTAGAACTTTTATACTTCCTAGTGCAGGAACGGAAATATTTTCTGATGTTTTCCATCACATTTGTATCTTTCTTTGACATGAGCATCAGTACTCTTGTCATAACAAAGAATATGTTCAGCAGTCGGACTTAAAAGCAATTAAAATCTGTCTTGCAAAATGATCTCGAAATCATGCAATATGTCAAAAACAGTGATGTTAACATCCTATTACATGTTTTATACTACTTTTCACTCAGTCTGAATTAATAGCTTTTCACAGAGTGAATTCTATAAAAAATCATGACAGAATTAAGACATTTATATGCACTAGTCCATCAAAAGACATGTGAAACTCAACACTGTAAGTTGTCTTTGTGCTTGAGACTTGTCCGGTGCAAATGCATGATACCAACATGACCAGCGAATCTTTCCGTGGTGAATACTGCACTTCACTGGGGAGCAGGCACCTTCACTCCTCACTTTTGATGAGCATAAATTGGTCTTGTAGCTAAAAACATTTCTCCTGACAGAGGATATTGAGGACAGAGATTTCTGCCAGGAACTCCATGCTGCTGTTCACGCAGCTTTCATCTTCGGAATGTCATGTTCAGATCTGCTTTAGACCATAAAAGAGCTGTGAATTTCTCCACACTAGTAGGAATCAGGTCACAGTATGGCATAAGCAGAATTTGAAGAAGAAAGAATTTCTGTTATTGAAAAAGATTTCATTACTGAGAGTTGGTTTTTGTTTGATTTTTTTTTTTGCGGGATTGAATGACCGTATACAGAAATATGTGACAAGAATAAGTGATTGGATTAAATTTAAGCATACTCCAATGTGTATTTTTTTTCCTACAGAGCAAAGAAAAGACAGAAGTAAATAACGCCAAAGAGGCATCTTGTTTTAACATGGTCAAAATAGCCTAGTCTTAATTTTTACATACTAAAACTGTCAGTGAAGTTCATAAGAGAAATACAGAGTATGTCATGCTATAATGGGCATAAATGAGGCTTGTCATAAACAATGTAATTACTTAGGAGTCCACTGCCTTAAATAGTATCCAATGACATTGTTGAAATGATCTTCACACATTGGGGATGATGTTCACCAAAGACCCAGTTAAATTTCTCCTGAAAACTACCACTGACATCAGTGGACTTGGAATGCCCTTTGAATGATAATCAGTTACCTATCACCAATAAACATTAGCTAAGTTCTGCTTCTTGCACCTTATTTCTGGATTCCCCATGTAGTTACATTTTCAGATATCAGGCAGGTATTTTTCATCCTAAACGCTCTCATGAATCCTTTGTTCTAAATTATCTTCCCACAGACAGTCACTCAGCTTCCAGTGCCTTCAAAACCAGCTAAGATAAAGCACYTGAATGCAAATGCAGCTTTAAAAGAATAATGTTATACACATCTGGAGGAAAGGTCATTTAGCAGATTGATTTGGTCACTGACCATTTTCCCTGCTGCCATCTTAAGACTTATACCTCTAATCGATTGCAATCCCTGCTCCATGACCCCTGGCAATACTGTTCTCTATTCCAACGGCAACAGTTCCCAGTCGGCTTCTGAGGCCATGTACTGTATGCATTGAGAACAAAGCTCCTGGCAAGGGGCAGTATTGTTCTTCCATCTCATCTCTATTATCTTCAAGCCACCTCTTTAAAGGAAATAAACTGCAGGTGTGTGTGCTTCCCCCTCCCCTTCTTCCTTCACTTCTCAGAAAGGTCAATAAATGGGATTAAAATTCTCTCACTGCACATCAGACTCTCAAAGCAAGGGCAAAGTGCACATGTGAATGAGCAAGTGTGCCCAGACACACTCACATCCATGTGCACAGGAATAGGCCTGCACTTGTGGAATGTACCTCTTTACATTTGTGCATATAATAGATGTTGGTAGGGGCCATGAAATCTACTCTCTGCTCCACTGAAAGCAAGATTTAGCAAGCCCAGCACAGTGGGATTGCCATCTTGATCTAGACTTTTAGATCCTATAAATTAAATATATCAAACAATAAATAACACAAAACAGATAAGAACCTAACTTTACCTTAATTCAAAAGAATAGGCCAAACATTTTGACTTAGCTTTCTACAGTAATTTCAATTTTTTTTAAAAAAATCCAACACATTAAAACAATAATTTATTTCACATGAAGAGCAAAGAGAAGAAACATAGAAATATACTGACATTTTCTTTTTCTAACGAGACATTCCTTTCTCCTCTGTCGGGTAGAAGATATGCAGGCAAGCATACAAAGTCTTAGAGAAAAAATGAGTCCAGAATCAGAGATACATATTTCAATTCCAATCAACAGTTCCCAATATCAAGATTTCCATCAACTTTTCATTAAAAGTTTACCTCATGGAATACTTCCTTAGTTCACTACGTCATGTAATTCTATTGTAATCAATGGGACCTTAAGTATTAGCAATACAGACTCTAATTAATGATTTCATTCTAACTTCTTTGGCCTGTTCTAGCTTAAGAGCATTATAAGCAATACCTTTTAAATAAATATTTGCTTTCTGAATCATGATAATGTAGTTTTCATGAAGAAGTTTTATGAGCAGATTTTGACCTAGGCAATAGAAGATAAAAATATTTTTAGAGAACGAAGAGCAAGAAAAATGTAATTCATTTATATGCTTGACAAACCTCCTGGTTTATTGAGTGGGCAGCCATTTGACAATGTCCAAGTCATGCAGCTGAGGTTTTTGGCATGGTCTGAAAAATAAACCAAGTGGCTTGTGGGTAAACATCATCAAGGAGTTTGAAGTCAGGCTACTGCCAAAGAAACACACTTTCCAGAAAAGTCCAGGGTAACACCAACACTTTTTCCTGGGGTTCAGAAAACACAACACTGAGTTGTCCCTCAAGAAGAAGAGAAGCTGTTGAGCTGCACTGTGAATACAAGAGATTGTGACACAGAAGCCAGCAGCATGGACTTGGATAGGTTTGCAGGACTGAAAGAGGTGATCTAAATCCGTGCTTGAGTGTATACACAGAAGTATTTTGTCATTGGGAGCTGCAAGGTTCAAGGGCTACAGTTCAGTTCATGTGGAAACCTTGCTTAACACTCCCGGTACCTAAGAAATACAAGGTAAGGTAAAGAACTATCATGCATTACATCTTTCTTTCCTCAGAAAGGGGATCAACATACAACCATCTCTCAAGTAGTTATCACCTTCATCTCATTCCTCATCAGCAGATGGGAAATGAAAGCCTGATCTGTCAGCATGTGGGTAATTTTTTTCCCTTTGGAGCTTTCCTTCCAAGTCTGACATTTCATAGAGGTATTGATAGGAGGCAGATTCAGCTTTCAAGCATTCATTCTCTCAGTAGCAGAGGGATTTGTATATTGCATCACTCAGCATCCCTTTGAGACAGCATGCAGCGAACTGCAAATGGAAACACCTTCATTTCCTTTCAGCCATAAAGTGCAACAGAAAGGTTAATGAAGAGGCTGATTATTATTCAAATAAGARGTTTATGTTTTCCATAGTATTTGTCCAGTTTCAAAAGACATCATTTGCTCTTTTTCAGATCATGCTTCTCTCTTGACAAGCTGAAATGTCCTGTCTGCCAGAGAAGGCTTCTAGCCATGGAGAGGACGAGGTCTTCTTCCCTGTTGTCTTCTTATGGCAGTCTCATTCCTATGCCCACTCCTAAGAATCAGTCTGTAGAGGAAGTGCCAGGGAGCTAAGTGGGCTTTTTACACATCTGAAAGGTCTATTAAGGTTTCAAATCATCAAACTCCGGGCTCTTAGAGTCAGTCTCACAAGGTATGAAACACTGCAGAGTTATCTGTTTTGTGGAGAAAAATGACATAGATTTTGGGCAGCTAACCAGGATTCCTTTGTCTCTAAACAGGTTTTATGCTGGAGTAAAGTACATCTTAAGGCTGAATTTGTCAACAAGGAATATAATTTAGTTTTTTGAAGTATGTTCTACACATGCTTAGTCTTGCATATCATGTCCAAATTTGATTCTGTGTAGAGGGATAGCAACAACTTGAGGCTGGCTTCCTAGCCAGTACATAATCTGTGTGAGAGAAAACTCAGTCCATTTATTGCTTATATGACACAATTCAAAGAAAGGCTGTCCTACCATTTATAATCCAAATAGAGAATATTCACTGTCACGCAATTGCTAGTATGAATCTACCCATTCCTCTTGAGATGTTCAATATGGTGATACACAAATCATCTTCACAAGTGAGTCAGCAATGTGCCCTTGCAAAAAAAAAGGAAGAAGGCAAACAGTCAACTGGGCTGCATTAGAGCACTGCCAGCAGTTCAAGGGAGGTGATCCTTCCCCTCTATTCTGCACTGGAGAAACACACACAAAGTGTCTCAAAACAGTCTCAAACTTTCTTTGATGCTGGGTGATTCCATTTTCTACTTGCCTGGGTACAATGGGATTTTTCTCAAGATCTTCTCCAGCAGATATGGGCAATAGGCATTTGTCGGTTTCCCTAATCTCCTAAAGTCTGAGTTCTTTTTCTGGTATATTTTTTCCTCACTGCATATGGGACTTGCAAATGGGAAGAGGAAGTATATCCTACGAGGCAAACACCCCCATTTCCATTTTTAATTTACCGTATGAGATGTTTAGTTTCATGCTGGCTCAGTTTATCTGAAGGACATGGGCTCTAGCTGTACATCATTTGCTCCCCAAACTAGCTAGCCAGTATTGTGGGCAGTCCTGCCACAAGATGAACCTCACAGTCAACCACACATATGTGAAAGTAAATAGTTGCAGAAAGTTATTAGGGCAGGGAGCAAGCAGTCCCAAAATAGACTATAGCTTCGCTTTGAGGCAGCCAGCCGTTTTCACTTCTACCCAGTTTTCTGRGTGTTATTTTGAAGGACTGGTACCAGGGGCTGAATTCCCATCATGCAGAACTGTCCTCAGCATGGGATTTATTTGTGCTATGTGTAACACGTGGAGTGAGATGGAAATCAACTTCACAGGACATAACTGAAAGATCTGGTTCCTTTCCAAACTCATTGGATGATTCTTTATTTGCTACAAAATTTTCCTGCTCCCACACTCTTCATGCCTTTGACTCCCTGATTTTATTTTCTTTTTGGATGTTACTAATTTCATTTTAAATTTTGTATAAAGAATATTAAAAAATTAAAATATATTAAATTCAAATACGGTAAGGAATTTAAATCCTTGTGCTACATTTTTAAATTAAATTTTTGATGAAATTCCTTGTAGTAAAATTAGCATGATACCTCACAGACAAGAATCTCTGATGACTGTATAAACTAATTAAGTCCCTTCTAAGTGTTTAAATATTATTATGGCAATTTTTCAGTGAGATAATCTGACTTCGGTTATGCCAAAGCCAAAGAAAACTCAAAAACCTCAGACATGGTCATTTCTAAATCCCACTTGTAATTAGTAGTTTACAGGTGAATTTGAAATATTGGTCTTGCAACACGTTTTAAAGCAGCATTTCATATTTTGAGGAGCTCTGGAAAAAACCTGCCAGTATCAGGGGTTGGTGATTCAGATTTCATTGTGCACATCCTGATAACTGATTTAATTAGCCACAGGCTTTCTTGCTTGTGTTAGATAGACTATGGAAGAGTTTTTCACTGTGTGAACCACACCTTTGATTACTCTGTTCTAAATCTGAAATTAAAAAATAAAATCCATTCTAAGGAAATCTCTCTTTCTCCAGTTCCACTGTACTGTATTGAAAAGGAAGTTTGCATTTCTTTAAGTAAAGGACATTTCGTTCTTAAGAAACTGCATTTTAAAGGACAACAGCAGTAATCAAGTCACTTGAACCCAAAGACAACTTCTGGCTCTAGATTTCATTGCAGAGGCACATATCCCAAGAGTGTAGTAATTTTTTTTTTTTTTTTTTTTGTCTGGGCAACAGACACAATCTCAGATCTATCTTTTTCACAGCTTTTACTTTTGGGTTGTTTAGCTGTACCTCTTCTCAGTGTGCTTAGTCCTGCAAAGTGCAGTCTTTGGGACTACTGCTTCCTATTCAGGGACCACACAACTTTGTTTCCTAACTTAGGGTTGTGTGCACCCCTCTCATTTAACCAGCTAAAAGACATTATCGTGCTGAGTGACATCACTTTTGAGTTCTTCCTGACTCTATATTCCTAAATCCTGTTGATGTAATGACTCAAGCTACTTCTGAAAATGCCAGTCTCCAGAAACACTTAGGTGTTCTTGAACACGCCATCTTTGGATCATGGATCCCATGGAAATGAAGTCAAATGTTCTTAAAAACAAAAGGAAGGCAGGAAACACCTACCATTTTGGAAATAAAAAGGAAAAAGAAAAAAATTCATGCTGCTAATTCTAAAAAGTTGTTTATAAGCAGAATAATAACACACTTATGTATGTTTGTATTGCAATAGAAAATAAAATATCATGCACTGCATTTGCAATTTAAGCATCTATTAAAAAAAAACAACTCTCGTGAATCTACAGGAAAATCAATCACCTGATAATGGTGAAGACATTCCTGTGTGTCAGCATGAAAGTATGATACGTTTCCAGATGCATTTTCCTTGGGTAAAAGAGAAAAATCAAACCATTTCACAGCACTTCGCCTCACTCAACCAAATTTATCTCTGTTGTAGCCCGATGATGTCAACAGAGTTACAGTGTGGATGAATACAGGTCATTGTTTGTGAAGCTGGCAGCGAATGCATGTGTGGGAGGAGAAAAATGAGATCTTCTAACCCATATTTGCAGAAAAAACATGAGTATGAGTTTAGACACATACTCCTATTAAAACTGCACCATAATTTTGCCACTGGAAGTTTCAGAAAAAATGAGCTCCGAATGAAACAGAATGAGGGCGTTCCTCCAAGCTGTTTCCTGTGCTGCTGTCAGTGCTACTGCACGACAGTGTGACCACGTGATGTTGGGCTTGGGATGGAAAACACGGGAGSTGGCTTTTCTTAGTGGTTTCCAGACCATGAATTCCAGCTAAGCTAGGTGTCCGGTTTCTGCCCAGAACTTACCTGGCACTAATTAAAGTTAAGAAAAAAAAAAAAAAATCCACGTGGATCTCTTGGCTATGTTTGATGCTTGGTATCCTGGGGAGAAGATTAAGTGCCATGCTAGTTATCCAGTTTTCTTCAGTACAAAAAATTCTTCTAAGTCCTAAATACTATTATCTGAGAAAGGATCCAAGTGCAATGCAGAAAGCTACAGCACAAGTAATATCTTCATGTTCCAAAAGCCCGTAACTTAGGCATTTGCTGTGTACCTCAGTGGTTCACGCTTCCAGGGGCTGATCCCAGGTGTGCTAAAGGGTTTTGCCCCTTATGGGAGATCCCACTGCTGGGCCACAGAGATATTCCTTATGACCTGTTTGACTTGTAAACACACTTGGAATATCCACTCTTTTTTGCTTTGGGTCTTCATTGCTGAGTCAGAAACCAACRTATTTAACTTCACAGCAGCAGTTTTGGGAAGCAGCAAAGTTTTCCAGATGGGTACCTGCAATACAAGGTGGGCTACAGCAGAACAGGTGTCTGGCTGACACACAGTCAGACAAAAACTGTTTCCTTCAAGACAACCAAAAGATTATCACCTCCACCCAAGCTTCATTCCCTGCTTTGCCAGCCTCTGCACTGCTTTGCAGAACTCCTTATCATGAGCAGCAAACCAAAGCAGAGAGCCCTGGAAAATGTGTGAACAGCTATGGCTTAGAAGTGAGACCACTGTGTGAACCTGTCTCTGTACACAGGACTGGAAGGAACCACTGGGCCTGGCATTTTGAAAGAAATGTAACTTTCTCTGTCAATCATTCCTTCAAAATTGAGTCACTTGTATAAAACTGCTGTGATTTTTGGACCGTATCTAATGCTTCATAATAGCCTTTGGCGTCAAAAATAAGCATGTTGTCCTTATTGCTAGAAAAGGAGAATGAAAATGAAAAATATGCAAGTTAGAGGTGGACCTTGATGTGCATTGGAGTATGCTGGTATATGCCAGGACAATTTAAAACTACTCTTCTATTTCTGATTTTATATAAAGAAAAAAATATCCAGAAATCCAAATGTATCTCTTCTACGTATGCTGTAAATGCAAATTTGCAAGCTTCTGCCAAGGTGATTTGGGATTTCAAGTAGTATGAAATTCCTGTCCACAGCCCAGTAGCAGGAAGTGTTAAGGAAAATGCTTCTGGCAAGCAGATTTACCCATTACTGATTTCATAGCTCATATGCACCTTCTGCACTCACCCCGTGAAGCACTTACACCGCCTTCAGTCCCAGGGAAGCATCCCTCGCTTCCTGCTCCCCCACTTAAGAAACAGTACACAGTAAATTTGTTTATGGCCTCCATTTTATTAATAGTGGCAATCAGAGGAACTTTTATGGATATGCTTTGTTCGCTTCAGCTCTTGCTTTGTTTCCCAAGTTGGTGGGAACCCCCACAGGACACTCATAAATGGACAAATTTACAATCTAGCCTGCGTAAAGTGCCCACGGCAGCATCTACATCCAAGTTGTCTTTGTGCTCATGCACCAGCTGTGATGCCAGAGGGCATAGGGTCAGAGCAGAGGGTTTCCTCTGGCTTTCTGCAAACTGGGATCAGCCAACCTTCATTTATCTATGGTTAAGGACTTGTTTTGGTTTCTCAGATCATGACTCCACAGAGCTGTTTGGATATTTTTAATCGAAAGACAAAGCACTTCCTCTTCCAAACTTGGTGCCTGCAAGGAGCATAACAAACTAATCATTCAGAATAATTAATTCTGTCAGAAAAATCTCTACAATTCTTACTAACGCTGAGTGTTTTGTAATCCTAATGAAAAGAAAAACCTGTCACTGTGATAATTTTCGATTGACCCATTTTCTTCAGTGGTTGGGGAGAGGGGAATGTTGTTTGTTTTTATCTCTAAGGACCATAAGCATGAAAATGATATCCATAAATCTTACATTTCAGCCTTGTATTCCCAACTCAGCCTTCAAAGGAAACATTAGCTAGTTAAAAGAGCCAAGTAAGATTGCCAGATTGGTCATTTCTATATGCATAGCAGAGTGTCTTTCAGTTACCTGTGACTTTAGTTTCAAAATATTCCCAGGATAGGGAAATATTAGTTTTCTCCATTTGTAAAGGGGAATCTGAGATGGAGAAAATATGAGGAGTTTGCCAAGGCCATGGAGGTAGTCCTTGCAAAGCCAAGGACTGGAATCCAAATTGTGAGTGCTTTAGCCTAGCATTTGAAAGCACACCCTCCCTGTGGGTTTTAATGTAATACAAGAAGTTTAGGATTGAGAAACCATTTCTAAAGCCGGGTTTTATGAGAAAGTGTGGAAAACAAAATATTAGTTTCCTACATTTGCCTAATATTGTAAACACCTAACTGCCAACTTCAGTGAGGAAGCTGCCAAACAAACACAAACAAAACAAAACAAAAAAAAAGCCCTTAACAGGAAAATGCTTGTAGTTTTAGAGGGTTTTTTCATATTGTCATGATTTGAGGTCATCTATTTCTTCTATATTTGACAGCTGAAAGTTAAATGTGGCAGACAGTTGCATTTCTCATTACTGAAGAGAGAATGGTATAGGAAATTTGTTCTTTAATATGCAGCCTTTTATTTCTAGGTCACTAATTTGAATCGATTCCTAATCAATGGTGAGTGAAAGGCATTCATATCCGGCAGCTGTTCCGTGGTCTGTGTTAAATGAGGGAGSATCTTAGTTATTTCCCAGCAGTAGCCCCTCTCTTGCAGTACCAGAACAAGCTGGCAGTTTTCACAGAGAACCTACTGCCTGATTTCACATGGCACTTGCAAATATCCAAAAAGTGATTAACCTATTATTGTTCTGTTTTGTAAGGAGTGTATTTGTTTTTTTCAAGTAATCCATACTTTTTTATGGTAAGCTTTTAAAATATTAAATGGGATCATCTTGTTGCTTCTGTATAAATGCATTCTGCCTGCATTCAACATCACAATGCTACCAGCARTGGTCAGAGGTTGATTCTTTACACGCACAAAGAGGACTGCTAAAACAAGTATAGGTAGTTTCTGTGAGTCGGATTCATAACCTTTAACTGCAACTATCTACATGTTGTCTGTTTGGCCTAAATGAAACACCTAGTCTGCCACTCTACTCCAAATCTCTGTGTTAAAACATAAATCCACAGATGCTTTGTCTGTACAAAGCAGGTGTTAGCTGCTTTCAGAAGAATTCCACCTTAAATCTTAAACATTTTTTACACTCCCTTCTGTAATAGCTGCAGAAACCCTCTATCACCACACAGAATAAATCAGCTTTGTTTTTAAGGATCCATATATATTGTTTAGGAGACATTACGGTTGAGAAAGACAAGTTTAATTGCTAAATTCATGTTTTCCAGGAACCAGATTCCTGGTGAGTTGTTGAAGATAACAAAATGCAGTGGGGCTTGTTGTTGGTTTTTTTCCAAAACTTCTCCCACCACTCTGACATGACCTCCCAAAAGGTTGACATACCGTATACAATGCACAATACTTTTGCTCCCAAAATATCTCTGCTTTGAACAATGCCCTCCACAAATTACTTTCTGTCTCTGGCAGTGTGTGGAAGAATAATCATTCACCCACCCACAAAAAAAATTCTAGCTTTTATTACCATCCTTTCTTCCCTTTTTCCAAACATGTTAATACCTGCTGAACAGAAACTACACTAAAAGTTATAATAACTCTCTACTGACACTAGTTCCCCAGCATAATGAGTTGTTGAGTTTTTCTTTTAGCATTTTGATAACAATACCATGTAGTCAAATTGTCTGGTAGCATTAAAAATTGTAAGAGGAAGTGTAAAACTTGGCTGTAAAAATTCACTAAAACTTGGCATAAATCAAGTTTTCTCTACAAAATATAAAATTCTTCTTTCAGATTCTTTCCATGATCTTAAAAGCAGCTATTAAAGTTTTTGAAGCGACAAGTTGCAAGCCGGTAAACTATGATGTGTATAACTTTGCTTGTGAGAAGAAAAAAGAGGGAATGAAGAAAGAGTCTTAGAGTGCCTTCAAGATTTCATGTACAAACAAGTTTATTTTTAAGTAGCATTTTAAGGAATTTCAGAGGCATTTAGTTCACAGCCTCAAAGCTCATTCAAAATATTGCACATGAAATACACTTCATTATATGTTTTGGGTTTTCTATTTTTCTTTAAACCACATTTTCTACAATCTTGAAAGGTTTAAGGGGAGGTGTATGTTAATTACTAGTCTCTGTAAGTGAACAGAAAAACTAAAATAAAGAGAAAATTTTTTTGTTATCCATTATAGCCATATAAACATGGGTTCTTTATGCTTAGAGTTAATGGAGCTACCCTTTGTTTAGCTTTGTTTGACCAAGAAGCTTATTACTAATAATTATTATTTGTATTACCCAAGAAAACTGGAACACTTAGTCAGGAACGAGAACCACATTGCTTTAGGCATTGTACAATGAGAACAAAATAAGGAAGATTTCAGGGATCTGAGTGCTTACGCTAGATGGAATCAGACAGCTTGATGGGAGAGCTGAAGGAAACTGCAATAGCACTGGTCAGTGAAATAGACTTCTTGAGATCAGAAAACAACGTAGGTTTGTGTGAGTTTGTGGGGATTTCCTCCCACACCTAGGTGGAGAGAAAGACAAAAAATTGAAAACACATGGCTGAAAATTGGAAAGGAGATGATGGAAATTGATAACACAATCCTAATGGAGGTAGCAGTCAGCCTTTTAGTACTGATTACAGTGTCATGTAAGTGGGACTAGGGAACAGTAGTGCATTTATTATAGTGGAGAAGGAGGAGACAGTGCAAAGAGACAAACAGAATTATGACAGACTCAAGGCAACAGATGGGGATAACGATCTTGACAGCAGCAGTCCAAATAGATATGATGAGAGCAGGGTTGCAGTTGTCAGGAACAAAAGCACAGSATACTGCAGTAAGTGAAATACGTGACTGCAACACCAAAACTAGTCTGGATATGAGTTTTAGCTATATGGATGAGAAAAAAAGGCCCGTGCTTGTGATATAATGCAAAAAAGAATTAGCAAGACATAAACAAATTCTGGAAATGAGAGCCCTTGGAGACACACTCTACAGAGGATGTTACTCCCTAGAGCTAAGTGTCAGGACAGGAGGTTTGTGTGTTCACTGGATCAAAAAGAAGAGGCTGTGGGCCATACCAGGGACATAGATGTGATTGCTGTAGCCATGTAGGTTGTTGACTGACTGATGAAAAGGAGAGGAAGAGAGAAGTAGACAGTGCAAAGGAAGGGAGAAAAATAAAAGAGATGTGAGAGTCCCAGCTAGAAGCCAGCTTGTTTATAACAAGCAGCATTTCAGCTTCGTGCCCCTCAAGTAGTATTTATGCACAACAGACTGGCTACGGTACCACTCATGTCACCCACAGCAGTTACATATGCACAYAACTGGCAAAATCTGTTCCTCACTGCTCTGATAGACAGATCATGAAGCATTTAATTCACTAAAGGTCTTTATTGCATTTTTTTTTTTTAATTTAGGTGTTTCTGGAAGTATCTATATATCCTGAATGTTACTACACAGCATAGTTTTGGACTTTGTTCAATCTCTTCCACTCTAGCTCCATTGATTTCTATCTCATTGTTGAGACAGGTCAGAATCAGCGTATTAACCCTTAAAATTCCTTGGATCTGATTCAGAACATGCCACTCTTATTAAAAATCCAGTATTTTAAAACATAGTGTTTTAACCAGCTCTAGTTTTATTGATGGACCACATTATGTCAAGAAATGGAAAAAAACAACACATATTAAGCATGCCAAACATGCTGAAATTTCAGGTTACATTTAGCTGAAGTAATTTGGAATCTCCAATTCCAGACAGAGCCCTACCAGCTGTACCCTTTTTTCTCTCTATTTATCCAGAGATGTTTCCTTTCCTCAAAAGGATTTTAAATATCTGGGTTTTGCATTTGCATATAAATGCAGATGGATTATGCATATAGAGCTATGACTTTGGCACTCAAAAGTGTGAAACCAAAATATTCTTAAGCTAGATGCTTATATTCGTGCACATTTTTCCTGACTCATACAGGAAGAATATTCTTTTAACATGCCTCACTGGCATCCTTTATATACACGGATATATACACTGGTGTTCTTAATATACACTTGTTCCTAAAGAATGAAAAATCTTTCTCTGCCTCATATCTATAAAAGGGCTTTTATTGATTAAAGTCACATTTATTCTAAGRTTTTAGGGATTTGCGGATTTTAGTCTTTCACTGTTTTTTTAGTTATTCCCTTAGTAAAATCCCTTCTCCCTTTTTTTTTTTTCTTTGCATGTGATAAATCAAGTTACTTTTTCACTCTGGACTCCATTATGGGATCACAGTGGCTATACAAACCACACGGAGTTAAGCAAACAAAGGAATTTTTTCATTTTCTCTTTCATTCAATAAAGTTCCATTTTCTGTCACCCTGCAACCTTTTGACCTGCGTCCTAATGGCACTGGTCACTCAAGGGCAAAAGTTCAGCTGTAGGTTAAGTCTGTGTGTGTTTGCACCAGGCAGGGAGACGGTGGGTTCTTGCTTCCTGTTGTCTCCCCCCAGCCCTGCCATCGTTCCCCAAACGCTGGCCTCGCCCCTGCTGAGCTCTCCCCGCTCCAGACCTCCCTCTGTGAAGAAGGTAAGGAGGGCTGGGAGTGAGCTTTTCCTCAGCCTTTTGTTTTTCTTGCAGCTGTCAACAAAAAACCACTGTCTTATTTTCTGGGTAGAAAAAGCAAGACAGAACTATCCAGCAGGGATGCTTCGGACTGCAGTCAGTGCTAACTGCTTATGGCCAGCCATGTCAATCACTGTTTCATTCTTCTTTACTCTGCGTCTGTAAGTTGCCTGTATTTCTGAGAGAGAATATGGACCCCTTTCTTGCTCTCAGGACTGCTGGCACAAATTGTCTCAGGATATTGGCTCCTGTTGTTAATGTGGAATTCTCTTTTACGCACTTTGCAGTGCGATTTTTCAAGGTGCTCTGAATGCAAATGATATCTCAGGTACACCACTCCTTTTAACACCCTCCAGTGGACTTTTCCAGGTGATCTGGCAATGACTTACTGACACATTTCCACAGGTCACTAGAATCATGCATGACCCGGAGACTCACACTGCTAGACATAGCATCCTGGTCCAAATCAGTGACTCCTTAATGACATGTTGCCCTCTCTTTCATAAGAATATGGCATTGCCCAGTTCAATAGTTCCTCCAAGCCAGTTTCTCTCAGCCTTCTCTTGGTTGCCAAACCCTGGGCTATTCAGACAGCCCCTGCTCTATCACCAGACACTAGGTCACCAGCCATCCAGTGAAGCCACCTATATCCAATACACCTTTCTGAACAGGTGAATTGCCTGAGAGATGCAGTGTAGGAGATGCTTGTACCACTKTTGAAGGAGTTTCCTCCCTCCCTGGCAAAGGGGACCGGTGAACAGGGTGTTGCTGAGTCCATTTCGGGTTCTCTGGACTGGCAGGAGCAAGGCAAACTGTATGCAGAGTGGCTGAGACTGTTGCTCCTCTACAAGAGAGATGGATATCCAAAGTCTTGGATATGCTTGGCATTGAATAAACCTCAGCCTTTCCTTAAAGAAACCTTTGGTTTATAGGTGTGACAGGCTACTGTAGTATGAGCTCTTGAKTTAAAGGACCAAATTATGTTTACCTAGTAACAGTCTGTTTGTGAACTTGAAATGGCACAATCTTGCCTGGGAATGAGAGCTATTAGCAGTGCAGATGGTACAGTTCCCCACCATCTCTCCTGTGAATGACCACGCTTCACCATAGGCACCAGTTCCAGTACAATCCTTCGTGTTCTGAAGCTAAGCCCAGACATAAATGCTTGATGCATAGGATAAACCAAGCAGGGCTCTCAGTGCACAGAGAAATGTTACATAAGTTTTAAAACTTAGGTGGGGTTCAGATTGCTCTATTTTATTGTGGTTTAAAATAATTTTTAAAGACCTGTACACAAAATTGTTAGAACACACTGAAAAGTTCGAACAGTTTTCTGGGTATAAAATGAATAGGAACAAGCTGGAGTTGTTAGCAGTAACTGAAGAAACATACAGAGCTTTACTTAGTGGATTTTCAGCAGTTCCCAACAGCATTAAAACATCCAGGTATTCTAACCCCCAGGGATTTAGAACAGTTAAAATCAGTTTAGATTTGATTATCAGGCAAATCATTAATGACATGGTAAATGGCAAACTGGCTTTGCTAATGAGGAAAATTGGCACAATGAAAAAATTGTGTACTAATTAGATTTGCATACAAACACAGAAACCTTATTTTCTAAAGTCCACCACAGTATTTAGAGACTGACACGGATCCCAAGGCTGCCTGTCCTGGGGATCTCAGGGCTAGTGCCATCTAGAAGAAGCTAACCATGCCCACACTATATAGTAGTTTGACCAGAGTGGTCTTCAGTACCATGAGTTCCTGAGATGTTCTTATTACTCACTGCATGTTTTGTTCCAGTTAAAAGTGCCTAAAATAGCAAAGGGAGTGTGTCACAAATGCCAGGGAGGACTGAAGTTATTTATTGCCTTCCTTAGTGAGTGTAATGAAGGCCTATATGGGTGTTTAAAGATTGGGATGCTGTTAGAGGATTGTTTAGGGTAGACTGAGGTCAGATTGGCACAGTCATGTTATCTGAAATGAACCCTATTTAACCAGTCCTGAGCTTTGTCACAGTGGCAGCTAACTGGGGCAGTCCAAAACAGTCAGGGAATGAAATAGTAGTTAAGCAATATGGAAAGTCATGGATCCAGGGCTTGGGGAGAGGATTGTGGCCTCTTCTTTGTTTATCGGGGTAGTCTTACTATCAGAGACTACCTTGGAAATAAGGGGGGACATACAGTTACCCAAGTATTGAGAAGATGCTGTTTTAGCTTCTGCAAATATGTCTGTCAAGGTCCAGGTGACTACAAAAGTCAAACAGATTTAGTCAATACATTTGTACAAGCTGTGAGATACAAGGCAATGTTAAGATTTTTAAAGAGAGACAAGGTTCCTCCTTAATCCTCTTACTCTGGCAATTAAAGCTTTTGGAAAAAAACCCAAAAAAATGTGTATCACAAGACTCAGGAACATTAAGGTTGTAAGGTTGTAACACATTCCATGGACATTGTTCTTTGGCAGTGTTTCTGGGAAATGGAGTGCTGTTTATGTGTCTTGTATAGCTCTATTTCTCTTTTTTTAATATATATCAGTAGATATATATACAAAAATGTCTTGTTAAACTCCGGTTAAACTACATCTTTACATATTGCAATCCATTTATTCTTGACCTATTTAGTAGATGCTTTAAAGAATATTAAAACATTTTTCAACAATAATAGATTTTAATAGATTTCCACAGCATTTAAAATATTATTTATAATTAATATTTTGTATTATTGAAACAACAACAGTAAAAAAATTAATAAAGAACACAAAGTCATAAATGTTTTAAAAAAACATTTTTTACATGTGAGCTCTTTCACAGGAAGGTATTTCTATAGCAAAATCTAATATTGCATTTTATAAAGAATTTAAAATCTGATGATAAAATGGGAGTAAATATGAAAAGTTGTTATTTATAGATCATTAAATTATTTGTAAATTCTTTAAAATATATATGATTGACCCTGAATATTCACCTAGTTGCAACTTCTTTTATGTTCGTATATTCTTGCATTCCAGCATCTTTAAATGTTGGGTTTATGCAACAGCAGACCAAGAAGGAAAACTACTCACGGAATTATTTGGCAGAATTTAAAGTAGATTGGATGCAGGAGTTACCAGTAATTAATTGYACAGATGTTGTTCTCAAGACTAGAGATAATCATAGCTCATGTTGCACATTCCACATGGACGATCCTTTTGTTTTACAGAGGAAAAGCAAGGTAAAGCATCAATGTACTGTTTAGCACCAAGGAAGATGACATTACTTGCCTTTCTATGTAGAGGTAATGCTGAAATCACAGCAGAGGACAGTGGTGAAGTGTGTGCTCTGCTTCCACCTCACTCAAGGCCTTACATGGTTCATTAGCTTGACTGGACCCCAATAGCAGCACACAATTCAGTTTCAGTGTGCTTTTCTGGTTTTGCAGCAGCTACAGCCCTGAATCTTGTCCAAACTCTGACATTAAAAGCTAACTTGCATATATGCCTACCCAAACTGCAGATCCCATCCTAATTGCAACATAAACCTACCCTGGAACTGACCTAGAAGACCAGACATTGACTCGAGGTCTAAGGAGACCTGGTTTTCATCACTAAGGAAAATGCATCTTTAAATGATGGGAAGATTTTACTAATCAGCTATGAGCTCTCAACTAATGCGTTTTTTGGAGGGCTGTCTGACTGTACCATTGTCTCTTCCCCTTTCATTGTTAATCTGCCAGACCAGGGAGAAGGGAGACGTCTCCAAAACAGGTTGATTTATGCTGGGGAGACTTTCTGGACTGCTGAAATCAGGGAAGCAATTCACCTCTCAGTTTATACTATTTACAAAGAAAAATGTAAGGGGGTGGGGAGGGAGGAAAGTAGGATGTGTTTGAAGAAAGCTAAGAATTGCTAATAACGGCTTGGCAGGACCATTAACAGCTTTTCGTCTTATTCYGATATTCCATGTTGATAGCCCAGTGGCTGATGAATTGATTGCTTTTAAAAGAAGTTCTCACAGGTTTTTTTTCCATGATTTTCCATGATTTTGGCCCTTTTCATTACCCCATCACCATTAGGTTCTAAGTACTTACTGTCAAAGTGACACACATGTGGTTAACACATGAGTACCTATGAATTGGTTTCTTTAACTGTACCCATGGGATAATCCTTAAAACTGTCTGTCTAAAGCTGTCTCATTTTTACTAGGAAAGGAGGAGTAGTTTGAAGAAGGACACTTGTAAATTGAATATACTGAAGTATGTGATCCAGATTGATTGTAGTCAAGCATGTTTCCTTCAGACCAGAGTTTAGGGACAGCCTATGGTGGAAAGCTATAATGTACATTAAACAATGTTCGACTTGAAAAGAGAGGGATTCTCCAACCACCAGCCTTAAAACCAAACCCTTCGAAAGCATAATTTTTATACCTCTTTCCTGTCTCTTCTGCATCACAAGGAATGTGTTTAAACTGCAGGTAGATGCAGGCCAAGATCCTGGTTTCCCTGCACTCTAGTTTGATGGGTGTGCTGGAAGACGTTAGGGCTCATTTCTCACCTCTGCAAATSTTTTCCCCCACAAAGTGTGAGGGTAGAGCGCTGCCACTTCTGACCCCAACGTGCAGTCCAGAGGCACTGGGGTACATGGAGGTATATATATACACATATGTGCGTGTGTAGGCATATATGTGTGTGTAGATATATATATATATAACACTGCCCACCTTACTTAGTCTTCGGGGAGGGCATGACCCAGGTGACTGGCAGAGAGAGAGGACACCACTCTAAAGAAAGAACTCAGACATAAAGCCAGCCAAAGAAAGACCCTGAAAACGGGAAATAGGAACATGGGCTGTGCCACACTCTGCTGGTGGCAATTTCAGACAACAGCCATTATTGGAAACAATAGTCCAGAGGGCTAACTGCCCACAGCCATCTTTTGTTACCATATTCCAGACCCCTGCAAGCCAGGACAAGAGCAGTTTGGGCCCATGCAACTGCTCATTCAGGCATTATGAGAAGGGAAGACCAAAAGTCAAAGCCAACCAGTTTTAAACTTCAAGGCAGATTTTTTTCTTTCTTCACCATGGCCGTGTTTAACCATTGGCCCAAACTACCTGGGAAAGTGCTGGTCCTTCATCTCTCAAAGCCTTTGAATCAAAATGGAACGTCCTTCTGAAAGACACTCTATCCCAAAGCATGCTGTGGGTTTTAGCATATGAGTGGACTGGAAGGAATTATGATATCTTTAGGTGAGGTAAGACTGGGTTATCTAAGGCTAGAAAGCAGCATTATGTAAATGAACAAGTTTTTAGAGAAGACTTCCCTCAGTAACCCCTTTATTTCTTCTCTATTCCGATTGTTATAATCCATCCACCTCTTTACATTAATACCTAAACATAGTGTATCTTGGAGGGTGGCAAAGGGGTAAACATAGAGCAATGAGTACCCATATCAGAATTTCCCATTCAATTCAAACAATATTGGATTTCTGGAGAGGTCAGGTCTTGACTCATCTAACGTTACAGTTAATGCTATGGACTTTTTACTGGTTTTGTTAACAATGTCTTCGTGATCCCACTGATTTTAAGTACAGGTATTATTTAGACCCGCACTCTCTCTCTCTTTCTCTTTGTGATTGAGGCTTTTACTTTGAGCAACTCCAAGATACCCTTCAGGGTGGAACTAGCCCTTGTTATTTGTACCAGCCAAACAAAACTAGTTCAAAACTCTGCCCAAGGGAAAGCCAGAAAGAGGGTAATTATTGAAACCTCCCTGCACAGCTTTCCCGTACCTGCAGCAAATAGATAAGCCCTTCACAAGGTTGGGCAATGTTTCCCAGGCAATTCAATTGCACAGATAACAAATTGGCAGTACCCAGCCAACAGATCTCTCAACATCCCCAATTTGCTGAGGATAGAAATGAGACTCCATTTGCCTAATGCATTCTAGAGTTTGATGGAGGTAGTTCTGCATCCAAACTGTCAGAGAAAATTTGGAGCATCAGGCCATCTTCTTCCCATGCAGACAGCTGTAATAAAGACATGTCCCTATCCACCATTTGTTGAATGAGACCTAGATGATAGTAATCCTGTTGTACCAACACAAAACCAAAACTAAATTCATCCATTTTATTGAGCACTGTAGACTGACTACAACAATAAACTGGTAATACCTGTCCTCCAATGATTTTATCTTTATTGTTCACAGCTTAATTGTCCCTCTAGAACTAGGATATACAAATGTATTATTAAAACGAGACATCTGGCAGTGGCCCTAAATGCCTCTATGTCAGGAATTTACTATCTATTACTTGTAACAGTAAATCTCGTGTGCACATCTGGAGCAGCAGAGAAAATCACATCTGACAGCAATGATAAAAAACATTCACAGGAGCTTTGGAAAGGCACAAGACTGAATGAATCCAGGCTTTTACAGTCCTTTACAATCTTCACTGAACCTGATCAAGCTGAAGAAACCCGTTCTATGGCAGTTTTTTCAATTTCAAATCAGCCGTCATTTCTTGTAGCAGAACACCAAGAAATCTTTCAAATAAATATGCCTATAATAAGCTTTTTTTCATGGCAGTTTTTATGAAGTAGAAAATGTGCGAATGTTTGTGTGCTTTTTGGATTGGAGCTTAGCGACTTTGTGTACCGGAAATAATCTTAGATGCTCATGTGAAAAAACAAACCCAAAAGACTCCCAAACAATCTATATGGCCAAGTTACTACCTCAAAACTCACTTCCTTTAAAAGACATTTGTGAGATGAGGGTTTCCTTAAAAAATTTCCAGGACTATTCTTGTAATTAAGGAAGTGTTAGCATTTTGTTATACATATTGTTTCATCTTACCCTAGGTTTAAGAAAGAGAAAAAAAATAGCCTTGGAGCAAAATTTCACATTTAAGACTTAATTCAAGAAATAAATTTATGCAAGTTTTATTTGATGGGTACACAGTTTTGTTTTGTATAGTCTATGTTCCTGAAAGTCTGGTAATATTGAAGAGATGGAATTCAAAATTGGAAATTCTAATCCTCTCCTAGCCTCCCCATATACAAAAATAATTCAATATGAGGATGAAAGTAGCAATATGGGAAAATAATATATATTTTCATTTTAAATATGGAGGGTCAGATGAACTTTTTCCAGGTTCACTGAGGGGGAAAAAAGAGATGCACTAGTATAAATACTTGCAGGACATCACAATTAAAATAATAGACTTAGTCTTAAAAGCATATATAATGTTTTGTGTTATCTGAGGTATGTAAGATTTCATAGAAGTGAATTTGAACTCATAAAGCTACAGAAAAAAATTGACTTCTCAAACAAGAACACAGACTTGCTCTGCATTTTGCAGTGCTTTTTTATTTCAGACATAGCCATAGTTTATTACAGTTATACAATAAAGTAGCTATTTGGTGATCTTSTCATCTGGTAATTGTTTCTCATATGTCTGTCTTCATGTGTCATCATATATTTAAAATGGTGCTGTCTGATGAGCAAGCCAGAGCACTGGTTTTGCCTACCAGGACTGATACACAGGTTTTTTCTATACTTCTAGAGCAAGACTATATTCTGTCATATATTCTGCTGCTTTTCAAAATCAACAATAAGTACTTCTTATTATAGACCCAGAAAACACTTTTTTATTTCTACAAGCCTGCTTTGCTTGGAAGTTGTTTTTTATTTTTCATGACAGTGAAGGACCACCTCCAATATCAATAAATGTTTTATAGTCTTAATGTAGCACCCAGGGGAAATAACACTGTATCTCCGAATTCTCTATTTGTTCTTTCAGCAGACCAGTAATTCCCTATTTGTGTGACACATACGACAAGTAAATCACTAAACACCYCTATATATTTTAGATATGGTTTTGCAACTCACAGGGGGAATACTGCAATTCTTTCTCAAGCAGAGAGCAGAGGTTGTATCTGTGCAATGGCAGATAATTCATACCAAAACATGAACATATCTGATCGGGAGTGGGGAAGAAAAACCCTGTGAAGCTGCACAAATGAGCAAAAGAGAGAGAGTTACACACTGAGGCAAGCACATGCACGTCCTCCTGGCATGAAAGTATGGTAGCTGACTGCTCTGTTCCAGTGATGTGCCAGCCACAGAACAAGCATTGCTCATCTTAATTGCCAGGAGGCACTTCTCAACTGGCAAACATCTGAAGTATAGAAGGTTTTTAGGAATATCAGGATGAACAGTTAATATTATATAAATATTAATAATAATAATAATAATAATAATAATAATAATATGTTAGATAAAATGGAACCAGTATAAGCTAAAGAGAACTGATTTTATGTCCTTTTTGCAGCATCGAGATCTTATTAGCAAAATGTCTTCCTTAGAATTAAGTGCTATTTCCTAGTGGCTTGTAGAGGGGTAAAGAGCAGCATAGTAAGCTGGCATTTGCACTTACCCTATCATGTGCATTTTCTTCTGCCAACAGATATTATGTGAGAATTCAGGATTAATCTCAAATATCTCTACATTGTACTTTTGAACATTACTCCTGCTATGATTTCCCTCTGCTTGACTCAGGATACCAGCATCATCCCCTGTCCCCCGGATCCAGAAAAATTGTCTTCCATACTAGAGCACGCAGCCTTCTGTCAGGTGGAAAGAAGCCATCAGGAAGAGCAAGATTACAAACCAGCATAAGGATGGGAAAGGAAAACTTAAGCAGAATGTATTCCATCAAACTGAAAGCTGGCTTGTGTCCAAGAGCTAATATTTCCACTTGTGCTATAGGATCTTGAACACTAGTAATCACTCACTGCATTTCTCTTGTATCCCAGCAGAAGGTTAGTCCTTTAAACAGTACTGTGTACCTGGATAGTGGGACATGAGTTCAATATTGACAGAGGGAAGCTTGCCACCTACTGAATCACCACCTGAGTCACCCTGCAGCTAAACCACAGATTACTGAACTGGAAGCATGTACCGCTGTGCTAGAAACCATTGATGACGATGCTACACCAAGGTCTAAGGCAGGGAAACTTCACAGGTTTCAGGTTTTCTGTCTTGTGGTTCCTTGGCACAGGAAACACGAAGTGTACACAACAGGCTATAAAATCCACTTTTAGTATAAACCACAGAGCTTGACGTGCATGAGGCTTGAGAAAATAGTTTCCATTTTCTGTAATAGTGATAGTGTATACAACTTCTACCTGTAAATGTAAAATACAAGCTTGAATTATCTAAACATCCGCCCTTAAGCCTCTCACAGCTGCAAAACCCCTGAAGGAGCTGAAGGAAGAAACATGGCAATGGTTAGTGCTACATTTGAACCACTGGAAAAATAAAGACTGATCCTTATTAAAAACTTAAAACTATTTGAGAGGTTTTTTCCAGACCATTGAAAATGTTAAGGTGGTGGTGAGTTTTGAGCTCATGTCAGTTTGCTTTCTGTTGCTGCTGCTTTCAATACTGTCGTATGAATCTGAGGATTGTTACTTGAAGTTTTGCTGCAAATGTTTGCAGAATGAGCTGTAGTTAACCTGGTACACCGGGTACACCAGTAAAAGCACAGGGTAAGTGGTAAGATAAACTGCCTCCAGGATTTACTTTTCCTTTACATATGTAAAATAGAAGCACGATATGGTTAAGTAAGAATCCTAATTTCAGTGCTCCAAATTTCACTATTCCTTTACTTATTCATCCTTTCGTCATCAATTGACACCAAATTTCATCCATCCCAAAGTACACGGATAAAGGCGCCACCTCCCATAGGTTGCCCCCCGCCCTCCCTCTGAGCTCTGTAGCTCCCTGTCTGATGCAAAGCCAGTGAAAAGCTCACTCTGCCTGGGGCAGGGCAGCGGCAGAGCGGGATGGCATGGTGAATCTCCCATTTTGGCTAACAGGCTCGGCCCTCACCTCCCCAGCAGCATTTAGGAAATAGCTTGTTTGGGGCTGAAGGCTGCAGCCACAGTTGCTCGAGGTATAAGAGTACCAAGCGGTGGGAGTTAAGGGTCCATCATGTCTGCAGAGGGAACGTGCTGCAAGCAAGGGGACAGGGGCCTCATGTCCCTTAGGGAATGGTGGCAGGTTGCAGCTACCCGAGGCCAGAGATGGTTCAGGGAACCGGCCCCAGGCCTGGCTTTTGTGAACTCGTTAGACAGACAGGCTTTTATTTGCATGAAAATAGACTTTAGGAAGCCATTAAAATGTAACAAAAAAGTATTTAATGCCCCAGCGCCTRCCGAGCTTATATCAACCTCCTTATTAGACCTTTCTTTTCTTTTTCTTCTCCTCCCCTCCCTTGGCATTGCTCTGCTGCGCAAACAGCCCATATGGAAAACAGCGCAGCCTGGAAACACCTAGCTCTCCCTGTCCTCTTTTGCTTTTGGCTTTTGCAGCTGCTGTTTTCTCAGTGTTGTCTTGGGGCAGTTTCCTGTTGCCATAGCTGATAGCCTGCCAGCGCCTGCCTGGGCCTTTCAAGTGTCAACACTGCGAAGTTCGCTGCGATGGCCAAACGCTTGTTAATGAGATATAGCAGCTGGGTAGGGGTGAACCACTGAGATGTATAAAGGCACGCCGCTGGTGCAGGAAGCGATGCCTTTTGAATCTTTTCAGCGCTCTGAAAGCATTCAAATCAAAGAGGGTATGTTGTATTCATTAATAAACCGAAGTTCCCATGCAACTGTGTTAAAGCCAGGAGTTTAACTTTGCTATGGACAGGTGATTTTTTCAACAGTGTTTTACACCGGAAGACAAAGGGCAAGAAAACAAGAGTTTATGTACTGCCAAAGGCATTACTTCCCTATCTTACAGCCAGACAGAATTGTTAAACTGAGCTAGGTATTTGCCATTTCCTGACAATAAAAGCTTCTTTTTTTCCTTTATTTTTTATGCTTCAAAGCTCACAGCAGCCTGCTTGATCTCCATCTCTCACACTTTTTTAGACCCRTTTCTTAATTTTTTGAAAACCATGATTAAAAGCTAGAACTAAAAAAAAAACAACTTTTTTTTTTWAAAAAAAAAAAAAAAGCCAAAGAGCCTATAGACAGGATTAATGACCAAAGCTGCTTTCATTCATGGACTGAAGCAGTCCATGTGATCTGTAGTCTGCATCTGTTTTGCTATAGCAGAACACAGGAGTGCCCAACAGCTGGGCAAAACAGGCAGAAAGCAAAAAAAACCAAAAKAAACTAGCATACAGTGTAAAGTTTTAAAGGCAACATGAACCAAAGAGCACCTTAAAGATTCTTCTAGCATTTATTTTTAATTGGGTTGAGACTTTTTTCTTTTTCTTTCTTTCTTTCGTTCTTTCGTTCTTTTTTTTTTTTAGGCAGGGGCAGCTGGGGAAAAGATTGAATGCTAGGAAAACATGTTTAAAACTGAAACAACCACAGTAGTAATAGTGACAAAATTGCTTTGGAAAAGTTAAACAAAAGAAGTGTTAGAAACAGGAAAGGGCCATATGGCTCAACAGGCCTGCCATTTTCTGGTTTATCTTAATTGTTTCCCTCACTTCTCCTCAAATGAATACAAGTGTCTCAGACTCATTTATATGCTTTCATTTCCCTTTCACAGTAACTTGTTCCAAGGTAATTTAAGCCAAGCTGCTTAAGTGATACTTAGCTATGCGACTGTTTAGAGAACAGCAGTTTAGCTATATTCATCAGCCCACTGCAGTTACTGTACTTGTTTTTGGAATTTATTTACACCAATCAACTAGTTACTAAATGGCCCTCTTTGGGGTAAACTAAGTCAGGCAGGCCCTGACCCAGAAGCCTCTAGGGTCAAGAAGAGTCATGCTATTCATCTTAACAGAACTTAACTTTGGTTCAGGCATATTCTTTCACTCTAAAATTTAATTCCAGTGAAATATAAAGGTTTTTGTTTGGCTTGTTTTTCTTTACAGAAATGTAGGCATTTAATTTATATTTTTCTGTAAAAATCTTCATTTTAAGGTCATCTATCACGTCTTATACATCATCTATCACATCATATCTATCACATTCTTATAATGGAAATGACAGGTAAAACCTGAATTCTCTGTAAATCTTCCCAAAAATATTTTCCACCAGACTCTCTGTTGAGGGAAAGAGAGAGTACTGAGGTTTAAAGGATATTTTTGTATGTGAAAATTGTTCCAAATAGAAGATTTCAAATCAGACCATTTTGGCCTTGACTTTGGCTGTTGTGATTCCTGGGCTGCCTACCTGGTCACGCTGATGTGACTAAGAAGGCGTGGAAAGGGACTGAAGGAAGGTGCATTTAAATGCTTGGGGATGGCCATGATGTAAAAAAGGACCCTAAGTCAGGCAGGAAAGAGAGTCAAAACAAAACACTTCCTATTAATAATAACATCAAGTGTAACCATGGCAAGCTGTTAAGCCTTTAAATAAACATACCATGGCAAGCTGAAGCATAAGTTTCAACCAGCTTGTTAGAACACAGTTCCTCTACCATGACAGAAGTTAAGATGTTCTGCATGCACGAAGCTTGTGCCAGGGCATAATCCACGTTTTGGCTACTCCGGCTACCCAGGCTAATCAGCAGATTAGTGGAGAAGCACTGTTAATGGAGGAAGACAGCACTTTTCTCATCTTCAGGATCTTTTCAACCTCAGAAAATGCTGACTTGTAGAATCTGCTCAGAAAACTCTTGTTCAGACACAAGCCAGTAAATTTGCTCATTCTTACAAAAGATAATGAATGATTAATAAACGAGTCAATTCAGTCAATGTCTGGCCTGTGCCCCCCCCATATGGCTTCAAGAAGATAATTGCAGCAGTGGGGACACAGAAAGCAGGGACAGACATCTGTGGAGCGATAGTGGAGATCATGTTTTAAAAACAATTTCTGGTAGTTCACTTACTTAACAGAGTAAAAGGCGGGAGGAGGGGGAAAGAAGGATTTTCATATCAGCAGCTTTACTGAGTGCTTAAAAAAAGGCAGGAATATAAATACGTGCTTCCTTCTTCCACCATAGTAACCTCACAGATGGGGGAGCAGTGGGATTTCTAGGTTGCTCAGACCTGAACTCCTGCCTTCAGAAAAATGTTTAAGTGAAAGGAATTGAAATAGAAACCAAAATATTTCCAGACCTGTCCACTGTTTTTTTACCTTTTTCTGTCTGCTTTTTAAATGTTCACAAAACTATCAAACCAGTAACTCAATAACCCTGAAAAGCAGTGAAAAGGTTAACAGAGATAGTTGCTGATACTGTCATAGACAATTAGTTTGTCTATTGCAAAGGTAGGGAGAGTGTAAATTCTTTTCAGAGACAATCCCATTAAAGAGGAGAAAACATTTTTAAGGTCCTCTGAAAAGAACATCATGAAGGATGGCTACTGTCCCTTGGAATCACTCACATTTGCTAAACAATTTAATTGATTTTATATATATACAAAAATATCACAGCGAGGGACGGGAGAAAAGGGCAAGCAGCTTTTCTAGATCCCCAAAACACTGTCTAATCTTATCATAGCATACCACTCCACTGTGCTTTCTGATAGGACTCAGGACACATCTGTTCCTAAGCCTAAGCTTAGTTCTTAAGCTAAGCTTTGTAATAAAATCTCCAAATCATGGCTTTTTCCATATTAAATGCAATCTGCATTTGTACTTTTGAATATACATGGCTTATATTATAGTACCAGCATGAGATTTGTGCTCCAAATGCATTGTCATTTCCTTTGGATGTGTGAGATTTTCTAAATTGCAGACAGACTGTGGCTGGTTCCCTCCTTGCTTATGTTAGCTCGGATTCTTTTCTCAGTTTACCCTTTCTAAACTTAACTGTACATGTTTCTAATGTCTCCTCCTCAGCTCTTTGGTTTATTGGATATTTCTCCTGACTTTAGATACATAACAAGACCACTATTAAATGCCAACTTCTGAGCACGAGGAAGCACATCTCTTCCCCGGATTTGTCTTTGGCACCTTAATGAAAAAGCCACACCTTAATGAAAAAGCCGCGCACACACATTCATTGTCTCTCCTTTCTTTCCAAGGACTGTAGCTATATGTGCATATTTGTAGTATCTGTGTTTCAGAGAAAGACAGACCAAGCCCATAAGGATCTCAAACTCTCCTATACTCCTGAAATAGATTCCTCTGTATCCCTACAGATTCTTTCAGCTTGCTTTCCTGCAAGCTTTCAGCCCTAATCATCCCCTCAAGAAATTAAAGACTCTGAATGCCTGCTTCTAAAACAGGCATTTGGGGCATTTCCTCAGGGGAACAGTACGACTTGTTTTACACTCCCATCTCAGAGAGAGTCTGCAATAAACTGTGTGGATTATGGAGAGGAATGCTGGAGGGGATCCCAACATTATGTTAGATCTGCCAACCTGACAGGTTCAACAGAAACCTCTGAAATTTCCTATCCCCACGCAGTGACCCGTAGCTAATCTGCATGACAATGTATTGTGTAATTGCAGGAAGCCACTGCGATATCATTCAGGAACAGGAAGCTTGGGAGCTGTTTACAGCCACCACCGCCACGGTGACAAAACCTGTCATTACCTTGTGCACCGTTTCTTTGGAAACATGGATGCAATTGCAAAGTCTTATCACTCAGCTTTATGGGGAAGATCTGCTGAAGGAAAAGAATAACATGAGAAGAGCAAAAAAAGAGACTGGGCTTGGTTGATTGCTGTCATGATTACATTACACAGGTTGAAAGACAGTTTCAGCAATTGCTTATTGTGCATGAGAAGACAGAATTGTTTGCCATCAGTTAGGCTTCAGTTAAGTTTACTATTCCTTATCTCTTGTTTAAGGTAGTACTTCAAAGGAGTACTTGCTTCTTGCCCTTTGACTCAAGTGGGCACAGCAGTGGGATGCCATGTGGGAGATGCAGATTTGAGAGCATTCATGTGCTCCCAGCTCTCAGGCTAACAAGAGGTAGGCAATCCTGCCAATGTTTTCTCTGCTAATTTAGATTAACTCATTAATTCATGTGCAGAACTTTCAAAAAGCAAAACTGTACCCACATGCTGAATGTGGCTAGCAAACAAAGAACCACAAGCCCCCATTAGCTGAGTTTTGGACACATTTGTAGCCAAACAGGGCTTTTAGAATCCATACTCATATTCTAGAAAAATTAAAAGAAAAAACTGTTTGGAAAGGAAACCTATGAGCTCCCAGGACTTAAAATCAAACACAGCTCAATAGGTAAGGTGGCTCATTAAGAAGAAGCTGACTGTAGCTCAAATATATGGAAGCTGTTATGCTCTCAGAAATTTCCAAAATCAGACTGATTCTTGCCACGAACTAACTTTTCAACTCTACTTTTAAAAATTCTGATCTATTTATTTAATGAATATCTCAAGCAGGCAACCATCAGGTCACCAAATGCAATAAACACAAAGGGAATGACGTGTTGACCAAAGGTAATTAGACAGTACCACCCTCAGATGTAGAAATGAGACTGTCCACTGTAGAAAGCATTGTCACCTCAGAGATGAGGTGGTTATCTAATATCATCTTCTCTTACAARAGAAATTGATTCACTGGGCCTAAAGAGGCTAGTTTTCAGAAATTAAAAATATACTAATAACTATTGCTAGAATTGACAGAGTCACAGATTCTTTGATTCACTAACCAAGCTCTTCCCTATCACTCCAAACCTCCTGGAAACAGATTTGACAAATTTGGTATGAATGCACAAAAGTGCTTCATTATCTCAAATGTGTATGGGGGCGGGGGGGTAGGGGAGATATTAGTTCAAATTTTTACTAAGCTATATTGTTCTTCTGATATAAAGGTTTGCGTTCAGTATAATTTCAGCTACAGAGAGCTAGAATGCTTTTATTTAATGTAATTCTGACATTTATATTATTTTATTATAGTAATACCCAAGTTGTGAGGTAGTATGTTCTGTTCTGGTCTACAGAGCGAGACAGTAGGAAACCACTTGTGCCTCAATGAAGAATGTATAACAACCAAAATATTTAGAGCAGAACATAGGTAACAAAGAATCTGACCAACAGCTGGTCAGAGACAGGTACAAACACCATAGCAGGGACTTATCTGTCCAGATTTCAAAAGCTACACCGTGTAAGCTTACATTTGATGGAATTTTTCTATACTTATGTTTTCAATCAAAAATTTTTAAAAAGGTTTAAAAGTAGCTCCCAAGAAAAGAAGAAGTAGTCCCAGTGAGGTGTGCCATGGGAGGACACATAAGTAGTCTCCATGCTGCCCGAGCCCAGGTAGCCAAACTCCCCAGAGGGTCAATGCGCTCTGGGTGCTCTCACCTAGTTGCTCAAAGCTTGCTCCAGTATCTTATGTATAAAACCACAGGATTACAGCAAATATGGAGATGCAAAACTATCCTTATATTGACAATCAAGCAAAGGTAATGCTTTGGGAGCCTGTGACCTTCACTCACAAGGTGTTTGGAGCAAACTGCCTCAGCTGTAGTCAAGTCACTTGCTTTCAGATCAGTCTACACTGCAACTTCTAGTCCAAATGTCTTCATGGCAAAAATGGGTTTACCATATTAAACTTTGGACTAGGTGAGTCTCCATCCTTCTGGCATATACTAAAATGAGCTCCCTTTGGTACCCGTACCCCTCTAGCACACGTTTCTACGTAGTCTGATTATTCACACTCATGTTCAGGATCCTGCAAAAGCTTGCTCAGCTCGTGCCATCCCCTTTTCATTGCAGTGACACTGCTTTGGATGTCCAAACTGCCTCTGATAATTGTACACTTGCAATACATAATAGAAACATCTTGTATAGGTGACCTTTATGTGTTTAAGTGGCCAGAATATGGTTAGTTTGAAGGAACACTGTACACTGCCATTAGTTCTTACTGCAATTTTAAGGACTCTTGTGGGGGAGGGTACTACTTGTTCTAAGAAAACGTATCTGATCTGGCCCTAAATAGGTAACTGCTCAAAAAGCAAGAGAGCTCTTCTATTTAATCAAACACTTTCTTAGAGAAGAGGAGAAACTGAAGGAGCAGAAGAAATTAAGGGGAGTGAGAATATGCCTAAGAACACGTTCTAGTGGTTTCAGTCCTTGGTTTAAGTCAATGTCTCCCATCTCCTTGAAAATACCATTGATATCCAGTCACTGAATTTTAAGTACAGATCTCTGGGCTGCCTGTACAAGTCACTCGTGTTGTAGGGTTTTTGCTGGTTACAAAGGGTACAAAGAAAGAGAAGGAGAGAGAAACTATATTTCAAAAGATTACATGTTTTAATCACTAACATTTTCTATTGTTCAAGATTACACTCTTGTAATAGAGTGTTTCACTTTCGAGTACAGGAAAGTATGTGAAATATTTCAAGGGCACTTCTTTTAGCTTTTAACAACTAGACGTTGCTGCCACCACTGGACTATTATTCAGAAGGAACATGAACCAGAGATTCTGACCTCAGCAGCCAGCTTGCTTTACTGACAGGCACACAGTAAGTATTAAAATAATGCACCATAAGTAATGGAATGCTTATTTTTCATCATTGCCATGATTAATTGAGGAAATTAAGGAAAACTCAAGAAATATTAGCCAAAATTTTACAGTCATTCTCTTAGCTGCAGTAGAGCTAACAGAAGTACATTATGGTGAAGTCAGTGAGAAATATTTTCTCTTTTTCTTTTTTTGAGACAATTATTATTAAAGGATTGCCATTATTTTTATCTTCTTACTTGTAAACAAAGTAGAAAAATTCCTTAACCCACATGTTTTGCACTAAACAAGAAACTAAAYCTGAGTTAGAATCATAAAATCATTTAGGTCATAAAAGACCTCTAAGATCCTCACTGGATCCGATCATTAGCCTAGAACCGCTGTGTTCACCACTAAACCATGTCCCTAAGTGCCATATCCACACACCTTTTAAATACCTCCRGGGATGTTGACTCGTGTTCCAATGCTTGACAACCTTTTCAGTGAATAAATTTTTTCTACTATGCAATCTAAACCTTCCCTGGTCCAACTTGAGGCCATTTCGTCTCATCCTGTCATTTGTTACTTTTGGGAGAAGAAACTAACCCCCACCTGGCTACAACCTCCTTTCAGGTAGTTGTAGAGAGCAATAAGGTCTCCCCTGAGCCTCCTTTTCTCCAGGCTAAACAACCCCAGCTCCCTCAGCTGATCCTCACAAGACTTCTGCTCCAGACCCTCCCCTAGCTTCATTGCCCTTCTCTGGACATGCTCCAGCACCTCAAAGTCTTTTTTGTAGTGAGGGGCCCAAAACTGAACACAGGACTTGAGGTGCAGCCTCACCAGTGCCAAGTACAGGGGGATAATCAAGTCCTGGTCCTGCTGGCCACACTATTCCCGATACAGGCTAGGATGCCACTGGCCTTCTCGGCCACCTGGGCACAGGCTGGCTTATGTTCAGTTGCTGTTGACCAGCAGCCCAGGTCCTTTTCTACTGAGCCACTTTCCAGCCACTCATCCTGCAGCCTGTAGTGAAGCAGAGGGCTGTTGTGACCAAATTGCAGGAGCTGACACTTTGCCTTGTTGAACCTCACACAATTGGCCTTGACCCATCGATCCAGCTTGTCCAGATCCCTCTGCAGAGCCTTCCTATCAACAGATCAACACTCCCATCCAACTTGGTGTTKTCTACGAACTGACTGATCCCTTCACCCAGATTATTGATAAAGTTGTTAAACAGAACTGGCCCTAATACTGATCCTTAGGGAACCCCATTAGTGATCAGCTGCCAGCTGGATGTAACTCCACTTACCATCTCTGGGCCCAGACATCTAGCCAATTTTTAAGCCAGTGAAGATTGTACCCATTCAAGCCATAAGCAAACAGTTTCTCCAGGAAAATGCTGTGGATAAAGGAGTCAAAGGCTTTACTAAAGGCCAGGTATAAAACATCCACATCCTTTCCCTCATCCACTAAGCAGGTCACCTTGAAGCAGAAGGAGGTCAGGTAGGTCAAGAAAAACCTACCTTTCACAAACCCATGTTGATTGGCCCTGATCACCTGGTTGTCTTGCATGTGCCCATGATGACACTCAAGATGATCTGTTCCACAAACCTTCCCCAGCACTAAGGTCAGGCTCACAGGCCTGCAGTTCCTTGGATTCTTCTTCCAGCATTTCTTGTATTTGGGTGGCACATTCACTGACTTCCAGTCAAATGGAACCTCCCCGGTCAGGCAGAACTGCTGGTAAATGATGGAAAGTGGCTCAGTGAGCACTTCTGCCAGCTCCCTCAATACCCACCCAGCCCCACAGACCTGTGTGTGTCTAAGTGGTGCAGCAGGCTGCTGACTGTTTCCCCTTGGATTTATGGGGGCTTCATTCTGCTCCTTCCAGCACAGGGAATTAGCCAGTGTGTGGTGGGTTTACAAGATTGCTTAAACCAAAGCAGTCCAGACAGTTCTGCTAGTTAATAAAACTCAACCCACTTGTGAACTGCTGCTCAGGTGAATTTTTGAGTCATCTGGCACCACAAAGAAATTCTATCTCAAACATAATGGCTCCAATACATCACAGGAACAGGGCACTTTTCAATAGATGGTACAGCACAGCAGATCATCATTATTTTTCAGAAGTATTTATAAAAAGTTTCTTACCTATTCCATAGAGAAATGTACTACCTTTATTATTACTATAACAATTACTCCAAAAAATACTRTGGAAAAAAACCCCTACCTCACTTCTATGTCAAGTAATTCAAATCAAATCTGTGACCAGGCTTTCATTTTGGGGTCAAATTCTGTGTGCAGGTGGTTTTCATTGAATTCAATATGATCCCAAAGAATGCAGCAGAGGACTGAATTTGGCCTCTATCAGCTAGCCTAAATATATGATGCGGTTCTGTCTTTACACTGTATTGGAAAGAGATACCGTACCTCTTTAGTTTATGAGTCTGCTTATTATCAGACTCTTTGGGAAAGAAAAGATGGTTAAATTTAGATTTCCACAGAATGTTTTGATTTAAGCAAAGGAATTCAGTGACCACCATCTTGGAACATCCTTCTGGTGTCAGAAGTAAGCAGTAAGAAGATTCAAAAAAGCTGTGCACGTACGCTTAATTGATTGAAGAGGAGAACAAAGAGAATGTCAGCCCTCCAGGTTTAGATGAGGATCAGGTGGTTTCAGGCTACAAAGAAACAGGGAAGATCTTTGTTTGGTTTTAAGCTAAATTCTGGGAACCACCATGGTTCCAGGCATTCTGCATCGCCCTAAAATGCAGGAGAAAAAAAAACGTACAAAAACACTTGTTACACCGGTTTTCTCACGCCTTCATTCTGACGGGATGTGAAATTTCCTACATTTCACATCTTTGAACAAATTGCCTCTAAACTGATGTTCTTATTTAGCATTAGGTAAATATCAACTAGAGTGATGCAGTAACATTGGGCCATGACACTGGTATGGGGTTGGAGATCACAATGCTTCAACAGGAAGATCTGTGTCTTCGAAAGCAATTTTTAATTATTTAAATCCTACATGAAATAAATAAATAATTCTCCATGAAATAAATAAATTAATAAATAATAGGCAGATAAATAACAGCATATGTGAAACTAGTCAGAATGACTGGCAGTGTCATCAGCAAACTGTAGCTCTGGGAGGATTAGCGCTAGCAGCCAGAGATTCCTCTCTTATTCCTGTCCGAACACTTGGCAGCTCCTGCTGCCGCCAGGCTGAATTTCTTCCTTCACACTTCTGCCCTGTAGGGTTAGAAAATTCCAGCTTGCTCATGCCTCCCACTTCAGGGATGTATGCAGATGGAAAATTAATATTCCACTGTGTTTGGTCCTCTGATCATTTGGCTAACATGCAATTAATCTGCCAAGCTTACCTCAGAAAATGCACCAAGGGAAGAGCCCAAGCACTGCGGAGAATACATTGTTCTCCTATAACATAGCCAGGAGTGCTGTACCATAGGGTGGTGAAGTGAATTATTTTCAATAAATTATTTATTTTGGGGGAAAAAAACCCCACTATTTCAACTGAAAGTGATTCTTCAATGTGAATCCTATTTGGCAAATTTGGATTGGTGCAAAAAAAAATAAAAAAAATGTTAAAAATTACAAATTGGCTCATCTAAGTCTATGAAAGAAAGGGGTAAAGAGAGGCTACATTTATCAACGAGATTTGGAACAATTCACAAATCAGAGGAGGCATATGCCTTACAGCTTTGGATAATATTATCCAAAGTTAAAAATGTGTGCTTTGACTTATCAGAGCATATAACCAGTCTAGCAAATACGTGGGTTTCCCAGTGGAAAGCTGTTCTGCTTTGCATGATAAATGGGAGCCACCAGCTCTGCAGTCAAACAATGACCTTACTCTCTCAACTGTCTGCACTATAAACCTCTAGTCTTTTTCTTCACCCAATTCATATTTCTTTCAAGTGCAGATTTCAGTAGGACAGTAAAGTAAGGCCTCTTTCAAGGTTCCTAGTATTTAGCTATTAGAATTTAATTCCCTAGTGGAAAGTCCTAGCTCAGGGCCCAGATCTGATGAGCTAGATGCCAAGTGATTTGAATGCATGTGTGCCTCCTTCACTACCAGCTAATATATTTAACACTAACACTTGTATCTAAAGTGGAGTAAACTATTCTCCCTCTAATCTATGGGATTATTTCCGCTTTGACCAATTGGCTGCCCAGCTTCCATAGGACCAATAGAGATTTCCTCCATTCAGGCATTGCTCATGTGACTCCACTCAGGTCTCCCAGTTGCCTTGAGTTCTGRGTTGCTGCACAAAACGTGGGCACCTCCATGGGCTGTGTTTCTGAGTAGTAGAGGATGTGGCTGCTTTGCACTGTGTGGCTCTCAAAATCAGAGCATTGCAGGACCAGCTCCCAAAAAGGTTGTTCTCCAACTGATTTTCTCTCTTCCTTTAATGAATGAAATCAAAGTAGTTGTCTCATTATCCTAGTAAGTTAAAAACTGAGAATAGTGAAATGCACCTTAATGAAAGTGATCCACTTTGAAAGGTGCTTTTGACTATTATACCTCATAAGAAGCTAAATTATTTCATCTCTGAAGAATAAAGTTTATACTGAAATCAGCTATATATAGCAGAGTTGTATTTGAATGAGAAACACTGTCTCTGTTCTCTGGCAGGGATTATCTTTGGCTGATACTATCTGGTTTGTGTAAAATAAACCTGATATCACAGTGTGCGTAGTTTAGGCTATCAAATTTCCTCTTTTGTTAGTATTAATGTCATTATCAGGTTCCTCATGCATTTGACATAGGTGGATTTTAAAAAGGAAGTTGCATCTAAGTGTTTCTGTGTGTGGAAAAAAGCAGAGAATTATTTCTTCCCCTTGTATATTTATCCTCTCATGATTTCCCTTTCTGTCTCCTGTCAGTTTTAACTGCCAAACTGTCCAATATTTAATGTATTTTCCATTCCTCTCTTAAAAAAAGAGGATCTGAGCTATTCAAAGTTGCGTTGTCCATTCCTCGGTCTTGTTAAAACTAGCTGAAATGCTACAGAGAATATTTTTAGATTGTGATCAATTCAGCAGCTTTTTGAGATGTTACTTACCACAAACAATTTCTCAAAATCCACATTGATTTACTGAGACCAGCATTTTACATACATGAATGAAAATTTTTAGGAATATTGGTATATTTCAGTGTAAGTTCAAATGAAATCAGGTATAAAATATGGAAATGTAGCTCTTTGTAAAGGAGGTTTTCTGATGAGAGACTGAAGCAGGCAAGGATAAAGTGTGGGATTGTAATGCACATTCAGAGCACCTGCTCCCTGGAGCCATGGGGGCTCCATTGCGGCAGCTCCTTAACTCCCACAAGGTGTGGCAGAGCTCTGAGACACTTCTTTGCACAAAGCAACAAAAGGTGTAACATAGTCTTTTAAGTACTGAGTGCTTGATGCCTGAATAGCTTTCAGGATTTTAAACAGAGGAAATTCCTGTAAATGTTTTGTGGAAATTTTAGAAACAGCTTCATGAGCAGCTACCACTGAAATCAGAAGAATCTGAGAGCCTATAGGGAAACTATGCTCCCAGTCTAAGGCATTTGCTTGTTTCAGTCCCCACCAGCAAAAATTTTATATATATGTGTGTGTGTGTCTGTGTGTCTGTGTGTGTATATATACATTAAAAGCAAGATACTCACAAAAATTTGATTTAGAGCACAGTTAAGTGAATGTTTAAACTAGAACAGAGGAGACGGCAACTTCTGTCAGAGGTGATAGTGAAGAATTGGGCTTGTGCTAACGACCTAGCATATGTCAGCTGCTGAAATCTTTGAATCTCATTTTCAGTGACAATGTTACAGAGCACTATAACTATCTATAGATTTGTATAATACAGAGCTTTATAGAAAGACTATGTGCACTGCCATCAGGTGCTTAAAATTAATCCCCATCTTAGTTCACAGGGTGTCCTTTTTTCAATCCTTGACCTCATGCTAGGAGAGAAAATACAGAAGAAAAAGCAGAGGAGACTAATTTCCACATATTACTAGGGATAATCAGGATTCTCACAAGCCTTTCACTAAAATTCATGTGCTAATTTTGGTTTTGGTAGTCTTCCAGCAACCCTTTCTTGAATGGAAATAAAATTTCAACAAGAAATCAAAACTGTTCCTTAAAGGGCTAAAAATACACTGTATTTTCTCTAGAATACAGCACAACCTGATTTCTCTTTTAGAATTTTAATATCGGGAATTCTAAAATTTTATTTGTAGAAGGAAATCCTTGTGCTTCTATTTTAAGAGGAAAAGAGATAAACATTTATGTATTATCAGGCATATCTGCTTATAGATTGAAGAGGAACTTTAGAGTCTATTTGACGGTCATACTGAGAATAAGTGTGCTGAAAGAATATCATCTTTATATCTGCACCAGAAAAAAACCTGCTGATCTGTCCATTAGAATGAAGTATTAGAGTCTGCTCTGGGAAGTCTAGTAAACTAACAAAATATATTTGAGTCCCAGAAATAACTAGCTTGTGATATGAATCCTCTACTTTCCCTTTTTTCTCCTTCTTTGGTTAAATACTGCCTCAGAAAACCCCAAGATCCTCAGCTGGTCACTGCCACCTTAATACCAGGAGAGATCAGTTCTCACTGCCCTCAATGGTACATATGAAATTTATTCTGATTTTTCATCATGCTATATATGTACAGATGTACACATAAATTGTTCAGTGAGCAGTGGGATGAACTAGCTGGTTTTCCTCATATATTTCCACTCCACACAGCCCTCCACAGTCCCCTGAGACCTCGAGCTCTTTGGTGAGCAAAGCAGCAGCATGTTCTGTCCTGCAGCCAGCAATGTATGCAAACTGGTCACCTGCAATCCCTTCAAACCTTACAGAGCCAGATTATAATGGCATTTCCTTTGGCAGCAGCCCTTATTTGGGTCTCTCTTGCCTTCGCAGCCATCAGTTTCCACAAAATGTGTAGGAAGTTTTGATTTCTGGGTCCTCTGGCTTGTTAGTTTTGGTTATCACATAGTAATCAGTTCAAAAATTGTTACAGAGGAGGAAGGAACAATACACATGGGCATGCTCTTCACCATGTGATGGCCTAAGCCTCATTCCTCTCAGAAACTAAACTAAACTCACGCACATGTGTATATATTTAAGTTAGGGCAAATCCTAATGCGGTTATCTCATTTAAAATATACAGATTATAAAAACTGCTGAACAACAGTTCAAACAGAAAAGCAGGGGATTTTATGTGATACTTTTTCAGCCATCTCACAATTTAAACAAAGCAGTCATGGCACTTCTCATTTCAGTTACATCAAAGTATAGCCCATGCAAAGCATAGATTCAGGCAGTTCAAGATCCTAGTTCAAGCTAACAGGAACCTTGTGAAGGGAGGCTAACGCCTGCTTCCCAGTTTTACTCTCTGTCTTCGAATTGTGGCTGCAACAGGCTCAAACCAACCTGTGAAGTCTGAAGTGCATTTTGGAACTCTATCAAATGATGTGAAACAATAAACTCAGGAAAGCAGCAATGCCATTAAAAAATCAGTTTCAGGTACCTTGTCATCCAAGGAGTTAAAGGTAGCAATGAATCCAAGAAGGATTTTGCTTTTTGACAACTCTTGAAAAATAACCATAGATTTTTATAGAAACCATAAAACAGTATGATGAACTATTTTTTATGTGTTCTTGGACCAACTCTTGCATTACTGTAACAAAAAATCCTTTAAAAGCCAACAGAAGCTTTTGTAAGAGTACAGCAGGAAAGCTTTGGTCCACAGCCTGTCTTTTGGGGAAAGGCCGATGCACTAGTAATAGCTACATTCACAAATTTGTAGTAGAACAGTATTTAGATTTCCATAAAAGATACTCTAAAAAGTGGCAGAAAGCCCCAAAGCTGCAGAATACCTGCTAGTCAGCAAGCCTTGGTTCCCGTCTCTGCCTCTGAAGTGTCTCAGTGTTATGTAACAGGAGAAGGGAATGTTCCTCTCTTTTGGCAAAGGACACTGAACCTGGCAATTTGTCTTGATGGGACTGAGAAGAGTGCATGAAACCAAGTGAGTTATTGCGGCCTGCGGTTTCAGGAACTGGTTTAAAGATAGCCTCCAAATTATCAAAATTTACATAAAGAAAGACATCTGACTATGGCCATGAAATACTTCTACCAAGTTTGGAAAGCAAAACTCAAGCAATGAATGGTCTATGTCATAAATGAATTTTTTGGCTGCATGAACAGGCCAGCGAAGAAAGAACATTGAATAAGCAAATGTTTTAATATTCTGACAATTATAAACAGTCCTTTGTTTTTTCTTTTTCTCTTACATGCACAAGGGTGTGGGCTGGGGAAGCAATATATTCATAAAACATCTGGTGTTCAGCTTGTTGTTATAATCAATCAGTCTTTTTATTTTATTTTTCCAACACTGCAGAAAAAATAAAAGGACTCGGACTGCTTAATTAAAGAACCAAAGCCTCTTCCTTCTGGATACAAAGGCAGAGGAATCTGGCTAACAGTTGATTAATTACAAGACTTGCCTTAAAGGAGACCTCATGATTGGAAAGAACAATTTCTTGGGTTTTTAATATCTTATGGTAAAAGCTGTTAAACAGATCGTCTCCAGAGCAATTACTTACTCACAGGACAGAGAATGGCATTGCTGACTAACTGTTTTAAGGCTTTTACAGTTATTAGTCCTGATTTAGAGGGACAGTACATAGTGGGAAAATGATTTTAGCTTTTATTCCCTACAATCATAAATGTAGTACTAACACAAGCATGCATAGTAATAGAAACATAAACACACATAGGAGCTAATTAAGCATACATAGTAATAACATTTTCACATAACTGCAATGCTTCCTAGCTCCCAGCATTTGCAACAAGGCATTACAGCTTCCCCACATGATTTATACCCTGCTAGCACTAAGTTTGAAACCTCATTCAGCAGCTAAAGTCACCCCATGTGGTAGTGGTGGTATCTTTTTGCACCTTACAACTAAGGGCCACATTTGCAAAAGCACTTTAAAGCCTACCATTCCCGCAGAGGGCAGAGAAGGTATTGTCCGCAGGATCTTTGAAAATCTGTTATGTTTCTGAAAGTTTAGTTCGTGACACTGACACTTAAGTGACACTTTTATCTACAGTCTTACCTGTAGTTCTAGTGTCACTCATGCGGAGAGGGGAGAGGCAACTGCTTAGTAGCTACATCCTGACTGTCCCTTCACCTTCAGAACTTCGGACTCTGACAAATTTATAAATAAAAACTGAGAATTAAATTAATTATCAGCCACAGCTCCTTCAATATGTGTCAGTAAGGTGTGTCGTGTATGTGCGTGTTTATGCTTCTGCATTGACCTAATGTCCTACGTGCTCACCATTAATATGATCCCTCAATATGCCTGTTTGGGAGACTGTTGCTAAAGCCATGGATTCTGTCTTCCCAGAGCTACATGCAACCACTACATAGGTGGTGGGAAAGAATAGCAAAGCCAGGAGTCTGACGTCTCAAAAATCACCAAACAGCAGCACTGAGAAGTAATACAGACAACAATACACAACAGAAGAAAGATCACATATTATGTGCATACTGCAGTGTAGTGATAAAAATCAACTGAGGCTAGAGTACAGCTCTGGATTCAAACACTGAAAGTGCACTTCTGCTGCCTAACATATCTGTGCCACTTGAGATAGCATGGGATATCCAGATCACCCACATGGGGCACAGGACCCACCTACGGRTGACCTGGACATCTCTGAGGCATCAGAAGGAAACTGGTGGGAGATACTCAGGCATCTCATGTGGCAACAGATACCCACACTCAGGTAATTGAATCCTGCCCTAACTCTTCACTTCCCCACTGACAGGAAAAGAAGCTTAGCTCTCTACTTTACATGCATCTAAACTTTTATTTAGATACCCAAAATTACGTGTCTGAATCTGAGGGTGAACTCCAGTCAGCCAGTGTGATTTCAGTGCTCACTGGACTTCACTGACCAATTTTGGTGACTTGGAGCTTGTCTCTGTCAGTGACTAAGTGAACGTAGAAGCAGAGTCAGTGACAATGTGAATTATAGATGCAAAAGGTGATTAAGAAACATTTTGCATTTGTGTAACTAGGATGTAGCACACATGTGAAATAAAACTTTAAAACTTAAAAATGTCTTTGAGTTCTTTCATCTCTCTTTGAAAGCCTTTTTTTTCCCCCCTTAGGTCCATCTCTCATAAGCATATTAAAACACCACAAGCAAACGAATAAGATAACTCACTGATGAAATGACTTGCCACATAAGCGCCCTCACTCCGCAGGAAACCTCGTCATGACTTTGCCGTGCCTACACATTAATGAAAAAATCTCGTGTTTTGTAAATAAGCTCTGCAAAGTCTGGTGGAAAAGTGCTTTCTTCCTTGTTTCATCAATAAAGTTACTATGTGACTTTTAAAAAATTCCACTGCACTAGGAAAATTTCTGTTTCCTTTTATGTCCAGATTTAGCAAGTTTTTCAAAGCCCTTCTTATTAAGAAAAGTTGTGGCTGGAAACATGGATAAGTAGCTACAACGATTCCAGAAGCTATAAATATTCAGGTTATGATATTCAAAAAATTATCCTCTCTGAGGTGGGCTTTATTGTCTCCTAGGGCCCACCTGCAGCTAGGTAAGGGCCTCCCAAAGTGAAGTGGATGGCCCTAAATGATCATAGGTGGTTTTTAAAAAATAAACACAAAATTAGTTTCACACCTACTTAGACAGTTTAGAATTTTAATGTGCAAAGTCTGCCAGGGCTTTGCAGTGAAAATAAGGCCATGCATTCAAGCTCCCTGAAGCCAATCAGAAAGCTAGGCTGAGTACTACCCATTTTGCAACTAGGAATCACTGCTTCATTCTAGAGCACATCATTAACAAACAAACTGTTACTTTGATCACATTTTAACATTTAGAAGCTCAAAAAAAGCCTAACAACATTTTAAAAAAGAATGTTCTGGCCTCAAAAACACCAAGAGTTGAGATCTGTTTCATGTCACTGCACGCAATCTAGCACGTAGCAGGCTTTTCCAAATTTTTCTGAACGTGCACCCCCACCACCCGTCCTCCTTCCTGCTGAGAGGCTCCCTCTAGGCATATTTTGATACATTTATAGTTTTACTTGTGACTTCTGGGTGTCTAGTAGTCCTGGCACCGGTCAAAATCTTTATACCTGGAATCGCCAGCCATACAACAGCTCAGTCCTGCCTCCTGAAAGGTGTCCTGTCTGGCCACCCACCTTCCCCTGACATCTCCAGGGAGCAGCAGCTGACAGGCAGCCCGAGCACTGCCCCTTGTGCTGCACGTGCAGCCCGTCCAGCATGTCCTGCATTTATCTTGGATTTATTCCACATCTCCCAGAAACCCCTTACACACATCTCTGATTTGGAAAAGCTCTAGGTATGACTGAGTTTTAGTCAAACTGGCTTTAGAGGAGGGAGGGATGGATAGGGGTATGTTTCACTGGTTTATATCAGCTTTTCTTATGTCATTCAACACTGGACAGTGCTTTTTCTTACTGGAGCTCTGGTATTCTAAGTGATTTAACTCTACCACCTCTATTTTACCTTCGAAGGAGTGTGACGAGGCAGCCTCAGATTGTGCAGTTTTCCTATATTGCCTGTAGATCCTGAATAGGGATCAGCCCTCACTGTGGTTGTCATTTGTTTGCATTTGTATGAAAGAACATTTATTCATCCTGAAAGAGCCTTGCCAATTAACTCTGGATTGTTTCAGTTTGCTTTTTCCATTTGCTTACAGTGACTCGTAAGTCCCAAAAGATATGAGTTTAAGATAGCAGGATAATTCTGTTGCTGTTTTTTGTGAGTACATTTTGTAATAATGGGTTTCAGTCCCACAAAGTTCCTGCCCAGCACCACATACAAACAATACCACATTATTRATGCCCTCATAATTAAATTCATTAAAAAGGACTAAAGTGCCCAAAGTCCACCTACCTAAGTTAAATCCAGTTAACTTAGTTAGTCAATGAAGGACAGGTGTCTTAAGAGGACTCCACCATGGCCAGCATATTATTCATACAGGGAAATAATTTAGGAAATAATACATAATAATTTAGGGGAAAAAACCAAAATTCTTACACTGCCAGACAATCTTGGCACTGCCCCATACATTCCCGATTACCATAAGCAACATAATTCATGAGCACTAATTAACTCTTTGGCTTTCTTTTGAAATGAAACAACTGGTTCTCTGTGACATCAGACTTGTGAGCCATCCTGGGCATATACAACTTGGGGATCACTCCCACCAGCCCGCCATCTCTACAGCCCTGTAGCAGTGACACAGCTATTTTGCACCAGCTGGAACAAATGCCTTTTGCTGTGTAGACACAGTCTCTAAGGACAAAGGTGTCCCTGAAACATTTCCTGTCTTTGTTCATTATCTGATCCCAGCTACTTAGAGTCTGTGAGCCAGAATTATTTACAGTTTTTCCTTCACTAAGCTTCTAATGATGATAGCGTTACACCACGTTTATATAATAGCCTATATCCAGGTCTAGGGTGGCTAATTTAAGAATCCAGCTCTAGGGCACCTGGTGTGTATCCCCACAGGTGAGCAACACAGTCCTGATAAATGATGTAACATGCTTCCCTCTTCTCTCAGTGAAGAGGCATGTGCACCTATGAAGAGTTCCAGAAGACAAACCAAGCACCCTAAGCACTTTCTTTACACAGACTGAACAAAGAGTCAATGTAAATGCTGTGTGACTCTTCCCTACTGAAACCCAGGTCATATCCCATTCTTCCAAGAAGAGAACCCACATTCAGAAAGACGTGGGGGTTTTGCACAGCATTGGAATTGTTACAACATGTGCATCATCAAGACTCTACTCATGATAAAACATTTGTGAAAGCATCACCTATTTCATCATAATGACCCAGCTGAAAAGAGCAGGTTTAAATAGAACAGATTAAAGTGCTAGTTTTTCTTTCTAGCTTGCCTACACTAGCAACCACACCATCATAATTTCTGTGGGAGATAGAACTGCACTAGCACTGTAAAGGAAATGTAAAATTACTTAAGAAGCTATGATTTTAATTACATTCAGTGGAATGGGGAAGAGGGCAGAGTAGGAAATAAAAATACAAAGGGAGTATAAATAGCATTGCCTCTTAGGACAGTACTATTTATCTTAGTCTGGGTATAAAGTTGCTTTATTTTCTTAACTTCCTCCTTTGGAAAGCAGCCACTAAATTAAAAGGAAATGTGGTTTTCTAATGCAAGGATGATTTTTTTTCTCTAATTTATAAAACTGGAGAACCCAAAGCAATGACTAATTTAAAAACCAAGTTGGAGAAAGATTTAGCTGATTCCAACTTCTTTTTTAAAAAAAGGCAGGGGGAAAAAAAAGAAATAAGGAAGGAATTCCTTTCCAAATAAAAAGAATTCAAATTAATAGTGATTATTAGGAACAATTTCCCTTTCTCATGTATTCATTTTTCAACTGTTTTTGTCTTTCTCACATTCAGCGGCAAAGTTGTCACTGAGACAAATAACACTGAAACTGATGTCTACTCATAATGTAAAGTGCTACTCATTTTCAATAAGGATATCATAATTCCCTAAATAGCTACCTAGAAAAAGAAGCAAAGAAGAAAACAGACTTTGTTATCAATTCCTTAAAGAAAATATGTAAACCTGTGATTAATGAGGAAGTGTATGCCATGTTTGCTTAAACACACAGCCTTTTTGTGGCTGTAGACACTACAGGATAGCCAAGTGGGTGCCTGGCTTCCATGCCAGAAGCAAATTCCCCATAGGCCCTGGGCTGTGATTCCCAGCAGCAAGTGGACATGTTTGGTACCTGAGGGCATCTCAAATAGCTCCAAATGGCTTTGTTTGAAACTGGACCTCTCCCACAGGGTCTTCATTCCCCATCCTTATTTTTGAAAGCACTACTTAACTTCTTCCTTGAAACCCAGTACTTTATTTGTACCTCAGGCTCATTCAGCACACAATATTCTAGTGTTATGATAGCACAGGTGACAGCTGTGTCTCTGCTGCTAAATCAAAAGCCATTTGACACTGATTGGTCTGGGCCCTCCTGAGGAAATTGGGAAAACCTGGGAGACAGGTAGTTGGAGCAGTCCAAAACACAGTCAAAGAGCTGGTTGTTAAGCAGGGTGGATCATCACAGATCCTGCACTCAAACCCACTACCTAACCTTTCTACTGGAGCAGTGTGAGCACACACACACACACACACACACACACACACACACACACACACACACACACATGTGCACCCCTGTGTATCTAGGCACACACACACAGAGGCAAGACCCAAAGACTTCAAAACTTGTTTGAAGCTTCATGAAATACTGTTGCTGTACTGAGCTGTGATATCTCCATAATAACATTCTGGGCTGTCATGATGGTGAAATTCTAAAGCTGTTTGATCCACAGAGCACTTAAATCCAATTGTTGTGTAGGAATGGATGTTTTCTCTCTAAAAGGCAGAGAAATGTGTTGTTTTAGGGTGGACATGAAGCAGACTTCAGGAAAGAGAAAGAAGAAAATAACACCTTGCCTCATCTACCTCTGTAGTCAGTGGAGGCCAAGTCTGCTGAAGGGATATCCAGCCCTACCATCCATCCACAGCTTACTACATACTGAACACACATCTGAAGATGCCTGTCTCCCCCTGATCTCCTGGTCTGTAACTTTAAACCAAGGACCTGACTTTTGGATGAATAAAACAGGTGAAAGAGTTGCCACATGTGACTCCATTTGTCTGTTGATGAAATTGCCTGAAATGTTTAGATCAGATGAGACCAAAAAAAGCAAATCTTCCTGTGGATCTGGGCCTTTGTGGAGCTGCACCGGGTGCAGATGCACCGGCACCAGCAGCAGGAGCTGCAGGGGTCCCTGAGAGGGGCAGCCAGGGCTGACCCATGCTGGATACAGATAGTTCCAGATGGCTCCAACCAACCCACCACATGGCACAGCTGAGCCCTGTAGCCAAGGTGGTGGCACCTCATGGAAAATATATTTAAGAATGGGGAAAAAAACGCAGAACTCCAGAGAATGGAGAAGGAAATGGAAAGAGTGAGAAACCACAGTGGTAACGCTAAGGTTAGAGGAGGGGAGGACATCCCCCCGAGATTCCCCTGCAATTAGCTCCCCAAGGAGACCATCGCAGGGCAGGTATTTCCCTGCACTATACTTGAACAGGCTCCTGAAAGGAACTGCAGCCTTTAGGAAGGACCTATGCTGGATGAAGGAAAAAGTCTGAGGAGTAAGGAGTGGCAGGAAGGAGCTGTCCCCCATCCCCTTGTGCAACTCCTGGGAAAGGAGGTAGAGGAGTTGGGAATGGAGGAGTGAAGTTGAACCTGAGAGGAGGGGGAAGGTGTATTAGTTTCAGTCTTTCTCACCCTTCTATTCTTTCAGACTGGCAATAAATAAAATGAATTTTCTCCGTGTTGAGTCTGTTTTGCCCATAAAAGTAACTGGTGAGTGATCTCCCTGCCCTTATCTGAGACCATGATCTTTTCCATCCTATTTTCTCCCCCCTGTCCTGTTGAGGAGGGGGAGTGAGAGGGAGGCTGGGTGTACATCTGGTAGGTCAGCCCACCACAGGAGGTTAAAGTGTTCATACCTGTCATAAAACATAAGTAATTCAGAATCCTTCAAATTCTTACTGATCTAGCAGCAGAAAACAAATGTAAAAGCCCCTGTAAGAACATAGATGGAATTCGCATGCTCTGTGCTGGTTATAAAGTGATGGGATACAGTGCCAGGAGGTGGAGCAATCAAGAGTTAGAACAGTCTGTGCCAAAACACTGGCCCAAACCATTAAGTGCTTCTTGTTTAACACTGAAAATTTCTGTAGTTTTAGGAAGAGAACATTATAACCCACTTTCCTCAATATGCTGGAGCTCATCCTCATTTTCATTAGGCCCATTCACGATTGCAAGATAAATAGAAGTGCCATAAATAGAACTGTGTTGGCATAAACATAATTTCTGCACTTGGCACTTGACTTAGGTAAACAACCACGCACTTCCAGTGAGCCTAAACTTTGGAGCCTCATCATTTCACACTGTCAATGGAGTCTTCTACACTTAGGCAATTTAAATCTGAGGCAGAACTGAATTGACCACTGGAGTTGTCTGCTTTCCCCACTGATTATAGAACGAGCTTTGCACAAGATCACTCCTCTGGCACTCAGGGTGGGGAGTCAGGTCATGATTTCAGCTGCAATGTGCCCTTGGGACACACCCAGGGCCTCCCAGGCCAAGCAGATCCCCAGTGCACCACTATTGTGCACGGCAGCAGAGCAGGCTGGCTCTCACACTGCTGACATGGATAGTAGTGAACCACAACACACCAGCTGACAGCAGAATTTCATCTCTGGGAGGGGCAGGTGTTCCTGCCCCCTTTTTTTGCCTCCCACTGGCGTCCCAGAGCAGCAGGAGCCAAGACTTGTACCTTGCACAGAAGTAAGAGACCAGTTGCAAGACAGCAATTCCTTGCTGCCTGGAACAGAGGGAGATGGATGTCATCTTCAGAGCCTGTCAGTAGYTGTGGTATTGGGTTCTCCAAGGTTTCCCACCAGTTCTGTCAGTGATGTTAATTTGAAGGTGTGGATGTTAACATAGAAGTCATTTACAAGATGGCATCTCCGAAGTCAGCTTTCAAATGTTACGGTTTGCTGAAATAATAGAATGCACAAAGATTAAGGAGTGCAATCCCACGCAACTTTCTCCTAGGACAAGAAAAACCACAAGCAGTTTTAGAGAATAATAAAGATGTAATTCAGGATCTAAGAGTTGGTTCTCTGTCATAACTGAAACTCCTATGCCTAAGTTGAGTCCATGTGAACATGCGTGGGACTGACAATAAATTCAGCGTGCCTGGGCCATCTGTGGAAGGTACTGGAGTGTCCTGTCCATACACAGCCAGCTGCAGAACTGGAGACATGAACAAGACATGACATTTATTTGCAAAGGAAATAATTTTCTTGCACTGAAAAACACACCCCTAAAGTTTGAGCAATGCATTTGTGATTTTTACCTTGCTGTGTAACACCAGTTTGTGAGTTAACTTCTTCCACAGAGTTTGCAGACTCCTTCAATGGCAGTGCTGTTCCAAGTGAAGCATGCAGTGAATAGTAAATCATTAATTCTTCATGGTTCATATTTGCTGTCTGCTTTACTGCATATAGTTTGATATAGTTCGTTCCAATAGACTTAATGCTTTCATTAGGAGTCACATGCTGGATCTTTATCTGAACTATTATCACAGTCCAGACATAGCATTACAGCCTCCCTTTGTAAGCCAAAGTTACAGAGTTCAGAAAGGCTTAAAACTTAATAAATACTATGGGTTTTATGGTAATGGAACAGCTGCAGTGGCAGACTGACACACACACCCTGACTGAGCCTGCCTAGTTGCTGTAAACAGGTGCACCTAGAGGCTAAATCTCTTATTTTTTTTTATCCATGACACTAATTTCATTGTCAAAGTCTAGCTTGACAATTGTGTGTGTGTTAGGATAATGTAAAGGAATCCAGACACATGTGGTGAACAAAATTCCTGGCTCTTGCAAAGGGGGTAATTTTTTAAATTGAAACTGCAGTTATCATTGTACAGATAAAACAGCCGGCTACTTGTAACAAAAAATAAAGAAATCTTTTGTTATTATTGGAAATCATAGGCTGTATGATATGGGGAGACTGCCCTCAGAATAATAAAAATCACCACAAAGTGGTATGAATTATGGTACATACTGTTCATTCTAGGTACATTCCAGGAAGCTCTAAACCTTTACTTTAAATTTTCAGACATAGCCTGGGATCAGATTCATATGTGCTTTGGAAAAACTAGCTTTTCACTGTGTTAAAGTGCATAAGTGGGAAGGCAGAAGCATTTGAAAACTTCAGCTCAAGTGCCTTAGATCAGATCACTAGGCCTGTGGCTAACCTACTCAACCACACGAGAAAAACTTTGCTCCTCCTCACTGCACATTAATCTGCTTACTTCTTGGAAGATAATCACCATGATCAGGATCAACAGTAAATAATTGCATTTGGCGTTCCCATTTGTTGACACCTTCCATAGGGGATGCAGTGAATTTAATTTACATTGGATGAATTACCTCTCACACAAATTTTTTTTTCCTTCCAGCCACTTTTGGAGAGTCTGCTTAACAGGATGCGATGTCCCAAAAAGCGCAAGTGAAGTCTAAGTAGGTTACTGTGGAACAAAAAACTCTTTGCGTCATAATCACACTTTCTGTAGGCTAATGACCTCAGCTGAGAAACAAATGATATGAGCTTGGGTAAAGTCCTGTGTTAATACAGCCATAATTCTTCCCATAACCCAGCAAGAGTATCCAAGGTGGCTTTCAGTATCTCTGCATGACACTGAACTGTGCCATAGGTACCCATCCTCAGCCCATGGCTTTTAAACGGGGAAGTTTCCCTTGTTTCAGGTAATAGAGGGCTTTTTCACATCCATGTGAAAGATCCCATAGAATATAACAGAGACTAAGCCAATATAGGTGTAGAGAAATGTTCTGTGGAAATTAATCTAGAATTAAATCCTTTCTGAAAGTCTGTAAGCCATCCAATAAAATTCAATACAGATTACAACTCTGCTTTAGAAATTGATGAGTTAATTGAAAGGTGGAGATTCGCTTTAAATTCCATATGGTTTCCCTCTTGTGACTGGAAATTGTGTAGAAACAGAGGTATGTCTCTGTAGGATTCATATTCTCCCAGCCAGACACTGAACCCAGATTTTCCAAAGACAGGTTTTGTCCCCCCTCTTTTACACAGCATTTCTTGGCTTTTAAATTGGCAGCTGTGACCTGAGCGTTTATGGAGATGTAACAATCAGGCTTCCTCTGATAGCTGGAAAAGTCATCTTTACTTGCCTTCAAGAAATCAAACTTTCCAGGCAATTTCCGCATAGTGAGACAAGCTATGGACTTGTAATGTCTCAAAACTGATTTAGAGATATTTCTAAGACAATGCTCTTAATAATTGTCAAGCAGAGGTTTTTTGCATAAAGGCCAGTGGAGGGTGTCCAGCTGGGTTTGAATTTCCTTGTGTTTAAGTCCAAAAAGTTCCACACATTTTTTAGAAACTATCAAACAGTGGTTGGCTGTCAGATTTGATAAAAGTTTGTTACCACATGTGCTTAGTATATGATCCAAAACAGGAAGCACCACATCCGATGAAGCAGATGACAAAGTGCCAGCAGCAAATATCTGGAATATGCATTCCTCAGAAAGAAAAGATATTTTGCCATTGGGCAATAGTTCACAAAAATTAGCTGCAATTGTCTCCTTTCACTTGGTGCTCTGCAATTCAGATATTTGAATTGTTCTGAGAGCCTTCTCCACACCCCTTGAAATTACTGAAGGAAATGGTAGTGATTAATCTCTTCTTCTGCCAGTTTGTCAATGAATGAAGAATAGAATTTTACTTTAACATGTCTTCAGTGTGCATTGCACATTTACTATTTCAGTATGGGTTGTAATTCAGGTTTATTTCAGGCAAATTTTTAAAACATCTATGTTTATTTATCAATCTTTAAATGCTTTAGCCTTCCCTATAACCCCTATCTCACAAGGCAAGATTACAATTTTTGTGGCACCTTCAGAGATTGGTAAGGCCCAGCAGCTTTCAATGCTTCTCTAATGTCTTATGTGTCTTAAGGTCAGTCCCTTGCTCTCTTCCTTATAGAAATTAACATTTTGATTAACATCACACAAGAGTGTTTTGGAAACACTTGACCCTCCTGTGACTTTCTTTCATCAATGTTCTAAAATATTGGTCTGGTACTTTCCATTTCTGGTCCTGACAAAATGAACCATATTAACATATTAGCATGTATACATTGTAGGTATTTTTTGTTTATACGTAATTATTGCTTAGGTATAATAGGGACAAAAGTCCTAGACATAGAAGTGACAAGGAAAGTGAGGGGCCATCTATAAAACTGTGGTTTTTATAGATGCCAAGAGCTTTGGCTCTTTGCAAAGAACTGGGTCCACACAACTGGAGCACCCAGAATGCAACTATTTATAATTCTCACCATTCTTTGGCTGTTTGTTTTTTAAATGTAGAGGGCCTGAATTTGACCACATCCAATTCCTTCCTTTATGTTACCAATGCTTTTATCTTCAGTATTCTCTTGTCTCAGGTTTGCATTTCAGTAAGGATCCATTGTTGGTTTACCCTGTTATTTCCAGTACTTCCCTTATTTTATTCCACTTTCCCTGCTTCTTTACAGTCCTTATCCAGATCTTTTGTGTCCAAGCCTGTTAGACAGCTATGACAGTATAGCACTAACAAGAATATAACATGTAAATAAGTCTGTTTCCCAGAAATTACTGTATTTCTTTTGGCTGCTCTGTGGCATGACAAACCTAGTTCTACTGGTGCCACCTCAAGTGAAGGGTTACTGTGTTTGCTTTCCCTGCAGCCAATGTAAACCAGAAGCAAATTAGAACCGTTAGCCTCACTAATGGAATTGGCAATACTCGCCGACAGTAGCAATGGGAAAGGCAAGTGCAATATGTGAAAATGCATGTGACACAGCTCCTTTACAGATCAAGATGTGACTCACAAATTTTGGAGTCATGAAACTGGCAGCAATATAGCCTCATCAAGAGAAAAACAAACTCTCAAGGAGAGATTCTATTACACAGTAAGATCTAGTTTTGAGGCTGGCTTCTATAAATTGCTTCTTTTATTTTTCCTCAGTTCCTGCAGGAAGACTGCCTGGCTGCAAGATAAAGAAAAGAATAATAAGAAAATTTATCTTAATTACCCAGAACTACCAGAAAAGTTCCTGTCCATCTCCAGGCTGGATTTTCATCTCTATTTGAGAACTCAAGCAGACTGCTCAGAGGTTCAGCCACCAGCTCTAAATGATTACCACAGAAACAGGGCTCCATTTGAAATAAATGGAACAGCTGTCTGTATCGCCTCAGCTATAAAAGGGACTGAATTTCAATAAAGAAACACAAATAATGAAGTACTTTCTTGGACTATAGTAGGATGCAATTGGGAGCTTTTCCCTTTCAGCCTCCTGGTTCCCCCTGGAGCTTAGAGACCACCTGTTCCAAGGAGCTTCTGGGATTGAATGGCTGGAAGGTGGATTTCCTTATGAAACAAAACCAAAAGGCATGGAGGATGCCAGCACTCCAGAGTCAGGGAAGGCTTGCTATTGTTGTTACTTCGATTTTTGGTGTATTTTTTGCTTCAAATTTAAGGGTGATTCCAGCTAAATATTATGCTCTTCCTCAGTGCTTGTAGTTTTTTGGGGGGAGGGGTGTTGATCTGTCCTCATGCTTGCATTTTTAAATCTATTTTTAAAAAAGCTCACTGGAATAGTTTTTCTTCTAACAGACAAGGAGTAAGAAACAAACCTGCTAAGAGGTTTTCCCCTGACTCTCATTTACACTGAGCTGTTTTGAGCCATCTGACTCATGTGCCAATGCCTAGGCCAGTGGAAACACCTGCTTTCTAAGGCACAGAATATTGCCATATACCAGTTAGTTTTGCAGCCTGACACAAGCATGTATTTTGTCATGATTTTAGATGAAATGAAATCTTCATGTTTATAAGAAATGTTTGGATTACTTCTGGGCTGGGAGGAAGGATTAGAGAGGAATCCTTTCGAGCACCTTTCTTCCCTTTCAGCTTTCTGCTGACCAGGGGTAGAGAGCCTGCATGATACAGCATAGCCTCTGCTGTAAGTATAACAAGTGACAAACTGTGACCCACCTCTGCTTCTTTTCTCACCAAGAAAGGTGCAGTCTAGGGTACATTTGACATCCAGAGAAGCACCTCTGGGAGACAGAGTGACTCCAAGGATRTTCATTACTATGTGCTTTTTGCAGTTGATTATGAATTTTCAAGGGAAAAATTCCACATTCTGGATGAGGAAGAGCTGGCTATACTGTTTAAACAAAAACAACTTTTGGTTTTCTCTTTAAAAAAAACCAAACCTCTTTCAAAACATCCATGGATGTTTCATTAACATATAAACCTAATTTTTAAAGTGTATTAAAAGCGTTAACACAGCGCCTGCTGCCAGAAGAGCCCACTGCAGTGCTGTTGAGGGAAGGAGGACAGCATCGTTATTTATGAGCGTCTGCACTCTCTCAGCCTTTCATGAAACCCTAATTTTATCTGGCAGCTCTTAAGAATCTCTGAGAAACTGGGTCCTTTGTTACTGCTGCATCCATCTAACTTCTGCACCTAAAAAGACATGGGCACTTTTTTCATAAATAAAGAAGTCCAAACATTCTGACATTAATGTCACACTACTGTTTTAGGCCCTAAACATTCAAGCTCCTCTCTCTGGGCAAGCACCAACAAGTGCCCCTTTTTGCTCAACTTCCAACTCTAGCTTTTACAATAGTTTTGCTGAGAACAGAATCAGGCCTCAGTCATCTGTTTTCATTGGGGGAAAAACAAGACAAAACAAAACAAACAAAACCCCTTTATTACTCTTTGACAGGAGTAGCGTTAAGCCCAAGGGGGTTATTTTTCTTCCATTAACTTTTTCTAACCTCATCCCTCCCTCATTTTTTTTCTCAGATTTACTCCCAAACAGTTCATGCATATGTGTGCATGTGCCTGTGTATCTGTCTGTGGGTGCATGTGTGTGTACGTGCACATTTATCCTTGTAATGAGAAGGAATCTATCTGTTCAGATAATTTGCTGTTGTTTGCAACATGATACAGCTAGTCCTTTTGACTTCAGTGTGAATAAACAGTCTGATCCTGTAAAATAGGCCTTTTCTCTCCCGAGAGCTTGTTCCAAGATTGCGGAACCCAGGCTAGCAAAGAACATCTGCAACAGTTAGTGGAAACCCGTAAGAATTCTTGTGAATAAATAGATTGGAAACTAAGCTGGAAATTTCTCAGTGAGATATAAATTTCAAAAAATGAAATCCAGTTGAAGTACCCAGATTCCCTGGGAGAATATAAGTCTAGCCAACCCAAGTYTAAATACATGTGGTAGTGATCACTGCATGCTGTTTCCAGTTTATCATCAAAAACAATCATAGCAAAATTATTGTCATTCAAATTTAGCTTCTAATAAAGAAATGTTACAAACCTCCTTTATAATGAAGATATTTGTTAGAAAAAGATGAAACAATGCATTTTTTTAAAACTTCCTCTGTAGTTTTTTTTCACTCTTGACAGATATCTTAGATGGATATGAAATTTGTCAGTAAGGGCCACCAATGAAGAGCAATACAGATCAGGTAGATTTAAGGGTTGTAATTCAAGTTTTACTTTGGTCTAGTTTTCAAAATATTCATGGTGGTAACTCTTTGTAGATTATACTCAGTGAAAAACTTTTCAAAGGCTGAGATCTCTTAACTCTTTAGACTTTCACTTTTATACTCTCTTTCCTTAGAGGTGCCTTCTTCATTTCATTTGCATGCTCACACTCACAGTTATTAAGCTAACAAAGTCCTTAGAGACTGTCTTCAATTGTTTTGATGCTTAACACTGGCAGAGTGTTATAAAGCAAAACATTTGAGTTATATAGATTATAAGATAATAGATACGAGTTACCAGCTTCGTGGGAAATACTTCACCCTTACAAAAAAAAGGCAATATTGTTTGGCTTGATTTAGTATAGCTTTGGTACGTTGAATAAATCATTTGCAGCTGGCTTAGCCCTGCACATGCTCTGGGGTTGAGGAACACATGCATGTTATCAATTCATTATTTATGCTGCAGTTCGTTACCACTTATGTGCTGGACAGCGACATCGCTGTCTACTCTACATCTGAGGGTGTAACAGTAATGGCAAGAAATATCAAGCTGTTGGGAAGAAAGCAAAAGCTAGACTGTGGTTGGATTAACATTTGATTGCCTAAACAGTACAGCTTTGAAAGCATGGGAAAATTTGCCTAGTGAGCAAGCTGGATTTTTTCAAAAAACATAAATCCTGCCAAGCTCCCAAACCTAAGGGGAAAAAAAGAGCTTGTGGAGAACTTTAATTAAAGTAAGTGGAGAAAACTCCCCTCCTTCTTCTGACAAAAACATAAATATGCTATTTTGACTCTGTGCTCCAACTGGTTCCTTTTTCTCTACCACCAAAAAAAAGCTAAGGAAGACATTTTCACAAGTGTTTTCTAGTGTTCCAGTCCCTATTTCTCCTTTTTTTGCCTATTATGGTGAAGAGGACTAAGTCTGTTCAAGAGAATACTGGCCCAAATTGTTCCAGAAGACCTAGTGTTTCTCATAAATATGCGCATGTACCAAGTGTTTACTCAGTTTAGTCTACTTTGGAGGCAATATGAAGTTTTCCCCCACTCTTTGCTGTATGGATACAGACTGCTGAAGTGACTGTACTAAGGATGCCCTCTACTGAGAAAAAAAGGATAGGAGTCTAAATATGAGAGTTAYAGAGAATCTTCACTAGCTACTACAAGTAATAAAATACTGCTTGCTTTCAGGTGTAGAGAACATTGATCTTTATTTCATTTTTCAATATGAGAACAGTTCTGATGAGCATGTGGACAGACTTGGCTACAGAATTATAATTTATAGCTGTACCAGCAAATTAAACTGGGCCAGAGAATGTTCCTGAGCAATTTGTCTTGATCATCAGCATTGTTCAAATGCTGGAAGGATTTCCACACATCTTTGGATGACATCAGTTAGCAGCTTCCTGAACAAATTCTGGGTATGGCTTGGCAGATGTCCATCTTGAATCGAGTGGAGCTGGCCACCTCATTTTGGGTGGCCAAGGCACTTAAATACTATAGATACACATTGCTCTATACTACTAGCTGGGATCATGGAGCATAAACCTAGGCAGATTTAACTTGTTGGTCAGTACAGATGTAGCCTTAGAAAACAGGGATACAGGGAGCAGGATAAGATCGACTGCTTTTTGCAGTGGGGTAGATCATGCATGACAAATGCTCAGTGCTCCTGACAGATGTTTGTCTGTACAGTTCTCAAAAACCTCTGGGGACAGAGATCACATAATCACCACTGACTGCTCATTTAATTGATAATCATACTTGGTTTTATTCAAATCTAACCTAAATACACCCTACAGCGATGTTAGGCAGCTATTTCCCTATCCCAGTGGGCTAAGGAAAGACTATGTTTCTTTTCTCTTTGCAGCTACCATTTAAATATTTGGGATGACAATATATGGTTTCAGTGTTTTCTTCTCAAGATTAAAAATACTCAATTATTTTAAAGTTTTTTGTGGGTCATCGTTTGCAGGTCTCTAACATCACATACATATATGAGGTGATTAAGTCAACATACTGACAACTAATAGAGCACAAGAAAATTCAGCCAGAAAACTGACTCATCCTCTGTTGTCAATGTAAAGCCATACCCAGCTCCTGAAGCTGAGTCATCTCATGCAAAAACAGCTAACTGAGGTATGATGGGAGTGTTCTGAAGATACCTGTTTCTTACTACTGACAACAGAATCAGTCCAGGTCTACTAATTCCTACTGGGATGCTTTACAGAGTTGCTAAAACAAGAGCCAGAGAAAGAGAGTTGATCTATTGTCACTGTTAGTGCCAAAACGTCTGTCAGCAAATCCTGAATTTCTGAAAACCGCAACACCTGTGTGGCATGTTCCTGTAATAGCCACCACAGGCCCAAACAGAGACAAACAGCTTCCTGGCAATATAAATAATTTTATTCTTGTTTATATGCTTTTGTGATCAATAGTTTTCTTACAATCGGCTAGCACATGGGCTGCAAACATTTATGGGAAAGCTGGAAATGCTGTGTATGTTGGACAGGAGGATGTGATCACCACAATATTTTTGTTCAGAGGAGTCTTCTGAGGGAAAAAGAAACATTCTGTCAGAATGTGGTCTATCTGGTCTTCTTATTATGCACAGGGTGACATACAAAGTGTATGACACCACTGACCATTTATGAATGCACGCTCAAAAGTGACTGGCTTCATTGAGCCCATTCTCAGAGAAGTATCCAAAATACATCCTCCAACATTTTATCCTCTCTTCGCCATGAATAGGAGACTGATATAACTATGAGCTCTCTTCCTGGAGCCTGAATATCTTCTGCAGTAGTAAGGAAAATATTTGTAGTGGAAAGCAAAGCATTTGTTTTTTCACCAGAAGGAATGTAATACTGGGAAAATTATTTTTTAATTTATATTGCCCACATGCATTATTTACCAAGTTTTCTCCACTCTGTCAAAAGGAAGCCCTATTTTACTCCAAATTTCTGTGTCAAAAGTGACCTCTCCTTCTTTAATGTTGGAGGAGGGAGCCCACCAATGTATTTTCACTGATACAATCTGGTCGCTCTTCTGAGTCCCCCAGCTTTTCAAGGGTCTTTGAGGTTTTTCCATGTCTTTTGATCCCAGAAAAGATGGAGCCAGACATGCAAATGCTTCCCATCACTTGATGTCCTAGCCACTGTTATCTGAAYTCCTTTGAAGCTGAGAACCTGACGCTCTTATCTGTGCCATTGTCTCACCTTTACTGTTAACTTCTGCAGCCTTTCCTTTTAGAGTTTCCTTTGCCTTCACAAAGCATTCAGACAGGCACCAGTAGGAGAGAAAGCAGAACCACACAGAGCCCCTGAAAGATTGCACATTTTTCCAGAATTGCCACAGAGGCCATTCCAGGGCATGGAGGAACAGTGGGGTTTTTAAGAGAGTCTGCCCAAAATCTCATAAGAAAGTGATTCTTGGTGACTATGACAAATCACACAGGGTGCATGTTGGATGATATTCCCTGATTTCACCAGTGTGTGCCTGGAAGCTGCAACACAATGGAGTGAGACTGCAGGTCCCCAGAGGCTGAGGCATTCTCCCACCAGGGTCAGTGGTGACAAGGAGCCCTTAGGTAAAGTTCAGGTAATTCTTTTTGTGGAAAGATATTCTTAAATCTAAAAGCTATATGTCTAAAAACTGAATTGAAATCAATGCTGTGTTCTGACTTCATCAGTGCAGATTTTTCTGTATTCTCATGACATTCTCAGCATGTGATACAGAAATCTTTAGAGTTGTTTGAACGGTTGGTTACCTGATGAGGCAGCAAGGATCAAGRCTTAAGTATATATTTTGTACAGATTAGTTTTAAATTACTTAATGAAAGTGCCTAAATTTGGAGACTAGTGTCCCTTGCATTCCCCTATAGTCAATAGAGAAAACTAGAGAGGCTCTCCAAAATACTGTCTAGAAAATCTCTCTCTTTCTGAAGTAGTATTTTGTTGTAATGCTAATATATTAAAAAATACAGGTAGGACAATATTTCCAGACAGAGGTAATATCTATTATTTGATCAACTGATACAGGTGGAAAAATTAGGCAATCCTTTAGGTATAGAAACCTTTCTAAAGGTTGGAAAGGGAAGCAACAAATGCTTTGACATCTGGAATTGAAATTGAATAGTATATCCCTGTTAACACTTTTGGTATGAAAAGGAGGGAGTTATCAATATGAATTGTACTTAAAGGAAGGTATCCTTCAGAAAATACATAGTCAAGGAAGAGAAGAACTGGTTGCAATTGCTAGATTGTTTTGTTTTGTTTTGTCTTAATAGGTTTCAGTTTTGCTTCAAAGCCTTCACATAATAACAAAAAAAGGACTTCTTAGTACTCTTTTGTAGTACTAGCATTTTCCTAGTGAAAGCTGTAATCTCAGCTTTTTCTGGTTAGGACTGGAACATACAGAGAGAAATAACAGTAATCTCAGAAAAGAACCATATGAATATTCATATTTTTCTTTGGTAGAATAATAGAAAAGAACAGAGAATGGAAAAGTGAGAGCAGTTCTGAAAGAAATAAGTAATCAAGCTAAGACCTTTTTTTTTCGAAAAATAACCAATCAAGCTTTTGAAAGAAGATTTTTGCATTCATATAAAATATTTCAATTTCAAATGAAAGGTATTATTTGTAGTTTAGATAACTTTATATCCATTTTTCATTTTTTTTAATATTTTTCTTGTGGTTTGTTTAATTTAAGGCACTACTTAAAATAAAATATTGCTTCAAAGTGAAAAATTAAAAATATAATTGTAAATATGCCAAGAAATCCGTAGGTAGTCTCCTGATAGGTTTATACGGCAGATTAACATTATAACATATATTGTGTGATTGTTTATCTTCTTTACAGTTAGTCTGTTTTAAACTCCCATGTCAGCAGTCTTTTGCCATCTCTGTGAGATAGAAATGGACTTTATGTTTCTAGAAAACTCTGCCTTAAAAATTCCTGTTGTGTGTGTAGGACTCTTTGAAATTACAGGCATAAAAATGACTTGCTACAAGTCTTTTAATGGAACTTTTTTGGATGGAAACAGGTGATTAATCAAAAGTGAAACATTTCTGAGAAATTATATGACACTGACACAGTTGTGAAGAAGCACGCGTGGGTTACAGAATCTGCTGATTGTGAAAGTTTCCACCCAAAATCTGATTGTTCCTATCCTTTCACTTGCACTGCTGATAAGCTACCAAGTGGATTGCTGAGGAGCTGAGCCTGAAGGCTGCCTGCCTTTTACCAGCACACATGGTAGATAAATAAACAACACTGTGAAATACATTATTCTCAGACATTGGTGTCTCTGCCTGCTGCCACAGGGTTCAAATGCTGCAAGTAGTGTGTACCCAGCAGTGCTGCTCAGCTTTAGCCTCTCTGGAGAAGACCATGTCCACTTTCCTTATGTCACTAAGTTACTTCTGAGCCCCTTGTGTTTGCATATGTTCCTAAAGCACTACATGCTAAACACGTGCTGACCAATAAGCCCCGAAAATCCCTGGCACTTTACAGAAAAGCTAGGATTGCAATGGAGAGCATTACTTTGCAAAACTGTCCAAATGCCAGCAGGACTTTCATTGTTTAGACAAGAGAGATGGCAACACAAGGACTACCTTAAATGACCTCTCTTAAGTGGAGTATTTGCGTCTGTCACAGCAAAACATCAGTAGATCTTGAAAGCCAGGGGAATATCATTAATTTTAAACTGAACAGATGCACAGGCTAATGCAAGGTCAGAGACAACAGCACTAACACTGTAAGAAAAATCCAAGCTGAAGAAATGAAAAATAAAAGCCAGGTATCTTTCAAAGCTGGGTTTACAACCATAAGGGGAATTTATACAGTGGATGTGAGCAATGTATTTGGAGGGCAATATCATTCATTACACTATGAGAGAAAGCTCTCCCATGTTCAGTGTTAAAAATAAAGTAAAATCCCAACAGTATATGATCAAACCTGAATTTTTAGATTAGTTATTGCAAAGTTCCTGTTAGGAAAAATCAGAGGATGATTAATTTCTTTTCAAATCAGACTGTAAGTAAAGAAGACAAAAAAAAAGGGCCGTTGTAGAGAGGAAAGATGGATGTGTTCAGTTGTATAGACACAGAACAACCCATAAATGTAGTAAAAGATAATATGGTCTCCACAAAGTAAATTTTTTGAGACACACCATTGACGTAAAATATTTTTCAGCCCTTGAAGACATAACATCATTTTTGTCTATATTAAATGTTATCTTTTGGAAAAATAAGCTACCATCTGGCTTGTATTTGGTAACAAGCTTTTTCCAATGAAGGTAAACATTTTGATGGTAAGACAACTACCAAGGTCTAAGTAAATAGCCTTTTCTTCCCTGAGGAAAGACAATTGAGGACCATAACCAGTGAATTTGAAGAGTTGTGGAAGAAGACAGCAATATTCTGCTAAACAATATTAGCATTTCACAATAAACAATATAGAAAATCCATCAAATAAGAACAACATTTTGGGGAGAGAAAATGTACTGCAGTAAGGTCAGGACCATCATGGCCTGCTTGACTTAACAGAGGAGGAACAGTGTGACCATTACAATGCAAAGTTGGGAATGAGATACAACAAAAACATTATTGAAAAGGAGCAAAATTTAGTGCAGGAACCTCAGTCCTTACTTGTCCACAGATGACTCCACAGGTTGTGATTACTATAGTTCTCAGGCAGTAGGAGATGCAAAAGTGCAAATCAGTGTGTTGTGCATGTCCTACCAAAAACTAAGCATTCAAAAAGACAAACAATTTTGTTTATGGTGCTATGTTATAAAAATGTACATGACCATACCTGATAAAGCCACAGGTAGCTGAAACTGCCATGGAAGTCCCAAGAATGCTTACAGGAATACTTTTTTCTGTTATGCCTGTATGATTTGAAAATTGAGTACCCTTAAAAATGTTAATGACACAATAAAAGTTACAGAACAAAACTGCACTAGAATGGATTTTGCAGTCAGAATGTGCACCTAGAAATCAGATAACGAGAGAAAGAGAAGTCTGAGAGAGCTGGGGCTCTTTAGCCTGGAGAAGAGAAAGCTCAGAGGCAGGTGTAGATCTTATCTAATGTGATAAAAATATACATTGATATATGGATGCAGAAAAGGCAGCCAGACTCTTCCCAGTGGTGCCCAGTGATAGGACATGTGGCAATGGGCACAGGTTAAAAGACCTGAAATTCCATTTGAAAGAAAGAAAAAAACTTTTTTACTCTGAAGTTGATCAAACACTAGAACAGTGGTCCAGAGAGGTTGTGGAGTTTTGTCAAAGGTATTCAAAACCTGACTGGGCATTGTACCTAGACAATCTACTCTAGGTGACCATACTTGAGCAGAGGGTTGACTACATCATAGAATCACAGAATCACAGAATATGCTGATTTGGAAGGGACCCACCTTGATCAGTGAGTTCAACTCCTGGTCCTGCACCATCCCCAAGAGCCACACCATGTGCCTGAGGGCATTGTCCAAACACTTCTTGAACTCAGACAGGCTTGGTGCTGTGACCACTTCCCTGGGGAGCCAGTTCCAGTGCCCAACCACCCTCTGGATGAAGAACCTTTTCCTGATATCCAATCTCAATCTCCCCTGAGAGAGCTTCAGGCCATTCTCTCGGATCCTGTCACTAGTCACTACAGAGAAGGGATCGGTGTCTGCCCCTTCCTTTTCCCCTCATAAGGAAGTTGTAGACTGCAATGAGGTCTCCCCTCAGTATCCTCTTTTCCAGACTGAACAGGCCCAGTGACCTCAGCTACTCCTCTTATGCTTTCCCTCAAGATCCTTCACCATCTTTTTTGCCCTCCTTTGGACACTCTTATAGCTCAATGTCTTTCTTTTATTGTGGCAGCCAAAACTGCCCCCAGCACTCAAGGTGAGGCTGCCCCAGTGCAGAGCAGAGCAGGACAATACCCTCCCTTGCCCGGCTGGCGATGCTGTGCCTGATGCAGCCCAGGACATGCTTGGCCCTCCTGGCTGCCGGGACACTGCTGACTCAGATTCAACTTGCCATCCACAACAATTTTAAGAGCTCTCTTCCAACCTAAACCACTCTATGATGCTGTGACACTTTGAAATGGAGTGAGCAAGCAGTTTAAGCTGTGTGGACAATCAGGAGTATAACAGGGGCCTCAGTGCTTGAGATAGCCTTCTTTTTCATAGCAATGTAGAGGAAACCATTTTGCAAATAGTCTTTCTCTATATTCCGGAAAGGAAGGACATGAATGTCAATGAGTTAATTGCCCAGTAAGGTAACTAAAGRCAACAGCTCCAAGTTCAGACAACTGTGCCCTCAGACATGACATAACTAGAACTAATGCAATTACAACTGCCTAGCATGCATCACATCAAGCCACATCTAAATGGCTGATGGATGTTTGCCATAAAGCTTCCTGGTCATGCCACGCGACCTGCTGGAGCTCACAGCAACTTTATCACTGCTTGAGTAGGTTTCCCTTGCAGGACCTGGCTGTGTGAGAGGTCACATTCTTTGTAATTATGGCTGCTACTTTTCTTTCTACTACGAGGCTGACATGAGGATTAAGCCATGCTAGGCAATGGATGTGTGCTGCAGAAACGTTTGTTCAACTCTCCACAGAAGAGTCCACGAGCAATTAAGTCCTTTCTTTTACTCTGTTTATCCACACATTTTCCATCCGGATTTCCCAATAAAGGATGATGGAAATCATGTATTAAGCTGGTTATTTGGTCAGTACTTCCTATCCAACGAATGTATACAAAATCCAAAATCAGACTCATCACAGCCTACCTCTTCTTCCCGAGGAGATGTAGAAAGGGAACGCAGGTCATTTATAAATTTGTCGAATTGACAGTGATGTCAGTTATTGTTATTTCTATATTTCATTAGGAATAACAGCTATGAGGGAGCAGGAATGTAGGAGACACATTTATAACACAGTAGATTCATCATTTCTACTATTGGTGGAACAGCTTGCAAACCATTTTCATGCAGGAGTGACCAATCCACTTTCAAAGAGCTTAAAGTGTTCATTATTCTCCATCTAGTGACTCAGAATTTTATTGATGTGGCTGTATACTGTACCATTTCAACATGGGCTATCCTTCAACTAAACACCCAGTTAAAGCTTTCATACTCACTGAAATTTTTTTAATGGGAGCTGAATTGGAAGTTCTCAAGCTTCTTCCTGTGATCAAAGATCCACAAGCACTTTTCTTTTTTTTTTTTTTTTTTTGTTAGATCACAAAGTTTTCAGTGCTCTTAGAAGAAAAACAGAAATATCTTGATGGAAATACTAGGTAATACCTGTTATTTTGCCAGTCAAGGACTCACACTGTAAAGCTATTACCTTGAAAACACTTATAAAAATGGACATAGTCTTTAACTTTTTTAATCCATGCTGTTTGCTAGCAGAAAATTTTTCTGGTATTTCATAGGGGCTGGCAGGGAGGATGGGAAGAAGTCGAGACTTTCACACCAATTTTAGTTTGATTTTTCTTTTCAGAATGGAATAATGGAAACTGCAGCTTTAATAATTCTGAAGGAAGTTTTCTGGAAATAGGTATGCAATTAATTGGATGAAAGAGTCCTTAGTAGAAAAGTAAGAAAACAAAAATGAGATTTAAACCTCCAAAATGTAGGGAAGCATATTCATGAAGATTTTACTCAATTCCACAGTCTAAACTGATCAGCATCAGAGTTAATCAATGTTACTACTATTTATTTTTCCACTTATCATAGCACAGGACAGTAAATGCTCTAGATATTTTAGAGAGTGAGCATAACTAGGCAGTTATTAACCAATGTTATTGTGTCTAAAACTCAGCTGAAAACAAACATGTTAGAAAATTGTGTGTTGGAGCTGCTAGTGTGTAGTGTGCAGACTTTAGCATCAAGTGTGATAACCAATCTGTAACAGAAGGAACCACGAGTGTGTATATTTTTAGATCTATAGGAATGTTTTGAATTCAATCTGACTAGACTATATCAAAAATACTCTCACAGAGGATGTTATTCAAGTTATTTATAAACCCATGGTGTTAATGATTTATTTCTGTCAAGCAGATGAGATGCTGTATTTCAGGGCATAACAAATGAAATATTTAGTGTATGACACATTATGTTCTTTTGCAAGCAAAGGCGTCTGACTGTAAGAAAGAATAATTTCTGGGTTTGAGAACTTTTGACAATTATATTTTGTGGTGAAAAAAAGAGATAAAAAGAAAGAATATGAAAAATGAAAGTTGAGTTAAAAAATCCATGAGCATCTGTAATATATTTTTAATGCGAAAAAACAATTTCTCAAACCTCTAATAAGGTAAGTGTGTTTTGCACCTACTAATCAAAGTGAAAAAAGGCAAAAGGAACAGTTAGAGATTTCACTGTTTGTGATGAGAATGCAGTTTGTGTGAACAGTAAATATGTTGAAAGGGAAATTCTGGAGGTTCAATTCTGGTTCTTTGTATTAAACAATAAAAACATTTGAAGTGTGGGCTTGTCTTTCTTGATTTAATTAATTTTCAGACAGTAGATCAAAACCCAGTGCAGTGCAAGAGTACCCAGTGAGTGCAGTTATCAGAGAATCAGTCTTTTCTCACTGGTTGAATTTTAGAGAATTTTGCAAACCAAATATACCTTCCAGGTAACATTTTCTATTTCTCTGCTCACATGCAAGTCTAAGCACTTAAAGTTAGGGTAGGAATCCAAAGTATTGTTTTGATGGGCTAGAAATTACTTTTTCTGGCATGCATTAAATAAGAAATGTAGCCATGGAGTATAAGAGGAATGTAAAGTGTTATGATAAAGAACAGTGAAGTACATAGTGCACACTGTATATTAAGACCAAATTTTATTCAAGAAACATTGTTTTGACAGTGGAAAATAAAGAAGTTTACAAAACCATTAATATGAATTAATGCTGAAACTTATGTATATAAGACAAACCATTCTTAGTACAGGCTCAGAAATGACCTTCTGCAACAACTCAAGTTTCTTGTACAACAGAAGTGTGAGGGAAGCAGCCACTTTGTACTTGGGACATGGCTGCAATCATGAACAGGTCAAACAAAACATAAAATCCATTTGCAGAAGCTTATGGAACTTGACCAAGGATCTTATAATTTAGTACTGTTTGGTTTAGAAGAGAAAGTGTATTTCCTGACTCAAGAAACATGGAAGTTGAAGAGAACATAATTCAATTTTCTTCCCAGCATGTGCTCACCCAACTTTCTCTGAGAAGTCACTGTCGAGCAAGTATCGATAACTCTCCAAGAATCCCATTTACTGCACCTTTAACTTATGAAAAAGATAATGAGGTGATGGGAACCGGAGGAGCGGACAGACCACCATCTGTGTCAAGTGACGGGGCACAGCCACTTTCGTTGGATCAGATGTCAGGGGATATCTGATAATGAAAATCACGCTTTGGGATGTGGTGGGAAAATCAGTAGCAGGTAGCTGATCTCTGCCATAGTATTTCTTCTGGAAAGGGAAGCTGTAGAGTACCATAGGCCCCTAGAACAAGGTGACATGGGGCAGGGGGTGGCAGAAAAGCTAATGGAGTCCTGAAGGACCTTACATTTCCTCATCCTCACCGCAGATACAACAGCATCAGAAATAGTGGTTATAAATTTCTGAGAGAGAGGCCAAAGTAGGAAGTGTATTCATACATTCACAGGAGAGAGAAAACTGGAATAAAGAACTTTAGTACTATTCCTTGTGTGTGTGTATATATATACATATACATACACATATTTGTTGATGTCCAAGGTTTGCAATGCATGCACTATTTACTTAACACATGAAGTCACTGCCAAGGAATGTTGTCATTGTCAACTGAATTTGGCAAACCTGTATTCTGCATTCATCTGTTACTATTTGCCTTTTGTTTTCTTTATCTGTTATGGGATCCTTGATTCGAGCCTATTCTGAAGGTATCATTCATCATTTTGAGCATCTTCATGTAGCTTCAGTCCTGTGTGATGACTCTTCTCTAGCTTATTGTTCATTCACTGGGGTCAAAGAAGTTTCAGTCATATTCACATCCCAGTGTTCATGTAACATTCAAATATTTGGATTTAGGCCTCAAGGCTGCAAGGCGATGGACACCTGCTGTTTGATACAGAGTTCCAGTGTTTACCCAGGAAATGAAAATGAAATGCACAGTTTTATGGGGGGGAGGGGGGAGGAGAAGGATATACTTTGTTTGTCTCCACAAGGAGCTCAAACGGGTTAATCCACCTGCTGTTGTTCGGTGAAAATGGGAAGAGCAGTTCCTACAGTTCTTTTGTCATTACTGCAGTTCTATAAACATGTTGTCATTTAAGGGGTTTATTCTTTTTACCTACAGACAAATATATCACACTCTTATGTGTGAATGATTTGTTTGGTTTAGGATAAGAACATATGCACAATGATTTTCTTAAGGATGGTATAGGCTACAATAAATTCTGCRGATAAAGTGTTGCAATTTAGGAGTATTTCAACCTTGATTGATATCTGTCTCTTTTTTAAAAATCTATTTATTCACCTTTCTTGTGAATATATCCTAGAATAGTTTTTGTCAAAATTTATATTTACATTTTTTATATTTTGCAAATAAAGGCAAAAATTTCTACTCCTTCAGGCAAATCTTGGATGGTAGGACATCCTATACGTTTTCTCTTTGTGATGTTTTCTGTACTCCAACATCTACTGCTATAAAACCTAGTAAAGAATGAAATTTTCCATAAAAATTCAACAAAGTTGTCTAACAAGGACGTCTTAGATCGTACTGAAAGTCCTTGAATTCCCACCTTTTATGTCCAATTGAAAATAGGAATAAAGCACAATATTTCCATTCATTTTTTAAAAGAAAAGTATGCGTTATTTTTGTGCTTTACTGCCTACCAGTTTAGCTGTCATTGATCTTTTGCCATGGCTGATTTGCTGTCATGTTCTATTTGTAGTCACCTGCAGCCATAAAAAGCTGCCAGACACTGCTAACAAGACAGCACAAAAAGGCTTTGCACACATTTTGTCCTTTTGTTTTGAAGAGCTTTCCCTTTAAGAACAGGTTTTAGGAGAGATTTTTTAAGACATATAACTGAATAATAATTAGGAATTGATTGTGCCACAGAAGCTTTTCTGTCATTTGTCAAATACATCACCAATAACCTTCTGTATTGGTTTGCCACATTCCAGAGACTGAGCAGTTTTGAGCCAGAAAGTCATTCTAAAACGGTTTATTTTTTTCTTTTTGTCCAAGTGCAAGGAACTGGATCAGGAATGGATTTCCACAGTCAGACCAGACATGGCACTGAGCTGGTCTCCTTCCTTCTGGGGTCACCCTTGCAAAGCTGAGTTGTGCATACCCAGGCACGGAGTGTAAGAGAGGGGAACAGACCTACACCCTCTTTTTTCCTTCCTCCTCCAAATACCATGGCACACTATTTGTATGTGGACCAGAACACAGATAGACAGAGGAGTCTGACATACACAAAGGCTTCTCCATAGATCAGTATTGTAGTTATTTAAACTCAGTCGTTTGTAAAGAAGAGAGTGATGTTCTCCATCCTGCACCTAGTACAGATCTGATGTGACAGACCAATGATGAAAACGGTGAGGAGAAAAATAGGATGGGGGGTGAGGGGGAGGGTTGCTTCAATTCTTGCTATCTGCTGACATCTCATTGAAGGCATAAGATAAGAAACAAGAGGAGTTATTGTGAACTTTATCCCACAGAGTCAGGAGGATGTTTACTTCCACTTATCTGGTGGCTACCTATGAGATATTTCTCAATATCTGTCTGGAAGCAAACACACCTTTTTATGAAGTCTTTGTCACCTCATTTTGGATTTATACTCAGTCTCCATGGAGCCTGAGAAGCAAACGGATGTGAGCAGTCTTGACCAACAGGTGAGTTAAAAGAAGATGCCAAAGCAGGAAGACAGCATTCCTCCCTGCACAGCTATGCACACACTGAGCAGCAGAGGAGAGGGAAGGGAAGGGAAGGGAAGGGAAGGGAAGGGAAGGGAAGGGAAGGGAAGGGAAGGGAAGGGAAGGCAAGGGAAGGGAAGGGAAGGGAAGGGAAGGGAAGGGAAGGGAAGGGAAGGGAAGGGAAGGGGTAACATTTTTCTTTTAGGAGCTTTCTTCAGTACANAAGGGAAGGGAAGGGAAGGGAAGGGAAGGGAAGGGAAGGGAAGGGAAGGGAAGGGAAGGGAAGGGAAGGGAAGGGAAGGGAAGGGAAGGGAAGGGGTAACATTTTTCTTTTAGGAGCTTTCTTCAGTACAATTTCTTTGTAGCTTGGTAAAAAATTGAGAAATTGAAGGAGAAACGATAGACACCTACTATCCTGATCCCTGCTCACAAGTCAGTTTTTTGTTGTTTCTCAACTGATAATCTAATAGAAAGGGGACGCACACTGCAGTTAGCTGGGTCCAGCTGGGCTCCACTAAAAGCTCTAAGGGCTCCAGATCCTCTTCAGATGAAGGATGCTAAATAGCATTTCTGTTCTGTTGTCGATTTTCTCTCAGTGTGTTAACCACCCAGCACCTCCCTCCTTCTGTCAGCATGCGAGACACTGCACTAATCAGCAGCACATGGGCATTGTCATTGTGTCAAATGAAAGTAATCAGTGGTTTGACAAGTCTCATTTTTCATTTTCTTCTCCAAGGGGCTTGGGCAATGTTTGAGTGCCTGTCCTCAYCTTGAATCCCAAACTGCTTTAGATGACAGACAGACACCCATTTCCTAGCAACAGCAATCTGAGTGTTTGAAGGTGAATCAAAACAGGAACTGAAGATTTCAAATAGGCTTAGTGAATTTTAGTTGCCTACAGGATTAAGCAAAACTGGAAACTGAGTGACTTAGGAACTTCAGTCACTGCATAGGCAGGGTTTTGCAGACTGAATCCCACTCAACATTTTTATCAGCTGATATCTTAAATGAAGTGATTCAACCACCTACAGCAGCAGGCTGATTTCTTTGTTCTTCCACCTTCTGTGTCTCCCTAACGCAGAGATACAGAGAGAGTTTTCACCAGCTTTTGAGCTTAAAAACACATTTGAAAATGCCTAAATAGATTTTCTGCAACTGCATTTACAGATGGCAGTTTGACAGTCCGGGCTTTCAACATTCAGCCAGTATAACTGTGTTTCTTTTCCCATGACTGTGAACCCCTGATTATTTCAAAGTCCCGACCTGACTCCGAATGGAGTCACTGTGAAGGATTACCTACGAACTCGACAACAGTGTTCACCTTACTTGACACATTTTGGTGCTGTTGCAATAGCTGATAACATGCAAGAGCAGGAGGGAGGGAAGGAGAGGGAGAAAGACATCCCAGGGAATGAGCAGCAAGTGCTTGCACAAACCTTTCTTTCAGTTCAAGTATGTAAAGTGAGATAAATGGTCAAACTGCAGACATACTGTATGCAGCCGGAGCCAAAGGCTGCTCCCCAGATTGGCAGCTCCAGAAACCATCAGCACCAGATCCTCTCAGCAATTACCAACTCGGAAATGTCCTTCCATTGATTGTGACGGACATAAACCAGCTGAGTCTCAATAGTGAGAGAACAGAGGGAGGAAGAGCCAGACAGCAGGACACAAACAGCACCAAACACTGGAACCAGCTGCAGCCTGCACGTCACACTTCCATGTCAACAAAAAAATGTTATTTAATATTTTCCAAATACTGAAATAATTCATCACAAGGTATAAGTGGATCTATAATGTCTGAGATCACCCTTGAAGATTAACTGGATGTATCATATTTCCAGTGCAGCAACTTCAATTGCAATTTGGGAAACAAAATAGCCTGAACTTCACAGGCAAGGCACTTATTCATTCTGTGCAGTAGCAGGGTTCCCATGCTGGTCAGCCTCAGCCATGTCATTTAGGAAATCTTCATGCCAGAACATTTGTATGTATGAAGGAGGGTGCTAAAGCAGGATAGTGCCAGCCTGTCAGAATTCAGCTGATGTGAGAGTCTGATCAAATGTATGCAGCTGCCTTCATCTAATCTAGAGCCTGTATAGGACAAAATGACTGTGAATCACCAGCTGAGACCAGAAGAGCTTGATTATTGTTTAAACATAGAGACAAACTGGCAATGAATGGTTCACTGCTGGAGGGTGCCTCTAAAAATATCTACTTTCCCCTGCAGACAGCCTTCAAACGGACACCGGGCTTCTCGCCTGCCAGAGGTGGCACTTCCAGAGAGGCAGAGTCACAGCGAGATGCCTGCACGCGCACGCTGTACTTGCTTCACACAGCTTCAAGATTTTATACCAGAACAAAAACTTTTAAAATATACAGCACAGAGGGAAGTCCCACGCGAAATTTATAGAGAGGTGAAATTATGCCACGTATCCCAAAGTGTAGATGAAAACAAAAGAGTTTGAAAATGGCTTTTAATTTCTAGTTTATTATTTTTAGCACTTCTAACTCWATCTATATCTGTGTCAATTGTATCTAAAAATACCTAATAAATATTAATTCAACCCAAAGAGCCATCCAGCAATGGTAATGACTGACATTTCTGTACCCTGACTTCTGACTGTCTGCATCCCTGTTGGACTCCAGCACTGCTGACATTGCYTCAAGTCAAGAGCAAGGCTTGGGTAGAAACTGAGGAGCAAGGCAGTTCTGACAGGAAATGCAATACTGTCCCCTGTATTGTCCCTTCAGGATTGTCACTTCCTGGGAACACTATTAAATGCAGCACTTGTGTGCCACAATACTAGCTCTTCCATCAGAGCTCAGGAGTGGGTTCAAGTGCCCTATTGCAGGTGTCCAAATCTTAGATGGACAAGTCTGAACACAGCAGACAGAAAGAGGGAAAAAAAAAAMCCCTCAGCATTAAAGCAAAACCTCTCATCTGACCCCAAAACCTTTATTTTTTCCACCACAATGTTCCTTCAATAAATTTTAAAATAATGCATTTCTACTGAGAATAATGTTCAGTGCTGACAGTTTGAAAGTCTGGTACAGCTTTTTTCTCTATACACATCCAGTCAGCTGGAAAAGCACTGCCAGAATCATTTCCTTAGAATGAAGAGAGAGAAGAACATGCCTGTTCTGGTTTTCTTTTTAATTTTTTTTTTCTTTTTAAGAGCTCTCTCATTTTTCCAAGAGCAGTACCAAGGCTTGTCAATACACATCTATCTGAAACTGAAACCCTAACAAGCAAGAACTGATGGATATGCAGCCAGCAAAATTTCAAGTTCCCTTCTGATAAAATTCCATCTTTCAACAGCTTTTTTAAGACTTAGCTTTGCACTGGAGTGAAGGAGAGGTGGCAAGGAACATTCCCTGACATGTTGTCAAACAAAACAACTTCACTAGCAATATGGCTTGTTTAAATTCTGTTGCCTATAAATTTGAAATCAGCATGCCCTTTTTTTCTTAGAAACAGTTAGCATTGTCCTGCATTTTTGTAGTACCCATCATACTTAATAACACTCTCTCAGAGTGCCCAGCTGTATTTAGCAGAAACCAGTTCAGACCCAGCTCACACAAATTCTGCTCTAGAAGTCAGATATATTAATTAGTTAATAAGTGAAGGGCTGAAGGAACAAGCTTGACAAGAAACTTCCAAGTGATGTTGTCAGGAGAGGGACTCGTCTCAGCATGATCCCAGCGAGAGAAACCACCAGGGAGAGAGAAAATTCCCTGCCTAACATGCAAGGGTTAGCTATAGCCAAAGCTTTCGGCATGACAGGGAGGAGCAGAGCAAAGCAGGACTTTGCCCTGCCTGGAGGAGATGTGAACCTCTGATCATTAAAAAAACAGGAGGATGACTGACAACTGATGAAATCAATTTCCTTTATCAGAGCTGGAGGTCTCACAATTAGCAGAGCTTGGGGCAATTACAGGACTTTTTTCCCTTCTAGGTTTTGTGGGTTTGTTTAGGCATTACTTTACATTACTGTATTACTCCTGCACTTTTCAGCCTGAAATGACTTTTCAGCTGTGTGCTGGGATATCTGTCCTGCAAGCTGACCCGTGCAGTCAGACCAGAGAAGTTTCTGCACAGTCGAGGGGCTGCGCTGGGGTTAGGGCTCCCCAAGATGAGGGTGTTGAAGATGCCATGGTGGCAAGTGACGGCGGAGGAAGCCAGCTGCTACCCAGGAAAACAAGTGCCAGCTGAAAGAAGGGATTAACCCTTGAATTCAAAAAAGACAAGGGGAGATTTTTAATTGACAAACAAAATGAAGAAGGGATTGATTTTAAGACCCCTGACTTGTGAGAATGTAGAACAGCACTGCACAGAATTAGCAGCAGCTCTAAAAGAGGTAAGAAAATCTATCCTGGGGAAACATGTTACAAGATTTGGGACTGTCATTCCTGTTCAAGCTTTCCCATGAAAAAACAAACAAAGAAACAAAAACCAACAAAAAACCAACCCAAGTTCATCCTGATTTGTCAGGGCTTTTTGAAAGAAAAAAGGATAAACTGGTGATGTGTCATTCTGTGTAATTCAGCTATTTCACCACTTTGAAAGATGTAACATTATTTGTGCTGTTTGTGTTGGCAATGTGTCCTTACAGCACCCAAATCGCCTCAGAGGCATACTGTGCTGTGCACACACACACACACACTCTCCTCGCCCCCACTTCTGGTCAAAATAAACACAACAGGCAAAAGGTCTGAAGAGAAACCACAAATATAGAGCTGAAATGTCCTTGTTTGCAGTGAGGCAGCAAAGAGGCAGCATGTTGACAGGAACTTCACCCAGACATACCCACATTCAGCTGCACCAGGAGCTTTTGCCACTTCTAACCCCACTACTGCAGTTGGGAAGCCAGGTCTTTACTTCAAAGCTGAACAATTCTCTTTCCTTCCTTTTGAGACATGGACTGGAAATGCTATCCACTTCTAGCCAATAACTCAGTATTTAAGGCTCGGTTCTAGTTTGTGGGAAGTGAAGGAGAGCAGGAGTAAAATGAAAGGAAGCTCTGCCTGGCCTCCACCATGTTCATTTCATGCCACTGTCAAAACTCTGCACAAATGGAGACACAGGTGAGCCCAGCTCACTTGGCAAGTGGTTTGGATGTGCCTTCATTGGGTGATGCGGTGTCCACACAGCTCCCTTTTCTCCTGAATCCACATCAAAGCCTTTCTGGTTTCTTGTCCCCACAAGAAAATATGTGAATAAAATACTTTCTTGTTCTACAGGGTGTTGAAAATACAAATACATGAAAGACAAAAGATGCCTGGACCCCTTATTAAGGGAATCATCCTTCTGTTCTGCAAGAATTATTTCAGCAAAAAGCATCTGACTGTTACCAATTTTAAGATTTTTTTAAGTCCCAAAATGTGTGTACAAGTGCATTTTAAGAGAAAACTCAGTACACACTGTCCTTTAAAGAGGACAGATCCTTCTCTGTGTTGAGTATTTTTAAAAGTCCTTAAAAAACAATAACCTGCCCTTCACCATCACCACCCCCAGATGCTTACCCAGAGCCTCCGCCATGTGCCTAACTAATCAAAGTGTTGTGTTATGATTGCCATGGTGACTGCAATCCAACAGCTGCCTTGACATTTCATCTTCAGCTGCTTTCAAAATGCTTTCTTTTTGCCAAGGAAAACTTTTCACAATTATTAATTTTTTTTGCTACACACTGTTCCCTTCACTTACAAAATAAACATTTAGGAAAACAGTTGGCGGAAACTGACTTGGTTCTAACCACATATTTTGCTAATTGTTTTTATTCTCCTTTCAAGCAATTTTAAAGGCTTCTGAGGCTCTAAACTAAAAAGCTTATGCTTTATTTTGCAGATAAACTGATGACCATGCACTACTGTGTAGGGTCATCACGAGTGGCCAGGAGCAACCTCCAGCCCCCAGGTGCAAGGGCAGTTGCCCAGCCCTACCCAACCTCCTTACAAGGATACACCAAAGCCATCCTCACCCTCCGAGCCACTGAAACATAGCCATCTGACTTTGTTGTCTCCCARTTTTGCTGCTCACTCTCTCACCAATGCTTTCACCTCCAGGCTCTAACAATCATGCACACCTTCTCATAGAGCTTTAAGGCTGCTGCCACTTCTCCTGTCTTTTGAGGAGGTGAGGAGATAAGATAGTAGAGAATATGACTAAAGATGTCTGTCTCCTCCTGCCCTAAAAGAGGGAAGGTTGTGCATTGTGAAGCACCCGGGTGGTGTGGAAGCCCCCAGGAAGGGTTTTGAAGAAGTCAAAGAAGGTGCAGTGGTGTAAGACCATGGTCCCCCACTCGTGGCACAGCCATAGGGTTTAGCATCTGAAGTGGCTACGTTTCATGTACAGAGAGGGATAAAAAAGTGCCATACAGATTTTAAGGACATACAGATGAGCTCTTCTAACTGGTGATTCATTTCACTGCTACTCATTTCACAAACAAACATTTTTTAATTAACTAAGCTGGTTGCCCCCTTTCTTTTCCAAAAGAGGGAAGGTCACAGCTTTTCTCTGAGCATCCTAGGACATGTAGGAAAGAACCTTCTCTGCAGCCTCTCAAAGCACTTGCCCCCGAGTTTCTTTTTCATCCTAGCCTGCACCCGAGGATGTCTCAGATAGACTGGTGACAGGAAGGTGGGGCTGGAGACATGCTGAGGCATGGAGATGTGCAGAGGACAGATTGAAAAGGGATTGATTCAAAATTCTAGTAAATTGGATCATCTGCACCTTAGCCAAGGTAGGAGACGCAGGATATATGCGTGTGTGTGTGTGTGTGTCTGTTGAAAGAATTTTTACAACAGTAAGAATAAGGTTAAAACTCTGAGCCATGTGGGCTAAGAAGGAGTAGGGTTTAAAATGAAAGCTTCAAATCACTTTTTAACAGTTTTTCTTTAATTATAAGATATGATGACAAATTTGAATTAAAAACCCTTATCTGAAAAGCATGTATGCTTAACAGGAGGAGAAGGAAAACACCTTCAGAAGCAGTCAGCTTCCTGTCTTAAGTTTTTGGAGTCTAGCTGATGGCTCACAGAACAGATCTCAAATACGTGTATGTATAATCCCCACAGCTAAAAGTCGTCTATTTTAAAAGACAAGTGTTTGCTCACACGAGGAACATTGTACTCAAGCATTCAGACATTGTGATCCATATGGATTTCATCAACTTGTTTGCCAGGAATTTAAGAAAAACAAACTTTATTCATGTTCCTTAGAGAAATGAATCCACTTCATGGTCTGCACAAAAAGAAATACAGCTTGTGAAAAAAAAAGCCCAGGGCATTCCTGGAACTGGAAGGTCAGAGAGCCAAAATAATGGATCCACTTAATACGTGAAATGAGTGACTTGCAGTGGTATCTTTATCAGCACTGGAAGTACACAGTTTCAGCTTAGAAAGCGATTTCATGTCACATCCCATAAAGGACCCCCAAACCTGAAGTTCTTTCACAAGTGCTCCTAAAACCCGGTACTCCCATTGCTCTGAGATCTGCATTTACCCTCAACTTAAAGATGGGGTACATAATCCACCAGAAGCACATGTGCCTAGAAACTAACCTTTGAGGAGTCAAGTTGGATGAGATGAGACCAAATTACCCTGTAACACACCTTGTTATATCCGTTTGTGTGTAAAGAATTTAGTTGTGTAACTCTAGGTTTGGTTTTCCAAGCTTGATGAAAACCTGTGGACCTCTACACAATTTATAAGTATTTTGCTTTCTGTATCACAAAGAACAGGTAGCTTCTGGAAGATGTGTTACTTACTTCTGAAAGATTGCTACTGAAAACAGAGGCATTTATCTCCAATGACACTTGCTTTAAAAGTACAGTCTAATGCAGGAAATATAAATTCTGATTCATTCTTAAAGTAAATAATTAGGCACAATCTCTATACCGCCCAAATTTAAATAGGCAGCCTAAAATTAATGCATTGCAGATCTTCATGGTTGCAACATTATAGTATGTTATCTCACCAGCTTTTAAAGAAAGCTGTATTTCTGCTCCACGAGCAGTTTGCTACATTGAATTAATGTTGCATTAGAACCCTTTCAGTAAGTCAAATCACATTACTCACTCATTTAGCATTCTTGGCAAGTCTCAAAAAACATTTTTAATACTTAGGAACTGTGAGATTGAGACAGACAGTGATCTGATGTTTAAAACAGGACTAGGCACCTTATGTCAAAATTGAAGCAGAGGGAAGAAAAAAAAAAAGTATTTAGGTTCTTAAGCCGAAAGGCACCTACTATTGGAAAATATTTCTACATACCCCTGCATCCTGAGTAGAATAATTTAGCCTTTTCTTCACGTTACTGTGAAAAATAACTTGTGAAACCACAACTATTCTTCAAACAATACTGAGAAAAAATGCATAGCAGATCTGTTCTTAGAAAATGGACCTGATGTATTTTAATGGTGCGTGTGGGACCTGCACAGCCTGGTGCTGGCAGGGAGGGAGGGACTGTCCCCTTCTGTCCCCAGCTGTAAAGGCCTCAGCAGCATTTCCTCCATCCCTTTCTCTGAGCAGCGTAAAGGGACTAAATCACATGGGCAAATCCATGGTTACCCCTGTTTAGCATTCAGATGATGACACTTGGCTTGCTTTTCTCACGGCAACAACCTCCCTCAAACACATTCAACCCCTTGGCTGTCCACCTTTCAACGAGTCTTCAGGTGGCTCATGGGCAGACACTATGAAATTGAAAAGTCCCACACATCATGGGTTAATTTTTACGCCGATGATGACTGTAGCTGTTTACTTTTTAAACAAATGCCTGATATACAGTGCAACTGGCTGAGTGCACAGCCAAAAACAGACCACAGGAAATCTCTTTGACAGCCAGGAAGACAGAATTGTTAGCATGGGTCTGCATTACAGTTAATTTTTTTTTTTTTATTAAAAATAAAAAGGTTGTGAGATCTCAAGGAGAAAAACGGATGCTGCAAAAAAAACCCAAAACCACAAATGGTCTGTTTCTAAGAAGAGACATCTATGAATAGCACAGGCATAAATAACTTTTTATATTTTATCTGAAGGATTATTGTGGCTTTTCACCCCGGTTTATTTCAGCGGAAGTAAAGACAACTCTGTAATACCAAGCAAATAAAGCAGCCTAATATAAAATGTTCACTAGAGATAAGAAAGCTCACTAGGTTATTTATTGCTGTATTTTTATATTTTGTTTCTGTTCTCCTTTGATCTGTGCTAACACAGGCATTAAACTGACAGCTTAGGGTCACAATACTCACCAGGATATTGAAAGCCGGTGATGTATAAGGGAGTATCAAACTGTTCATTTAGAGCAAGTTACAAGGTTTGGTTAATCAGTTCTCCGGGGTCTAGCTTCATCCATAAAGATAAAATGTTTACTGGCTTTTTTTAAAAGTTAGTAGATAGAGAAACTGTGTGCACTCCTATTTTTTTAAGGTGTAAACATCTGCAGCAGACACCGGGGTTGATTCTACTTCCAGTTACGGTGGTGTAACAAGAGTTGTTTCACAGACGGCAGAGGAATTTCTGCAGTAAATGAAAAAAGAATAAGGCTCATTGTGCTTTTAATTTTGTTTCATGTAGGCAAGAGGGGAGAGAATCAATTTTAGTCCCAGCCTTTTTTTTCTCATACATGTCACTGATGCATTTTCAACCCTTGGAGAATTGGTGAATGTGGGAATACAGGCTCTAATACAAAACACTTGGCCTGTTTTCAGTTCCTAACACATACTCCAGAGTTCATGTTATGGTTATCAGAAAGAATCTATGAAAAATGAAGCTGCACACAACTGCAGACCATCAGCGTGGTTTAACCCCGTCAGGCGGGGATGAAGCAGGAAGTGCTTTGTGACACTGACTGGCAGAAATACAAACTGATGAAGAAAACACGCGGCAGGAAAGAGGGTCTTAGACGGTGAGTTAGAGCCGAGGACATTAACTACAACTATACTCTGCCAGGGCCAAGATCAGAAGGGCTTGACATACTTGTTAAAGGTTTCATCAAAAGGATTAGTTCCAGCAGCTTTTTTTAACCTTTCCTACAACACAATTTACCCAAAGGTGGCCGAGGGCAACAAGGGCTGCCCTGTGAGATAACATTTTTAATTGTACAAATGCCATTCTTGATGTCATAATCCCGAGGTTAATGCAGTTGCAGGTCCTGAACAGATGTGGTGTAGGCTGCCCCGTCGTACAGAGAGGTGGCCATGCAGGCAGTGAAAATAGCCACACTTCAGTGAGTAATTAAGCAACAGCCCTGGTTGTTTTCCTACATTTCCCCTGTGTACTTTTGCACTCTATTCAACATTCTTTGCCCATATGTAAAGCAAACAAACGAAAAAAAATTGTTCATAAAATGTGTTACCAAGAATCAAGTCAAGTATAGCCACTGCCTAATGGCACAACTCGTGGACACAGCAAGGTGATTTGTGAATGAAAGGAAGAAAAATAGGAAGAGCCCTGAAAACATCTGGATACCACGACGCTAAATGTTACACCTTGTTGTACTTTAGAAGTACTGATTAATAAGAAATGTTTCAAAAGAAGAACCTTGACATCTTCTGTCAAATTCAAATACACCTGCTAGATTTTAGCAGAGATCCCATTTTCTGCACGGGGAGAGATTTTTATGGGTTTCTGGATGATGTACTCTCTTCTTCCTTAAAAAAAACCCAAAAAATTCTTTAAAGAAATGTTCATACCACACAGTTCAAACAGAAAAGTTTTCTTCACTTTTAAACAGAGCAAGTAGTTTGCTCCATGTGCTAAGCTGTTGCCTATGTCACCAGTTCCCAAGCAGAAAAGCACGCCTCGTTGATGTGACACAAGCATGTGAGGGTTGCAGTTCAGTTAAGCAAATGAACTGAATTTGGGCAAATTTTATATGGGACCAGCTTGAATATTTCTGCACCACACTTCAAAAATCTCTAGCATGGGACAGAGTAGTTCAGAGCCATTCACATTGGGTGGGAATGGGTGAAAAGCAGCAGCAGAAGACACTCTCTAAGAAAGGGCAATCCCATTTTTTGTGTCAGAATTTGGGTTGTGTGTCACTAGGAGCTGCATCAAGTCAGGTCACTATCATATAGGCTTTAGAAAGGCTAGGGAAAATCAACAATAGGTCATATTCTTGTTTTGTATGTCATCTGTATGCCTACAAAAGAGGATTTGCTCCTCTCAAATGCAGCAGTTATGATCCAGGATCTTCTGCCCTTAGACCTCGGTTATCAGGGCTAACTTTGTGCTCACAAGCCCGAAGGGTATCTCACCATGGATCCACATTTCTCTTCTAATGGCCACAATCTTGTATCTCACATGTGGCCGAGGAGTTAAAAGATTATGGGAGCATGCTCTCTTGAACCATTTCAGTTCTACATACCAGTTCAACCTTACAATCTGCTCAAAATTCAACAGTGTGGTACTAATGCAGTTTATTCTTGCAAGGCATTGCACAGAATACATCTCTTTATGCAAGCATGACTTCACAGTCATTAGGGCTGAAATTGCCACACAAATCCCATCCTGAACTGCTCTGCATTGCTACACCTTGCAGCATTTGGCAAGGAAAATACAGTATTTCCAAAAGATATGTAAAAGGAGGATTATTCTTCCTGAATTCTGGATAAAATGGGAAWAAAGAAAAAAATAATCATACAAGGAAAGGATTACCTAGTGCAGCGGAGCCAAGTTACTCAAGAAAACTGATGGAATTGCAAAGGGAAGACATTATTTCAAACAGGATTTGGGGGAAAGCTAACAGGTGCTGGGGAGCACTCAGGTCAGATGAAGACATCTGCTAGAGATGTCAAGAGCACAAAGGTAACTCTGTGTCTGTGAGTAGAGGGTAGGATAAAAATGACAACTGAACAGGAAATGTGGAAGACTGAGGCTGCAGAGGTACATCCCAGCAAAGAAACAGGGTGTCAGATGGCAGAGTAAAATACAAACAGACACACAGAAACTGTGAATGCAGACACTTGTGAGGACCCTGGGGAAAAAAAAAAAGAAATTAAAAAGAAAAAAAAAGAAACAGGTGCACTAGAAGGCTGGATGGCTSGCACAGAGGGATGATGATAACCTAAAAGCATTTCTGAAACGTGACAGGGTGGTAATAYTAAGGTAAAATGTCCTCTCATCAATCTTTATAAGTGAATGAAATGTCTTTTGAGATGCTTTCTATCTCCTATAGACACGATAGACTTGACTCAAAACTGCTAGCTGACCTATGGCCTACATTGCGTAGGAGATCTGATAGGATGTTTTCAATGACCCTGTGACTAAAATACAGAAACGAACCAGTATAATATAACATATGGGCAGATCAGCTTGCACAGATGAAGCAATTTATATCAGCAGTTCTGTGAGATTTTAAGTCATTGAAAGCTGATCTTTTTCCTTTAACAAATGTGTGACTACATTTAGTCAACTTATGGTAAAAGCATATTGAAACATATGTAGTCATTCATTTAAATGAGTGAAAAAAGAGTTAAAAAATAAACTGCCAGAGCTTTTATGCAATATACTTTTGTTTAATACAAAGACACAGAACCCTTTCAGTTAACTGCATGTTTGATCATCAATATCCTGTCTTTGGCAAGTAAATACTCCCACGTAAGAAATTCAAATAAGGCACTTCTGAGTATAGAAGCTTTCAACTACTTTCAGTTTATTTATCTAGGTTATTCCATGTGTTGGAGTTCATCTTTCTCACAACAGGACTTAAAAATAACCTGTGTAATGAACTTTAATAAAAGGCAATAAAGAGTGCCAACAGTGTAAATTGAAACTAAACACATGGGACCAGCAGTATCATACGATACGACAGGATTTATGAAACAGATCTCATCAAAACACTTGTTTCAAAAACATCTATACCTAGGACATGTACAAATTCACACTCTGTATACAAAAGAATTGTTTTTACAGCAGGTGAGCACAGCTTTGCTCCCAACTTCTATGCAAATAAATGTTTATAAGATAAGGATGACCCATTTCCACCAATTCTGTGGCAAAAGTCCCATTTGTGGTAGTGGTACAGGACAAGGTGCCCACCCAAACACTACCAAAGTGTCCCAGATATCTCAACCCAGAAGCAGGGGTACCTTCTTTCTGCAGGTTATTCTTTCTCTTTCCATTGCCTACACGGGCAAAGCCAACAGTGCTTTTAAACTTAGATACTTCTTGTTATTTCTGGTGCACTCAGGCTCCAAGTTTTGAGTCTGAACCGCTGTATGCATCCCTCCATGTGGAATTCATGGCCAAGAACCATCTCTTGGATGACTGCTRTTAAACCAGCCATTTCTCACAAGTGGCAGCCAAAAGAGGAAAGTGAGGCCTCATATTTCTGACATATCCAGAGAGTACTTTAATCCTGACTCCCTTCTTCTGCTGGCCTTTATGAGAACAGATGCACTAAGGTGCATCCAGGTCTGTGAGTTGTTTCATAGCTGTGGCCCCAATCAGCGGTAGGCATTTCTTTGGAACCTCAAAGTTGGTGTTTCACTTTCTGAAGTAGTGCCTAAACCACACTATCTCATAAGTATTTCTTTAAAGCTAGCTAAGCTTTTCCACTCTATACTGACTTCTGTGGGTCTGCTTTYTGGCACTTTCTCTCCTCCTGGTTTGATTTCAGTACTGGCAGAGACATAGATTCCTCTAATCTAATGTCAGCAGGCAGAAAGACGAATGTGTAATCCAAGTTGGCCCTCTTGGCTCCCTCTATGGTAAGCTGGGAGAAATTGGTGTTTTCAGACAGAGCCACAACCCTACCACAACAGCCCCATCTCAAACGCCAGGCTGGATCCACTTTTAAGAGGAACTTATAAAAGAAAAAATGTAAAATGAAATTGTGAAATATGGTATCAGTTAGAAATTTTCCCAGTTTCTATTCGACAACATGAAGAGGTTTTTGAAGGCTTTACCTAAATCTTTAACACCAAGTGGATGTAGATCAGTCAGTTCCTGTGACTGGAGAAGCTGAATACATTATCTTCCAGCTCAAGGCTATATAAGGCTTTCCAGTCCCAAACAATGAATATTAGAAATGTCAAGAGCCTCTGCAACTCAGAGCCAAGCACTGACAATGTTTGAAGTCAAGCTAAAAATACAGCCCGTGTCCRGATCCCAAACAAGGCAGGCAACAAATGCAGGGGGTTATAGGGGATAGAGTGGCAGGGATGTGCAAACACATGCACAGCAAGACACAACATTATACTATCACTTCTTTCTCATGCTGACTGCTACTTCCTTTCCTCTTATTTCCTGGAATTTCTCACAATTTTTAGCTATTTTACATTCAACCTGAAAGAAGTTTTACCAAGTTCACAAACTCACATCAGACTGGGCTTGGCTGCCTGTTTTCTAGGTTTCTGTCACGTAACTCATTAACTCAGATGGCTTTTCATCAGTCCTTGCTGAGTAATGCAGTGCCCATTCGGGTTTCTGTTATAACCCCTTATTCACACATTCTTAGCACGATGCAAAAATTTCCCCCAAGTCCAGAGTCATCAGTTCAAGTCATTCCCCAGTTCTTTGTGAGACAGACTCCTGCTTTGACTCTCCTTCCTTTGCAGCAGCAGTAGGAAGGCAACTTCCAGTGCCCAGAGATCAGTGTTGAGAAATGCATTCTGTAACTTTGGAGCAGGTCCATCTTTCTTCAACTGATATTGTTTCTTTATATAAACAAAGCCAAAGTTTGTTTAACCTCTTATTCACAAACCTCTAGTGGTAGATTTCCATGGCCTCTAGTCTAGTTTAGCATTTAGTCACCCGTTATGTCAGAAAGCCTTTTGGCCAAAATCATTCCCACTCCAGTTTAATGAAATAATTGAAATTATTTATTTTCCTGATGAACCTGAAAAGAAGATGGATTTCCTCCTTTTGGTGGTTAAATTTAAATGCTATAATCACTCTCCCCTCTTCTATTGCATCTTCTTATGTTATGCTGGGAATCAGCAAATAGTTCTATTAAGTAAAAACTGTCACATGTATTAAAGGTAGAAGCACCAACATTTAAAGAAGTCGCACGTGTGGTTTTGTGCTGTGGAATGTTTTGAGGAACTGTTGCAAGTGTCTCTGTATTAACCTGGTCATTCTCTGGGTACCCTGACTTTCAGCTCAGAACTACCTTTGTTTGCTCATGGTAGGATTTAACTTGTCTAAATATTAAGCATCTAACATATAGTCAGGTAGCCTAAACATACTGCTTGGGCTACCCCTGAATGAAGGGAGAGAAGAATCCCTGGAGAGAGAGAAGAATCCTTATTTCAGACCATTCCTCTTGAGTGGGATGAATCCATCACCCCTGACCACTGAGGAACCATAAAAGATAAGTTTAATTTGGAGTAAGAGAACCTTAAGCCTAGCAACCAACTCTGGGATCAGAAATCGTGCTTTGACATGTCTCCTTCAGAAAACAAATGTGGTTTTCAAGTGCAGATTTTTCAGGAAACACAATAAGAAAGTTTTTACCACTTTTCAATCAATGTCCTGTGCGATGCTGTAGGACATGAGCAGTACAGCCTGATTCCACTCAGAGTACATTGGGGCCCCATCCTGTTTAAGGACTGTTTTTGCACAACTTTGCAAGCAGTACATGAGTGCTGTAGCACTTGTGGGAAATCACATGGCCTGCATGGAAAAAAGGAATGTGGCACATGAAGTTACAGAAAAACTTAAGACAAAAACTGAGGCTTGAAAAGCCAGAAAATAAACCTTTTAATTGGCTCTGGCCTGGTGGAGACCATAAGGTTAGAAAAAGATTTGGCTGTACTGGTACATGGCTTGCTTCTTATAGTCTACCAAAAAAAAAAAAAAAAAAGAAAAAGAAAAGAGAAAGCAGCAGAGCTCCTTCCAAGCCCAGGAGGATAGTGGTGGGGAGGATATTTCCCCTTCTGATGTTCAGATACACTTCCTGGCACTGCACCCTGCAATTTAATTTAGTGTGAAACTGTGCCTTAAAGCATCAGTCTACCTCTGAATAAAGACTAGGGGATATGGGTTTGTAGCAGCACTGAGAGTTTCCTTCTTTCTTTTTTTTTTTTTTCCTCTTTCTTTTTTCTTCTTAGTTCTGAATGCAGGGAGGAAAAGGCAGGCAGATGCATGTCATAAATAAACCCAAAGTGAACAAAGAACAGATGTCCCGAGGAACTTGCTGTCTCAGTACTTGGAGCACAAAGAAATGAAGTAAGCACAGCCCTTCATAGAGGAAGTCCTTCACTTCCTCAAGAAGTTCGAACATGCCGAGAAAGCAAAACAATTTCACAAGGCCAGACTATACAGGCTTCTAATCCCATTAAAGTAGTATATACTCTGCTGCAAATCCAGAGTCAACAGAGCTTTCCTTTAACACAGGTACAGCAGAGTTAAACCATGGGCCTGACACCAGTAAGGTTGTTATCACTCAGGAATTCTATTAGAAAGTGTCGGGGGGGTTTTGCAGGATTAAAGATTAGGAAAAATTATCTTGGTCGCTCCTTTTTTCTCCCCTAGGTAATTCAAGGCATTATAACATAGATGGATCTTAAGATTCTTCAGACCTGGGCAACAACATGAGGAAAACCCATAAGCATTTTAGAGCATTGTCTGCTTTAAAAACTCAGATTTCATGCTTATTCATGCACACCAAAAAATCTGTAAAACAGAATGAAAAAATATATAGAACTCACCATATATCGCAAAGAAAGGTTGTAGGATCCGGTCTATTTAATCTGCATTAAATGCAACTGTTTTATTTCCCTTTCAGCAAATCCCCTAAAAATGGACCTGTGAGTGAATGCAGCATTAGGGACACAGAGCAGAGCCAGACACCTCTGTGCTCCTGGGACTGCTGCCACCTGGCACAGGGCAACAAGGAGACAACAGCTGGGGAGGGAGGAAGTTGGAGGGAGAAACCGCTCTAGCAGCACAGCTCTGGCCACAAATATTTACTGATAAGTGCTGCTGGAGTGATGATGGCCTAGGAACATAAGCAAGGAAGAATCTGGAAGGAGACATCATATATTTTATTAGTCCTAACCACTGGTGAAAAACATAAAGACAAGATTTCATGATCTAAAGCTGAGCCACTATATCTGGAAGCTGTCTATTTTTTCAGTGGTATCATGGTGTCTAAATAAAAGACTTTGCCTCTCCCTGCAACTCTTGGTTCATATGTATTTCTGGATGAGTGTTCTACACTGTTACATTTCTAATCCAACCTTCCAAAAAGCTGATGGAAAAATAAAAATTAAGAAGCCACCAACTGCAAGTTTCTGGGAGATGTAAATAAATAAATAGACTGGAAAGTTGTTATAAGCCTAAGAACCACACGGTCTTTGCCAGTTGCAGTTTTTGGACTCAGGCATACACCTCTTTTGACAGGTCTCAATATTGGCATGTGCTGAGGAAAAGAAAAAGGAGGGAGGCAGTAGCTGGAGTTCCCTGCTTGCCTATCATGGTGTCACAGCAATTGACAGGTTGGAATGCAGACAGAGCTGGATGCCACTTCCAACTATGGGGGAAGATGGTCAGGAAGGACAGTAAGGACATAGAATGTCCAGTGCACAGCAGAGCCATGACTCCTCGAGGTGTGAGTCTGGCCCCAGTGCTACAGGCAGCATCTCCCCTTGCACCATATGTAGTAGGGGTTCTTATTTTCACTAGACTGACACTCGTGCTTGTCGCCACATCCCACTTTTGATCTTATTCTTATCTTGACTTCTCTCTGCATCTGTTTGTGTGCTCCTCTGCACTTCCTTGCCGTGCTGCACTGCCACAAGCCCCTGTCCAGCTCTGCTCTTGTCCCTCTCTCTCTTCCTGGGCATACCCACCCCAGAGCCTTGTTAACTCTTGCTCCAGCTTCTCTGAGCCAGGAGTTGTTGGGCCCATCCAGATCTCCTTCCCCACCAGCATGGCAGCAAACTTTCCCCAAGGCACCACTGTTGTGCCAGGGGACAGGGAAGGATGGYTTCTCATCTGCATGGGATGGCTCCTCCCAGCCCCAGCTCCTGCTCACCCCTCAACCTCCCTGTGCATCACCAGTAGCGGTGAGAGGCTGCAACCAGCAAAGCAAGACCTGCTGACTCAAAACATATTAGACCACGGACACCTACTTCCAACAGGACATTCTTCTCCCAYAAAGCCCAGATTTTTCTCACTGACAAAGGGTCTCTCTCATCACCATGAACCTGGAACAGTGTGCTGCAGTAGGAAGCAGAAGTGGGGGATAATGGGGACCAATTCATCCCTCTGAGTGCAGGAGCAATGCAAGAGGCAGGAACATGCCTCAGTTTTGTAATGTGCCCAAGGAGAAATGCAGGAATCACAGCATTCTGAAAAATCACATCTATAACTATGTGGCCCCTTTTTTCCCTTATTCAAGCCTGTGTACCATCTTTCCCCCATACACCCACATCTTCTTATGTAGTGTCACAGCTGAAATGATAGTATTTCCCCTGCAAATGTCACAGAGACAAGCTACAAATACAGTTTATTTTTAGAGCATGTTTTTATTTCTTCTGGTAGAATTCAAATGTCTTTCTGCAATTAGATTTTAAAGGGTTAACCTACTATGATACATAAAAAAATAAAATAAAAGCTTACAGCTCCTGAGATATTATCAGCCCATTAAACATAGGTAAGAATACGAGAGGAAAAGAGAAGGGAACAGATATTATATATGTAAAGAAAATTAAAACTCAGGATGTTGGGTGTGGGGGGAATGTGCTTTGAAGTACAAAAGTTCCATTGTTAATGTGGGACAAAACCTCCCCAGTATGGGACAGAGATAAAAAGGAGGGAGTTTCTAACAGATCAAGGTCAACCAAGATATATGAATAACATAAATGCTATTAATCTCGTACAGCATGAATCAGAGAATTGCAGCAGGGTATAGCTGTGTGGCGGAGTTCATGGCATGAGTGTTTTATGCCACTTTGTATTAGATAATGAGTGTATTCATTACAGACTCCTACACATCATCCAAACTGGCAGAGAAGGAGCTTTAAGGAGCTTGAGAGAACAAATCAAAGAGCTGGATCTAAAGCTCAGAAAGGTAATAGGGATGTTCAAATACTGCCCCAAGTTTAGATATTTGCAGGCATTCATACAATCTGACTCTGCAGGAAATAGCGTGAGAAAGAAGCTCTTACTTGGACAGCTTGCTGCTTATTATTTATCATGCTGCCTCTCTCATAACAGCTGACTTTACCAACTAAAAAAAAATACATAGAGCAATACAGGAAAAGACTACACCAGAAAAAGTCTTTCTTGCCTTTTTTTTTAATTCTCATGGCTGCAAATTCAGAATCAATTTTCATCTTGGAGGGCTTAATCTAAACACGTTGGGAAGCAAGAGACTGAGCCATACCGGAGTCAAAAAATACATAACCAGATGTAATTCTGATTTCACATGTTGCATTTCTACACATTTTAGTCTCCTAAAATTCCAGAGACACATGTGTTCCACAGGAGAAGCTTAAAGAATAATGTATCTTGGGAAGGAAGGAAATGAAAATGTATACATATGTGTATATAATTTTGACAACAATCTGCAAACAGACTGTTTGCAGTGGTTTGCACTTCCATTTATTTATTCCAAGCAAATATTTTAACTCAATGACATGGATCTATGTAGCATGTTTTTCCTGATTGTTATGCTTTCAGATTTTTGAAAGAAAGCCGAAATGCAGCTGGGACCAAATTAAAATTCCAAAACCGACTAATTCTTTCTCCCTGAGGTTAGCAGGGTTTTCTCAGCATGAACCTAGACTTGCATTCAATTCTACGTTTTGGTGCCATGTAATCAATGGAAAAGGGCAAGCCCCATAATGGGGCCAGCTCTCCACAATGAGCACATCCAAACTCAAGAGATTTTCAAAGACGGGCTGGTTGTTTGTATGCAGTAGCATCTAGAGGCTGCATTGCATTTGGAGCTCTCCTGCACTACTCTATATATGCATATATACACGTACATATATAAATACATGCTCTCTGTGTGTACCTACGCACTACCCATGCACTGTACATGTACATTCATACAATACAAACTGCTTCTTTACCTGAGCTTTAGGAGATATATTGTTTGAGCTTACTGAAGGGAAGTTGGAGCAGGGGAGGGGGAGATTTGAAAGAGAACTGGAATGGTTCAAGGTAAACTACCCCTCAGCAAACATCTGAAGACTGCTCAATGCCAGTACTATGATCCAGCTAAATTATAAAATGGGCTTGAGCAGGACAAGAATAATGGGAGATCAAAGGATAAGCAGCAGATTGGTTTCAAAACTGTCAGCAGAATCATGAAGTTGTGCAGGGAAAATCAGGTGAAGGCAAGATTCAGTCAAGATTCAGACCACCAAATTCTCCTTGTGGTTACCTATACCAAGTAGTCAAAGGACCCTGAAAGCCTGTATTGGACAGCAGCACCAAAGCCTGAGGATCCTACAGTCCCTCAGAGCCTCCCTGGTTAGCATGGGAGCTTCCAGAGTCCCTTGTCTTGAGCATACTCTTCACCATGAAGAGGCACCCATCTTCCACACAGGCTCTGCCAGCTCCTGCTTCACATCCTGCAGACCTTATCTGTATGACTGAGTATAACAGACCTGGGACAGCAAAATGCTCTCCGTCTTGAAAGAGGTGCTTGCTGCATCCAGGGTCCCTTCTGGGCTTACCTCTGGTGCTCTGTGTGCACAATGTTAGCCCAGCTGGCCAGAGCATGGTGCTAGTAACACCGAGTTGTGGGTTCAGTCTCTGTATAGGCCATTCACTGAAGAGCAGGACTCAATGATCCTTGTGAGTCCCTTCCAACTCAGAATATTCTGTCATTCTGTGAATGTCTCTGGAGAAGGTGATTCAGGCTTCACCTACAAGCCTACCTAAAGAGCCCATGGTGAAGAGAAGTACCTCGGCACCAGACTGCCCTGCTCCCTGGGCACCTTACCAGGCAGGACAGGCTGTCAAGAGTGTTAGCTGAAGGAGAAGGAGGAGTCAGGGACAGAGAAAATCCTACTCTACAGGATTGTCGTCAGGGCATAAAGCTGAGAAGGGGGAATCAGAAATATTAGACCCAGCTTCCACAGTTTTCTAGTCAGTGCATATCTTAGATAAGACCCATCCCCAGTCTCCTGCCATTCACTGAAAATTGCCAGCTATACCAAAAAAGTACCCTCAGGTAGCTGTTGCTCATACAGAGCTGGGCTGCTCTAGTAATGGGAAACTAAGACAGCCTCTGTTTCCGTAGAGGGAGAAAGCAGCATGAGAGGAGGCACAAGAAATGGCACATTCCCATAAAAAACTGAAGTGTGTCATAGCATCTTCTTTCCAGATGTGGAGAATTAAAATACAAATTCTTCCCTTCTGACAGCAGTCCCACAAAAGCTGGGAAGGCAGCAGGGGACAGTTGAACCTTCGCTCCTACCCCACCATACAGACACTCAGCCAGGGCATAAGAACAAACAAAAAAAATTATAATGTTCATAGTTGCATAGTTACAGAGTTGTGAATGTAACATTTGGAGGGGTTTTCAGTGTAATTATTACATTCCATTTATTTGGATTTGTGAGACCAAAAAACACCTCTCTCAGAGGCTTTTACCTTATAGTTAAATATAGTGGTGAAGCAGTTAACATAGTTTTATGCATCACCATGTTGGCATGGAGTTTTTATCTTTTATTGGCACCATTTTATCCCCGGAGACAATAGAAGATTGTTCTCACTGTGTGTAAAAAGATCTTGTTCTGGCAAGTAGGATTTTCCCAGTCAACAAATTTAGAATCCTTGGTAAGGGAGAACTAGGCCGTGTTGGGACTGGCCTGCTAAGCACCTCCTCACCATACCAATCACCGTGCCATTCACTGATCCTGGGGCTGCTGCAGCTCAGAGCCCCTGCCTGCAGCCCAACAAGGTGAAGGATGGAGCACCAAACCCTCAACCCTCTACTATACTGTTATTACAAATTACAATGCTCTAGACATAACCTATACCGTAACTGATAGAAACTATGTGGTGAGCGGAAAATATGTGTGCTTAGAAGACATTTTCTTTGCTAAAACTCACAAAAATTGTATGAAAACAAATGTTCTGATTCCCTGCTTTGGATGCTTTTGTGTATCCCAATATAAAAGACATACAGGGTTTTCTTTTTCATTCTTCTCTTCCCGGTTGTATACATAGTGCAATACACAATTACAGCAGTCAGAGGCATTAGGGCTAAGAAAGTATTTACATCAGAGATGTACATATGAGATTATGTGAGAATGGTAAACTTTTATCTCCATCTTTAAATAAATATTATGCTTCATCCACACCCAAAGTCTTGAAAGAAAGCTGTTTTAGTGTAAACAATTGACTTCCTGGCCAATCATTCAATTTTTTTGATGATTTGTTGCTAAGAAATTCAGATTCTGTACTGTAGAATACACTTTACAGATTTTCATCATCCAGACACTGCAGTTTATTTGCAGTCGTACCATGACATTTGGCTGGTATTTCAGTTGTTCTCATTTGCAGAGGCTATAAAGTGATTTGGTTGCTACCAGGTTTGACAGCAGTTAGGAATACAGGCATGAGCGATGGCAGCCTCTGTTGTATATTTTATGAGTGCCCACAGCTCAAGGCTTCTGCAAAACATGCCTCGGATCTCAGATTACACTGGAAAATAAAGTCTCTAGTAGCTGGAGCTACAGTCAGCTTTCAAAATGTTTACTGAGTGTAAGGCGGTGCAAAAGTGATTACAAACCAAACCCGCGGGCTCTGCGAAGATAGGAACCACCCAGAAGGTCAGAGCTGAACTGAGATCCTATAGCCACGACTATTTTCCAGATGAACTGAAATTCATCATCTTGGGGCAGACAGAAAATGAAAAGCTATCTCCTCGCCCTGCAGGGATCGACCTGCAGCTGCATTTCCCTTACTGCCTTTTCTCTGCAAGGCCCAGCAAGCTATAGATGTGTCAATAAATTCCTTGGTTTTTTTAATTTTACATAAGTCTTGGAAGTAAACCACTGAAAAAAATTAAAAGGCATTTTATCCAAAATAGAATAGGACTTCAAGAGCAGTGTTCTCAATGTCATTAAACCAAACCAAGCTGTTTTGGGGCAAACAAAGTGTTCAAGCGGCTGAGCTTCAGCTTCATTTGCAAAACGAAGGCAGTAGCGTTTTTATTCAATAGCTAGCATGCCGGATTTGGGAGATACTGGTTCGGGATGTGGAATCCTTAGCAGTCATCTCTGGGGAGAGGATCCTGCCTGCCCTGACAAAGCAGCCCTGCTCTGCCAAGCTCTGGTCCTGGAGCTGTTCCATTCCTTTGTACAAAGTAATTACTTAAATATACATTGAACAAAGAGAGAGGGAAATTACTTTAAGGCCTATCAGTTAGGGCACTCTGCTGGGAGGTAAAGCAAACCAGTAAATAATTCATTAATGATGTTGCTATTTCAGAGACCTAATAAATTTTTATTGGGTAAGAAAAAAGTCATCATCAGGGATTGGGAAAATAGCCCCCAGACACCTTGTCACTTGCAGGGGCCGTTTTGGTGTGAGGTAATTGTCATGTTTCAAATGGATACGGATTAAAAAATCCCCTGCAGGTGAAATAAGAATTGAAGCCTCCCCTGTCAGGTGTTCTAGTGACAGAATTTTTTGACAAAATGGGAAGTGGAGTTTGTTTTGGAGCCTTGAAAAGGCTCACATCTTCAAAGAAAAGAATTGCAACTAAGGCTTTTAAGGAGCTCAAGTCAGACCACATCTGTAATAATTAAATAAACTTAGGGCTGAACTGCAGAGTTCTTGAACTAATTGTTTTAAACACATCCTCCCTGCTTTATTTGAAGGCTCTGGGCTCTGGGCAGGATACCTCCAGGTCCCACCAATGTCTGTTACAGCTCCTTTGCTTGCTGGCACCGCAGCCCAGGACGAGCTGCAGACAGACAGATGGCCTGAGAGCAACTTAGACACCACAAAAATTAATAATAAGCTCCTACATTTCCTGATATATAAGAAAAGAAGAAGACCAAGATACTCAACAGTGCCACATTATAGTCCCCAAGTCCTGCTGAAGCAGGAACTGGGAAATGCAGCTTAATGAATCAAGTGTCATCAAGAGTAATGACCATGTCTGTCGAGGAACTTTATGCCCATAATATTTTCAGCTTCAAACCACAGCAAAGCAAAGGGAGGATGGCTGGCTCCAAAGGTAAGCTAATGCAAGGCAAAGCATGCTGTTGGAGGATTTAGACACTCCTGCTGCAGAAAGTGGTGACACAGTGCCCAGAGGAGAGCTCCTCGTCCCACCTCTTTCCTGGCCGTGGAGAAGTCTCCCTCTGACTTCCAGAGCCTGAAAACTTTGCCATCTGTTCTCACTTGAGAAAAATTCTCATTTTATCTTTTCCATTTGTAATAAGTTGTTTTTGAACAGGAGAAGCTTGCAACACAGGCTGTGCAATAGTATATGATACAGTTAATTTCTCTTGCCATCTAATGTTAACAACATATGGAGACTGGCCTGAGCTGCCAAGGACATAAATCTATCCTTGCCTCCTGGTTTGTTCACTGAATCTCAATTTTTTATTACTGCACATTCCTCCACAGGACTTCACCAAAACACCTGGTGGGGACCTTCCAGAGGAAAGAATCTCACTCTTCTCAAAGAAGAGACTGCTCTTCACCCCACTCCAAGAAAACAGCCAGTCTCCCATCAGTCTCCCCCAAATCTGGATTCCTGTTTCCATTGATAAAGCACATGCCATTAATAAAAATTATTCATGTTTACGGTGTTATATAAATGTCTAAAATGTTTCTTTAATGTTGTTTGACTTGTGGGTGACTTCAGAAATCCTGATGGCATTGGACATTAGTATCAGCTGAAGCAAAACCAATGGCAGGCAGGTATTGTGCCAGCTTCCTCACCATTTTGCCAGCTGACCTCCCTCCTGACACACCAGCTGGCTGCTGTTCCCTTCCTGTGCCAAGCTATGCAGCAGTTTTGAGATGCATACAAAGAAACTGTCCAACAATGCTGAATAAACCAATGTTTGAATGCAAGTTTCAGGATGAAGATAGTTACACAAATATTGAACTCTGCTGCAACCAAATTTGGGCATTTCAAGGACACTGGATATCACTCTTGTAGCTTTTATTACTTTCTGTAGAGAAATAGCAGGTGAAATACTGGGATGCAAACTGTAATGACAATTTTATACAGAGTTGCAAATGGGCCTACAGAGCAGCTCACTGGAAAACCACAGCAAAAGGGAGCACTGCTGCATACTTGAAAAGGGCATTTTTATTTCACTTTCCAAGTACAACTTCAAGACAAACATGGATGTTTCTGTCCTTCTCCATGCATACAGCATTAAACAGTGCATTCTCAGGTACACAGGCATGAAAGATGGTCTCTGTTTGCAATCAACATGTGCATCTGGTCTCTCACAAAGCCTGTATGTAAACAGTAAAATGGAACCAAAGCCGAGATGTGAAACCCACATCTGCCTCAGGTGAAACCAGATGTTAATTGATGCTTGCTTATTCTTCTCTTTATGTTTCCTGTCTCTTTACAACATATGTAATGTATATATTTCATCTTCACTGTAGCCGTATGAATATCTTTCGACTCTGTCAGAGGTGGAGGACGAAACTCATCAGTACAGAACTCCTTTCTGTTTAAGCAAAAGTTAAGTAATTAAAGTTAACTGGTGGCATTTTCTTTAAAAAGTTTTTGTTAACTATCTGTGGAAGAAATCTGACCAGAGTTGTCCATGGAAGTTAACTCAGGACTATTCTCATAAAAAATACCTGGCTGCACAACCTTGAGCAATAATTCTCTTTTTCAGTATTTACTGGAATATCATATGATGAACTGGATTACTCATTATAAACTTCTTCTGCCGTATTGTCTTGCACAGTATGAAGTCATCTGAATTTCAAAAAATGTGTAATGTTATGTCTTCACTTTTTCAATTACCTTTATTAATTAGTTTGATCCAGGTTGGGGCTTTCTCCCCCAGTTCTAGCTCTTTATTTCATTTTTATGACTACAATAAGCCTAAAGAATATCAGCATAAAAAAAGTATTATTTCAAGGAAATGTCTTTTTATGGAAAAATTAGTCCAGAGTTTCTTCTATTTGGAGAAAAAACCCAATCCTGGGAGCTGCACGTAGAGGAGGAGGAAGCAGGGCATGTTGTGCCCCATCCAGACAGACGCTGGGATCTCTCCATGCAGAGATTGACACACCAGGTCCAAACCCATGGCTTTTTTGGTGCTCGGACACACTACACCTTTCACAAGCAGTGAAAGAAAGGACACTGTGCGGTGCAAACGCTCTTTTATCGCTATGTCAACAACAGCGTGGGCCCCAGCATTTAGCAAGAGATGTTTGCATTGGACCTGAGAAGTCTCTCATCAGCTGGGGCAGACAGCACACACCACCAGTTTCACCACAAGGCCCCTGTTTGTTTTGGTGTCGATACAGCAAGGGGCAGAAATGCTGTGTCCAGCTGCTGTGTTTCTCGGCTGGTGAGTTCGGGTCGAGCTCCCACTGCCTCAAGTCCCATGGAGAGGGGATGGGAAGGTGGGGGTGATCGTGAGGCAGGGAGCACGAGGAGCTGCCTCCCATCCACACTGTTTGTCAATGTGGAAAGGAGTCTCACAAATAGGTCACTCATTAAAAGTTTATATAGCTGAATTCAGGAAACCTGCTCCCACTAGAACAATGGCAAAAGCGGAAAAAAAAAAAGGTTTTTATTGAGCCTTCTGGGTGGGCACAACCACCAGGGATGAAGGCAAAGCTCAGGTGAAGCGTTACCTTCCAGATACCCATGCAGCCCATCAGAGAGCAACTGGCTATCCTTTATGCTTGTGGCAACAGCTCTGCCATCATTTCCCTACCTCTTTACAGAAAACAAAATGAGGAAAAACATGACTTGTTCTTTAACCAAATTGATTGACATTTAAAAAAAATCAGACAAAACCTCAGTCCTACAAAGAAAAGCCTCTCCTCAAGAGCAAGGGGAGTGCTTACAAATGCAAAGCGAAGATTATATGCTAACATTGGCAGTATTTGAGGCCTTACAGCTTGTGAAACTACCCAAAGTGTGGTCTCTCTGTCTGGGCAGGGCAAGTGTATTCAGTAACACACCTTCCTTTCATAGTTGTTTGGACCTAAGGATATTTTCAGAGCTCTCCAAAATTCCCTTCCTTTGTAGGGAAACCGGCCTGCCAGAAGATGGGCCGTGGAGTGGAGGTGGTACCAGGCAGGCACTACTGTCACACGGGATGAAAATTAAATATTAGTGTGCATGTTCTGCTACCTGCCTGGAAGTCACAGTCACAGAATTTAAACTTGTATAGTGGTGGCGAGTGTAAGTTTGAGCTTTCAAGTGGTGTTAGAACCTCCCATGCCCCAGTGGCTACAGTTAAATACTCCTTGAATCTCTCATCTTCTTGCACTGTTTTGGATCACTTCCCATTTCACATAACAGATTAAAACATTCAGGTTTAACCTTTCAATTCAAAAGAAAATCTTGCTTATTTTGGAACAACTGTATCAGCCTTCCAGAGCTGAGAGAAAGAGTCTACACTACTTCTTAAACAATATGGAGACTTTTCTCAGGCTTTACCTGATTGAGCTTGCAGCAAAGTAAATTTGTGGCATCATGAAAATAGGTTTTAAGATTGTGCCCACATTGCTCAATGAAGGAGTTGTCGATTGAAAGCAAGCACCAGAGCCCCAGTCTTCCAGACTGAGCTGTTAGTTCATTCTCTCATGCTATTTTAGACTGCTCCGAGTAAGTTGTCTCCCTCTTGTCTGAACTTGGATGCAGTTCAGGCAAGAAATTATTCTAGAGGAGGCTCCCAACAAGCAGTGTATCTAAGACAGCATCAGATTTGACTCTCTTTCCTCTTCTACTGTCTCAGTCCTCCAAACACTATCTCAGAAGTCTTGAGACCATGAAGAACGTACATGCAGCATGGATGCAGTCAGTGTGCTGCAGGTCTGCTGGATCTGCACAAATGCAAGCTCTTCTGCACCACTGGCCTGGGTGTCAAGGATCCCTTTCTGCAGCTACACTGCAGTGAGCGTCCCAGGCTGTCTCTGAAAATCAGCTTAACTCATGTCAGTGCAAGTTCCTAAGCTCCATCTGGAAAGTGTTGCCTAGCTGCTGAGCAGCACTCCTGCAGCAGGATTGTTATTCTTCGAGCCAAGTGTCTATGTAAGGCGCAGAACTGGGAGAGCTCCCACTGTTACAGGGGAAGGATTCAAGAATCAAACAGAGCTGTAGGCCTCCAAGCACTTGGGTGACCTCAAAATTACTCAAGTAGCAATTAATCCCAAAATAACAGCTGGAAAGAGTGTTCATAAACTAAGTACATGAGCTGGGAACATGACAAAGTTTGACCAGCAGCTTGCTGTGTGGCACTCTTAACGCACCTTGCCAGCTCTATCATGAAAACATACAGCCCCCACAAGCCATACCGAAAAGGAGCCTGGCCATGGAAATTGGTTTCTTTGGTCTTTGTAAAGAATTTAGCCACGTTAATCACAACAAATACCAAAATACTGGGGGAAGGAGTCCACAGCTCAATGGTATGTTTTGTGAAAAAAATTCGACATCTGCATACTTATTCCGTTATGTCCTGACAATTCTTGGATCAGAAGGGAGCAAACAGCTGATCTTTATTTGCTTATGAAACAAAGTCTGTAGGAAAACAGGATTTCACAAAGCCCAAACCATTCCATTTGAAACACCACAGACTGAAGTCTATTGCCAAATACAAGGCAGGATCCGGGAGGAACCCAGGGGACTGGCAACTCTGGAAGTTGTGGTATCCTCAGCCACAGGACAGATGTTCCCGAAGGGCAGGAACACTGGAAACTGTGGAAAATTGCACAACTGAATTTCACAGAAAGAAAAGCGATTTTCCTATAAATGAGGAACTCTTCAGCAAGCTCCAGTGAGAYCAAAAGCTATTGTTTTCTTAGAACCTGCAGAGCACATTTTTTGAAAGGTAGTGAAAGGTGCAGTTTGCAGTCCCAATACTTTTCAGCACTGATTTCATTGACTCCATTTTGTACATATGGCTTTGAGGGGAAAAAAGCGTCATTTGAAGATGCATTTCTTGGTCTTGCTACAGAGCAATCCCTGGTAACCAGCTTAGACTAGACAGCAGTGAATCAAGCACTGGGACAAGTCGTGCAGGGTGCATGGGAAATCGCTGTGCTCTGGGGTTTTTAAGATCCACGTGACAAAGTCTTAAGTAATGTAGTCTGAAGTCAGGACTGGCCCTGCTTTGAACAGGAGCTCACACCAGATTACCTCCTATGGTCCCCTCCAACCCAAATGACTGATTGTGCAGTGAGTGTGGAAACTACTGGTCCAACGAAAAGCAGGTAAGAAGCTGCCCAACCCTGTAACCAAGCTATAGCACTTGGACAGGAGTGGGGATACTTGGGAAAGGTGATTTTCATTTATGCTAAATGTAGAAATAATCCTGAAAGCAGGAATCAGCTTCAACCTGTTGTACAAACAAGCAATACACCCAAGCCTGGCTTCATAAAGGAACTTAAATGTAATATACAGCCGTCTAATACTCATTTCTCACTATCATGAAAAAAGACCTAGTTAACATGGATACTCCAGATGTGCTGAAGAGTGTGATGCTGACTCCCAGCGTGGCCCAAAAGGCATATGCTTCAGCCTCACCAAATCTGTTTTACTCGAGGTACAACCAGCCATGTCAGAACCAAGCTGGTTCCACATCTAAATTCCTGCACTATAGCTCCCAGTAGTCCTGATGATACTAGTCACAGTCTAGGAAACTGAAGATGGCTCTGCATGCAGTTAGCTCAGTTGCAAAGGACTCTTACTAGCTCAGGACCAGGGACATAGGGTGGCTGTGATAACTTTTCCAAACTCAAACCTAAATCCAAGCTCTTTGTAGTTTGGTTGCTGTGACTAAACAGATTGGCACAGATTTGGCAGCCAAACAAGACCAGTGCAGGTGTCAGTCCATGGGATTCACCACACAAATAAGTTGCTTCTGGATAGCTGAGAGTTAATTGGATGCTATCTCTCATTTGAAGTGCAAAATAACTCTGTACTAATTAGGAGTACAAATACTACTGGATTGCATTCTATGCATTTCACAAGCCCCAAATCTGGATTAAATCACACATATGAGCTGTTTAATCACTTTTGTAACACAGATGCTCCATAATTAGAAGCTCCAGAAAAGATGGAGAGCAGGACCATGCTAAACACTGTACAAGCACTAACACACACATCAAAAACATGAGAAAAGATCCAAGGAAATAAAGATGCAAAAATCACCACTATCACTAAAATTAAGTTGAGGGCTGGGATGCAGAAGTAACAAACAGTCTGCTGAAACTTCTAAAGCAAAACGAAAGCAAACTTCACGAGACTATTTTTTCAAAACAAATTTTTTGAAATTTTTTGAACACCTGTCTTTTCTCTCAATAACTGAAATGTATCCTGCACACACATACAATACAGTAGGTCACTTTATAGACACAGACCACAGACAGACACCAAATTCTATATATAGTATTTATATAGCCCAAATACCATGAGCAAGTCTCTATAAAAGCTGCAGGGAAATAACAAGAAGCATCAAAAATGCCGTGATAACATTTACAAAGTTTGTTGTAAGAAACCCTGAAAGGTCATCTAGTCCAACCACTCTGCAATAAAAAAGAATGTCTTCAACTCTATCAGCTTTCTCAGAGGCTTGTCCAACCTGGCCTTGAACATTTCCATATATGAGGCATCTACCACCTTTCCAGGCAACCTGTTCCAGTGTTTCACCATCCTCAAAAAGTTTCTTCCGTATATCTAGTCTAAATCTAATCTCTTTCAATTAAAACCATTTCCCCTCATCCCATCACAACAGGCCTTGCTCAAAGATGTTTACCCCATCTTTCCTACAGGCCCCCTTTAGGTTCTGGAAGGCTGCTATAAGGGCTCCCCAGAGCCTTCTCTTCTCCAGGCTGAAGAACCCCAGCTCTTCCAGGTTTTCCACGTATGAGAGCTACTCCATCCCTCTGATCATCCTGGTGGCCCTCCTCTGGACTCACTCCAACTAGTCCAYGTCTTTGTTGTGCTGGGGATCCCAGAGCTGGATGCAGGACTCCAGGTGAGGTYTCGCCAGAGCAGAGCAGAGGGCCAGAATCTCCTCCCTTTCCCTGCTGGCCACGCTGCTTTGGATGCAGCCCAGGACACGATTGGCTTTCTGGGCTGCAAGTGCACATTGCTGGGTCATGTCCAGCCTCTCATCCACCAGCACTCCCAAGACCTTCTTGACCAGGCTGCTCTCAATCTATTCATCCCCCAGCCTGTGCTGATAGTGGGGGTTGCCCCAACCCAGGTACAGGACCTTGTACAGTTATTTGACTTTCTGAAAGCGAAAAGCAAATAAAGAACAATGTATCTTCTCTTATCAAGTTATTAATTTTTATATTACAGACTCAATAAAGCTGCAGGATCTTCTTGCACTATACACCTTTAAGAGAACTGAGGCGGGCAAGAATTACATTATTATCTTGCATGGCACATACTTGTCAGATTTAATATCTATACCTAGCCTTAAGAATTGTACTGGCTTCATGACATCCCATTGAAGAGTCTGATCATGGAGGTAAAAAGAAAATCCCAACAACATTCTACCCAAGACATTTCTTARAAAACAGCAAGTGCACAAAATTTCAAGTTAATAATTATCATAGAACAGATACCTTCCTCAACTTATAAAACCCTTAGTTTTCCTTGTGGGGAATTTTTATATCATGAGCAATGATATCATGAATTTTTATATCGGAGCAGCCATATGTGTGCTAACTGTGGGAAGACTCTAAATACAAATTTAACTGTAAGAGCATAATTGGAAAGACACTTTCTTCTGCTGACTTTTTATTAAGGTCAACGATGTGCAAGGCAAGATATTACAGAACTAAAGTTACTTTTTCACAACCAGAAATGGTGCACACATGCAGAAAAAGCATCTCTGCTTTCCGAGGCTGCACCGCAGCACACAAGGAGTAAAATCGGAGGTTTTTGGTTTTTTCAACTTTTAAATTTGTTTCCTGTGATCTACTTTATATTGGAAACACTGAAACTAAAACGAGCCACATCACGAAAAAATTCAACAGCTGGGTACAAAGCTTCAGAGTCCATGTGGAACTCCCAGAGGATGCACACATTCAGATGTGTGTGCACACGCGCGCAAAAGCATCTCTGCTTTCCAAGGCTGCACTGCAGCACAGAGGGAGTAAAATCAGAGTTCCTCCTGTTTCTATAGGCTTGCCGTGCATCATTTATCCAGAACCTCCTCCAAGGCCGGGCAGTGATAGGAGACAGATCAAGTGTGGTTCTCTCTAATCTATTTTCACTACAATTTTCCCACTCCCGACACTGCTTGGAAGTGCCAACCTGCAGGTGGGACCACACCTGATGTCCCCCAAGCCTCTGCTCTGGGCTGGAGCCCTGCAGGGCAGCTCCAGCAAGAACAACTCCTTCTCCCATTGCAGGAGTCTCCTTTGCTGTGGAAAAGAAAGAAAGAAAGGAGAATTCCTGCCTTCTCCTCTCTCAGGGCAGCATAAGTCCTCAAACTTCTCTCCTGGTGCTCCCAAGGAGAGGAACGCTGGCCTAAGGACTCTCTGCTGTTGGATATTGGGCAAGGGACGAGGGAGACACTTSGTTGTCCCTGCAGACAGAAGAAATGGGGGAACATTCAGCTCCAGTGCTGGTCGATCGCTGTGTGTGCGGGGATTTGGGGTCTGTGGCTGCACAGCCCTGCCCAGCTGCTCCCACAGGGATCTGTCAGCAACAACACAGACCTGCTGCTGCCTTAGGGGGGCTGCATTGGTGTGGCGATGGTTCAAGCCTCCTCCGGAAGAGGGCCGGCCCAACCAAATTGGTGGGCGGTCTCTCGTGTTTGAACCGCCTATGGCCTCTCCCCTAGAAGGATTGAGTGATGTTAACCATGTATGGTTTGGGTTCTAGAATTTTCTTGAAAAAATGTTCCTTTATTGGACTTTCTCCTTAAGTTCCTCCTTCCCTCTCTGCTCATTGGATGTTTCCCTGTCGCTCTTATCCCTGCCCTCAGACCATTGGTCCACATGCTCTTCCCGCCTCTCATGTTGTCCTTATAAGCCTCTGTACCTGGAGACATCTTGTCTTCGGTCCTTGACCCCTCAACAATAAACATCCCTGTTGAGATCATACTGGAGACCCGTCTCCCTTCTTTGCTGCATCCCGCCACACAATAGAAGCTGCCAGTGTGTTCACGATCCCCTGGACCATGCTAGCTGCCCGATCCTTCGATAGAAGTAATCCCGCTCGGGATGCTTCTGGAAGGCTGTGGCAACCAACACCAGAGTACGCTGCAGCAGTTTGGGGAACCCCCCCTGCCCTGCACGGGGCTGCTCAGGGCAAGCAGGGCTGGTGAGGAACACACCCAGCCTGGCTCCAGGTACTGAACTCGGAGAGGTTTTTAGGAAGGAATTGTTCCCTCTGAAGGTGAGGACGCCCTGGCAGAGCTTGCCCTGAGAAGCTGTGGCTGCCCCATCCCTGGAAGTGTCCAAGGGCAGCTTGAATGGGGCTTGGAGCACCCTGGGATAGTGGGAGGTGTCCCTGCCCACGTGTCATGATCAGATGAGGGAGAGATGCCTCTGCCCCAATTAAGGGACAAATGAGACCACAGGACAGAAACCAAGGGATTTTATTCAACACCACAGATTTCATTTCACAAGAAATGCAAGGTAGAGAGATAAAAAGAAAGAGGAAACACCTGTCAGAGAGAGGGAGAGAGAGAGCAGAAGATAATCAGCTGGAACTACATGAGCTTTAAGGCCCCTCTCAACCCCAACCACTCTGTCATTCTAGAAGTCGTCTGGACTCCCGAAGTGACCTCCACAGCTGCTTTCTGCTGACCAGGCCCTGGGCAAGGACAGGGGAGGGTGCAAGGCTTTAGCCACAGAATCACCTACAGGTTCCCTTCTGGTGCATTTTTATGTGCAAAATAGTTGTGAACATGGTGAAAAGAGCCTCTACAGCACCTTTGCAGCCACACAAAGCCTCTGAAGGAGCAGTGGTTGCCCCTCGCCCACACCAAACACACGCCGGCTTTCTAACCCAGCTGGGCTTCCCGGCTGTGGTCAGCGCCAGAGCGGGGCCGTGGTGGCTTCGCTGTCCCGGCTGCACAGCCCTGGTGCCAAGGGCTTTCCAGCACTTCTTTGTCAGCCAGGCCCAACATGTGGCTTTCGTTTGCCTGGAGAGAGCAGGGACAGCCCTGCCCTCCCAGCCCCGCTGGGAACTCTCCTGCTGGCCTTGGGGGCTGAGCAGTCACTGCTCTCAGCTGACTCACTGGCATTAAGTTTGAAAATATATTAATATCCCTGAGAGATAAGAAATGAAACCTGTAGAAAACTCTGTTCTTATGCCTTACAAATTTGATTAGAAAATAGACAAGTTCTTCAGTAATTCGAACCCTGTTCTGTCTTTCTTTGGTAATTTCCTGGGAAATTATAATATATCGTCATTACAACATAGTGTACATTCATGTTTTTATATCCTATACTGTAATATAAGTATACAATATGTAATAAATACAAATTATTTGGTAATTTTATTTATTCATTAGATTTTATTTCATTTATGTATTTTTAAATTATTCTTCTTATTCTTCTTCTCCTTATTCTTATGACTCTTCTTCTTCTATGTATTTTAAAATTCTTATTCTTATTCTGATTCCTCTCCTTCTATGTATTTTAAAATTCTTATAACTATTTTTCTTCTTCTATGTATATTTAAATTATTATTCTTCCTCTTCTTCTTAATCTTCTTTGTCGCCTTCCTCATTGTCTTTTTTGCCTTTGTCTTCTTCATTGTCTTGTTCGTCTTTGTTGTCGTCATCTTTGTCTTCTTCGTCTTTGTCTTCATCATTTTCATCTTCTTCGTCCTTGTCTTCCAACTGCTGCTTGTTGACCCCAGCTTCCACTGGTTTTGGCAGAGCTGTGCATGCGTCACAGTGCTGCAGGGAGGGAGGCTCTGGGAGCAATCCCTGCTCTTGGTGCCCTGTCCGTGCTACTCTTCCGGCTGTGCCGCCAGGCAGGGACACCGGAACAGCYGGCGCAGTTCCTGCAGCGCCCGCCTGAAGCGAGACAGACGTTTCTTGAGGGGAACCGGCTGCCCGCGGAGAGCCTGGGCTCCCGGCTCAGCAGCCGAGGGGCTGGGGGAGCTGTGCGGGGCAGGGACCAGGCTCTCTGTCCCTGCCTCTGGCACCTGCTCCTGGAAGGCAGGAGAAACCGTGTGTCCCATGGGGGCTTGACCTTCCAGGGAGGAAACCAAGGGGCTGGGGGACAGTGCAAGGCAGGAACTGGCCTCTCTTCCCCTTCTGCTGGACCTTACTTCTCATTTTGCAGGCATCCGTTGTTCCATGGCATCCTGTGGCTCCAGTTGGTGGCTCAGTGGCTGGATCTCCACAAGAGCCCTGCTCGGGATGTCGCTGCTGATGTTCTGGTCCATGTCCTGCAGAACCTGGCTGCTGGCCGAGGTGTTGAAGACGAAACTGACTGGAGTCCATGTCCGTACTGATTGCAGCTCCTCACTGAGGACAGAAGAACCTGGTGCCTTGTCCTCCTCAGGAGTGAGACGCTCGGGGAGCTCCTCCTCCTCAGCAGCTCCAGCCAGGAGCGCAGCTGCYGTCTCAGTGTCCATGGGACTCCCCAGGCCAGGAGAGGCACTGGGCAGGGCACATGYTTCCTCTGCTGCTGCCTCTGCGCCSGCCTCCCTRGGACAGCTGGGTCCCTCCAGGGGGTCCTCGTCACTTGCCAAGCCCAAGGGTTTGATCCAGATGTTGTCGTGGTAAGGATCTTCCTCTTGGAGAAGCTCTTGGACTCTGGGGCGTTTCCGTTTGGAACCAGCCCTGTCAGCGACATTGAAGTCGAGAGATGACATGGAGTCCAGTTCGTCTTGCCATCAGGCCCCCGGTTTGACACTGCACCATTTCTGCTGGGACAGTCCTTGCAATCTGTCTTCTGCAGCATCTTCCTCCTCCCCAACCCCTTAATACTCGGGGAAATGGGCTTCCAGCCACTCCAGCACCAACTGATCTTTGGACACTTCCTCCAGGTCTGGCAGTTCAGCTGACCTGCTTCGAGCTCTTTCCATACCACTGAGCAGGGCCCTCCTCATCAGCTCTTCCTCCTGATATTCTWCCCAACAGGAGAGTTCTTCATCCTCTTCCCATTGTGAGAGCTCTTGGTTCTCATCTTCTTCACACTGGGACAGCTCCCGGTCACTGCTGTTTGCCCGTGTTTTGTCCCAATATAAGGGGAGTCGGGAGGAATTTTTTTTAATAGATTTCTCAGACGAAAATTAAGCGCACATGCAGCAATATTATATCTGAGAACTGTTTATTAATAAATGTCCCTGCCGAGAAAGAGAGGGGAAAAACGGACAGAACGTCACCACCAGAATCCCGGGGGCCCTGCCAGCGTCTGCTCGAAGCGCACTGCAAGCTGTGGCGTCCACGTGGCTCGGCGCGGCTTTCAACCAGCAGCGGGGGCTGGCGGGCTGCCTGTCTCTGCCGGCGGCGTGCAGCGGGGCGCGGGCGGTGGCCGTCGGCGGGCTCGCGGCGGGGGCGGCTGCGGGCTGCTCTCGGCTGCTCCGTTAACAGGCAAGGAACCGAAAATGGCGGGCGCAGCGGGTCGTTGCGCTGACCGGCGGCTCGGAACGCGGCGTCAGCAAGGAAGCGGCGGAGCAGGTCGTCGCGGCGACCGGCTGCCTCGGGGGTGCGGACARGAACAGAGGCAGGGAAGGAGCAGGACCGCAGGGAGAGAAAAGCGAGCGTGGGAACCCCGAGCTGAACCTGCGGGCGAAACTCCACTCCCAGCGACCTAAAACATGGCGAGGCGGCCCCTTGTGGAGTCGTCAGTTGCTTTTCTCTCTCCTTTTCCCGGGCATCCGGGGATCTAGCCCTCCTGCAAGGTGGGGGGGAAGGGGGGGTGTGGCTTGCAGCCCACTCCTGATTGGCTATCAGGCAAAGTCTCCGCAGAGACAGGGCTCCTMTCCCTTTTCCTACCTGCCTCTTGCACAAGGTAATCTTATAATGTTAAGGCATACATGCAAACTGAATTGGTTCCTCTCACCCTGGAAAGACCTCGATGGCCTCTTCCACTAGGGACAGGTCCTCCTCACTCGTGCTGTCCCCTGGAGAGAGCTCAATGGCCTCTTCCGCTTGGGACAGCTCCTCGTCACTCCTGCTGTCCATGGCACCAGCCTCTGCGGGGATGGCTGGCAGAGGCGACAGCTGCCAGTTCGAGGACACACGGGCTGTGCCCTCCTGGGCCACCCTGATCGGGGGCAGTAGCACCTCGGGCGCGGGGCTGTGTGCCTGCAGGGAATGCCAATGAGAGGGGCTGTTCCACCTGTGAGATTTTGAAAGCAAGCTGGAAGGAAACACCCCTTTTTCAACGCTAAACTTGTGTAGATMCCACACTGATTTCTTCATTAATGTAAATTTCAGTGTTGAAAGAGTCGAATCCAGGACATATCCAGAGCACACTGCGTAGCAGCAGTCACCATCATTATGAAGGAGGAATTAGGCAGAGCCCAGTCATACATAACCTGCTGAGTCCAACATGTGATGTCAGCTTTCAGTCGGAATTCAGAAACATTTAACTCCTGAATATGTAAACTTGGTTTTATAACCACAGGATTATGCTGTCAGTACTTCTTGCACTTAACATATGCCAGTAAACCAATGAACAAAACAAAAAAATCAAATTCCAAACTTCTCAGGGGAAAAATAGCAGCCCCTGAGAATCCAAAGTACAGTAACACTACAACTGACTGATGATAACTATTTATAGCAGCAATTCCTTTTTTTGCTTAACCACAGCACCATCCTGTTCTCAAAGTAACAGCTTTTAAATTGGGATCTGATTTACATTTCAGGTACAAATGACTTATTGATTTAATCTGCAGAAATAATTTCCATTGTTCTGTGTACAGAGAAGTGCTGTCTTCAGAAGTTTCTTGTTTCTAGAGGTACAGAGGTAAATTTAATCCATCAAAAACAGCTTGTCATTCTCTAAGATGAAAATCCCCAAAAAGACATCCTATGAAAATTGCAAGAGATCATGTCAAATCAATTAATTAGAAGTCAAAGAATCAAAAAAGAATTATAGAATCATATGATTTGAGTTGGAAGGGACATTAAAGACCCTCTAATTCCAACCCCCATGCCATAGGTAGGGACACCTTCCCCTAGATCAGGCTGCTCAAAGTCCCACGCAACCTGATCTTGAACACTTCCATGGATGGGACATACACAGCTTCTCTGGGCAACCTGTTCAAGTGCCCCATTCCCCTCACAGTAAAGAATTTTTTCCTAATATCTAATCTAAACCTGCTCTCTTTCAGTATGAAGCCATTATCCCATGTCTTCTCACAACACACCCTCATAAAAAGTACCCATCCAGCTCTCCTGTAGAAGAGACTTCAATTGCTTGAGGTCAGCAGTAGTCCCACAGGTGCTCATGCTACCAACTACATGATAATTAGCATTGGCTTTATCTCAGTAACACTTGCACCAGTAAGACCTGCAGACTTTGCTCAAACACCCAGACAAGATACACCTAAGAGTTCAGACTCCAGGAGAAACTGTGTACAAAAGAAGCATAAGTGGACTAAGCAGCAATGCTACTGCAATTATATGAAACTACAAGACTCAGTTAATGAATGCATCCAAGTGAAGCATACTTTATAGTTATTTAACTTATAAACAATTTACAGCAGCAGGAGTCCATGTTTCATGTATAACTGGGCATTTGCAAGTCCTGGGACTACACCAACCTAGAAAATTAAGGATGGGCATCTATGCAGCCATGTATGATGAAGAATCAATGAAAAATTTCTCATATTACACCAAGGATACCCCCACAAACATAGCGTTTCTTTGACCACAAGAAAAATTATGAGTGAAGACTACAAGAAAAGAAGTAAAAACATTGGGATAACTGTGACCATCCCTCAGCATCAAAGAACCAAAACATTTTAAACTTTTTTTGAGTAAACACCATTCTGGATTACACACTAAAAAAGGAACAATAGCTGGAGAGCTGATGCTATTTATAATACTTTTAAGCCTCACTGCATTCCAGTTACCTCAARCAGAAAATATACCACAGGTAAAAAATCCAAGAAAGCTAACTTTATTTCATTTTAAAAGGGTTGAGGGGAAGAAGGCAATTACATACCAGAAAAACGTTTCAAGGTTATCTTAAAGGTCTTTTCCAGTCTAAATGGTTCTATTATTCTACGCAGACTCTTCAGGAGGTAAAGAAATTATACCTAAACCAAATTCTGCCACTGTTTTAATTTCACTTGCACACACAATGCTTAGGGAACAGGTGGCTGGCACAGTCACGTATTTTAAGCATTTTCAGTTGTCTGAAAGCCATTGATTTTAAAAGTTGGCTTACCTGTAAAATATGGATGTATGGGGATACAAACTACCACTGCGAGAAATAAAAAACCCCTTCAGAATGGCTGGGTGCTTTATTAACTGCAGCCACCATGCAGTAGAGCAGCCTTCTGCCTATCCTTGCAGGGTGTATAGCCAGGGCACAGAGAAAGAGAAGAGATGTGGAACTGGAAAGCCTATGCTAAGTAGAGAACATACAGAGGGTAAAGGTGTACTCAGAATTCTAAAGAAAAAAGGATATCAGGATGGTGGAAAAGGACAACGTATACAGGAGAAACAATACCTTGGACTCTGGTATTTCTGGGTAGTTGTACACGTTAATCATGTTTTAGCATGATTAGAAATATTTTTTTTTCTCCTTATTGAGAGATATTTATTTCCATACCAGAGGTTATTCACCTTCTCTTCGAAAGTCCAGGAAGCTATACTCATTTCATGAGAGAAACTTTTTTTGCTCAAGTGAACACTGCAAGCAACCCCACAGGAGGGACTAATGCAGGGTATTATGGGAAAACATTCTCAAAAAGTGGAGGAGAGATTAAAAGCTTTCTGATGTTATGGTAACATACAAATAAAGCTACTTTTCCTCACTTGTTGTCATTGTTCAAAGGGAGGCGAGCGGATACAGAAAGAGTAGGGTGTTGAAATCAGGTTAAAAGGTATTTCAGGATGAGGACTGTGTCCATACTTTAGGTGAGACAGCAAAGAGGAAGCTTGGAGACAACCTCTGCTCTGTAAGAGAACTGGAAGTGTGTGTGATGGATCATTTCTGAAATGTCTTAATAGAGTCCCACAAGCTACCTGAATCATATTCAAGATGTCAATCTTTCTGTGGTGTCTATATCCACAGAAGTAGATGACAAAACTAGAAAAATTATGATAATGCCATCTGCTCAAATAAACTGGAATTTGCTCTCCCCATCTCCCCTCTTTGCCTCAAGGTTCAAAGCCTTATTTGCATTCATACAAAATCTGTTTACAGTCAACTTCACTGCGATACTGGAACTTCTCCCCCCGCACCCCCAAGACACAAAGCAAAGCTGGCCAGGTGTCTCTAAACCACAGAGCCAGCTGCTCCCAACTGAGCTCACAGGAAATAGCAAGGAAAATATGCAGCATTTGACACATCTGGAACAGATTGCAGAGTCTTTGAAAATAGTGTCCCAGTTCTCTTCCTCCTGCTTTTGAGATTTCAGGCTTCCAAACTGATGCATCAACTATAGAGGATTAGATAACGTGTACATTTTTAACCCTACATATTCTTTCTGACCAAATGAGAATTTTTCCAAGGTAGTACCAAAGTATCTGTATGAAGTTTTCTATAAAATGCAGTGGACCAAACAGAAATAATTCTACCAGAAGTTGCTACTTAATATGGGAAAATTGATGCCGCTGGAAAATTGTACTAGTTGACATTGGTAAGCATAGAAAATGAAGCAATATTGCTTCATGCTTTGCATGGTTGCATTAACTCCTTAAAAGAAATGTCCTAACAGTTTGTTGACACAAAAAATGAGGTGAAAAAGAGCAGAGGGSATTGGTTAGTACCTATTTTGCAAAGTAATTTGTCTGTAATTCCATGTTGACACAAATACTGCAGTGTGCATTTTTCAACATGAAGTACAAAAAGAACYCCAAAAAGCATTAAGTCTTAATTAGCAAAACAAAGCAATGCTTTATTATTCACTTTTTTTCATCTGGACAATGAATGCAAAAGAACACAGAAACAAACAGAAGTTTAGAAGGAAATCCTAATAGGATATTGAACATAATACTTAACTTTCTTCTTTCCATAAAAAGCTGAGAAGTAGAGGTGCCCCTAAAATTTTAGTCATTATCAGTTATCTCAAAGGTTAGGAAAATGAAAATGTTTACATATGTATATTTTAAACATTCATTATAGATACAAAACTCAATACAGCACTAGCTTAACACAACATAAACCTCACTGGTTTTAATGTTAGTAATAAAAAAGCAAAATTCTAAATAAAAAGAAAAATTGGAGGAAACTATTTGTATTTTTTTTCCTCAAAGGTGCAACCAACAGCCAATGTATTTTTGCAACTGAGATTCCAGTTGTACAAAAGACTGAGAGATGTCTTCTCCTACTTAAGGAGAAGCATACATTTCACAAACTTTAAAAGAAACCCCACATGCATGAACAGTAGACAGTATCCCTTAAAGAGATGATATTTATAAGAACGTAATGGTATACCTTAAATGAATAAAGGGAGAGGTAAAACACATTTTCTACTTTCAGAGCTTTGAAAGATGTTTTTTCCTTCATAGATTACTTCCCAAATTATCTTGCATTTAAACTAGTTTGTTCTTATGAAATGGAAATGTATTTATTCTAAACAAACATTATAAAGTAGCTGTATGATTTTTTGAGAAGCCCTCAGTGTGATGTTGTATTTATACTAAACTCAAGAATGCAAACCTCCAAAATTACATCTACTACTAACTATACCCTTAATAGCCAATTAACAAAAAATATGTATATAGCTCTAAGATTAAACAAAATTTAGAGAATATGCTGTTACAAAATATATTTTGACATATTTCCTAAGAAGCAATTAAAACAGTCATTTACGCAGAGTTATTTACAGGGGACTCAAAGTGTATCAGTTTTAGCACAAATCAGTGCTATTTGTTTGAATTCGATAAAATATTGGCAGATACAAGTTTGTCACAACAAGGAACTTTGGGGTTTAGTAAACTTAAAAATGTTCTATACAATCATTAGATGAATCTAAATTATATAAAAAAAAGTGTCTGAACTGGTTAATCTGAATCATTTAATGCATTTCATTGTACTCAGAAGTTCAGATCACAAAGTCAGTGGTACATACAAGCTGTAAAACAAGTTACCACTCAAATCTTTCAGATACAACAAGCACAGATTAACTGAGTCTGACTGTACCTAATCTATACTTACAGACAGTTTGTTCTTACTTCAATACTATCTTTTTAACAAGCACATATACAAATGTGCTAAAACAAAAGGCAGCAAYTATAAATATTTACTAGAATGACCAGAACTGGTACTTGAGCATAAACCATCCTGTCATTCATTTTTGAAGCAATATCTTCACTAATTTGTCTTCTGGTTTTAGTAGTCTTCTATCTTATTAACTTGGAGGGTTACAGATCATCTGGAAGTTTCACACCAGCATAGGAAAGGAATGTCTGTTCGATGCAGTCTGGAGATAAAAGAAAAAGTTGTACTTCAGTTAATTGCCGTGACTCACCAGAAGCAGCGTTGCTAAGTGACCAGCAAACCCGAACTGCAAGCAAAACAGCAGTCTCCCCACTCCGCCATGGATGGGAGAAAAACCCCGAAAATTTACTGTTATTTTGTAATGATTTCAAAAGGACACCTGAGAGTATTTTCTAACTGTAGGGGTGTTATTTGTTATTTATTAAAACCAATAATCGCTGTAGAGGAAGTTACTTGTCTATGCAAGAACAAGGACATTTTAATGTGATAGCAATTAATTTGAACTGCTTGTTTCAGTACTTAAGATGCTTCAAAACCGTAATATCTATGTGTTCAGCTCTCTAAACACTCCACAGACCTTATCAGCCCACAACCCATACATCTCAGCTTACAGGTAAAGAAAAGTTTTCAAAGCTACTGAACTCAGATACAACTCATTAACTTCAGTTAATGCTGGATTAAACAGTGTTTTGTCCTGAAGCAGAATTTTAACTGCAGAAGAGCAAAGAATCCCAGACTCCATTATCTTATACTTGATTTTCTTCAAGCTGCAGTTCTCAAACACCATTTAGTCCTAACAACTGTTTTTAAAATAGTCCTTTTAAACTTTATTGTACTGAAAGCTAACAGATACTTTCAGTCTCATCTCTACAAATTTTGGTATTCTGAAAAGATTATCACAACACCAAACAAAGAAGCCACTGTAACTATGGCAAAAAGGAAGTGCTGCCATGTAGTTGCCAGTTTAGATTGGTTACTAAAAGGCAATATACGCCTCAGTTAACTAACTCAGTGCATAATTTGGAYGAAATGGCACGTTTAAAAGAAAAATTACGTTACAGTTATGTTAGCAGATTTTGTTCATAATCAAGTATATATTGCATAGCACACATTTATCATTAGCTGGTTTTAAATGTATATCATTGTCTTATATAAAAGAAATCGTTTTTTTTTCTCCCTCCAGTCAAATACCATCTCTGTTTTCAGACTTCAGAAATGTGCTGCAGATTAATTCAAATTGATCCTGTGACTAATCCTGAAGAAAATTTATGAAAACTTTTTTTCTTATTTTTACACCAAACACAGCTTCTCAGGTATGTCAAAATACAGTCYTGAAGCATTTTAAATGCATTGCTGCAGTACTTATTACTAGGCTTAAATTTATCTTGTCATGCAATTTAAATAAAAAAAAGTTGAACACAAATAAAGACCCCGGTTTAAGTTACATAGTGAAGTCCAATAAATCCACTTAACGGATAAATAGTATTAAAAAAAACCAGAGTGGATATATGCCAGACTGATTAGTCAGCTACCTGAAGGATACATAAAGCACATTGTTGCATACACAATAATCATACTTGTACATGACTGTCTTAATCCAGTCATGTAAAGAGAGACAATACTCATCTATTGTTCACATGTTCAGACCCATGTCAATCAGATTTAATATGCAGGCAGATTAGTGCTTCCTAACTTGCTGACAACAGGTTGACTACTAAAGCCAGTTTTCCAACACAAAGGACAGTATCCTGACAGGCAGCAGATACTGTTTCTTAGGAAAAACAACATGCTCCTCTTAATTTTTGTTACTGAACATTAGTTTCAGGGAAGACTGGAGGCAATGAGGATGCATTATTTACTTTCAAATAAGAGACTTCACAAATCTCCAAGCCCATGAAGAATATATACAATATTCATGACAGATGTTAAAAAACCATGCCACTTCTATTTCATGACAGAAGTTTGATTATTTATTTTTAATATTTCATTCTTCTCCATTTTCCTGGGAAAGATAACCTCATTGCTAAAAATAGCTTACCTTCAGTACAAGAAAAAAAATCTTGTTCTGTGAGCAGCTGCCATGCTTTCAGACATATTTCTGACTTTGAGATAATTAACAAAGCCTCGAAAGAACAGGAGGAGTCCTGAAAGTGTAGAAAATGCACAAAATGAAGTATATTAACATAAATACACACTATCCACATTATTCTTATTAACATAGTTTTTTTGAACCTAGCTTATATAAAGTAAATTGAAGACATTATGTATCATTCACAAATTCAACAAGCAAGTCAGCTTTTATCTTGTGATACAAGGATTCAATTTTATAGAAGGCTTTTCAGAATTTTACAGTCATTTTCAGTTCAAGTATCATCCACTAAAAAGACTGCATGAAAATACTTACAAAGAAGAAAGAAATCCTGGGAAGTAAAAGAATCTGATTTGCAAATTCTTTGCAAGTAGAATTCTCAAAAGAAATTACTAGTGTGTTACAACACTACCCCATTCACAAAATGTACCTTTAGAAATGTGTAAGATAAATGTACTGCAAGTCAGAGGAAAAAAGAAAAGACAGTAGGGATTGCTCTAGCRAGAAGCCAATAATGAATTATGGTAGATTATGACTTGAGGTTTAACCACCTATGAAAAAACACCTGTCCAAGAGGAGGAGGAACGATTGCCAAAGAAAATTACTCAACATACGTCAAGATTACATTTTTTGTCAACTCTACATTTCAAATTCTTTTAAAATATTTATATTTAACTACATTTGAAAGAATATTTCAGCTAAGAGGAACAAGATGTGCGCAAAAGTCACAGAGAAGTTACATTTGCAACAATGGTACCTTGAAGATATATGCTTACGTGTATATACACATATGCATTAAGACTCTAAAGGTTCAACTGAAAATCTAAACTGAGGTTTAACAGGTTCAGCAAAGGATTCAATACTTTTCTTTCCTAAATGATGCACTTTCTTCCTGCTGTCCTAGATGAGCCCCTCATTCTTTCCTATGATCATTTCTTCTCTAAATGATTTTTGCTTGTGAGTTTTTTTAACTTTCCTTTTGCTTTTTTAAACCAAAGCTTCATTAGGACAAGCATGCAAACAAAAAAAATGACAACAGAGAATGCTCTGCTAACCTGTGGAACTTTACCCAAGCCAGATGCATTTCTGTGATTAAGGTGAATTCTGCGTAGAGAAGAAAGCAGTAAGATCTGGATCGTGAGTCTACTACAAAAGCTGCTACCCAGAGGCTACCAGAGGTAGTCCCACTTTCAACTGAAAAGCAGCTGAGACAGCAAAATGAGGGCAGGCAGATCTTTAGGCRCTTGATAGCATATTTTCTGCATCATACATGTTGGAAAACCAGTCCAAGATCAACCCATATTTTATATTTCTCTGTTAAGGGAAGAAAAAAAACCCATCCCGCTTTCCATTGTGCTCCTCAGTAAGAAACATTGGCTAACATTTAAATTTAAYGTTTAGATTTGTCTCTCTCCAATTTGTTCATTGTACATGACAGCTCTTTGGAAGTAGACCACTTCGCTTTTCCGTGACGCATAAGCAGATTTTTCCAGATGTTGAAAGAAGGAACGTGAGTAGAAACAGATCAGAGAACACCAGAAGAGAGGAGATGGCAGTAGGTGGGCTCAAGGATGTCAAAGGGCTATGCAAAACAAAGACTCCAACTCATTCAGTTCTGAAGAGATGCTGGACATACTACTTCGTGTGCTCTAAAGAGAAGGTCGTCCAAACTAACAAAACACAGACCTGGTTGGTAGTGTTCCTGTGACTTGATAATGCTCCTTCATGTCCTGCTAAGTAGTTGAATCCTTCTATCGTGTTCTAGCAATCCCAGTATAGCCACTTTATCAGTTTAAAAACATTGCTGGCATATTTCATGCAAAACATTCATAAGACAAGGGAATGCTGACTGCTGGATGCATACTATACGCCCCACAGTCCCTTTTATTCCAAGGCATATTATAAATTTTGTGATTTAAAGAAAAATCAAAAAATCCTCAAACACTTCAGACCAAAAATAAGGCTTTCCCAAATTAAAGTGATTTACTTCCTGAACATGTGCTGCAAAAGACTAGTAAAAAGAGAAACTACAGCTTTTTCCATAGATATGCAGGGGGGGAAGTGCTAGGGGAAGAACATGCTATTTTCATCCTAGTGAAAAAGGTGTCAAACCTCAATTTCAGGCACCACAAGGCTTCGTTTTAATTAAAGACTTATCTGGAGATGTTTGCGCCTGCACAGGGTCATTTCACTTCCTGCTTCAAACAATATGAAAACATTCAAGGGACCAATGCTGTGATGTGTTAAACATTTGCAGTGTCTACATATTTCAAGCAACCAAGTGCTCAACAGGAGAGCAAGGTGAGCAGTAGGCAGTCTGATGAATGCCCTTGGACACTACTAAAAGGCAGACAGAGGAAGTTTTAGGTAAGGTTGTCTAAGACTTTTGGCATTTCTTGCAAGATAAATAGCGAGTCACAAACAGTCATGATCTCGGTGTTTTTTCTTAATTTACTCAACACTTGGTTCTAACATTTGCTGTTAGCCATTTGAATCAATTGACTCAAAGGGAAGAGTGCCACCTACTGAAGCAGCAACAGTTTACTATGCTTCCAGAGCTGGAAATAGAAATTAAAATGCATAGCAGCATTCACTTCTGTAAAAGAAAATCATTCCAGATTCCATATTCAAATTACAAAATCCGCAGTAGAAGAAAAGGTATAGTGGTTGGGGTTTGGTATATCCTCATTAAAAACAGATGGAAGAGCAGAATTTTATGTGCATAAGACTTTGAACATGGGCAGGCAGACCTCTTAAGGGAAAGCTGACATCATGGGAGCACTGTGATCAGCAAGCATGAAGCCATTCTCTCATCCTACTGAGCAACTACTGATGCAGTTTGCATTTCAAAGGACTCAAAAAGGACGTTTTGTGACCTGTGCACAAAACAGCAGACTCCACCTTCCTGTGTTCAGTCACATTTCTTAAAACATAATACTTGACATATAGGTTTATACATGCAAATACATATCACTCACTTTTCAAAATGTTCTCTACAGAAAACCAAAATTTCATTACACAGTTCTGCACCTAGTCAGTAGAAGCAGCTTAAAAAGCACAAATTACAAGTCTCAGTTATACACATAATCACTTATGCAGAACAAAATTTTTTGAGCTGAAGGGTTTTTGAATAGCCCCCAGTTCACACAATAATACCACTATGGTAACTCATAACCTTGTGAATACTATGGAAATACAAACAACACACAAAACTATCAGCAGCTAAAGAAAAGTACATAGCTAAACATGTTACAAAACTCTTACTTACAATGACATGATTTATCTTTGAGTACTTCCACATCAAAACAGAAATGAATTCAACTGCCACTTACCAAGTACGAGAAATATCCACCAAAGCCAGTACTGTCCATTGAAATATCCAGTAAAATAATCTGAAAACTGAAATTCATACATGAATGAGACTTAGCTGCAGTAAGACAGATGACTAAGACAAATTTAATACACTATGCAAATACAGAAAGCATTTCTGTAGGAAGCAATGTAGGAGGAAAAAGCAAGTTTAAATAAAAGTAATGCATCCTACTAAAATGCAAAACTGGTATTTGTCAGAAGTTTAGTACACAAATAAAACACTTCTAGTGTCAGTTGGTTTGTGGCAAAGTTATTCAAAACCTCTAAAAGATGTGTGTATGTACATATATAAAAATACATACSTATGAAAAACCCGCTTGTATTACTTGCCTGTAATCTGACGGTTTTTATTATAAAGAATCACCACTTGTCGATTTTCCTTTTTTCCCCCAAAGCCTGCCGTCTCAAACACATTACAGCAGCCTGCTGCTTTAGATATTAACACGAAAAGCCACATTAGTTTAATCTTATCAGACAGGGATGTTCTGCTGACCCCGCAAAAGAAGAGCTTTTGACCTTCTGTATACCCCCTACTGTTAATCGCTGCCAAGAATACCAGCCCCATAAAGACCCCCAACTCATTAAAGTCTTTTCATTTTCAAGCCAGCATTCAGTTCCCAGCAGTGAGCTGAACACAACTAAATGAACCTTGAAGTGCCATTTCAACTGTTCCTACGAGTGACCATGGCAGACAGTTTTGTCCTCCCTGTGATGTGGGAGGCAGCTGGAGGGCAGGGTGTGATCGTACTGGAGACAGGTATCTGTGCCTTTACCAGACTCCAGACTTCATGCTTCACTGATAAAAAGGCTAATCAAATGTCTCCAAAACCCACACAAAAAGTAGAAATGGGGAGATGTCTGAAGAGTTGCCAGAAGGAATAAAAGAACCTACTTAGCAGCTCTGCACACTTTTCATACACTTCTATTCTGCTATCATTCATTATGTTTGCTGCATCCTGCCAGTGCTTCCCATCCRCCCTTTCTAGGACATTTCAGTATATCAACCAAGGGGGGGGAAACAAACAAACAAAAAAACCCCCCACAAATCAACAAAACAAAACAACCAACCCAACCAAACAAAAAAAGATACTGGGCCACATATGCAACCAGATAAAAATCGAAGATATTTAAAGAATTCTAGATATAGCTAGTTTTTACACTTTTAATTAATCCACACGTTTTCTCCAGAATAAAGTCAGATCATGTGAATTCTTTGAGGGTTTAATCCTGCACTGTATGCATTTCTATCATAGATCAAAGAAAAAGGTAGCAAGAAATGGAATTGCTAAGTTGAACTAAAGAATTGGTATTTACATTATATCCCTGTATAAATACTCAATTCCCAGGATTTTGACAACATTATTGATCCCATCTCACTTGTTAGTCAATATTTTCAATTCTCTAAACATTATACATGTACACTTTTCTTAAAGTTACCACTTCATTTAACTGGAAAGATTTACTAAAACCAACAAACACTGGCCCATGTGCATTACTCTTCTCTCCCACTTTCTTCGGGCAAAATCACACACGGCTGTAGAATTTCCCCAATAGCAAAATTGTGCTTTTGTTCTCCTTGCTCTCCCTTCCCCCCAGTAAAAATGGATACAAACAGAGCATATGTGAATTCAGGCTGTTTAAACAACTATAAAGTTTTGTACTACTGACCCCAAGTGAGAAGGGGTGACACAAGCCTTCGGAAGAGCTCAAAACAAAGGAACAGAACAATTTGGTGCACACAGGCCTGCTTGTGTGTCACCATCAAAATGACTGTCAACACACACCTCATGAGCTTTCTGCTATTGTCTCTAGGAACTGAGACAACACAGGATCATGATAATCTTCACTGTGAAAGAAATCCACTCCTGAGGTCTTGGAATTGGCCAGTTCTAATATTTTTGAATCAGTAACAGTTACATACAATAACTGAATTATAGTCTAGAACACAGTAATTCTTCAAGGAAGTTTTTAGCATATATTAATTTTCTACRTTTGTTATGAGCCCATTTTCAAAAAGAGAGGAATAATAAAACTGACATAACGAGCAAGTTTTGCCCTCTGTTTACTATGCCTCAAGGAAAGCTGAAAATACCCCCAYTGAATGCATAGTTGAAAAACTCATGTCTTCTCTCTCCATCAAGATGTATTCCATTTCAACCCCTGAATTCCAAAAAATGCCCCAGAATCATATCTGGTCCAGCAGCATTCCCCTGCTCTGAAGGGAATTTAAAAAAAAGCTCTAAGAAGAATACAGTACTTGTCCAGGTAGGACCATGCAATCTCTCCACAGTCTTTGTGCTAAGACCAAATTGAGTTACTAACACACACASAGGAAAAAAAAATTAAAATCATTGATGGCAGAACATATATCTAAGTTATCTAAGATATCTTTCTTCATTAAAAGGGATAAGACATTCAGTGTTGTGTCTTACAGATATGTAGAATTCAAATTCAGAAAGAACCATTACATTTCATCTAGCATCCACTTAATCAGCTAACTTGCATTTGGATAATGTACGTTTTGGAAAAGTACCTAGTCTTGCAGTGAAAATACCAAGAAACTGAGCATTTAGGATGGTAAAAATGTGACTAACTTCATATTCAATTTTGACTTAATTCAGTACATATCTTACAAAGAATAGAAGAATCAAATACAAGGAAGGAATGTGTTCTGATATYCCCTTCCCAAAAGGCCAAGACATCTATAAATCTTTCATAAAGGATGCTATAATACCAGTGATATTTTAGGTACTTGCTCCACTTCTGCTGTAGACTTTTAAATACTTGTGCAAGGAATGAGTCATTCTGCATTTCATAATGGAAATGTGAACATCAAATGCTATGTCAGGTAAAAATAGAAAATACTGATTTTCAATTTCCTTATTATAGATCCTTGAATAAATTGTTATGGATTGTTCTACAGAATCTGCACAGTGTGAATCAAGAAACATACCCGTACAATGAGAATCCATTTGATCAGGGAGAGACCAAATCCACAGATTGCACCATACCTTCCAGCTATGGTATTTGTTATACAGAAGGATAAACAAAATCCAATCCAGTTGAAAATAAATGCCACTATAAAATAAGAGAAACAGTAGCTTCTGTTAATCTGTATAGCTAAGCAAACAGACTTACCAGTAATTTCACTTTTAAACTACTAAGCACATGCTTACACAGGCAGTTAATTCCCTTCCGGAAATTCAGGCTTTCAGAGATTGACTTTGAACCCAGACATTCCCCATGGTATAGTCACTTAATGACAAAGCAAATGGTAAACAGGCTGGAACCTACTACTTCACACAAGAGAAAATTCCAACATAAAAGAAAGTATTACATTGCAATAGACATCTAACCAGATTATACTGGACATGAAAGGTAAATTCAAACAAAGGACTGTAACATACAAGATTTGGATTAAAACAAAGAAAAAAAGCTTTGCTACACTTTTATAACCAAAAATATAGTTATATGCACACATACGTGCATGTATCAAGGCTGCATATTCAGCTTTATCCAGTTTGGATCAAACAGAATAAAAGCATCCACTCTTGCTCTGTAAACATAGTGTAGAAATGAAGGTAAGTTGAAAAGCTGATGTTTCATGGGTGACTGTCTTCTCTTTTAGATCTATATTCAAGCATAAGACACCTTGGAAGTTTTACACACAAGCTTAAGAAATCAAGGAACAACAGGGACATTGAGCACGACTACCACTATTGCTTCAATTAACACTTTTACACAACTTCCAGTTTAACCTCTTAAAATTTCATATCTGCATATGTACTTGGCAATCAACATCATCATCTGTATCGACTTCAGGTTGCGTGCATTACATTAGACTGTGAGAATTCACAATTAGGGGAACGTCCCAGCCTTGGGAATCAGTGAGGGCACCTAAAAAGAAAACCACCAAACAGAAGAGCTGGAGGAGCTGGTAGAAGACAACAACCCAAGAATTCTGGACAGGACATGACAGTGGAAAATTGAAAACATTAGGGAACTCTACAGGAAACACAAAAATCAAAGAAGAGGGAAGCAGGAATGGAAAAGGGGCAGAGGGGAACAAAACCCCTGCCCACAARTCCTTAATGCTTAAAACCCCAAACTTAGCCCATAAAATTCAGACATTAAATCATCACAGGAAAAAAAAGTCTGCCTCTTCAGTTAAAGTTTGAACACAAAACTGGGAACAGAAAATTGCTCAACAGTTTTCTTCAATTAAAGCATTTTGAAGCATTAGCTATAAACAACCACTATTTTTATAATTTAAAACCTAGTTACAACTCCTCCAACAATCCACATGAAGATGCAATGATTTGCTCACAACTGCAAAATTAGTCTGTAAAACTGCAGTGGGATTCCATGAACTGTAAAGAAGCTGAAGTTCCAAGAGAAGTTTTGGAAGACTTCACATCAACATAGTCATTTAGTAAAAGAATGAGAAAACATCCTGCTTTTGTCAGAGCCATGGGTAATACCTGGTGGCAATGAGAATTCTTACTTTTACACCAAACACTAATCTGAAAAAAAAACCCCAAAACCAAACCAAAAACCCCCCACAACTTTAAACAGATGCTGATACAAATCGACATATGCAGAGAAGAAAAAAAAAAACAAAACCAACACCCCCCCCCAAAAAGCCCTACAGAACATCACTGTGACCCTAACATTTAAATATCTTTCCGAAACACAGATAAAGCCTTTACATTTGAGAGAGCCTGGATAAACTGTTCCAACTTCCCTATTTTAAGCAAGCTCTCCAAAGCCACCATCTTTTAACAGTAACAGATTTCAGATGTTCAGATTTCAGATTCTCTTTTCCTGTCTCAGCATAAGAGGTCCCTGCTCTTTCTACCCATTACTAAAGCTACAAAGGGTGACTTTGATTACGGCTCCAAAGACAGGTAGGTTAAAAAGGACACAAGATAGACGTATTTCTAATGGACTATGCAGACCAGAGGAATCCCCAGAATATGCACAATTTTAGTAGATGTATATTAAAAAATATTATAGTACCTCAAGTCACTCGTACATGCATTATAAAAATTAGAGATTTCCCAATCATAAATATCGGAGGGGAAAAAAATTAGTTCTCATCATCAAAGATGAAAACAATGACAATTTCACCATACTTTTAACTTGAGCTAAAGTAATATTCAAAAGAGAATCCACAGTCACTGGATAAGTATTTGATAGATATTTAACAGAAAGGTATTTGCTGAACTCTTGAAAGAAGAGACATCAGCATGTTCCAATGTTGTTCACAGTACAGTCTTTTTCTCTTTAATAAGTGTGCTGTTCCATCAAGTTACATAAGCAGTCAATGCAAGCAAGACATAAACCATGCAGAAGTTGTAAAGTATACAAGTTCACACATCCCAGTAAAACTGAGGTATATACAGAAGAAAAATCTCATTATTTTTTTATCTGTTAACCTTCTGCTAGTAAAATTGTACACTGAGGACCTAATCAAAAACCTGCATCTTCAGCAGCATAAGGAGCATGTTACTTCCACCTCTCTAAAACTCAAGCAATGTATTAGGGAGATTCTCCCAACACTGCCTTGGTGTTGCATCATTTTAACAAACTTAAGATGGGCAACAATAATGTCCACATGTTTTCCTTCCTTCCCATTACTTCTCTCTCATGTCCCATGTCCTGCTGCTACTCCGAAAATCATCCTTGTCTCATTCTGCTTACAAAACATTATTTGCTTTCAGAAATGCATCTCTAGCTTCTAACAGACTGCAATTCCTGGCAATTGCTTTTCTCTACATCAAGATCAGCCTCATTTGCCTATCTGTATATATTTTTCCATCGTGTGCATCCATGTGTCAGTGCATGTGTCATCCATCTTCTGTCAGCCATGCAAGTTCTCTTCTGAGCTTTACAGCTTACACTGCATCTGGTAAAAGTTACTACAGTTAATTCCTGTGTAATTCCTGTCTCAACTTATTATTGCAATGAAAGTTGTCGAGAATTTTCGTAGAGGAGCCACAGCACAAGTTCCTCCATCAAGCTGAAGGACAAAATCAACTGGTGAGGGGAGTGACTAGTAAAAGGAATGATCTGCTAACTTCTCTAGAATTACCAATTTGTTCTCTATCTACGAGAAACAACTGAGTCGTTGTACAAGTTCCTTGCTATAACAGGTGCTATTCTCCACTGTTTTTCTGCATCCACTCACTTTTGAAATGTAAATGACCCTGCTCAGCTGTTAAAGAGACGACCTCATCCTTCATACCACTTCAGCTTCCATGACATTCCCGCACAGACAATGTACCTGCTGTGACACTAACACATGCTATCATAAGGAAAACCATTCCTAGAATTGAAATAGAAAGTCTAATGAACTGCTACAACCACACCATGGTTTTAACTAATAAAGCCTTCTTAACTTCTGCTTGCCAATCCTCTTCATGCAGCCAGGTGCTGTGTGCATCTTCTAGATGCCCACTGCAAGACAAACCACTCTGCAACAAGAATTATTACCTATCCCAAAAGTGATTACATATCTACTTGATCCCAACTTTCAACTACCACCAACTTTCTTTTAATAAATTTCAGACATTTAGATGAAAGTCATGCTGAATGCCCTGGCATCATGATTTCACTATCTTCCTTTGATACTCTAGCGCCACTCAGACAATTGGGACCAATAAAAGTATGATTTTTGAGTTTTATACACTCCTGAAGTGACAACAAGAGGAGAAAGTAAGTCTATATTAATGTAATTCACATAAAAAGAATATAAACATTAGTATTATCTCCTCATGGCAACAAAACTCATGATGAAACACACATAAGTTGTTTTTTCGGAGGAGGAGGGCTGGACTAAAGGTCCTYTGGAATAAAAAGTCTTCTTGATATCCAACACAGCGCCCACATTTATGCTGTATTTCTCTTTAACATTTTCAGTAAAATAATCTCAGCCAAAATATAAAGTACAAGGCTTTTGAGTTGTACATATCRAAATACATCAGATGAAACAACAGTGACAAGCACACTACATCAAACCTGCTTTTTCCTTAGTTGTTCTTGCACTTCACTTGCTTTTTTACTTAGCTATCCCCAGCTACACCTTAATCACTTCTCTTAAGTTTATATTCAGTATCATGAAAAGAAGCCAGCAAAACTGATCCGAAGACTTATGTTGGTTCCAAATTTTAACCATGGCTCAAGCCAGTGGTGAGATTATAATGGCAACTACATATACAAAAAGCAATTATGCTTATAGTCTTTATTCCACAATTTTTTGTTCAATTACTTACTGTTTTAATATACAGTAAACACCAAAGAGCTTAATACTTTTTACATGGCCTAGACTTACTAAGCATACTGCAATACTCTCCCAATCTTCATGCAACACTAGAAATTGTTTTTCCCATTCCTGCACAGAATTTGTTCCATTCTTTAGCTGGGACAGGCCTTTGCTCCATCCTGAGGGCTTACATATTAATGATGATCACTAGAAGTATTGGCTATCACCTTCCACAGATAAGAGAATGTTTTTTTCTACTTAGTGATCAACGTTCAGAAACTTTCCTTGGCAATTTATTCCTACTGCTTCATTACCCTTGTTGCTAAGTTTTTCTTACTGCCCAACTACAAGCTTCCTCATTCCAATTACTTTGTATTACATCCAATGCATATCAGAAAAACCATGCAAGTCAAATTGTTTCTGCAGTAAGAAATAAGTTAGGTGATYGTGTATGAAGGTCAGCCAGCCTTCCCTAATAACTAGTGAGAAATAAACACCCACAAAACAGTTCCTTTATCTCCTTCCAACATTTAAAATTTTAATGAAGTGACTTCCTGTCATCTTCTCTTATATGACTAAGGGAAACCTGCATAATATCTGTCATGTACACATACAAAAGTCAGGTTTCCTAAGTTCACATGGAGGAATAYTCCCATGGGAAATTGAACCAAGCTTACCACTCCTCAGGAAGCATACACCAGGAGGCTGTGCTCACCCTGAGCTCATGCTACAACTCTGCCTTCCAACTTGGGCATGCTTGAAACCCGCAAAGTATGCCAGCTTGTGTGCAGTTTGACAGTTTGAGGCACCGAACAGCTTTGAAAACTGTATGAACATTAATTTACAAATTTTTGGTACAGTTATGTTCTATTCCAATATACCGTCTGGGACAACATGTACATTTATATTTCCCCACAAAACAAGGTTTTGTATAGTGTATACAGTGCTTAAATAGCCCAGATGTTCAAAAAGAACTAGTCAGATTTCTGTATGAGAACTTAAACTTTGGTTGCACAACTGAACAGTTTTTTTGACTTTTTTCCTCCTTATTAACTCATCTGTGGAGTTCAAATTAATATTTATCTTTCCTGTTGTAGGGAGAACCCAAAACTCCCTTACATGGTTTCAAAGAATCCAGATGAGCTCCACAATTCCTATTGGGGCCCATAGGACAAAAGGCTGGTTGATATTTCTAAAGCATTCCTTAAATATAAAGGAAAAACATGTAAAAAGGAAAAGCCTTTTATTAATGTCCAAAAGGACCTCCTTCAGATAACATACCAGGATGAGTCTATCAGACGTAATTCAAAAGACTGCCGCTACAGGCAGATTGAGCATGAAAACCAAACCCTTTGGTCATGACAGTTACTTGCTCTATCACAATTACAGCTGGTGTTCAAAATGGAAAGAAACAGCTCAGAAATTCCTCCCTTTGGTTGTGCATACAAAACAAAATTACTCTGAGAAACTCACCTATTAATAACATCCTCTGGCATTCTGGAAAGTTTCTACTATGCTGTATAAGGCACAGCTAACTTAAAAATACATAACAGAAAAAACATATGATGTGGTCTGATAATGAATTATTTTTCCATTTTGCATTCATAGAAAAATGAATATATTCACTAATATACTCATTTCCCTCAAAATGAGAAACTGACAGACACCAGCCCTGACAATTAGAGAGCAGATTCCTAGCTCACCAACATAATCACAGACCTTCAAGGGCAGTTTCTTGAAACATGATTTTACTATATATTAGAAATTAAATAGGTTGTTTTCCAAAATTTTTCACCAAGATTCTGGATCAAGCAAAAAATCCCACCTCTTCACGCAAAGGACTTTTATTCTTAAGTCTCATTCTGTTTAGTTACGCTAAACAGAACAACACTTTATAACTTAGATGGGAAACAGCTCCGTAACTGGCAGGCACTAGGTTCCTAAAACAGTCAAAACCCCCTAACGAGCAGATCTGGCCACTAGATGGCCTCAAGACAGCAATTTTATGCAACTTGGGCAGCTACCACTAGATGGGGGCTACATTATCACCAAGTGATTGTAATACACAGGTAAGCTCAGTAAAAAGTTGATTTTACTATACTTCACTTGAATAAAATGAAATTAAAGAATGCTAACTTACTGTTAAAACAAAGCTATCTCGCCCTCTCTCCTACCCCCAAGATCTCCCAGTGCTGTACTCGACAGTCGGGGAGGAGGTGGGAGAGCGCATCTGGAACAAGCCATTCATTCATGCTCCTCTCACAGTTCCTGACACAGTTCTCCTACGCTTTAATTATGTGAGGGAACTTATTTGAGGCTTTCTGTGATCTGCCACCTCTACTTGCAGCATTCAAAGATATCCCACCCTGGAAAAAAACTCAGAAGATAGTCTTACTGTAAATCTCATTTTAATTGCTGCTCTCTTAAATCTGCATACATCAACTTTATAGAGACCTTTATCTCCTTATTGGAGGCATGCGAATACACCACCACTATTTACAATATACCCTCATTAGGTTAAGCTCATTTTTCATCTAATTCTCCAAATTTCCTGAAAAAAACACTAAAAATTAATATTACAAGTCTGTAACTGCCTTGTGTTTTTGCACACCTCATACTATGAGCATAAACAAGTAAACTTTATCARTTACCCTACGTAACCAGTATCCATAACAACCAACATATCCCAATTAAACATACACTTGCRTAAATACCTTACAATGTGTAAGCATTCATTTTATTCATTTCCTTCATAGGCACAGGTATTTTTGTTCAATGTGTAAAAGTAGAGCTCTGTGCAGTCAGACTCGGTTAAACACGTATTTGAAGAGAAAGTTGCCAGCTTATCCAAGTGAACACCTGTATTCTTGAAGGTGGACACGAGGTTCTGGGAATGCAATTTTGGACAACTGTGACTTCAAGGACTTAAGACATGAAAGCCAAAGCCTCCCTTAGCCTCCAAGTGGAGTGCTAATGAAGGCCTGAACCAGGATTTAAAAGGAAGAACAAGTTCACACAATACAGAAACCTAAACAGGTTAAAAACAAARCGTTATAGCACATACAGAAGGGAGAGGAGAGGAAAGTAAAGGGAAAGAGAAACATGAAGTCACATCTTCATTTGCCCCAAAGAATATATCCTTTCTATGGTCCAACAACAGAAAGAGGTCAGACTACAAAACTCACTTTGTTACTCTATAGATGTATTTACAGATTTGCTATGTAAGGCAGACACATATATTTTTATCCCAAGATGCAAACACCACATTGTCCCAGTACATCATACACAAATATGAAAAAAAAATCTTCTGTGAAAGCTTGTAACCCACATCTGTAACAGTTAAAGAGATTGCAAACAAGATTACAGATAAAAGAACTAATATGAGACCTAGACTGAAAGAAAGATTTTAGCAGATAATCAATCAGCTTTCATTCTGATGAATTCTCAAAGAACAGATATATCCCCAACACCAAACTTCCATACAGGTTGCTAAAAACATTTCTTTCAGAAACGGAAAATATCCTCAGAAATTAGAAAGAAATATGCAATTGGCAAAACAGACACAGCTTCTTTCTATAAATAGCTTCTAGTTGCTAAATCTAACTTTGCTTAATGCAGTACACAAGTTACACAACATGCACAGTGTGCACACAGTACGTGATGAACAGCTACAGGAGGGCTGGCTGCAATCAGAGGTTACCTGAAGACAATGCATTTTTATATGCCAGTGGTTAGTTCAACCTGAGAATTAGTATGGTTGGATTTGTGACAAAAATCCACCCACAGCTATTTAATTCACTACACTAACATCAGCAACTTTTATACAGCACATCATCTCTCTCTCCATTTTTTTCTAGTTAAAAATTAATTGCCACATTTCTGTGATCTGGCCTCCAACTGAAGTTGGTGGTCCAACTAGATGATGAGAGAATTTCTCAATTCATAGGTAACAGTGCAGCTTTGCTAGGCCTCCAAGCATTTATTATGATTTTGCTTTGTCCCCTTATCTGTAACAGATGCCACAAAAAAGCACAACATATTTGCTACATCCAGAACAGGAAGTGTTTATATCTGTTTACAGGTAGAAAAACTTTTTTATTACAGTACATTAATGCAATTTATCACAGCTCTCTTTTATACTCCATAGAAAAAAGGTACAATTTAAGATATACCTCAGTAGGTCTGGGATACAAGRTAACTTACTGAAAAATGCCAACATGAAGATGCCATCATTGCCCACTCTAAGCTGATCTGCATCACTGAAATCATCCCGTGGTGGATATTCTTCTTCCTGGATTTACAGGTTAGTGATAATTTAGTGAAAAGTTTAGAATAACTATCTATAGGATAAAGTATTAATCATGTTTCTAAATCTAGAAGAAAAATGACATTTCTGTAACATGTTCACATGAAGGAAGTTTAAAAGAAAAATAACTTTTAACTATAAAAACAAGTCTTATTTTTTTCTTACATTGACAGAGCCCAAATTTTCTATAAAAGTTTCCATAGATAGGTACATACTGCCTATTCATCTTAAATGAATAAAATTATTTCAGATAGTACTAAAAATTATTTCAGATTAGTGCTTGACAATCAAAACCAACATAAATTTTTTTTACTGTAACTATCYTGATATATAGCCAATCTATTAAGTATTTTTTGAAAAGTCATCACATAGTATSCTCTATACTTTTCCTGCTGGAAAAGTCTTCTAATGCTTCTCTAAATATAAAATAAAAGTTATGGAATACGGTTAGTATCTTAAAATCAATTGCTGATGCAACAGCACTGCACTAACCAATTTTATAACCCACAGAAAATATAAGCAAGGCAAAGAGCACCTCTAGGGTCACTAGAGGGCGCGAGCACATTAGGAGTGTCTAAAACACAGTGCTTCAAGTCAAACAAAAGCAAGAGGAGATGTCAGTCAAAATGATCAAAAGATTTCTCCCATTGTGTCAAAATGCTGGACCTTAAAATACTAAAAGTGAGAGTTTGCTTTGTTTCTCAGCACTCGATTTTCAACAGAGCTTGGCAGATGTTACATATGGAGTTCTACGCACAGGTGAAACATTGCTCCAACTGTAGAATGGCAAACACAAAAGTTTCCACAACGACAGCACTTCCTAAAGAGAGCCTGAGAAAACTAAGACCAATTAAATACCATTTTTATACTTAAATGAGTAACATCAAAACAATGCAGGATGACACAAGTTAAATAATGCTGTCACTAGCAGCAGTAATATGGTCTAAACAGAAGCACAGGTAACATTCTTTTCCTAATTTTTGCTCCTATTAACATAATGCATTAGACCTGACAAAAGAAATTACCCATAAAGACAAATGAAATCAAGGGAGATCAGCTCAAGTAAAATTTACTCGGCTATTTCACTCACAAGTACTTATTACGGAAATAATGTTTATTACTAAAAGGGCGTTAAACAATCCCAGTGATCCAAAGCTCTGTCGTGTGATTCACATGTTCCTCTTTGTCAACAGAGCAAAATAATTTACCAGGGTATGGCAATTAGGTTAAAAATGTGCTCGAACAACTGCTGTACCAACTCAAGGCAGCCAGCTCTACCCTTAGTAACAGGGCTGTGAAATTCCAGCTGTGCTCTGTATTTCTGATTAATTAACCAAGACACTGTATCATATAGCTTACTTTAAAAACACTGCTATTCACATAGACAATTCCACRGGAAGCATGAAAAGCTGGTTGAACAGCAGTCTTAGGGGGCTATAATTCTACTCTACATAATTTCAGGTGTCCTTAAATGGCCATCTTAAGTGACTATGAAAGCATTAGTTTATTTAGCTCAACTTTGCTGCAGTTACAACACTGATGGGGAGGAAGACAATGGAAGGGCTAAAAAGGCATTAACCAAAGAGCTGCATTTGAACGTGTTTATCTCTGAAATGCATGCCACAGAAGTTCCTTTCTCAAGTCAAGACAAAAAAAAAAAATATTTTCAATTTTAATTTCACAAGGTCTACAAAACCACATACATAATAATTTTGGACTTTTTAAAAACTGTCTGCTATCTACTGTACTTCATACTAGCATTGCCAAAACAATTAGTGAATTATGCTCCACGCAAAAAGTTGCCTTGGAAAAAAGAAAATTTTGCTTAACTACAAGAACAAGTTTAGCAGGTTGCTCTATATGTACAGGCTTCTCTGAGGCTTACACATGTGAGRAAGACAGGTCAATAAATACAGGAACATGAGGGCAGACATTTGCACTGTTGTATGAAGTCAGAACGAGCAGGAATTTCTCACACTCTATGTTAAAAAGGAACATGAAACTGAGTTCTCTTTACTGTCTCTAAAAACTGGCATACAAAAATTACGGGAATATTTAAGAAATTAAATACTTTGCCATGCTTAAATCACATTCAGCCTATATCTACATCATTTAGGATTATGAGGTTTTATGAGTAGTCCTGCAGACAGAAAACATTAATTGACCACTGCTCAGGTCCCACTAATACTGGCTGTCTTTCACAGTGCTCTCATTTGATCTAGTTGGTGTCAATTGTCCCAGTCTTTCTTCAAAATATAATTGTTTGCCACCACGCACTGAGGAATGAAAATGGGCAATGAAGAACAACTGTCCTCTCTGCTGATGCTTAGAGCTAAACATATTTTCATAAAATACTTCTGTTAGAGAGTGACATTTTTATCAATGAGATTTTATACTTTACTTATATTTTTTTTCTTTTAATGAGAAGAATGTAACACAACACACACAAATCTATAAAATATAGATTGTGTCAGTATCTCACATTGATTTTTGTCAAATTGAGCCAAGTTAAGACAGACAGACAGGGTTTCTTGCATTCTAAATAAGATGAGATCTGTAGGAACAGAAAACTTATTGCTCCTATGACCAGAGAAATATCTAAACAGCAAATTATATTATCAACATAAATGGCATGTCACGCAGAGTAATTTCTCTAAGCAAAAGAACATCAAATGGTACACAGAATCTATAAGTTGAATCTGTTAACTCCCCATAAGCTACAGTGCTCTCTAGTATTCTGCAAGAGGACTGTTTTTTCTCCTCAATGTTTTTTTAACTTTTTTTTTTAAATTGAAATCTAGCATGGCATATGGTGAGACAACCACCTTCAATCCAGTAAAAAACCACTAACCTGATATAACTCTCCCCAATGCAATGTTTACAGAGAAAAACTTCTGAGCAAAGGGTTAAATTACTTAATAAACCCCGTAAATGATATCTTCAGCATACAAACCAAAATGGAGTAATTAATAGTGGGGGAAAAGGAACAATTAACCCCAGAAGCATTTGTTTGCCAGCAGGAAAATTCATAGCAAAGTCTAAACTAGAGAGAACTATACCATACCTCCGGACGACTGAGGAATATTTCATCAAACAGACTCCTAGATTCCCTAAACTGGGCGTGCTAAGCATGTAAAAACAGAAAAACATAAGACAAATGCAACTGAAAAGCATTAAGTAAAAGCCATTCATTGCAACATACAAACAAGTCATTAAACTGTTAGCAATATTTTTGTCCATTTAAATTGACCTTTCAAAAGTGACCTTGAGAATTTGAAAAGAAAAAGCCAGCATAACTAATGCTATCACTACTGATGACACAGGGCTGGTACAATTTCTTTGATACAACGAGGTATGTGGGAGCATTTAAAAGGAATACATGTTTATACACAATCTATTCCTGTAAGACAAGCTACACAAAGAACTATAAAAATACTGAAAGTTTCAGAAGATGTTATATTTAGATTGTTTATATGATCTGTGAATACAGAGCCTATGATGAAGTATTTAGTATGATCACATTAAAAGTTTTTATTTTAAGATACCTACATGATTTGAGGGAAAAAATATGAAAGCTGCTTATTAAATGTGCTGCCCTTTCATGCCATTTTCCTCTCTTTTGCTTACTGAGTAGATCTGTAACTTTCTTCACTGCACACTTTGGAGTACACCATGAAAATTATCAGCTTCGTGTATCACTCAAGGTAACATAAGGATATTTAACTTTTTCCAACTGTTCACATTATTGCAGTAAAGAGGCAATATATCATCAGTTTACAAGGAAGAAACTAGAAACAGAGAACGCAGCAGAGTTCACATTTGTAAGAGCACTAATTTCATAAGGCTGAAAATAAAAACTGAAAAAATCTACATGTTATATCATTTGTCTAAGTTTTGCAAAGTGCGTAACATGCAAGTCAGACCATGTCTGCAGCTGTCACTTGTGAAAGTGAGAAAACAATTAAACTCTGCACTACTGTTACACAGTTAAGTTACTTATCTGTTCTTCTGTGGGTATTCAGAGCTAAACCCTTCCCCTAAAGATGGCAAACCACCACTCTAACCGTAACAAGACCCTTCTTTCTTATTCCAGCCACATGCCACATTAAGACTGTGTAATAAGACTTAGTCCATCTCAGTGTAAGTCCAGAGGTATTACGTAAGGTAGGGATTCTGTGGCAGTATCACATGGTATGACAATTAAAATGGCAGTAATTAAAACTACACTGGCACATAATTTTAATATCACCTACAAAACTGAAACTCAGCTTCAGCATTTCTTACTTTTTCCCCATATCCCAACTTTGTAGCCTTAATGCTGTTTCTTTAATATAGTTTCTGTGTGCACATATTTGCTTAAAAATAAGAGAAAAGAAAAAAAAAAAAATCACAGAAGCAAACTGAGCAGAATTACTACCAAAATTGAGCTCTGCAGCAGTCAGCAAGAATGTGATACAGATTTCAGATACACTGTGTAGACTTCTGACACTAACTTACTACTGCCATAAGTCTAGAACTTTGTAGTCCATTTCTGCTTTGGGGGAATTGATAGCATGTTCCTACCGACTTCTCATAAGTGAAATGTTTGTAGTGTCAGCACATAGTTCTTGAATGTCAAGTTCTCCTGTATGCTCTAGCAAAGCAGACTGCATAAAAGTTTATTTCTCACTTCATCACTGTATCCAACTCTCTTGCCTCTTAACTCCAGATTCCTTTTTCCTCCCTGCTCTTCTTTTCTCACACACCAGCTTCAGCTCCTTTCCCAGTACCACATTTTGTCCCCACTTGGTTTCCTTTCTCCACCAATCCCAGTTTATCCTTTTCCCTTCTGTTTCTCATTTAAGTCTCTCTGGACTCTGTCCATACCACTGCTCTCCATTCATCCTTGCCTTTTCTTATTTTCACTTAGGCCCATCCTCTCTGATCCCTGCAAGAGACAGTTACCTCCTCGCTCAATCAAAACCAGTCATGTCTTCCCACAACATGTAAAGTTCAGAGGCTCAGCCATTGTCCTGCTTCCCTCCACCTACCACTGAAAACAGTTGAATCAAGTGGCTTTCCCCTTCCCATCCAACTGAAGGCCAAGAATAATAAAACTACTTCAGGGCACACCAGAAATTGCCATTTCTCAGTTCCAATATTTTCATCAAGAGCAGCCATAAGGTGTACCTACTTTTAGTTCTGTAGTACTACTCAGATACAGAACATTGAGAATGTTCTCTGGGAACGGCATATCTGAAGTCCCATCCCCTTCAGAGCTATGAGCAGCCTAAACTTTTTCATGCAAGACCACTTCCATGCAGTTACAAAATTTGATATATTTATCAACTGAGGAATCTCATTTTTTAAAAATTTGTTGTTTGACCAAAACCAGAAAGACTCTCTTAGGAAGGGCAAAAGATGTTTCTGTCACAGTGACCTGAACTTGTAAGAGAGTAAAAAAAAGCTTAAAATGACAAGACAAAAAATAGTTGTTTTGTTTTGGGGTTTTGTTGGTGTTGCTTAGCTTTAGCCTTGATATTGGCTGAACCCCAGGGTAAGTTGACAAGGAAGATTGCTTGTATGTCAGAAATTTGCACTTCATAGGGTTCTAGATCTAAGAAGTTAAAACAAAAAGAATCTTGCAACAGCTGCACATCCTGCCTGCAGTGTCACAGGTACCCTAAAAGTTAGGGTTTGGGTTGTTAATGTTTCAAGTAATTTCAGAATGAGGGTTTCATTAGGACCAGTATTTCAACAAAAGCTTTATTTTTACTTATGTGACAAGAAGGACAGACTACAAAGAATCCATGCTCCTGTTGGAGCAGTTAAAATGTTACAATGGAGATCCTCCCCTGGCTGCTGAAACTTGGCAAGTAACCATTCAAATCTCCGTGGTTTCCTACCACATTTAGTCAAACAGATTTGTGTGACACCTTCAATGGTGATGTTACACAAACCCACTTGAACTTTAGCTGTGCATACCTTAAAATGAGTGTTGTGCACTGTGAGCGCTGTGCAGCAGTCAAGGAAGGAACTGCCTCCTGCTGGGTGAGCAGAGGTCTTTTTCCAGTCACAAGCACACTGCAGCCAGTAAGATTYAAAATGTAATCACATTTGACCTCAAGGAGGAGATTTTTTAGTGAAAGCACTGGAAGCCTTTTTTGGGTATAGTGTATTATGTGCAATACTACCAAGCAGCAGAATTTCCACAATCCAAAACTTGAAAGAAAAAATTTGCTTACAAAACTAACATCACTAATTGATGATGTCAATTTTCTATTTTGAAGAGTGTATTCTTCATAAGGTTAATTCTTACAAAACTATAAACACTGAATATATGCCTATTTACTGTTTACCACAACTCATGGTATAGGGGTCTTTTTGTTTTAAGTACTTGGAACATTTCTTGGAACTTGAGTATTTAAGTTTCCATAGAGCAAACAGGCACCTTCCCTTTCAAAAAAGATCTATGTGATTTGGGGTCGTGACCCTTCCAGACTGTTGGAATTCTCCCTTCCTCTCTAAACACCTTTGGTCAGTCTTTTGTTTTTACCATTCAAAATACTAAATATCAGCAATAACTCTACAAAGTAATATTAGTAGTGGATACCTAATTAAAAGTTGACAAAATACCAGATAAATTATTAAAACCAGGCAAAATTTGGCTTTTAGAGCCATTTAGACAGCAGCTWTATCTCTCAAAAGACTGAATACGATGTGCTTTTCATAGTACTTCACAATTAACTTATACTATCTATACAAAACCCAAACATCCAAAATATTTAAATCATCAAAAAATATTTAAAGCCCACCATTATTAAAGTAATAGGTCATAATATGGGCCCAATTGTCGTAAATAAATAATTAGCCTAACTTGTTTCACAGAACTGAGATAAAGCAGAACTGTATCACTTACTCGCTGCGCAACTTCGGCTGCAGCAGCTGCCATTGCTGCAGCTTTGGCCTTCTCCGCTTCATCATACGTAGGAAGAGAGGTAGCTACACTGTATGGAGGTGGTACAGGATAAAATTCATTGTGTGTGTCTGTTCAAAATAAAGAAGTTATTTATTTTAAACCAGAAAGATGCCAAAAATATTAACTTTTACATGCACATAATTATTTACGTTTAAAGTATATTTTTTTACGGAGGCTGAAACTGAGGATATTTGCATTTTAAGTTCTTAAAAATATTTTTGAAAGCAAAACTTCTAACAGCTTGATAGTACTTTTAGCTGCCACAGGCAGAAACCTTAACATAGATGCTGGCAAGGAATCAACAAATTTATGAACAAAAAAAATCATATTTGCTTAGTTGTATCTCTATGCCTTCYAATCAAATGCTTTTTATCAAATCATACAAAAGACATGTACACAAAAATCCTAAAAAATAAAAGGCTTTTAAATATCAATATCAATCTGTTAGTTCAGTTGGGTAATAGTCATGCTGTATTCTTATTAGTGTGGCCTTGTTGCTAACTCCAGCTGCTCTGTGAAAATCAGGTTTTCCAAGATTTTAATTTCTACACATTCTTTTAAAAATGTTCCTTCCATCAAAATGGCCCACAGACTTCATTCTTCCATGTTATAACAGTAAAACATCATCGTATAGAATAGAATTCTTAAAAATATTAATTAAAACTACTTAAAAAAGGCCTTGAGCTTCCTCCTACAGCCAGCAGTAGTTTGTTACAAGATTGCTTACACAGTAAAGATTTGTCAGCACAGGTCACAGGGTCAACAGATTCGTCAGCACACCAACACAAGGATGTTATATATAGAGATAATTCTGCACAGCTATGTATACTTGCAAACACTGTCTCAAAGAACAGGGACAGAAMTTTGTTCTTTTAACCAACATTAAAAAAATTATGTTGGCAGTTACTTCTAAAATATTTATTTGGCTCATGGGAGACACAAATCCATGCAACTTTACTTAAACAGGAACTTTGCTGTTGCCTGCTGTTAAGTCTCCCATATCCCCAAGGAAAGTCACCACCTCCTAAGAAAGGGAGTTGTGAATAAATGGATAAAGAGATCCGTTACTCATTTTTCATGGGAAGTTTTATCAAGAGCTTTTAAAGCAAAATTAACCTTTTCACGGCAATATTTCACCAGACAATGTCACACACTTAAGAAGTCTGAGGGGTTCTTTATAAAGAGGCAATGAAAACTGCTAATGAGGTCTAATAATGGAGCACTACTCAAAGATGTAGATTAAATGTGGAACTGAACTACAAGCAGACTTAAATAAAACCTATTACACTAATTAATGAATATCCATTTAGCCTAGCAATTTGGAACAACCAGCATAATTTACAAGTGTGCCTCTTCTGAACAAACCAAAGGGCTGCACACGAAAGGACAGCTTTTTACTGCAATTGTATGCATGGCAAAAAAAAAAATATACTGCAGCATTGGACCACTTTGAACCAAGTGCTGATTCATACACACTCATCCCTGACAAGCTGTTATGTGAGAAAAATACCTGAGGTTGCAGCTGCTTCCACAGCTATGCTACAGTAAGGTGGAGGGGACGTATCTGCTTCAGGTAAGGCTGCTGTCTGCGGGGTCTGTGGGGTCTCTGTAGATGTCGAAGGCTGCTCAGCTGCTGAAGACTCTGGGGGGTCATCCTCATTGTGAAGCTTAGGAGAAAAACACACATTTCAGAGGCATTCAGGGAMTACTTCCAATGACAACCTAATACTTGCAGAAACATGTTCAAAAGAGAGAAGATTACTCTCATCAACAAAACAAATTATTTACAAAACAGCTCATGACCACTTCAAGTAGTCCAGCTAAATTCTTTTAAGCAATCAGGTAAAGATTAAAAAAAAAGCAAGGCAGTTAAGGTTTTTTCAGAAGTGTTTTTCTCATCAGTGATGTTCAGAGAGTCTTTAAAATCTGGAGTTTTCAATGTTTAATATATGGGAAAATACTACTATATTTTAACACCATTACATTTTTGTTCTTACATACAGTCATAAAACGTATTAACCCATTTTAAAACACAACAGATGAGAAATACTATCATTTATTGTATTGACTTAGAAGAAACAAAAAAATTAAGACACATTTCAACTTCTGTAACTGGGATTTCCATTCTCTTGTATCTTGTCAAACAGTTTCTCCATGCAAATTCTAAGACGTTTCAAAATATTCTGCTTTTCTATACACACTGGAAACAATCCTTTCCCTACAAAACTTTAAGTTGCTGGTTGGTTTGTTTGCTTGGTTAAGATGCAGTTTTGAAACAACGTGTCCAGTTAAGCATATACAGAAATAAGACTTTGGATAAACAAGAATGTTGATTAAAACTCTGGAATTCAGATCCAGCAACGAATATATTTTCTTAGAGGAGCTATTTCTGATAGGTGCTTAGGAATGCAATTTTGATATGTGCTTGATAGTGCTTAGGATATGAATCAAACTTTTAAGAAAAGTACTAGAATTAAACAAAAAAGTTCTAGTTATCTGTAGTGTGAACTACAAGACAAGTTGCCTACAAGGCAACAACTGAAGTACCACATGTAAAACCCAGATCAAAAAATAAGATTAAGTTGAACATATGTAAAAGAAGAATTCTGTAATTTCAAATTGGTACTTTATATGAACACCCCACAGAAAATTATTATTTCAGTAACAAAAATATTAAGAATATAACTACAATTATTTCCTATTAGTCAAAATACAATCAGATTATTGGAAAAAGTGCATTCTGAGAAAAAAGAATGCTAAAATTCTTGTTAAGCAATGTAACRCTCACATCAAAATTGTTTCAATATGCAGATTATATCAAAGTTCACAGAATGGCTGAGGTTGAAAGGGACCTCTGAGCCAATCTAGTTCAACCTCTCTGCTCAAGGATGCAGAGCGATGGCTTTTGAATACCTTCAAGCAGAGAGACTACACAGGCTCTCTGGAAAACCTGTCTCAGTGCTCAGTCACCCTCACATTACTAAAAATAAGAAAAAAAAATGTTTCTTGATGCTCAGAGGTCACCTTCAATAGAAATGATAAGTGTTTTTGAGGGTTTCTGGAACCTGGGTAATCAGATCATTTAATGGCTAATCAGTGATCCAAAAGTAGCAGTAATATGAGAAATATTTTTAGCCATTTAGAGTAATTAAACTCAAAGAAAACAAAAGCACTTGAAAATAACCTAATATATTCTGGGATACAGAAAGCAAGTGAGAATACAAACCACTCAACTCTAAAAAGGTTGAAGAGATTAGAAAAACAACCTGAGAGCTACAAATGTTATGGTTCTAAATTAAGTACAATCATTCACAAGAAAAATCTAGTATTCCAATGGACATAGCCAAAATAAGCCCTTTCTTAAATAAAACTGATTATTAGCAGAAAAACCTGTTCATTTGATTAGCTAAGATACAAATAACAAAACACTACTGGCATGGTTCTTACACTGTTGGCTGGTACACTGACCCTCATTTGGAATGTGTGTGTAGTTGCCCCACAACAACCTGGTCTTTGGGCAGGAGGAAAAGTAAAGCTAACTTAAATGGATCTCTGTTACTTCCATTCTTCCTCTCCTGTCACCCTCCACTTCAATCACTGCAACTTTTTTTCCCTACCACACCACAGTAAGTGCTGTCACTGTTCTGAAGATACAGAAATCCACAAACAGATCACTGGTCAAAGAGCATATAACTCCTAAAAAAAAAAAACCAAACCAGTTTGCCATTCCCAAGAAATTTAGTTTCATGTCTTCTACTAGCTTTCTTGAAAGCTGTTTTACTGCAAATTATCTGTAATATACTAACAGTGGAGTAATTTAGTAGATGATGGAGTTAACAGGAAGATCAGACATGAACATGCACATGAGACTTCTTGCCTTCAAAGAAGGCTAACGAGTCATTCAATTGTTAGAGCAACTGCAATTAGGAAATGGAAAAATTCCATCCTAAGGGCTCCATACAAAAGAGACCCTTTAGTGCACTCAAAATATCTTGTAAGACTTATATTCAGGAACCAAGTATTTCTATTTATTCTCTCTTCTATTATACAGGCCTCTCAGAAGTTCTGAAAAGCATCGAGATTATCCTAATGCAGCAACCTAAAGAAATATCCTGACCCCTTTACTTAAAAAAAAAAAAAAAAAACCACAAGAATTGGATTAAGTAGCTTGAGTGTTTAGAGCTAGAATAATAAACACAAGTTGTTCCATGAACACAAACCAGCTTTTGTTAGTTCTTGTTCAAGTGTCCTGTATCCTACTCTCTCCTCAAGGCAGTAACTTCAGCTCCTTTCAGGCTACTACTTCGCTGGGCTAAAAAAACAAAACAAAACAAAACCTCACAACTACAGAGAATTTCCAGTAAACTAGAAATTTGGCCCATACCAGCAGGGTAGACAGCAGTGGTTATATAATTTTGTCTTGTAGCAAATATGCCTTCACAGTGCACTGATTCTCCTCTGTGGAGTCACCAGCTTGCTTGAAACCAGTAGGAATCCGACTACCTTTGAGCCTCCCCCTTCACGTTTAATTTTGGCTTATACTGGCGGTAAATTTAGAAGTTATTTTTGGAGACAGGGGAAGAAGAGGCCTGACACTCTGCATAGGTTTCATTGCCATAGAAACCAAGTTAAAAACACCCAGAAAGGAACAGAAAACGTCTGTTTCAAGGCATTACTTATGCTAGGTACTTAAATACCACCTGAAGCAGCATTTAACATTAGAAGTATATAAATAGTATCCAAGATTTTCTTTTTCCAATAGTAAGAATATTTTGCCTACTTTTTAATTAAAGGACTAAGAAGAATTCACAGTTCATCATCCCAGCCCCTCCCAAGACCCCAAGGAACCATTACACCATAGTAAGCAATATAGCTGCTTTTGTCAAGATTATGGTCAAAACAATTGCCAAGACCCATTAAACCACAGACAACCGTAAATTAGTACCTTCCCCTAATTCCCTCCCTCGCATTTTAAAAGCGGGTCACACAAATTTTTTTCCTTCACATTTAGGCTGTACTTAGGGTATCTGTCTGACTATATGGAGCTTTACTATAAAAAAAAGTGAGTACTTTGCTATTAGACATATTACTCTTAAACTGTTTACACTAGTATTTCAATCCCTGCTTTTACAGCTCTCAAACTACAGTACATTACAGGCTTATATTCTCAAGATGTATCTATGTTAGGACATGTAAAATTCAAACTTCAGTTGAGGAGTAAAGGCTGTTCTGCCACCAATGACTCAATCTCATGGTAACTACTAAAGGGTGTAAGGTACAGGAAAATGTAAAATTTCCTTCCTGTGATTTTTACCCTACACTATCTTCAGTTTCCTTCCCAGAAAAGAGTTACAAAACAGGGATTCACTATTTCATTTCAGAAGAAGTTAAAATCAATGCCAGACCTTTCAGCACCAAAATATTGTGCAAAACACAGCTACCTTTATTTTTTACTTTTACATTAATAATATCTTCTTATAATAATAAATTATTCTTCTACAATGTACACAATTAKTCTTTCTACAATATATTTCCTTAAGTCTGTTACTTTGTTTGTGTAATTATTTCCCAAGTAATCAGTTGCAACATCTGAAATCAGCTGACAGCCTACAAAGAAACAGGACCCTCGAGAAAGTGCTTAGTACAGAAGCTTTTATTGAAGGGACTGATGCAGATACTTCAACCATTTAGGCTTATCAAGATAAGAACTAAAGGTGGAAGATCTCATTCTCTACCTAACACTTTTCATCTACCTGCAGATAGTAACTTTATCTGACCTACAGAAGTTTGCTTTCCTGGCTAAACAGATTTTGCTTCATTTCCGATGAACTGACTTAATTGTACAAGAGTGGCAATACAGGTAAGTTATTCAATTATGCCATTTAAAAAAAAAAATCGGGGAAAAGGATGTCTTATGTCACCTGTACCATACACACACAAGACTAGAAAGATGCTTTCTGATAAAATGCATTGAAGTAGCACATGCTAATTCTAGTCATAGTGTATCACAAACACCACTCAATTTCTGTTACCTGTTTTACCTTTCAAAAGCTGCTCTTTACTCCTTTCATAAAATATAATTTATAGAAACCAGTACATTATAAAAGTATTGCAACACAATTAACTTCAACAGCACATCGCACGCATTTTAAAAATCCTTTTTAATAAACATATGCTTTTTTCATGCTACTTATATAATTTCTTTAGTGTAGCACCAAATTATGCAAGAGATACTGCCATACAAGTTAAAAACAACACAAGCCCCCAAACAACTAGCCAGCTTGCTTTTCCTGKTTTTTTTTAATACCTTTACTACCAGCTCATCCTTTCAAAATGTGACTTTTAGGCAAATTTTAGCAGTGATGGTTCTGTCTGGGGTACCACAGAGCTACGCAAAATTCTCATTAGCAACCATAAGTTACAAAGCACATTTAACATGTCCTTCTTTCTACCTTTCAAATTAAATTACATTTTTGAAGAACCTTTGACTCCTCCAGTTTTGACCTCACACTGACAAGTTCATGGGTTCTTCCAAACTGTATTAAAACTAATACAATGCACAGAAATTCCATGATGCTGGACCTAATACTTTGCTTTAAGTAAAACTATAGAGACAACCAAGTAGCTCATGCAAGTTCAATCTTTGCATGCAAAACAGTCCATTGATACCCTTCCTTCATAAAAAGCAGCACTCTTGGCAACTGAGGTTCATCATCTTCACTTGGCAGAAGTTACTTTGGTCTTCTATTACCAATTTTTCAGATTATGACAGAAGGTCAACCAAAAATATCCATTTATTGCAGCTTCTAGTGTTGGAGGGAAAGGCATGACAGACTCAATTGCCAGTGCAGTGCACAAAAAGAATTCTGACATTTCTGCATTACATTTATGACATCTTTCATGCTGGTACACAGGTATTTATGCCACAGAAATCATACCATCATAAATATGAGGGGTGCAACCAACAGTAGGTTAAAAAAAACCCCTGTCATCTTCATGAAGCTTACAGGGAGCATCTCACTTCTCTGTGTTACACCTGATGCTTTCATTTGCTGAAAAATTCAAAGTCCTTTTACATTTACCTACCGGTAGTGATTTGTACTAAACTGTGCTCTACAAATGAGGCATGAAAGCAGAAGTCTCTTAATACATAAAAATAACTTCACTTGAACAAATACAGGCTCCAAATTTAATGCTTTTTTTGTAACCACATATTCCATTTTTCAGCCTTAGTAGTCTAAAATAAGATTTATCTGTAAATAGCAAAATCTTAATCTTCGGATTTTCAACACAAGAAAAAGATCTTGAAATAAAATTTAAATCTGAACCTGTTATAAAAATACTTCATGTTGTTTGACCTCTGTCTACGCATCTCTTGTTTCTGAATGCCACCTAATAGTATCAGCAGCTCACGCTAACGACTTATTTTTTTATTTTTAGAAAAATACATAAAGCCTATATTACTAAACCATAAACACCACCCATAGAATCACAGCATGGTCTAGGTCGGAAGATGCCTTAAAGACAACATAGTTCCAACCCCCTTGTCATAAGCAGGGACACCTTCCCCTAGACCAGGTTGCTCAAAGCCCCATCCAGCCTGGCCTTGAACACTTCCAGGGATGGGGTGTCCACAACTTCTCTGTGCAACCTGTTCCAGTGCCTCACCAGCCTCATAGGAAAAAATTTCTTCCTATATCTCACCTAAACCTACCCCCCTCCAATCTGAAGCCATTCTCCTTTGTCCTGTCACTGCATGCCCTTGTAAGAAGTCCCTCCCTGACTTTCTTGCATGGCCCCTTTAGGCACTGGAAGGCTGCCGTAAGGTACTCCCACACTCTTCTCTTTTCCAGGCTGAACAACCCCAACTCTTCCAGCTTTTCCTCATATGAGAGCTACTCCATCCCTCTAATCATTCTGGTGGCCCTCCACTGGATTCACTCCAACAGGTCCACGTCCYTTCTGTCCGGGGGACCCCAGAACTGGATGCAGCTCTCTAGGTGGGGTCTCACCAAAGTACAGAGGCAGAATCCCCTCCCTCGCCCTGCTGGCCACTCTGCTTTGGATGCAGCCCAGGACACGTTTGGCTTTCTGGGCTGTGAGTGCACATGGTTGGGTTGTGTCCAGCCTCTCATCCACCAGCACCCCCAAGTCCTTCTCAGCAGGGCTGCTTTCAATCTCTTCATCCCCTAGCCTGTGTTCGTGCTTGGGATTGCCCCAGCCCAGGCACAGGACCTTATACACTTGGCCTTGTTAAAATTCAYGATGTTTGCACCCACCCACCTCTCAAGTCTGTCAAGGTCCTTCTGGGTGGCATTCATTCCCTCCAGCATGTCAACCACACTGCACAGCTTGGTGTCATCGGCAAACTTGCTAAAGGCAAGTGCTAAAATCAATCAGCTCTGATTTAGGTCACTGGTAGCCACTGAAAAATCGAAACTAAAACCAATAATCTGTAATTACACTTAGAGAGTAATTTTAAGAGCAGAAGAGATAAATAAATCCTTCTGCAAAATAAATGTTTTCATTTTCTTGTTTATTTGGGAAAAAAAACATATCCACAACAGCTTTTGAAAGAAATATTTCACAATTTTCTAGAATACAAGAATTCTTGAGAAAATAGGCCCAACAAACCACATTGTATTTTAACTCACTAGCTTTCTTCTCAGTATCAGTTTTTTATGCTCCACAAATAAGGTAGTTTACAACATGCCTCTCTCTTCAAATGCCTGTTTTAACACCAATCTACCATGAACACATGCAGACCAGCTAGGCAACTATTTGTAGTTCACTACCAAATGCATACTCTGCTAAAATATAGCCCTGGCCACAGTCACAGCACTCCAGAGAAACACCATCCTCTAAAGACTGGTGAACTTTCAGATTAATAAATACTGAAGTTGTAAACAATTACGTTTATAAGGCACTTCAGTGTATTCCAGTAAAACACAGGACAGCAACTTTCAGTTACTTTTTGCTTTTATGTATTCAAAACTAAATTATGAAATCTGATTAGAATTCCTGACTGCACAGAACAGATGCACATCATTTCTTTTTTCCTCACCATCCCATCACTTGGCAAGCATCAGCTATCCCACACCCAGATCTAGCAATATCCCTTCACAATAGTGGAGTGGGTTGGTTTGGTTTTTTGGCTTTTTTTATGAGGCATCTCTGCAGAAAGTTTTCAACAGCAGTTAATATGTCAGAAGGTCAAAGGTGTAAAATCTGCACTAGAAGCAAGAAAGCAGAACAGAAGTCCACAGCTGCCATTCCACAGCTGTGGAGAAATACCAAGTGTGTCTGTTAAACAGAGATTAGATACCATGGAAACCCCCAACCTCTGGAGGCAAACTTCGACTGAAAAGAATCCAGAGATTTATACCAAATGTTGTTGAAAAATAAGTTGCAGGAAAATGGCTTTTCTACCAGAATGAATCTCTTTGTACAAAAATAAAGTAATCTGTAGCAAGTGAAAGTGTTTCACATGCACTTAAGTGATATACTTAAATTATCTTAATCAGTTCTCTCTTAACTAGGGATCTTTAGCCTATTGGATTTTTCAAGGTTTTTTTAAAAGACTCTTGTAAGTCTGATTAAAAAAAAAACCATGAACCAAGTAACAACAGTGATCAGGACTTTGTGAAGGAAAAGAAAATCAAAACATTATAATGCATGTGTAGATGGATCTATATAGAYGTGTCTCTGTCTCTCCATCCCAATGGCTACCTTACATACAACATTTTACTTGCTCTTTCATTTTACATGCATTAAAATCCAAATTTAAACAATTAATTACACATTTAGCAGCACAACATACACATTTACATTTATTCCCTATGGCTTCTATTGAGATGTATTCCTTCCAATCCCTCACATTAACAGTAAAAGTAGAGCTATTAGTAATGTGAATATGAGAACATAGCTTGTGTGAATTTGTGAACTCTTTCAGAAAAGTAAATATTCTAAGACTAATGACACTAGAAGTGTGGTCTTATTCTTTAAAATATATCCACTTCTCTTCATTTTTTTTGAAGACTTCTTGTCTAATAAAGAATTATTCAGCAATAATTCTGAATACTGGAATTTTAGCATGATCCAAACAGATACATGCTTGATATTTATTGTAAAATTATAAATCGAGCATTGTTTTCTGGAGTTTTTCCTATTGCATAGCTATAGGAATTATTAGTGAAACTTGCSGACAAAAACCTGATGCTTCTAAATACAAACAACGACAATGGCTGGGACCAACACTTTCAAATCTTCACACGAATAAAAAAAAAAGTCTAGAAAAAACAAGTTAAAAGCTTATTCTAAAGCCTGTAGACAATGAAGTATTGCAACTCTGACCTACTCCAGAATTTAGAAGTTACTAAAAACATTACCACCTACCATGTAGCCTTCTGTTTGTCAAATAGTAACTCGAGAACAGCCTGAGGAACTGGCTTAAATTCTATAAACAAAGTATAAAATGAGGCTCTGCTCCCTGAACACTTTCTAGACAGAAGCAAGCCGGTAATAAAACGGAAACATGTTACCGAGACCAGCAGTCAGTCTAAGGGCGTGTTCTGTCCCCAACACAATCATCAGCACATGAGCCTCAGTCACTTATTTGACATCCATTTTCCTCAGACTCCCCAACACTCACAGCAGTTACATTAGGGCTGGTAAAGTGTACATCTCCACCTGTTCCACTTGCATCTGTTATGGATTTGATGCGTGTGAATTTGTTTTCCTGAATCTGCTGGTATTATCTGCCTGTATAATCTCGTATATTAACAAACTGCATATGTTCGCTTCTCCACAACTGCTTTATCCACTGCCTTGGAGGCTCTCGAAGTGTTGATCACTTCCAACTCTCAACACCTATTTCAGGCGCCACTTTTAAGAAGTCTCTTTCCCTTTCCTTTCTGCAGCTCCCCTTGTGAGCGACCAAAGCTGCGTACAGTACCCAACACGCGGGCGGGTCCCATGTTTCATATAATGACACTTCCTGTTCATTCTCACTATACTCCCTAACGATGGACAATGTTTCATCAGGATTTGTTGGTAGCTGCCACTAACCAACAGCTTCAGCAAACCACCAGTGAAAGAACTGCAAGTCAAAAGGTCACGTCTTTGCTTACCGTCAGCTTTATAGAGTCAGTACAGAAAGTAGGTCCTGGTCACTCCTAAGTCACACAGAACACACACAACATGTAAAATGTAAAAGTAGAGGGAACAGCWAAGCCCGTAAAATTAGGAAACATCACCAAGACCAAACTCAACATTCAACAGCTAGTTCCAGCTTCCATTTTAGCCTACATTCATTTGGGCTGCAAAATTCAATGTTGATTGAAAAAGCTGAATAATACTCTAAATATATTATACATATTTCACTTAAAGTACAATGAGAAAGCTCAAGCACAAAAGCTTGTTAAAGACAACACATGAGGATGCTAAAATGATAAATTTATTTTACAAGGGAGTAACAAAGCTAAAGAGGAGTTTCTTCCTGGAGATGTATTATGGAAACTGAACCACGGAAGCAGCATACAGTTTCACCTTAAGGCCCTGATTTCCAAGAAGCAGGAAAAAAAGGACTCAAGTTTGTCTCTCTTGTACCATGCATAAGTGTCCTTGAAAATTCTTCAGAAAAACTATGAAAAACTTGAAAAGTCTCAAGTTTATCAACAACCCAGAGATTTTATCACATGTGTACTTAAATAAAGCCAGCCAAGCAGAACAGTTTCCTGCTCAACAATATGAGACTTAGTAGCCCAAAATGAAATCATTAATTAAATAAAATATAAATCAGGGGATATTATTAATAAATAAGAGCAAACTCTATTCTTATTAGTGGGTCAATCATGCTTGACTCTTTCAGTATAACTCATTTTCTTAGTAATTGGAAATGGAGTAGTCGAGCTCCTCAACTTACAGAGATAAAACAGACAGAAATTTCAACAGCTTAAGAAAACACACCACCAGCTGAACACACTTACTGTGAATTGCAAGAACAGGCTCTACCGAAAAGATTCTCATTTTGATTTGCAACTCACACAAATAAACATTCAAGGTCCTTCCTTTAAAGAAAGCACATTTATGTCTCAACAGTATGGAATTTTTTCTGCCCTACTGTTAAAGAGTGCTGACTGCGCATTTTAAAGCAATCCAACAAAATAAGTGGGACAAAGGACAGTTCTCTGGACCTCTCAATTGCCACACAGATGATACACACATCTGAAAGCAGGCACTTTCCAGCAGGTTGTTTGACTACAAGGCAGCTAAACAAAATCACAATAACAAAATAAAACAGCAGTCCAGGAAGCTCACCTCTCTGGAAGACAGCAAAACTCGACCAAATCAATGCTATCACTAAATCATAGAAAGTATTTTAAGGAGGAGGGGGAAAAAAAAAAGTAGTAGTAGACATTTGATGCACAGGAGAAACCACACTGCTCAACATCAGCTGTGGCCCAGCACTGCAGGGCTTTAGTGGCCAGCTCATTTACTTGAATTATGCACTCATTCTAGAATTTGGAACAGATTTTAAAGAGCAAACAACTTGTGCAAGTCTTTTTCCCAACCATTTATTCCATGTACTTGATGCAGGTCAATTTTATGACCACAACTCTGGAGATTCAATTAAGAGCCTTAAAGCTTCAGAACATTCCTTGAAAAATACCTTAAGAACTGTTTCTGTTAAACTACAAAATATGACAATTAATTCATAAGTACCATGATCAAAATGAACAACTGGCCTCAGTATCACCCAAGACCCCTATCCCAATTGTTTCATGTTTTACCAAGGGCTTCACTTATTCCTCAAAGATGACAAGTGTTAATTACATTAACCATTACCAAAGCAATGTTTAACCTCAAGCTTTAAAAGAACTTTTAAAGAACCACTTTTAAGGTGCCACTTTAAAAGAACCTCAAACTTATTTCCTGCAGTAAGGAAATAACTGCTACTGCAAGTATCCTCTTGTCAATAACCTTTCCTCAAGGTTGCTCTATATAACCTTTTCAGATTAATTARGGAAAAGCAAAAGCATGTTCAGCTTTATATGTAGCTTTATATGTAGCTCAAGCTACACATACGTCTTTACCAAGGACATGATTCCAACCTTCCCTACAACAACAATCAGTGAACATTAATAGGATTACTTTCAAAAGGTAAAATATTGTTCAAAGCTAGAATGGACAAACTGCTAATATGTGAGGTTACCATACAATAGTGGGAAGACCAACTTTTTCATAATTTTTTTTACTGGAAATCCACATTTTACAAGTAAGAAGATGACAAATCTCTGCCAAGCACTGAGTAACTCAAGAAAAAGAAAGATGGGTTTACAAACAAAAATAAAGCAATATACAGCTTATGGACCAGATTTTATTGTGTCTACACCACTCAAAGTTCAGAGGATTTTTAAGTTGTTCTGTGCATTCCAAACACAGCTGGAGGCACAGCCAGGGATGAAGTTGGGGGGGATGACTCAATATCTAATGTTTTGGTTATGGAGCGGTTGAAGAATAAGTTACACTATCTCAGTTTTAAGCTACTCTTAGCCTATGAAAATGGAACAATACTTAAGTGGAATAAACAGTTATATGTTCAAATGGAAATATATTTTCCACTTTCACTGTAAATCAGATGTGCTCTGAGTGCAGGCTGTGCCTGACAAKACTTCAGCATAAACCAGAAAAAGTTAGTCATTTTGATTAAAAAACACAGCTGGTAAAGGGGGTGCCCAATTTACTAAAATCAGATACTTGTGACAGTACTTGCACAGGAAGTGGGAGACATAAGCCTGAGGCAGCTCAAACCCACGGTCTTCACTGTGCAGTAGTTCAGTTTCAGTAGGAAAAGTTGGCAGTGCCTTTCCAACCTTAGAAGTTGCCAATTTTTTTCATTCCTTTCTTACTCATAATCTCTTAGGATTACTTTTCTTCTTCGTTTGAAAATGGCTTCCCTGAACTGAGTGTACTGGTATATGTTCATTTGTTCATTCCCCCTTCCAAAATAGCTGATGCACTTGAAATCTAGAAGGAGATTTGAGGCTACGAAACTTAAGAAAATACTCAGATCTATGACTAAATTGAACACTGAGGTCCCACAAAGTTAGGTCTGATGACATTACTGGTTGCCACATCTTCCTTGTTTTGTCAACACTGTCACTGGGAAGAAAGTTTGAAAACATGCCTAGAATTAGCCATTTCTCAAAAGTAACTCATTTTCCCCATCTAGAAGACTGCTGCTAACATTTTGTATTTACATAGTGCTTGATTTCTGAGATTATCCTGATGCAGTCCCTACCACATTTTTCAGATGCAAACAAGCCAAGAGAGGGCATTCAGCTTCTCCTTTTTAAAGGAGCATGAAAAGAACATCCAGCTTGGCCACGACACAGCTGACTCCTGCTCAGAACCCTGCTATATGAACGCATTTTATTCATGCTACTGAAATTTCCTAACAGGATTACAAGACTTACTAGATGTGACGTGCCTGCCACAGCCTGAAGCTGCCCTTTTACATTACATGACTTCGTGTCACTGCACAGATCAGGTACCTCTTTCTTTGGGCTTCATGCATCTTTCAAGAACCTAAAAATCCCACAGTTTCACAAGATAGGCTCAGCCACACCAAGAGCTTGCTGCCACCAGAAAGGCCAGCCCTGTTCCTAACCTCTCCCTCTGCACAGATCCAACCTTAGATTTTGGAGAAACCTTGGGAGAAAAGGTCTTGAACAGAGCAACCTAGGTATGTTTTGCTGGTTCTACGTATCCTTTCTTTTTTTGTTTAATATGGTGAAACTGCATTTTATGGTGCCCTATAAAACTAAGCTGATTTGTGCGCAAAATAGCTTAGGTCATTCTGTGCCCACACCAGAAAGAAAGGAAACTGCCCACATAAAAAACCAGAAAACTACTGTAACCACTGCTATTCCTGATGTACCAGTAAGCCAGGGTTTCTTCCTATGAATCAGCTGCAGAGCAGGGTGTTATGTCTGTGGCCTTACAAAAGAGATTCAAAAATCAGATAGTAATGGCAATACACAGTTAAACCATCCTGCTTTAAATTTACAAAGGGGAATAGACAAAATATTGTACCTGTCCAATACCTCATCACCTCTACTTAGGAGAAACAAACAGAGAGATTTGCAGTTTATTTCCTTGTTCCTATAAAATGAGAAAGTACTTACAAACTCAACTAAGAAGAGAAAAAATGTAAAATGTATTCCTTAAAGAATTAACTGCATCACTACTGTACCTGCAAATGTCTCARCATTTATAATTTTTCTTCTTTGTTTGTGGCAGGATTCTTCATTAAAAAAATAAGGGAAAATGTTTATGAAAATATTAAAGCTCCTCCTTCAAGAAAAAGACTACTGTTTAATAGACAAATTGTCACAGGTAAGTGCTACAAAAATAAATTAAAAATTTAAAATGTCTATTATTACACTCCAAAAAACAACTAAGATGCAAGGATAGATCATTGTCTGAAAGCACCATTTACCTCATTTCAGGAGATCCTCATTTGCTTTTCTAAACTATTAAAAGCCTATAATAGGTGTTTCATGTGCAAAAATCAGTCCAATGAAAAGTTGTATCTCCAATGATTGAGGCTCGTATCACTAAAATTATCAGTGCAACTGTCACAAGCAAACAACTGTAACGCTTATCACTCAATGCATCTTTCCTCAGTACTTTCCAGTATTAAAAACTTAGTCCTCCAGATGCAGTATTTTATCTTCCAGTTATGACATCATCCCACATCTGTGAAAAGGAACAGAATTTCCCTAACATAAGCTAGCTTGAGCTGTTCAGCATCACCAATTATGTAAGAGTTTTCCTAAGGCAATAAATACTGTAGAAAATAACAGTAGATATATAGATATAAGGTAGTGGTCTTATATCAAAGGCATAGAATAACCTATATTTGGGAGTTTATTTACCGATCACTATTAGGCTCAGTCTCCTGAAAAGAAAGGAAGGAGGAAGAGATTTTTCTTTGTTCACATTTCCTGTGTAGGTTGACTTTCACAACAGTTACAAAGACAACTTGACTTTGATTAAGGTTTTTAACCAGGTAATGCTGTGAGAGTAGAGTCAGCGACAATGGAGTTAACAGATACAGAAAACAAAGACTTATCTGAGTTTGTGTTTTGCTATAAAGTGTTTACAGTACACATTTTCGTCTCTTAGCCCTGTTTCTAAAAAGCACACACAACTTACACTCATACAAGACTGACACCCCTTTTAAAAATCACAATTTCTTTATCCCTGTATAGTGCTGTACAACAGCAGGCTGCCATCTCAGACTCCTGCCTCACACATCACTTACAAACCCCACCAAATCCAAGTGCCACAGTGACATGGCAAGTTCAGTAACAGCTGAACTGACATTCACATGGACAGCTGCCTTTGGSTCCATCCGAAGCGATTTGTTACCTACCCATTTTACCAATTACCTATTTAGCTCTGACCAAACCCTACGTCAAAGGCTCATGACTACCTGACCCCAAATTGGTTACCCAAACCTTGAATCAAGAAAGACTGGTTATTATAATTCATGAGCAGTACAGCGTTTAAGCCCTGCAGCCTTCAACATGATTTCTGTGCCTAAATCATTCATATGCACGTGAAGTCTTCCCTCATGACTCAGTTATCTGGAAAACCACATTTCCAAGTAAAAAAAGGCAATCTCGAGCTTTAATGCTTAGTTGCTCACTCAGTTTTATGTGCTGCAGAAAACAACTGCATTTCTTTTTCTTTGTTTCAGTACAGACTCACAAAGAATCATTCCAATCACTTTTTCTGCAAACAGGCTGGACTAGGAACAGATGCTTCAGACAASAGAGTAATGCACAAATTACGGTCAGATGACAAAGAACTAAAAGGTAAAAACAATCAGGAGAATGATTACTGAGGAATTTTTATTATAATTTTCCTAAAGCTGATGCCTTATCCAAAGAGCAGAATAGGGGAAAAAATAGAAAAAAAATACAACAATAAGTAAATGATACAGCTGAACCGACTATACCTGCAAGGAATGTCAAAAGTAAAATTTAGGACACATTTACCAAGAGGAATGCAGTCATGCAAGTGACTAAGGAAAAAAAAAAGGAAGTAAAGCAAGACAACAAAGGTTGGCTAATTTACTTCTAATGTCATACTCCTGCAGGGAAGCATGACAAATTCTTACCCATCAATTATTTGTCTTTTTGCTCTACGAAGAGAGACAAAAAAGGAGAGGCAGAAAGCAATACAAATCACACATGCCCGCGGCAGATAGTTACGTAATGCTGACGTACTGCCTGCTCTTTGCTCACAACACTTACTTTGCTGCAGTTCCAAGTAACAGCTTTTAACAGCTGCCTGCTTTGAACACTTGAACTGCTTTGTAAATTAAATGCAGACACACAAAGAAGAACAAGATGCAGAATGAAGCTTTAGAGCTATTTCCAAGAGAGATAAAAATAAGAAAAGCTGAGGGTTAGCTTTATGATCAGACATTTTCTGTTTCATAAGAAGTCATAAAACTGGCTTTTTGTGCTAGAACTCAAAACTGAATTGCTTGCCACTCTAAAGTCTTCTAGTTTAACTTACTTGAAGAAACCACAAATAAAAAGAGAAAGATAGCTCCTTCAACTTCACTAAAGTGATACTGTCACTGCCAGGAACAGAAACACAAGGCAGTAATTCTTTCGATAATAATATACACCTAGAATTCTTTCTATTTAGAAGAGAACTTGCCCTGAATAGAGTCAAACAGATCAGCCAGAAGTACAGGCAGAGTAGGTACAAACAGAGCCAAAAAGTGATTTTTATTATTATTATTATTCATGAGAGAAAGAAAAGAAGAAAAAAAATACAGTGAACACAGCAGAACTGGCAAGATTTCATAAAACTAAATTCAGAAAACATTCATAAAATGTGATATTAGCCACATTAAGCCACATCATCTTTTTTTTCTATATTTTGTCCTTAAAAATTAGGACATAACCATAGAATCTGCAATGATCTATTGCTTAGTACCTATCACAGCCATTATGTAAGCAAATACATCACAACACTTAAGATCACGTTTGAATAATCAGCTGCTAATTACATATATCTGCAATTGCCTTGTTCCTTCCTTTCTCTGACCCAAAACAGTAAGTAAACAACATTACAAAAATCTCAATTTCAGGCAGTCAGATATAACAAAGAAATGAAAACAACATACTCTATTCCATGGGACAGTAATCAGTAAGGTTGTATTTTAAACTCTGGAGCACACCAGACTGATTTACAACAAATGACTACACAGTTTAATATATACAGCAAACTGAGGAGGCCAACTCATGCAGTCAAACATTAAGGTAAGTCCTTATGGAAGGCTGCACCAGAGTGTTTACCCAAAGTTCAGCATCATCACCATCAGTGGAAGTTCCTAACAAGCATAAGATAAAAATATTACAAATTATTTCTTCATGTGTTTTTTACTTCCGAGTAACTGAATTAAAGTTTCCCTTCTACCTGTCTAACATTTGATAGCATATGCTTTGAAGGCCTTTTAAAACATGCCCAGGTTACCTCAGGCCTCAGGGAAGTTAAGTGTTTGTAGGCTCTGGAGAAAATGCTCTGCCAGCATTTTTGTTCTCCGTTGCAGAGAAGGAGGAATGACTTTAGGACTTCTATTGATTTCAAGCTATGGAAGCACGGTGCAGGAAAAGAAGTGTGCTAAAAAGCATTGACCCATAAAGCAGTTGGTGACCAAGAAGCATCCTAAAGGCATATGTCACTCCTGAGAAGTCACAGGGTGCGTGGTGTGTTCATCAGCTCTATGACAATCCCAGTATCTCAGTGCCCAAAAGCATACAGAAATTTACAATGCTGTAAGACTATCAAAATAAATATTCCAAACATAATAAAAGGGTTTCCTATTACTTTTTCTAAAATCATAACCTAGGAACAATCTGAATATAACTATTAGTATTTACACATGCACAGAAGATTACTTCTGTGGAATTTCTTTTTACTGCTCAAGCTGTAAAACACGAACACAGATAAATAACTCAGGATTTAACTAGAAGATTGCAGCAGAAATTTGAGTCACAGAGTGTAACAAAGATTTCAGACTTTCATTATCTTTACATTCACAGCAAAGCCATCAAGTACAAGGAACTGAAGGATAAAATTGAAACTTTTGAGGAGACTGACTGCACCCAAGTCATTTTGGTTCCCAATAACCAGAAAAGCTTATATATTTTGAGTATAATTAACATTAAGCTAATGACAGCAAGATTTATGTAACTGACATTAAACTAATGACTGCGAGAAACGAACAGGACAATCAGTTCGGGCAGGACGAAAATCTTTGTATTCTAAATGATTGCTTCTGTAGTGAAGTTCGAGAACGAAAGACAAATTGGTCTCAGTGACCTGCAAAGCACTGAAGACTGTTCTTGAGAGAGTGTGCTCGTGCATGTGCATACACACACACTGAGGCTGACTTGAAGGTCAGTCTCCTCCCTCCCTCTCTCTAATCTTCATACAGGCCTTACCCGCTATCCCTGTGCCAGACAGCTACGGGCTATTAGAAATCACAAGGTTTCAGAGATTCACTCCCAGGCATGTACTTAGCAGAGACAACAGCCCCCGCCCCTTGCCGGCTGCCCCGCACTAGCGCGGCGCGCTCCGCTCTCCTGCTCCGGCCGCGCTCTCCCAGGAGCCGCCAGCCCCTCCCGGCAGGGGGAGGCGCTCGGGAAAACCCACCGCCCCCGGACCGGCCGCCGCGGGGAGCCGGCGGGAGGAGAAGGGGGGCGGGCAAAGGCGGCTTCCCGAGCAGGCCGGGCAGCCGCCCCCTCCGAGGCCGGGGCTGCCGGCGGGGTGAGAGAAGGCAGCCCCCGCCACCCGAGCAAGGCTCGACTGTGGGAGCCCCTCCGTGGGACGCGGCCGCGCTCGGTTCCGGTCCCGGCCCTGGCCCCTGCCAGACCCCTGCGCGGAGGAGCCGAGAACCGGGGGCGGGGGGAAGGGCGCCCCGGTCGCACCGTGCCTCGCCGCGCCGGCCCGAGGAGGCGAGCGGGGCCTCGCCGGGGACGCCGCACTCACCACTTGGTAGCGGCTGACGGGCTGGTGGTGATCCATCCTGGCCGCCCGTCGACACGCACGGGCGCGGCCACAGCTCCTTCGACCTGCGCCGCGTCGCTCGCTCGCTCCGTCCTTCCTTCCTTCCCCCTCCCGTTCGCCCGGCGCCGCCGCCGCCCCGGCCCTGCCCTGCCCCGCTGCGGCCGCCCCCCGCCCGCCCCCGCGGCGGCGGAGCCGGCCCAGGCCCCGCCCCGCCGCGTTCCCTCTGCCCCGGGCTGGGCGTGTGCGGCCTCCGCCCCCGCTGCTGCCCCGGCCGCGCTCCGCTTGGGGCGTTTCTGCCGGGGCTGCCGGGAAGGGGTCTCCTGATTCGTCTTTCCCCGCTCTTCGGTCTGCAGCTCAGTGTTCGGAGGCTGTTACGTCCCAAGCCCAGGCCCTTGCCTAGATATTTATCACTATTCGTCAGCATGGGGCAAGAAGAAGTACGATATGGCACAGAAGACATCTTGGAGACCTGGAGAGCAACTTCGAAGAGTCATGTACCTAAAGTAATTGAGAGTGAAGAGCCCGTTTGCCTGCTGTTCCTGTGAAGGCAAAGCGCTGTCCTATGATAAGAAAATGATGTGATTTTCTTCTCCTCTCTTCCTCCTAGAACTAAATGTTCAGATGTTTATGACCTCTTGGAGTAAAACCAGTGAGAAACGCCTTCAGTTATAAAGGTGTATCAGATGAGGCTGACTCATTTCTAGGTTCCCGAACTGCCAGATGTGTAGCCGTGGAACGCAACAACTTCAAATAGCCATAGATGCATCCCTTGGCTGCAGTGGAGAAGAGAGTTTGCGTGTGCTGCACTATGACTGATCCGCAAGGCAAATGCTCTCACCAAAGTGGCTTCTCGCTGTCACTAATGGCCAGCATGCAGAACTTCATCCTGCAGCCCAGGTCATCACCTTTGCGTAGCTGCCTGCTGACCTGAGCAGCAGGGTGAGTGTTCCTGTGCAGGCACTCATCACTGGTGATCTGGGTGAGGACTTGCGGGAAAGAAGTCCCGGTATGTGGGAGTGGGAGGGCAGAGAAGTGGAGAGCGAGCTCCATTATCAGAGTTATGTTTCTAGATGGGAGTGGGAGTGAAGATAGACAGGACTATAAGGGAGGGGGAGGTGGAAGCGTGAGACTTTGTGTGTGTGCCTGGGACCTTGTTTGCAGCCCGTACCTGGCTAATGCAGCAGTTACTAAAGCTATCCAAATGAAAAAAAACCCATGTTTGGAAAGTTCGGGCCTATTCTGACTGTTGCAGTTGTTTTGTTCCTTGTACAACTCTGTTGCACATCAAAAGCCCTAGCAGTTAGGAAGCAAAGTTGGCAGAGAAATATAGGTTAGAAATTGATTAATATTATTTTCCTAACAGGATTTTCTCCTTTTTCCTCTTTATACATAATGAATGTTTAATTATTCTGTCTTAAAAGGAAGTTATTAGTAAAGGTCATCTTGAGTTTAAGAAAGTTTGTACAGAGTATTGCAGTGTGTTTCAGTTACCAAATGGAAAATCTCTTCATTATATTTCGAGATTTCATGGGACGTGGAAATTGGAGTATTCATGTAATCAGTTTAACTTTTAGTATCTTCTGTATCATTAGCAACAAATATCTTCACAGTAAACTTTTTCTGAACTGTTGCATGTGACATCTCAGCCCAGGAAGATGTCACGTGATCTCCATGGCTTTTTAAGTGTTGTTTCTCAGCTCTGTGCAATACACTAGCAACTAGTCCTGGAAAGTCCTAGAAACTCCAACTAGTTAATGGCTGCCAAATGGAATTTCAGTCTGCAAGTGTTGGAATACAATTGAGTAAGCATTTATTAAGATGTAACCTTCAGTTCTGAACTCGTGCAATTCATGTCTTTTAAGGGAAGAAGGGACAGTAGGCAAGAACCAAAGCATATTTAATAGGGAAATTGGAAAATATTCCATAGTGCTTGGGAAAAGAGTCAGTAGAGGCAGGAGTAGATTCARTAGAGATACTACAGTTGTGTGTGGAGAGGGAGTTTCATACTTAGGGACAAATTTTGGATGGGTGGTACAGCTTATAAAGAGAGACCAAATTTCTTTTTCTTCGGGAATATCAGTGCACTAATGGGACTTATATCAAAACAGGCCATGTGACTAATTTAGGCTTTAAATATGCCCTTCTTTTGGTTCTTATTCTTTCTGGAACATCAAAATATAAATAACTGGATAGGAAGTTATGTCATTGTACTGCTAAAAAGCTAAAAAAGGAAGATGATGCATTTGTTTGAGATGTTTGTATTTCTGAAGTAGTATTGTCTGTGTATTTTAATTTAACTGTCTGGTTCCAGAGGTTTTGACTATGGCATAATATTAATCTATAATGCAAAGCAATTGGCAAACATTAAGGTTCCTACCAGCCACAGAACCACAGAATCACAGAATGGCTGAAGTTGGAAGGGACCTCTGGAGGCTCAAGCGGGGATACCTGGAGCAGGCTTCCCTGGACCAGAGGGTTTTTGAATATCTCCAAGGATGGAGACTCCACAAGCTCTCGGGGCACCTTAAGTCAGTGCTCAGTCACCCTCACAGTAAAAAAAAGTTTCCTGATGTTCAGAGGGAACCACCAGTGTTTCTGTGTGGGCCCATTGTCCTGGTTCCGTCACTGAGCACTGCTGAGAAGAGCCTGGCTTCATCCTCTGCACCTTCCCTTCAGGTATTTATATGCATTGGTGGGATACCCTCTGAGCCATCTCTGCTCTAGGCTGAAGGGTCCCAGATCTCAGAGACTTCTTCACAGGAAGGATGCTCCAGTCCCTTCATCACCCTGGTGGCCCTTTGTTGGACTCTCTCCAGTAAGTCCGTGTTTCTCTTGTACTCTCTTGTACAGAATATATATTGAATGTAGGAAATGTGTCTTTCAGAGCTGTAAGGACTTTATTACTTAGGTGAACAAATAGTGTTGACTAAAACACTTTAATGCTAGTTTTAAGATTTACTTTTTTAGTTTGACCTTCTTTAGGGCCTACGAAGACAGTAATGGTTAGGACTGTTTTCTGGATCCTGCAGAAAACTGGTTTTTGTCAAAGAACTGTATTTAAAGAAACAGAAATAGTGCTCTAAATAGCATCTAATCAAAATAGTTTCAAATTTACGTTTAGAAGAAAGTATTGCTTCAGATTTGTTTTAGGAAAAAAGAAACTTAATTGCCATTAGTCAGCAATTTTACAACAGTTTAAACTTTGTTCCACCATGAAAATGAGCCAATAAAATAATCTTCTTGGTAATAACAACTCTTGCAAGCCCAGTTCTGCGAAAAGTTGACTTGAAAGTTTGCATTTGAATTCAGACAAGTCTGAACGTAATTGCACAAAGGCAAGCAGTACAGGACTGTTAGCCATTTTAATCTTGTTTTTCATTCATTATTCAATCAATGGCCAGCAAACAAGAGAGCACAGTATTTATCGTTACATTTCTTCGCCTGTATAAGCCTATTCAAATTTTTAAGGTTTCTTACAGAACTTAAAGACTAGGTAGATTTCAGAACTAAGTTAATTTTATCTTAATAAACATACATAAACCAAATACAGCATATTTAAAATATTCTATAATTTTGTACTGTTTTAAGTAAATATTACACTTACTGTCATATATCATTTGCTGTGCCCTATAAAGAATTTAAAAATAAAAGCTGTACATTCTTATCCAAAATCTGTGAAAAAAAGTAAAATTTCAGATTTTGTAGCTTTGTTTTACATCTTTAGCATGTGTTCTTAAACCTCTAGTACAGATAATATCAGTGAGAAAGAAATCGGTTTTTTCCAAATGTAAATCTAATGAAATTGATGTACCTAATTTACTCATGGACCGACCCTAAAGCAGGCTGTGAATTTATTGACTCTTTTTGTTTTCCTCTTGTTTTCAAACTCCTTTTATAAACTATTTGATTTTAATTCCATGTTCCTGGTCATGTAAACTGCACAAAATTTGCGATCTCTATATGGGCTTAGATAGTTACTTTAAGCAGGAAGTTGGCTTAAACAAACCACTGGGACTGGATTTCTTAGAGAGAAACAGCAGAAGGTTGGCTTGGTTTTCTTCATCTTTTCTTCTCATTTTTTAGGCAAAGTAGGCAATGCGAGAGCCATCATTAACAGAAACACTGGGCTACTTTTAAGATTTCGTAGCCAAATACAGATTTTCAGTTACATTGTTGTCATCTGTGCCCAGTGTGTATATACATGTGTAGGGTCTTGCAAATCTGGTCTTTGGATATGTCCAAATACCATGCAGATACGTCGGAACCAGATTTAAAAGTCATTACTGCAACACAGAGCTCAGGTTGGGAAACATCGCAAATATTTGCCTTGGTCTAGGACAGATTTTGCAGCCTGCAGGGATCTCTATACTGCCACAGCTATTTCCTGCTAAGTCACAGAGACAGTTTTGAACTAGTTCAGGTGTGTTCTGACAAGCTCCCCCTACTTTGTCTAAACTGGTAGCATGGTTAGGTCCCTACATCTCTGTTGTCTCCGTTACAACTTATAGTAATTACCTTTGCGAGCTACAAGGACAGTTAAAGCAGGAAAGAAAGTGAAGGAACATCATCTTTCAAAAAGGCATAGCTGTACTTCAGACAAATTCAGGGAGCTAATGCTCACGTTGGCAGCAGTTCAGCTTCTTCAGTACAGTTCAGTGGTTTTGCAGGGGAAAAAAAGAGCGTAACAAGCTGCCACTGCGAGATGATTCCTTAGCCAGTTCTGTGCAGTAAGCTATGAGTCCAGAGCAAATGGTACAGACTCCATAAAAAAAGGCTGAGGCAGTGTGTGCTTGTCTCTCAGAGCGGATTCTTCTTAAAAAGTCGTATTTCCACATAATGTGACACATTGAGAATGAAGAATTAATGCAAAGGCTGCTGRTGTTTCACACAGGTGACAGAGGAGGGTCTAACTGTGAGTAAAAAGGATCTGTGAAGTCCCAGCTTTTCAGAGAGGCACATGTACTTCGAGAGAAGTCAGTTTAAAGCAGAAGAATCACAGGAGTAAACACATGAATGTGTGCCACTTTGAAGTTGTTCTTTTTAAAACTAGTTTTTCTCTTAAAAATCTATGAGTTTATAACTATTTTTTAAAAATCCCTTGTAATAAAATATAATAATTTAAATATTTGTGTGTTATGAACACCGATGGTGGACACTACCTAAACACACAATTGTCAAAAGCCAAGAAGTAACTAGAATTTTTTAAAATTTATATGGCCTAGTTTTTCAGTGTGTTTTTAGCTACAGAACTGATGTTAAAAACCTGATGTTGACAGTTGCCAACATGTGCTGTTATGTAAATACACAATATTTAACAAACAAAAAAATCTCCCTATAGCTTTGAAGTTTTCATTTAACAAGCAGGGTTGAATGGAATGTGCAGAAGTCAGTCAGAGTTGATAAAACCAATGACAGTAAAGTTGAAATACAGAATAAGAATGCAAATATACACGAAACTGTGAAGGAATGTGGGAAATACATGAGAAAATACCTCCAGTTAGAAAACAAAGAACAAGAAAACAATCCCCAAATGCCTGAGATCTGTTGGGGAAAAAAATGGAGGAAATGGTAGAAAATACAGACATCTGTAGGCTTAGTGCATAGAAAGTCAATACAGATGGATGCTGCAAGAAGGAATCTAATGCTGTTATGAAGTCTTATTTGGACAAGACATTTCCATTCTGATATTGGCAACACTTGTCAATTTTGTRATATCGATAAGGTATGATTAGGTAGAAAACAGTTTTAGCTTGTATTCCTTAGGATAAAGATTATTCAAACATTTGTTAATCCATTTATCTGAAAGTGATTTTAAATTGGTTGTATGCAAAAAAAATCTGATCAATAAAGGCCTTGATGTTATCTGAAAATCATTTTGTTATACAACTAGAAGAGGAAAGACCAAGTGGTAGATACACAATTAACTCCATGCTCTTGTAGTGCCAATGTTGCTTTCAAGTATTAACTGCAATGCATGGTCTCTGTCCTACAGGAACAGAAAGAACCTGGATATATATTCGCAATAATTTACTGTTAGGTCAGTAAGTCTGAAGTGTTGGCATTTCTCCTAACACTTATAACACAATATAAAAATCTATTTGAAAAAGCTATAAAATGGAAATTATATTTTCAGCATTCAAATGATGCTGATCATTCAAATTAGATGTGCTGTGACACTGCCCCGCACCCTACCGAGAGGGTTTTGTTCTAAATAACTTTCAGTCTGTTCATCATTGTATTTGTCCCCCATACATACAGCTTGTGAGCAGGCTTTATGCCCAAATTGATTTTCTTCTACATAAAACCCTGCAGAAATTATAAACCTCTTTTATTAGGAACCACCCTTTTATTCTGTGTTTGTAATGCAACTGCATTAAAAACCACACAGTGGTTACAGAGCTGTTGAGCTGTTACAGTGGCTCCTTGTAATGCCAGCTTGGTCTCCTTTGAACATAAGTCAGAATAGAAACAGAAATAGAGCAAAATATAACAGAAATGTCGTTAACCACCACCAGATCATCAACCAGACCTAGCCAGCTGCAATGCTAACTCAGCCGAAATTCTGGCTAAGGCCCCATGCCTTGGGTTTCCTGTTGAGTAAGTGTTTTGAATCTTGTTTCAAATGACTCTTCAAATGACTTTCAGAGGATTTCTGACACACATAGTTTTTACCTATTAGCTAGCTGCGTAAGCTTAGGTAGCATGCGAATATGACCACTTACCTCAACAGATAATTTGTTGCACATGGAGAAAAATGTTCTTTTTCACTGGTCCAGCATGCTAACAGTCAAACTACATTGTGTCCCACTGTCAGAATATACTGAGCTATTTCAGCTAGAGGCAGTTGCCTAAATTTTATCCAGTCACTGCTCAGGAACTAGTAATATGCAAAGAGATAAAAATTGCTCAGGTCTTTTGCGTACTCTTGTTTTGCAAAGTATGTAGCTCTCTGGAAAAAATGCCTAGTTCAGTGAATCTGAGTGGAAGTGTCCATCAACATCTGAGTTGACCTAGGGCTGCAGAGGCAGAAAGGAAAAATAAATTTTGAGAAATAATCTTCAGTGGAGATTTCCACTGAAGTGAGGTTTTGTTCAGTTGTGTGGTGTGTGTAGGTAGCTTCAGGCATGATATTTCAGCATTCCTGTCAGTTTTGAGGCAAAGAAGGCAGTGCTATGCTTGAAAGTCTTAAATGCTGCTGGGAATATGCAGAAGTGCTCTAAACCAAGCAGCTCAGTAAGGGTTCGATCCTACACATGCTTATGTGGGTTCAGCTAATCGAAAGGAGGAATGCTTATCTTGAAATATTTGTCAGCTCTGTTGCCCCGATTTATTCTACTATAGAGCAGATACCTAAATTTAGATGTTTCTGTCACAGATGTCTATATCAGATCCAGATATCTGGATATTTTTTATAGTGAGTGGAGAAAAACAGGCATTTTCATGATTCAATTCATCTCATTCTAAGATACATGCTCCTGGTCCTGTCACTGGGTACCACTGAAAAATATGTGGTGACCTTTTTTTCATTCCCTCCCTGCAGGTATTTATACACATGGATGGGATCCCCCTCAGCCTCTCTTCTCCATGCCCAACTCTCTCAGCCTCCCCAAGGAGTCAACAACTAAAGGTGCTTTCCTGGACTTGATACTTACAAACAAGGAAGAATTGGTCAGGGATATGAAAGTTGGAGCAGCCTTTGCTGCAGTGGCCATATGATCACTGAGGCAACAGGGTATGGGAGAATACAGTGGGAGAATACCCAAAGAGGAGGAAGCAGGACAAAAATCAGGACCGCAAGCCTACATTTTGGGAGCTTAGACTCCAACTTCTTCAGAGAACTTCTTGGAATGAATATGAATATCCATAGGATATGACCCTGGATAGAAGGGTTCAGGAGAGCTGGTTTATATTCAAATATCATCTCCTTCAAGGTTAAGAAAGCTCCATCCCAACAAGTAAGAGATCAAACAAAGGCAGCAGGAATCCTGCATGGATGAGCAAGGAGCTCCTAAACTAATTCAGATATAAAAAAGAGGTGCACGAGATGAGGGAGATGACAGGTGACCCACAGGGTGTGCAGAATGTATTTTTAATAAGGGTATGTTTCTCAGAAAAATAGCAGAAAGTACTCATCTCAGTGTTGGAGCTTATTTTAGTTTAGTTTAGTTTATTAGGGTATCTCGTTTGATTAGCCCTTTCTGCCTGAAAAATTGAGGAAAAGGATGTTTAAGGGCTAATTTTTCTCACCCCATAATAAGGGAGGAAAGATGAAAGAGGGAAAAGATATTCAAGAGTTTAAATAGGGGACAAGTCTCCTGTACTTCTGGAACTGTGTTCATATGCCAGCCATATTCTCCTGGAATTGAAAACCTTGTGGGCATCRGCCACCATGCTAGTTCTGCAGTGTGGTCATAGCAGAAATAAAAAAAACCAAACCAGGTGCATATCTCAGAAAAAAGAATGAGTGACTGGGGATCAGGACCATGGCATGTTCCAGCTATAAGTTTACAAGTGCATTAAGTAAGAATTAAGTGAGCTTATTTCCATGTAATTTGGAAAACTTTTCAGAGAGAGCTTCCAGGAGCGCTGGATTGTGCACTGACAATACTGCTATTAAGATGGTGGGGACCGAAAATGGAAGCCTCTGTAAAATCTGCAAGCAATATTAAGTCTCAGAAAGAAGAGTCAGCACCAGACGAGGAGAAACAGGTGAAAAACAATCTGGAAGAACCTTTGGAAACTCTGAAACCAAGAGATGGGAGAAACCATATGGCTTAAGATGCTGACTGATACTTTGAGAGAGTTTGACTAGAACTAAGAAATAGTCCTTTGCTCCCAATACGTATAGATCTAAGACTGCTTTCCTAGGTCTAGTTTCCCTTGACCATATCCCAACTCCATCTGAGGGACAGACTCAGGCATTATCATTATACCAAATTCCCTAGCCTTTGATATATAACATACCATGTTTCAATAGAAACAAAGCCAGGACTTGAGAGCTGAATGGGACCCATAGTGTTTTACAGCATTTTTTTCTGGTATTTCCAACTAGAGTTGTGTCAGAATCCCAGTAAATGTGAATCTGCATGTAGCAGCTGTAGTGAGAAGTCAATAAGTACTACAGGAATAAGACTGCAACTCAGGTGTCAACAAGTAGCACAGAATGTTGTTCAACTCAGCACACAAATGTCCTCATGGTAGGATGTGCTGGTCTTGACTACTTTTACTCTGAGACAGATGTCCCAGTTGTGAGGGAAGTGTGGTATTTGTTGGGCTCATAGGGACATCGGACTTATGAGTCATAGATAACCTGGTTCCCCATGTGGAATAGCCTGTTCTGATGTATGAGCTCTCACCGAGGTAAAGCACCTGAGATAAGACCATGGTATTTGCCTTTCAAAACAGTTTTGCCAAGCATGTGCCTTTCAAGATGACTTTTAGAAACATTTAATCTTAGCACTATCAGAGCTAGGTAAAGCAAATGTTAATAATTCACTCTCCTTGAAGATCAAGAAATGCAGTGCCTGGATTCAAAACATTTTCAGGACACTGTAGGCAGGACTGGGTGCCTCATATGGAGGCATCTGTTACAGGGTGAACTATGCAGATTCTTCAGCCTTACAGCCCAGCACGTATGGTACCAATACAAGTAGCCGGCTGAGGGCTCTGTGTGTGTTAAGCTGATAACACAGTTATTAAGACATATCAGGATTCATCTGGACTTGTCTTGACCTGCCTGAAGGTTGAGTTCAGTTTGTTTAGCTGTAAYAGCAGTTGTCTGATAACCAAGGGACTGTTACCTGATTTGTTTCAGGCTTTGCTTAGTGCAGTTGAGTGGTATAAGGCTTATTGCAATATATATTTTTATAAGTAGTAGATGCAACATGTAGTTTTTCTTTCTCTAGTCATCTATGTAAGATGCTAGAATGAAAATACAGGGTAGAGAAGTACAGGCATAGGATGATAACAGGAGCCTTGACAGTGCAGACACAGGATGATAACAGAGGCCCCTGGGTTGTAAACAACTTGGGCGCAGCCATTTACTGGCTGCCAAAGGAATACAACCTTGGTAGGTGGGTAAAACAATTTAGGGGTGACAAAAAGATGAAAAAATGGGTGTCTGATTTAATGTACTGTCTGTTACAGTAAAACATACTGTACATAGTAGATTTGATGTAATACAGAATTGTGAACCAATGAGTAAGGAGCAAGTCAACTGTGTTAGGAAGTACATAATAATGACAATAAGCAGACCCAAGAGTGAGCAGGAGGAGGAAACCATCAACACCAACATCGCATTTTCAGTGAAGAGAAGTAGAAAGCCCCCCACATTACACCTCTTCCATGTCTTGTCAGGACACGCTCCACCCCCTAGACAGAAGCCATCAACCTTAGGACAGGCTCCCTGTGTCACCAGAGTGACAGTGGAAAGAGTGAACATTATATCAGAGAAAGGGGACAACTACTATAAAGTTTGAGTATTTTGATTTTCACTGTATCATTATAAGGATGAGCCATGATGTTTGGATAATTGGAATTATAATTGATAGTATCATTGTGTTCAGACTAATAAAAATTCTTTGATTAGACTATCAAGACTTTAATTAGACTAGCAGTAAATTCCCACTTCTGCGTAAAATGTATGTGACCCGCATAAACTGCAGAAGTTGTATCACASCAAATTGGCAGTGGTGACCTAAGCTGTAATTTAAATGCAACAAATTAGTACTAGGTTTGTGGAGAACCTAGTGTGTGGGCCTAGATTCTTAAAACTTGATGCAACTACCAACTCTATTGATTTGATTTCCAYGGACTGTAACGGGAGCTGGGGTGTCAAGCTCATATGTAGGCATCTAGCTATACCCTGTGTGCCTTCAAAAAGATACCGAGTGTGTGTTTGGACATTCTCACTGTATAACTGAAGAGATGGCAGGTTCTAGCAGTCGACTGATGGACGCTAAATACAACAGTCAGAGTCACAGAATCATGTAGCTTGTATGACACATGCGAAGGTCAACTAGGCCAACTCTCTGCTCAAAGCAGGCCCAGTAAGGTTGCTCAGGCCTTGCCCAGTCAAATTTTGGATATCTCTGTATGGAGAATCTGTTTCAGCTGGAGAAGGTTAACTCTGTTCTCTCTGTTGGCTATAAGAAGGGCTTCTCTGCTAACTTTAGACAAGGATTAATGAAACACTGAGGCACTCGATGTAAAATCACTGTTGAATGTGTAATTGTGGATTGGTGTCATGGAAAGGATGCTGGAGGTTTTTTTGTCTGACTCAGTCTAGTTATAATGCTTTTATACAACCTCAATTTTCTTCCTGCTTCAGCAGTTTTTGGAGATACAGTCATAACTCTGAGCAAGCACTCAGRTGGAAGAAAGTTCCTCTCATATAAACTCCTCATATATTTTTTAGCAGAAGAAGCCAATGGACACAAAAAAAATTGGAATCATACCAAGACATGAATATTTATAGCACCAGATGTCTGAATGAACTAGAAGACCCTTAACTTCATCTAAACCAGATGCCCATAAGAACAGAGCTAAGAGAGGAAAAAAAGATGGCTTTTTTTTTTCCTTAAAGAAAGGTACTGCTTAAATAGGAGATATTTTTGTCATGGGAATGTGGAGACCTGTCACAGAATTAACCTCTACTACTTCTGAGAAGGCTGCTTATCACCAGGGTACAAAGTTCAGATTTAACAAAGGACAAAGCGATATGAATCTTTGCTGTAACTTGTTACTCTGCTGTTTTTAAACATTATATTGACATATATTACTAAAAAGTGTAGTGATTCATATGTCAGAGAGAATAATAGTGAAGCAATTCAGGAAATCAGTGCCAGTATTCTCTATTTTTTTAAGATAAAGAGACTATTTTGTYGAAATCTGGCTGGCAAATTAATATTTCCAATAGATCAAGTTGCTAATTCATTGTGCTATTAGTACTGTTGCCAGTAAAAGCAAGCAATTATATTTAGTGCCTGTATTTGTAAACCCCATTAGGATTGGTTTATGTGATCATCATCTCACAGCCTGGTTACAGGAGCTCTTAAATCTGAAAGACTTAGATTAAATACCTCTATCAGGAAAAAAAAAACCACTGTCTACACAAAAACAAATTGCTAAGGCAAAAATGACAATGAGTCAATCTATCGATGGGCCCAATACTAAGTAACTGGCTTACTTCCCCACAGCATGAATAGGAAAAAACCAAACCACTACGTGGTGACTAGGCTTCTTTCATTCTTTGTATTTTCAGTACGGAAGTCTGGCAGTATTCAGGGCACAAACACAATCCCCACGGACATTGCTCACTAGAATATGTCTTAAATATGTGCACTGTGTACACCACAGCTGGAATATTCATAGACAAGTTCTCCAACTTGGTTTTTCAGAAAAATAAACAACTATATGTTGACTTTGTATTGAATGTCATGCAGAGTTCAAGATTTGAAATACCTGCCTCCAAATCTGTGACTTACTTATGTCCACAATAACCAGGAAAAGATGCAGATCTTTAACAACTCTGTTGTTTTCACAAAATGAAGCATGCAAGAGTGTAATGATTGCTTGTGACTTTTGAATAGTCCCTTTATGATTCAATCTCTCTTGTAGACTCTAAAATCTGCTATGATTTTCTCTTCTTTTTACTTCAAAGCTCAAGGTGCAATGTAATTTTCTTTCATAGTAGCACATAGTCAATGATAGAAACTGACTGATTTCCCATTATGAGAGCAAAACAGAAGAGGCATCTGATGTGCAGCCCCTCAGCACCAGTTATCTCATCAAGAAGGTGGCAATGGATGCAAAAAGACATAAATATAAGTCGTTTTGTGTTTTATGAAAACACATAGAGTTGGTTTACTAAGGCCATAGGAGGATTTTAAATGTCTGTCATGGTTTAAAGACAAATAAACACATTTATAAGGTTGTTTCTGAATTGCGGGTAATGTAGTGAAACTGCTGTTGCTGTGAACCTTGCTATAGAAAATTCATAAATGCACAGAAATGAACTCTTCCTGAAGGACCATTTCCTTCCTGTAAATTTCTATGGAACAAAAGCACATTTCCTGAAAAAGCTCTCATTCACCTGAAAGAGTGCAGAACAGGGTACTTAAAAAGTAAGGAGAATGAAAACAAGGTTACTGTAGCAGCTAACTGTAAGGGAAAGTATGTTTTCCCTGGCTACCTCAGAAGAGCTACTACATTGTCTGGCTTTGCCCTGAAGTGGTGTCCTTGTCTGTACAAAGTCTGGATGAAAGGTCTTGCATTGCACTTTATCAGAGGGAGGCACAAATGCTGAAGATGCTCTGCCAAAGTACACATTAGTATTTGATTCTTTTTAAAATACCRTTGTGTCCAAAGCTAAGGAACAAATACAATTTTATGTTTTCCTGTATCTTGGTACAATAACATGTTGTCACTTCAGCAAAGTATGAATAATTGATTCAGTGAGTCATTATAATTTCTTTTTAAATAAGTCTAGAATAAAATAATAGTGCCTTTTGCACTAACAGTACCACAATAGTAGAACTTCCTATGTTTAAAATAAGCAAGACTAAACTAAACATCTTTGAACTGTAAGAGCCAGATACTTTGCATGTCCTTAACTGCTTTCATATGCTCAAAGTCATGATGCAACTTTAAAAACAGGATTCATAAATCCCAATGAAATAAGTTCTCAGGTGTCATCAAAGTGCTGTATTGCTCCAAAACTTTTTCTTTTTTAAATATTATTTTCTGGAATAGAGTTGCTATCCCATGAAACAGAACACAGACTACTGGAGTTTAAAAAAAGCATAGCCGTCAAATAACTTGTGGCAGTGATTAGACTTGCCCCAGTTCCTGGGAAAGTAGGGCTGGATGACTGCAATTATTTCCTTTCATTGTCTCCCTTTGCTTAGTAGTTCTACACAAGTTACCAAATCAACTGGAAATGCTAGATTAAAAACAGACAAACAAGCAAACAAACACTCCCACCCCCACCCTCTTCCCATCATTTGGGACTCTAGGTGAGGGTCATCTGAAATTCCCTGGTATAATCAAGATGTCCTTATAGGGCTGGCCAAACCTAGGAGATACTTCAACTTTTTGAGGTGTCTGAAGGCATCTATCTGAGAAACCTGAGGGCATTTGAAACGGCAACTGAAAGTTAAAGCAACTGAACCAACCTTTTGTATCTTTTCTGTCTGATTATTTTCCTTCTTCCCACTCAGCTCAGGAAGCCCACACAGCAGCCTCAGAAGAAATGAAGGAGATCACAGTAGCAGTTCGTTTTTTTAATTGATAAAATTATCTTTCTGAAATAATTTTTTTTAAGTTCTTGAAGTTTAAAAACAGACAGACTGGCTTAAATTTTCACAGAAACAAATCATTAGTAAGTTAAAAAGAAATGTGCTGACAATAAAGGCACAGCAGATGAGTAAAGTACTGTGTAGATCTACAACTCTATCCATTAACAATGTGTGATTATTACAAGAAAAAAGCCCAGACACATAATGGATTATTTTAAATTACACAGCTATTAGATAAAGGAGGAARGGGGTGTAGGGAGAAAGAATATCCTGGAAAAAAGACTGTTATGCCTGCCTTTTTCCCAGATCTAGCAGTTATCTAGTAAGTTAAAGTCTCTTTCCCACAGATCTTGCCTCATTTCTATTCTTGGATGAACTGTCATGAAAATCATAACACTATTTCCACACATATTTTATAAATGAAACAAACAGTAAACTCTAGAGGAGGCAGAGCAAGAGATCGAGAATGTTGAGAACAGCCAGGACTTGAGCTGTCAGAGTCTCTTCCCTAGCCATTAACTGACTCTTGGAAAAGAGGTTTTTTTCCTGGGATTTTTTTGGATAATAAAGTATCATGGAAACATAGAATGGTTTTGGTTGAAGGGAGCTTAAAGATGACATAGTTCCAACCCCATTGCCATGGGCAGAATCCCCTCCCTCACCCTGCTGGCCACGCTGCTTTGGACACAGCCCAGGATACGTTTGGCTTTCTGGGCTGTGAGTGCACATGGCTGGGTCATGTCCAGCCTCTCATCCACCAGCACCCCCAAGTCCTTCTCAGCAGGACAGCTCTTGATCTGTTCATCCCCCAGCCTCGATTGATACTGRGGGTTGCCCCAACCCAGGTGCAGCACCTTATGCTTGGCATATAATGACCTTGCATTTGGTCTCATGATATTCCTTCCTGGAATCTGACTGGGTTGCAATCAAGTATTCATGAGAAGTAAAAACCATGGATAGTAATTACACTAGTCTAATAGCTTCTACCTCCCAAGCATTTAATATTTAAGGGATATCTGTAGCTTGCTGTACTCATATTGACTTTTTTCTGTATTAGATATGTAGAATTTATAGATGTGCTTTACATATTCAAAATTTGGAGTTCAGAAGTTTCTTTGAAATATTATGATGTCATCTGGTGACCACAGCTTTTGTCTGTCAGAATTCTGATAAGAGAAGTTGACTCCCTCTGGATCTTGCTCCCAAAATCTACCAATAGTAGATGCTCAGAGAGGGGARTAAGAACAAGACAAGCATACAGTGACACATAACAGAATAATTGCCCAGCCTGTAGCTTGCAAATCATATGCACTGTCTTTGTATCTAACAGTTCCCATAGAATTTCCTTCACTACATTTATTCATTGCTTTTTGAACTTTTGTGACATTTTATTATCCTAATGCCACATGGCCAAGACTTCTACATTGCGTGAAGACATATTTCTTTTTCTGTTCGTTTTTTTCCTTTTTTTTTTAATCTGCCCCTCACCAACTTTATTTGATAACCCTTATTATTTTTTTTCAAATAGGTAATCTGCTGTTGATCTCTACCCACACTCTTCACCGTACTTATGCAGACTGCTGTCTTCTCTTCTTCAGGTGTCCAAACCAGTGAAGAGCTGGTGGTAGAAGCACTGCCTCTATAGTTCTCAAGGAGGTGGAATGGGGCAGAGGGAATAGGGGAAGATACTGTCACTGGAGTGGAGAAGATCTGATGGAGAATGAAAATGGGCAAATTTTTATTTCAAAGAATACAGTTACAGAAAAATTGAGAACATATTYGAGTAAGAGTCTTTATTATCTTATAAGCAAACAGCTTCTTCTGGAAGTTAATATGGCAGAAATATTTTTTTAATTGAACAGGAAGAAATCAGATTGCTTGGGAGGACATAGCAAGAGGACATACTGGTAAATCTCTTGATTAATTATGAAGTGCAAAAGATAACAAAAAGACTTAACAAGCTAGGTTCAGTAGTCTGAAGATATCTCAGTGGAACAGATGAACAGTTAGGCTTACCAGCTTCAGAGAAACCATGATGAGATTAATTTGAAAGATAATCATGGCGTCTCTATCATTAATTCTATCTTTGTTACACGATCCCAAAGTCAAAGGAAATGAGAAGGGAACATAATTATGAGATTTAAAATAAAGCTACTCCTAGGGGATCAAATATTTTATACTTGTCAGCTACTCAAGAAAAACATGAAAAATACTATTAAATATATTGATTTTGTAAAATCTAGGGGTTGGAAAAAGCACATTGTGACATTCTGTAAAACAGCCTTGGGTTTTGATGAAAAGTTAGGAATCTCAAAATACTTGAATAATAAAATTAAGTGCTGGAAGCTGAAAAATGTACTATAAAGATAAAGAAGGAAATCTCTTGAGTATATCAGTTTGGGAGTAGTCTGGGATAGACTACTTCTTTAAAATGACTACTGAAAAAATGGTTTAATGTAAGACAAAGTTTTCAGAATATCACAACTACGGAAAAGTTCCACCATCTTTTTAGATATGCTAATAATTTGGTTATGAATGAAGATACATAAGATGGGAAAAAAAGAGTATTATTGGAWTTGGACAAAAGAATTTAGGATCAACAAAAACAAGAAGAAACTTATTATTATAAGCTGACAAATTATATTAGACACCAGCCTATAAATATAAATATTAGTAAGTTAAACCAATTGAAATTACTACAGGCATTAACTGAGAATTATTTGGGGACAGAGTAAATTAAGCTCTGGGTACAATGATGGAATGCTTATAATTATTCTTCAGATAATTTCAGCACAAAAAATTAATTGTGAAATACTTTCTCATATAAAAGATTCTTAACAATTTTGGTTTTTGCAGATGGAACATTTGAGTAAGAAAGACAATATATTATAAAATTAAGTACTAATTTATGTTTGGGTCAGTGAATTTCATTTTTCATTACATTTATTGGAACATAATTATCCTTTAAATTTTCCATCCGTTCTTCGTGAATACTTTAAAAGAGTAAATAGCTTCAAAAGGAAGGATACACTTGAGTGTCATTTTCATATGAAATAGGCTGATTTTTTTCACTTTCCATGAAAACTTTTCCACTTTGAGTTTTTAAAGGAACACCACCTCACAAGGACCACTGAAGACTCTGTGTTCTTTAACAGAACTGATAATTTGAGACAGTCATACCAATGAGAAAAATAAAGTTGAAGCATGTAATGCAATGCTGTACAATACTGATGCAGCTGTTTTTCTTACTAGAGCAATCTGAGGACTGATGAACATCAAAATACTGAGTTGTAAGTTATGCCTTTGATATTTTCATGGTTCATTGAAGCCGAAAGAAGCTGTGCACTTCAAAGAGTGAAATCTGTGCAGTGTCTTTTTTTTCACACTTTGAGCATCTAACATGAGGATATATTTTACATATTTGCAGCCTGAAAGTTGTTGGCTTATCAGTTTTTAGACACAACTTGCTTGAAAATGCATTGCTGTAGCAAAGAAGGTAAAGGAGTATAAGCAAACCAGGTCAAGTCATTAATGTGGCTGTTTTACTCACAACTATTTGCTGATGATAACCTATGTCTTTTTGTGTGCCTAAATTATATACAAATGAGCAATGGAAGGAGCATTTCTGGTCATTTACTGAGCAGCCAGAGGAGGGGAAAGCCAATACAGTGCTCAGAAGGAGCGATCCAGCTGGCAAGTGGCATCTGGCATGTCTCCTAGCCATCAAGTTTCCTCCTGCATTAAGGAAGAACTGTTTGCCCTGTACTCATTCAGTTATTCAGGCCAATGTATATTTCAAAATAGGTCTATAATTAGGCCCTAAATCCATACATTCAAGTTAAACTATTGAACTTCCTAAATTATCAGGCACCTGGAAATTTCCACATCAGCTGGCTGGACTATATTAAGAAATCAAACGTACCAAGGACTGTTCGCTGGCACTAAAGGCAATTGGCACGAAGCAGCCCTCACCCCCATAGCTATGTGACTAGGCTATCCAGAACAGGGCAGCCTGAACTAAATTGCCTGTTGGGAAAGGTCCCTTACCTRTGCTGTTACCCAAATCATGCTTGGGAACTGTTAGAAAGATGGGCAAAGCCCAAACTTCTCCAAGGGATTATACTTGCAGTTTTATGATATGAAGCGTTAAATTAAACTGCCTGAGGATTGTCTCCAGTATTTTTAAATTGCCATCACAGTCATGGTTAATAAGCACTCCTAGGTGCTCAGGATTTCTAAAATTAGAGCCTCTTGTTTGGTTGGTTTTTTTACTATTTCACTTCCCTGTTTGCTAAAGATTAGCCTAAGCAACTCTGTTCATTTACTAATATCAGTGAGAAAAGACCTCCAATAATGTCTTTCCCACTAGACTAGGATGTTCTTTCCAGCTTTTCAGCACCTCACTTTTGCAGATTTGATGTTAACACATTAACCTGTGAAAGTTAGACTTTGACTGTGCAGTCCTTTGTGGATTCAGTCTTGTTCCTTGTGCTTGTTTTTTAGGCAGGCAGACTACAATCCTCTTGCTTGTATTAAAAAATGTCTTACTTTGAATAGTCCACTGGCATCAGTGTGACTACTTCTGGTGGAAATAAATAACAATGGGGAAAAACACTGGTATATGTCATTCTTGGGAGTCAGTCCCCACGTTATTTTCCATGGGTTTATGAATTTTTTCTGGTCTCTATCATTTCAAGCAGTTGAAACTTGGAGATTTCACAACATAGTAAATCAATAAAGTAAAGGAAAAACACATCACAATGCTGGTTTAAAAGTTAAAACTTAAAGATGTTCATGGTAAGACCAAAGCTATATAAAAAGGAAGAAAGATCGGACAAGTATTTSCATCTTTTCATGCTTGTTTGAGCTTTCTAGCAAAAAAAAAAAAAAAAAGTAGTTATTCGGTTTGAAAAACAAAACATCACAAACTTTTCAAAAACAACTCTTACAAAGTTACCTTCTTGAATTACTCAGTTTCACTGTTAAGCAGAAATGTGTCCTTAGTTCCTCAAATATCTCCAGGCAATGACCAGTACGAGTGGGTGGCATGAAATGTACTTAAGTGGGCTGTGTCATGTAAGGACAGAAGGACTAATCAGAAGGGAACTGCCATCAGGATTATATGAAAGGAAGTTTAGGGACAGGAAAATTCCAATTTCCAATGGGCATTAAAGAATTGTATCAAAGTCTAATCACATGCTTTAAGAAAACAGTATTCTTTCAGACCTCAGATTGTTTTGAGGTTCCTTCTATTTAGTATTTAGAAAGCCTGAGAAAGAGAACAGTGGTCTACCTATACAAAAGTCTACCATGGCCATAAAGTGGCAATGAGGACATGACTACTTATTCCATAGCTGACAACTATAATCTGAAAGTTGTTTCAGACTGAATTCAATCATTTAAAATCAAAATTTAATGAAGGAGCTTTTTTATCTTCTATTTGAATGAAAACTACAAGAATTCATAAAAGGACCTGTTATTCCTACTGGTTTGCTATTAAAAAAAAAAAAAGTGTATTTTGTTTGAAATGTCTACTTCTGGTATAATTTAAGGAGAGTATTATCTACACATGAGATCTTGAAACTATGTTTTTGGGTTCTACTGTAAAAGAGAGCAGCCAAATAGCAACAAAAGCTAAGATTCAGGCATAAATTTCCTCCATAAGTARGTAAAAAGACACTGCTTCCTATTGAGAGTACAGTAAGCCTTAGGGTCTCACAGAGAAAGGAAAAAAAAATTCTTAACAAAACTTTGAGGAGAAGCTTTTAAGCATCTGGTRCAATTATTAGAGTGGCTGCCTATTGTGCTTACGTCTCCAGTTTAGTTGCCTCAATATATCAGCTGTGCAAACACAGATAGGAAAGGAGCTGGAAAATATTTAGTATATTTTTCTCTGTTCTTCAGAGAGGCTTTTGGGGTGTTATTTTTCTTTTCTTTTTCTTTTCTTTTTCTTTTCTTTTTCTTTTCTTTTTTCTTTTTTTTCCTGAGATGATGTGCAGGGTGAAATTCATCCTTTCATCATGACAGTGAAATAAGCAGAACTGAACCAGAGATTATTTTTCCCAAAGCATAAAAACATCCAATTTATATATAGTATATAATTTATATTTATCATATTGAAAACTTCCTTATAGGCTATACTGTGGTCAATCAGACTAATGAAGATATTTCATGTAATAAGAACTACAGAAATCTTGATTCTCATTTTTTTAGTCTTCATGTTCAGGCTGTGCAAAGGATTGTCCATGGATTTTGAGACTCCAAGCCCCACTTATGGACTTGGAAATATTATGTAACACTCAAAATTTGTATTACTCTTACTGACAGCAGTAACATAATTACAAAAAGAGTAACACCTATCAAAGTAGAAAGGCATTACAAATGAGGCATAAAATGGTTACATATTCTTGTATAACCATAATATTTTTTTTATGTAGACATCATCAAAACACAAAATGAAAAATCTGTTATTAGTACCTTTTAATGAAAATTATAAGTGCCAAACACAGTCATTATCATTTTTTTTTTCCTAAAAAACAAAATAAGCAAGAGCCTAGTACGTTTTTATTTTCTTCATAGACACACAAAAAAAATCTGGCTAGTCACTCCAGCTTACTGTTTTGAGAGTTTTTACACATAAATCAGGACTGAAATCTGTGTTTCTAAACATCTTTCCTCTCTCAAATAGTCACAGGCATGCGAGTGTCTTGATCAAGGGTCACTTTCCATTTTATCACAGCGTATTTTTTGCAGGAGAGGCATAGGCATCATTGCTTACATATTGGAGCAATATCTTCTTTAATAACTAAGAACGTGAACATCAGTTTTAACAATCAGACCTTTAACGAAAAATATAGGCTTGTATGAAAGCACATTTTAATAGCATTTATTTTCATTTTTGCCATTTAAGTAGGTGATTGTTTAGCATATATCCATAAAAAAGTACTGATTGGTTCAATGCAATGGAAAGAGAAGSTGCAGAGTTCCATATCTACAGATTGCTCAAAGTAAATCGTTGGACTGAGTTCAATCAGTAAATGAGTCCAAAGAGTAAAAATCATGAATAAAGACAACAGAAGACTGACCTGTAAATCTTGGCAGTTTTTTCTGTGAATGTCCACTGGAAATACATTCAGTTATTTAACCTATCACAGTTGTAAGAAAAATATAAAGGAGGAAGAGGTCTTTTAACCCTAAATGGGTAATCATGCCAACATCAGCATGAAAAAAGTAAACCTAGGCTAGCAAGATTGTAGGCCACTCATGGTCAAGAGCCAATATTTGAAAGAAAAATTCATTCTACTGAGTGATAAATATGGTTCCTACAAAGAAAATGTGACTCTTCTGCGGCAGCCTTCAGGCAAATAACTGAAGCACGTTAGCACAGAAAGATTCCTGTGTACGGCAGATGTTCCAATGAAGACCTTGCAACAGTGATAGCATTAATGTTGTCAAGTAACAATAATGAAAAAGATTGGACTAAGTTGGAGTTTTCTGTAATAGTCTAGTGTGAAATCTGCCACTGTGTGTGAAGTCTACAGTTAGCAATAATTATGGAAACAAAATGTACATGTCTGTGGATGAGATGCCAAAATAAAAGAATGGTAGTCAGTCCTTATTCCTGTGCTCAGAAATCCTGACTTTGCACCCTGTTGTGAATTAGCAATGCAAACAAACTTCAAAAGGAAATACACATTCCCAAGGTTCAGTCACATATGTGCCTCGGGGTGCTAATGTTTGAAGACAAAATGCACCACATAGAAGGAAGAGTTGTGTCAGGAAGACCTACATTTTCAAAAGCAGTATCACATTCTTTCTTTGAATTATTATGAGCAAAGAGGATGTTGCTTGAATCACAAAAGAAAGCAGTACAAATGTGCAAAGTGATAGAAGAAAAGCAACATAAAATGTCTTGGCATAATGAATATACATGAAAAGTCAAAGGTCATAAAGCACAGAACACTAAAAAGGCATGAAAAATCATGGTCATAATTAGGCTAAAGGCATAGTTTTGAAAAGTCTAGAAATCAGAGTGGTATTGATACTTCATGGAATTGTGGACTGTTAATAATAAAAATAGGCAAGGATGGCAAGGGTGCTTCTCGCAAGCTTAACTTTGGGATATTTTTCTCCTATATAGGAGATCCATACATTGAAATGGATGGAAAACTACTGACCTTTTTCATACAAATAACTTGAATAGAGTATTCAAGGGAAAAATCATCAGTATTATCTCTATGATAATTTACTGATGTACTTAATTGTTTGTTGCTAACACAGTATTAGTAACATAAATAAATATGCCAGTGTTTTTTATGTCTATATATATAGCTATGAAATGTATTAAAAAGATTATATTGAGTTACTATTACACTGGTAAAAAGCACAAGATCCTGTGTTAGCATGAATGTTATTTCTGTAGCCTATTTACAAATTACATGAAGAAAGGTATTTTTAAACAATTTGAGTTAAAAATCAGACTGTGTCGCTTTGCCATAAATCAAAGTACTACCAGAATCACCTAAATGAGCTATTTATAATTTTGCTGGTGCCGACATAAGCCAGGCTTAGTATCAACCATTGCATTTCCTGGGGAACAGGGAGAGGTTATCCTGTGGTGTGTTCAGGAAGAAGCCACAGCTCCATGGAAGAGAGGGTAGAGGGCACAGCCCTGTGCAAGGTGTAAGGGGTCAGAGATGGAAAAGGGCAAGAAATCAGACAGAATGAATGGAAAGATGGAAAAATCCAGGCTCTACACATTTATTAGTTTGGTATTAATTAGGTCTTGCATCAAAATATAAGCATTTGAGGAATACAGTCCAGATTTCAGATATCTTTCTTTTGGAGCAAGTGTTTTAACTGCTATAAGGCTGTAAAGAAAAAACTTCTTCCTTCTCTTCCTCGTACCTAACTGGTCCCTTCAGGGAGCGCATACACCCAGATGGGATCCATCTGACCTAGTTTTGGACACTTAACATCTTGATAATTAGATCTGAGTTAGCTGTCTGGACTATCTTCATGGTGAAGAAGCAGTTGTATAGCACGATTCCTCTCAGTTAAAATAAATACTCATAATAAATAGGTCAAATTAATCACTTCCTAGAAATGTTGTTAATTATGAAGGGAGACCAAGGTGACTAACAGAGACACAGATCATAAACAYACATGGTAATTCAGGCTTCAAAGGACCTCAATAAATCTTCAGTCCAACCTCCTGCTCACTGAAGTCAGACCAGGTTGCTCAGGGTTGTGTCCAGTCAAGTCTTGACCACCTACAAGGACAGAGATGGCACAACCTCCCTGGGCAGCCTACTTTCCTGCCTGACTGTGCTTGTGTGAAAAAAATTCTTTCTTATATCCAGTCTGTTTCATTTTGTGCCTGTTGTCTCTTCTCATSTCACCATGCACCATGGTGAAGAATGAGGCTTCATCTTCAGCTTCAGTGCTCACCTCCCCACAGGCACTGAGGGCTCCTACTAGGTGTCCCTGAATCCATGTTACGAATGAAAGAGAGARAGCTTTAAATGGCATTACCTTTGCTCAGATTTCAGGCAGTAGGCAACAGCTCTTTTGAGGCTGCCTGCACCTCACAATCACTCTCTTGCAAGTTCTTTAATAATGACCAATCAGGTCTACTACAACATGAACTATTTATTGAATAGACACAAGAAAACAGACAAAAGACTTTAAACGGACTAATTCCTACACAGATGTCATAGTTTGACGCAATGTGAGACAAATTTTGTTGGTTAAAAACAGATAAAGGACAATTCTATGAGCCCCATAGTGTTCATGTGACGTCTTTGTGAAAGGAATGTTATAAAAAAACATCTAGGAAGTGACGCAGGACTTGCTCTCACTTCCTCTCTTGCTCCCTGGCTCCCTGCTGACCACTAGCAAGGGAGTGGCTCTTCTCCGACCCCCAGGCCAGGGGCCCATGGCCCAGGGGGGCCAGCAGGGGCAGTCGGCCTCACCTTCCACCGGACCTGTGCCATTCCGGACCTGAGAGGAGCTGGTTTATTATCATCTGGACCAAGGCCAAGTAGCAAAGCCACCAAGCCGAGAGAAGGTGAGCTCAGCAAAGCCRAGCCAAGCATGCCACGCAGAGAAAAAAAAAACCTTTCAAAGGTGTACAGGTGARATCGAAGAGTGACCTTGCTTTTAAGATAAGAATAAGGCAGAGATTTAAGCAGCAGCCAAGAGACTTACTAAAAATTTGGATGGCTGCCAGTGCAGAGAGTATGAGGGGGGAAGGAGCCTTGGGCCCGGGGAAGCAAGCCTCATTACAGCTGCATTATCTAGTGGGAGCATGTAAACTGTTATAAATACTTTTGTAGGCATTTTATGCAAATATTAACATCTTCTCTAAGCTAGAGAGAAAGGAAAGCAGTCATGTGAAAAACTAAATACGGAGTCCAGTAGCCCAAACAGAAGACAAGGAGTGGCAGGAAGTGCCAGAGAAGTCATCTTTACCAGCATCGAGATTCATCTTTTTTCTGTGAGCTGTGCTGTGTGATCTGAAATAATACCAAACTAAATATCTTTTTAAATCACAATTTAGATGTGGGGGAGTGAGAAATTTTAACAGGCTACAATAAGAACATTTTTATGTTGTGTGCAGATGAAATTTGCTGCCTTTGCAGATTATGAGTAAAGCAGGAGCCTGTACCTGAGTACCTTTAGGCTGGAATGACTTACTCTTAAAATGTTTAACCCCATCAGACTTTTCTTGTGACCCACAAACTGCGGAGTGTTTGTGGGAGAGAGGATACACCACTGCAAAAACCTGGGCAGACTGTGGTGTTTCTAAAAAGTTTGGAACCACGCTGAAGATACTTCTTAGAGAACTGTCTTCTGTGGGATGGATCCCACTGCACTACAGAAAGAACTCTCTTTATCCCATAAAGTGGCAATAAGAACTCTTAACTGTAAGATCAGAACTCATGTTTATGTCCTTTACGTGATCAGTGAGAAGGAATGTATGGGGGGAGAATGATATTTGTATATTATGCCTTAATATTTTCACTATTTTTTTATTCTTTCTATTCTTAGTAGTGTTAGTGAAATAAATCATTTAACCATTTTTCGAGTTTGGGGCCTGTTTTTGCTGTCTCCTCTCCTCTGGAGAACTGAGCGTGGGGATCTGGAGTTTGCCTCCAGGTTAATCCTTGACAACAGAGTAAACAAAAGAACTATTACTAATAGGTTACAAGATAGATGTACAATACAGTGCACAATAAGGTACCTATATTACAGCTAGCGAAGAAATAGTATAGATTAGGAGCCAACGTAATTTACCAATGAATAGTGATGGTGTGCAAAGGCATCCTTTCACCCAACTTCTAGAACAGTAGATACCCCAACTGGCATCCCAGTTTGAGGAGGAACCCTCCTTACACACTTTCAGAGGTGCACAGAAGATTTCTGCTTTGTGAAAGTTACGGTGTGTCTTTTATAGTTTGTAGAAGTATAGTGTCTGTCAGTCACAAATTCCAGCTTATCCTTCACAATCTCTCTGCCATAGTTGTTTATTGTCAGATCTAAGTGTCCATCTTGGGTGCCAGGATGTCTCACAAGACTGAGCAAAAGGGGGAGATCCCTTGATTTATGCAAACAGCAGATAATCTTCTTGATGGCAGGGGCGTGAGCTGTCTCACCACAATCCATCACTTCTTCAGGCTGGACAATCTCTGGTCCTCAGCATCTTCTCACAGGCCAAGTGCTTCAGGCCCAACCACTCTGGTGGCTTTCCACTGAAGTCACCCCAGTTCCCTGTACTGGGGAGTCCAAAACTGGATGCAGTATTTCCACAATCATAGAATGTTTTGGGTTGGAAGGGACTTTTAAAGACCATCTGGGCCAACCCTCCCTGCCATGGGCAAGGATACCTTTCACTAGATCATGTTGCTCAAAGCTCCATCAAGCCTGGCTTTGAACACTTCTCGGCATGGGGCATCGTAAATTCTCTGTGCTGCCCACCAATCAGTGTGTGCAGCAGGAAGGGGCTAAATATGGGGAAAAACAAGGGACTTGAGATTTAAGTGATAGCAGGAAAAACTTCAAATCAAAAAGTGTTTCTGTTTAGGATAAGGCTTAAACAGCCATGTAAGTCTCTGTGTCTAGGTCTAGCCCGACCTGCTGGGGTCATGCTGTGGAGTCTTGAACACCAGATAGAACAGACATAGGCTGTGGGTCTCTGGTTTCTGTCTAATCTTGGCGTCTCTTTCTTCCCCTCACAAACGAGTAACACATGGATGCCACAATCTTCCTGTGACTTGTAGCTGGCTGTGCATCTTCCCTAAGGAATATGAAAGTACTCCTGGGTTTGAGAATGCAAACATTACCATTGTGGTCACACACTGCTCAAGTAGTGAAAATTATTCACCCCGTTTAGTCAGAGAAGAGAAATCACCTAGTACTGGCACCAGTTATGTGTCATGGCCACTTCCAGCTAGGAATACGCAACTGCTAGTCACAAGCAGGGGAACCTTGACCACTCATCAGCCAAGTCATGGACAGAGTCCTTGTCTTGCACAGAAATTGTGAAACAGAACTCAGGTCTTCTTGTATAACTTTGGCCAAGTGCTGCTTCTCACTTGGAAAATGGGGCTAATATTGGTATTTTCTGTTTAGGTTTTAAACTTTTCTATTACAATCTTTTGCTATGCATTGACATTCTGATTTCTCAGCATCAGCTGTAATTTGTATGTATTTTAAAAAAYAGAAACAGCCAAGTAGCAAAACAGCAACGTAGCATTTGGCCATGTTGCTGGCAACAACAGTGTTTCAATACTCAAGATGAAATGCTGACTAAAGCAAAAAAAATCTCCTGATAYTATGATATAAGTATATCATTATTTTGAATGGTTGCAAGAATCCTTTTTTGAGCCATTATACTAGGACCATGACCTTGGATTTGCCTCACCACTATGTGCTTGCCTGGAGATCACTGTGTGGTGGCTGACCTTGGTAGTCTGTCACAGACACAATCCCCACCCTCTGATCTGACTTTCCTCGACCCCAGACCTGCCTCTTCTCCATGGACATGTCTAGCTGCCCAGATTGCTGGCTGAYCTGGTTACCATCACCACCTCTCCTCTTTTCCCCTTGTTTGAGTGATGGGAATTGTGGCCCTGCCTGCCCCTCCATCACTCCCAGCTGCCAGCCCCACTGGCCTTGTGGAGTATCCCATGGTTGCTGCTTCATGACAGAGCCTAGCTGTAAAGCAGACAGAAAACACAGCTGTATATTGAGCACCAGGAGATAAAGATGGATAATTTTATTATAGATTGTGCTACTGATATTTACAGAAGCACTTGTAATGTTATGAACCAAATAATCCTCCTTCCTCATCCAATTCTCTTCTTGTAACAGATTCTCTCTCCCTCTCTTCCCCCAAAAGATCTTGTACTTTATTGCCTTGTGCAGCCCTCAGAGCATCAATAGCTAATGTTTTGGATAATGTTTAGGCATGAACATGGCTACTTTCTATGTGTTTGCACAAACACAAAGTGGATCAATAAATAACACAGAAATATGACCTCTACCAACTAGAAAATGAAACTAGAATTACAGTGAAAAAAGGCCAAGTATAGACAGTGTATCTGGCCAACAACTTTTTTATTGTTTATCTATATGAAAGTCCTTTATCTTCTCTTCCTGCTCATTATCCTTTAGTGGAACAATTATCCAATATATATTGGATTATTTTGGCTACATAGATATTGGGCTATATATAGCCCAAATAATCTTGGGCTATAACCTTGAAAAAATCAATAGAAAAGGTCTGCAGGGTTGGGATTTTAATGTTAAGATGGCACTTCTTAAATTTCACTTATTAAAATGGTTTTTGTGTGTGTGTATATGTGTGGAGATTAACTGTATTCCACTTAAGTTATAGTTTATTAACTTTACAGCTTTTGCCAATGAAAAATTAGATTACCTCTTCCACAGTAATTTCATGCCCTTAGCTGAAACTGCCCACTGACTCCATATTAAAATTTACTTTAATGGCATGACTAAATACATGAATTAATTTAACCCACTTAAATCTGGCTGAACTTCAAAGCCAGCTGGTATTTTCCTCGCATGGCTTAGCTGAGACCTCCTCAGTCAGCAGAGCTGGGTCTTCCTCTTGCTTCCTCCTAATTTGACATGGTATCTATCCACAGGCTTTCAACACCCTCTTGAATAAATAGTGAGCAGCATTGTTTTTTAAACCAACAAGATTGTAATAAATTTTGACAGGAGTCAGATTCTGGAGCTGAAAGAAATCCCTTTCTGTGTTCCTGTGTCTATGCTTTCATTGCAAATAAATTTAAAGGAATTGTTTCTGTAGAAGTCCTGTAACCTGTGACTGCATTATTATCAATATTTTTTAAATTTCTGATACAATTTTTATGTGTGAGTTTTGCCAAAGCTATTTGAATATCAAGGAAACTTCCCTGTGTGACCACCCAGGAGCCACTCTGGCAGTCGCACTCCCAACCACCAGAGACTTTCGCTGCTGGGAATACAGAACCTTCACAGCAGGCAACTCTAGGGAGCTGGCAGGTGCCTGTCTTGACACCCTACACACGCCACTCTCACAAAGTCAGACCAGGTTTCCATACTGGCTCGGCCCCAGGTTTCCCACAGACATCTGGAGCCTTAAAATAATTTAATCATGGTGCAATCACAGAATAACAGCTCGAGCTGGTGCCTCTGAGGAGGGACCCTGAACAAAGGACTTCCTGGGCTTTTATACCCTCACAATCTGTGCACGATAAAGTCTGGAGTCTTCAAGCTGAGTCCTTTGCTCCTACCGTGTCTCTGAGTGTCCTGTCCCTGTCTGGGCCACAGGTCCCTGTGCCCCTTGTTCTGCAAAGGATCGGCAGTTCACGGGCTCTTGCCTGGGGCTCCAACATCCAGAGTTCAACCAGCAGCTTGAACGGCAGCTGCACCCGAGCTACCGGCACCAAATATATTCCTCAACATAAATATGAAAATAATGTCTAACCAAGATTTCCTGATTACCGATCAACATGGAAATATAAAAAGGATAGCAAACAAATAAATTATTCTTTATAAAACATTCTCATATCTCTAACTCCATGGCCTAAATTTTAGAATGTCATCAGTTATTTTGAATGAGTTTTTGGGAACCTCGCCTGAATGTTAAATGTGCCTGGTTTTGATAAAATGCTGCAATCAGAAAGTACCRAGCAATTACCCTCTGAAAATCTGTCCCTTTTCAAGTATCTCAGATGGAAAATTGAAATTTAAATAGTTGAGGCCACAGGCTGATATTTGTAAATGTAAGATAAATACAAAAGAAATCCTTCCTAAAACTGATTGACTTATGTAGGGATGGTTTTGTACAAGTTCTTAATGTAATAGTTGCTCAACAAACAAGAAACTTTTTGTTGCTTTTTTGTTTTTAATCAAGGCATAATATTAAGGAGTTTAACTAGCAGTTTCCCTTGAATTTTTCATCCTACTTCCTCCATTCAAAGCTCTGTCCTTTGGTTTGTTTACATATACTTCATTAGATTAAACTAATCCACATGTATCTTAGTATATTTATAGGATATATCATTCCCTCATGGATACCCTTTGCTGATGACAGTAATTTCTATTTTTAGTTGAACAAAATATTTACTGAGTGCTTGTGCAAGTGTTTGGCTTCAGATTTGTAACACAGTCAAGGTTTATTGAGCCAACAATTTTGTGGACATATTAATATGGCTGATAATGAAGATACAAATACTCGTGTACAAATTTTGTTTATTCTTACATTTCCAAGAATTATATATCTAAAATTCTGCTGGCTTCACTCCTCAGAATGTGCATAGGGTTGGTTTTTTTTTAATTAACCCCCCAGCAAATACATACCTGCACGACAAAAAAAAAAAAAAAAGGAAAAAGAACAAATACCAATATCCAGTTCTTTTTTATCAAAACCTGACAGAAATTTCATTTCATAAATTTCATTGTATTACAGGCAAGCCCTTACCATTAGCCCAAAACATTCCTAAAAAGGCCTGTTTAGAGTGGAAGAGTCTCTGTCAGTGCAATTCTCTCCGACGAGTATTTTGGGAGAGCCCTCCCTCTAGTGGSAAAAGAGGAGAGTTTTTGGAAGAGGTGTTTTTCTGTCCCACCACACGACCGATATACACGAAGGGTCGATGCTGCAATATTGGAAGAGGAAAGAAAAAAAGGTATTTTGCTAACAATCAGAAGTTAGATGCAGAAAAAAGTCATTGTAGACCAGGTCAGACTACTTTATGGAACTGAATAAAAAGTGTTTGTCATCTTCTGGTTTTCCTGAAGGGAAAAAACCCCCAAACCAACCAAAAAACGCAAACAAAACCAGGTTTCTTATATAAGATGTGCTACATCTTATGTGTATATATATAAGTCCTGCAGAACTTTGCATAAACAGGAGGTAGAAAATCCTTGTACATTTATTGATTATTTGAGGAAGTAGTCCAGTTTTAGATTAGCTTCTGAGAAAACTCTGTGTTCTTGTTCTATTAGCCTTACTAAAACCCAGAAAAACTATATCCACTGCCTTCCTTTCATCCACTGTTATTTATCAATTCTGCTAAGCTTCATCCATTTTGATGAGCTTTACCTTTCTCAGAGGCTGTGGAAGAAAATGTAAACATACTCTGAAAAAGGTGTTAAAAATGGGAAACCTTCATTTGTATTACTATACCAGCCATTCACTACGACCCTTTGAGCCCTGCCGTTCACCCAGTGCACCATATACTGCTGATCCCACAACTGGACAATTTGTCCAGAAGGATGCTATGAGGGACAGTATCAAAAGTCTTATTAAAATCCAGAACTATACGTCCACTGTATTCTCTTCATCCATGAGGTAGGTGACCTTGTCATAGAAGGATATCAAATTCTAGTTAAATAGGAATTTCTCTTTGTCAGCCCATGTAGATTGCGCCTGATGATTATGTTATTCTTTAAATGCCTTTCAGTAGTACTCAGTATAATCTTCTACATGATTTTTACAGAAACTGAGGGTAGACTAAAATGTCTCTAATTTCCTGAGTCTTCTCTCACTCTCTTTTTGTGGATGGGAATGACATTGGCCAATTTCCAGTCAGTAGGGACCTCCCCGGACTCCCAAGACCTTTGGTATATGATCAAGGGAGGTCCTGCCATAACATACACCAGTACCTTCAGAACTCCGGGATGAATTCCATCAGGCTCCATGGACTTGTGAACATTCTGTTGATACAGCTGGTCCCTTACAATTTTGGTGTCCATAATTGGAGAACTACTCTTTGTGTGGCCCTGTGACTCGGGTGACTCGGCACCCCAAGGCTTATCAGTAATATTAAAGACCGAGTCAAAAATAGCATTAAATGCCTCTGCCTCTTCTTCATCACCATTTGTCAGGTGACCAGCTTCATGAAGTATTGGTCCAGTATTTTCCTTAGACCTCTTCTTGCTATGAACATACTTTTAAAAGCCCTTTTCATTGTCTTGACACAATACTGACCAGTTTCAACTCTTGGCCTTTCGTGTTTTCTCCCTCCACATGAGAACTACAGCTCTATGATCTTCCCGTGAAGCCTGACCTTGCTTCCAGAGAACAAACAATTTCTTCTTCCACCCAAGTGGCAAAACGAGTTCCCTATTCGGCTAATATGTCTTCTGTCCCACTTGCTTGACTTACAATACCACGGCATTGCCTGCTCCTGGGCTTTTAGMAGGTGGTTCTTCAAAACTGACCTGCTCTCATAGACAGCCCTAAGTCCTCAAAATGCAGGGCACTGCAAACTAGATCGCTCAGAACCTTAAGGTTTGCTCTCTTGTAGTCCAGGGTAGCAACTCCGCTGACCTTTTCTCTCATTACACTGAAAATTTTAAACTCCACCCTTTTGTGATCACTGTGGCCAGGTGATTATCATTTATACTACTATACCTACCATCACTTCTCCTAGGAGTCCACTATAYACAGATCAGAGGTGATAAGATCTTATCTGTTGAGTATATAAGGAGCCCTGGGGAGACACAGGGAGCTACAAAGTGACCTGACATGTTGCTTCGTGCAGTCTGAATGAGAAGCCAGCCTCCTGCTCCCTGAACTCCCTGAGGGATAGAGAGGCTGGGGCCATGAACGACAGAGCTGGCCATCAGGATAACCAGCAGCCTCCACTTGGGCATTGCCTGACTTGTGAGTTGTCATCCTCRTAATGCTGTCAATGCTCTTTGGACACAGATCTCAAACCAAAGGCACAAGAGTGAATCTTTTTTCAGTACTATGAAGCCATCACACAGATTATACATTCTAATTTTATTCAGGGAATTCTTGAAAAAGCTTCACCCAAGTCCTGCTTCAGGAAAGCAGCGCAACTCTCCTATATGAACAGATTAAGCAGCAGAAGTGACTATCAGGGTGAAACAAGGCACTTTCTGATGGTTTTCTTTCTGAAGTCAGGAACATCTAAGTGGTATGAGAAATTATAATTGAGAAATCTAAGAAATTATGACAGAGGTGAGATATGGGAAGTTCTAACAATTACTACTGAAAATTTGGGGAGATTTTATGTACCCTCTGTGTCTTTAAAATAATGTTTTTAATACCTGAAAATTACTGACTAAACATATAATCTGAAGTTAGACTAAAACTATAAAAACACACTATCTAATATTAGACTGCAGTGAATCAAGTTTTTCTGCTATATTTGGATTGTAGTAAACTTCACCTTCCTCAATGGCTGCAGAAGAAAATGCAAAAATACTCCTTAAAACTTTTAAAAATTTTAAAATAATATACCAGCCTCTCATAAAATTGCAAACAGACTTTCTTTTTTTTGCTTTACAGGAATTGATGGAAATTTCCAGTTTTTAATTTCCCCTAATTAAATATTATTCCAAAACTTGGAAGAAACAAAAAAAAAAAGAGATGAAAAAGAGGCTTCCACAATGCCTCCTCTAAAAACAGATTTAGTGATTTTCCTCTGGAAATAATCCAAGTTGCCTCTAAAGCATGACCAAGAAGTGGTAATGTCTGTGCTCCCCCTCCTGGCTCTGCAGCAACATTGACCTGGGCAAATCCTAACCAGGCTGATATCAGTACTGAGGTCTGTGCACAACAGAAAGAACAAAAATGTAAAGCATTGCACTATTTCAGCTTCCTCAGTGAGAAAAATTAAAAGTTGATTCAAATGGAAATTAAACTGGTTAAAAAATATTGCATTTCCAAGCGTCTCGAAAATTTTTTCCAAGATCTGGCAGTTAAGAAATATAAAAATGCCTTGCACAGGGGACAACAGCACTTTTTTCAATATTTGTAATACTGCAGGTAATTTTTAGGAATACAGCCAGTTACAGAAATCCTGATACCCGTGGTGGGCAATCTGAAATCTTTACAATAATAGTTTATCTAATAAATTGTTCAAAATGAAGATTTAAATAAACCTTTTAATGCTAAAATTAGATCCTTTTTAATTGTGTAATTGTAAACCCAGTAGCTCCCCAGCCATCCTTGCTGGATTAGTCATGTGGCTTTTCAGCGTAGTCTTTAACAATGGCTGGTTTTTTTCAGTTTTAAATGAAAAAAAAAATTATTTATAATTAAAAATAAATTAGTGAGTTCAAGAGAAATGGATAAAGTACACTCTGGCACTTCTGATTACTTTTTTCATTTACTACAATTTGATTACGATCTTAGATAGCTGAGCCGTCTCAGAGGCAATGAGGTTCATACTATGACTCAAGAATGCCTTCTCTCCAGAGTGGTGTACCCTACACAAAAAATTGGAAAAACAATTTTGCTCTACTCTTGTTCAATTTAATAGGAAGGTGAGCTGAGCATAAGGGGTAGCAAGACGGACAAAATCAAGATCCTGCTTCCTTCCTCCTATGGTTTTTCTATTATTAACATCTGAAATGGAAAGGGATACTATATTTTCTATTTCTGCAGAAGATTAGCAAAGCAAAATACACTAGACAGCACTAAGCAACAATTTGCCACTCCAGGAATCAACTGTCTGTGCAGTGTGGCCCAAAACTGTAGGCTTATGGATGTAGGCCAAAAATGGATTGGAGCATTAGGTGGTGTCTGACACACAGCAGACAGGACTTTTAACATTTGGGATGGACCAATGTAATTACTAGGGAGGCAGCCTCTCTTGCCTAGCAGTAAATCCCACACACAGCAGAGTATGTTCTTCTTGACACGAAAGCTGAGACCGCAGTACCATCAGCAACGTCACAATTGCCTCCAGCCTCGCCTCCTCCTTCACAGTGGTTTGCCAGAGGGAATTGGGGAACGTGGGCAGCCTCTTACCCCACATGCAGGCACAAATTCAGGTGTGGCTCTGCCCCATAATCATTTGCTCGTGCATACCAGAATGACACGGTAGCTTGAGACTTCATTAACAAGATTTCTGGAGGATGAAGTTCTGCTGGTTGGTGTCATAGGGGCAGAGTTAYGAGCTGTGTCTTTCCTTTCCTGCTACTCTGCAATTTGGGAAGAAAAGGAAGGAGGTATTAATTACACCCTGGTCCCTTTTCCAGTCACCCTTTCCATAAGCACAAGCAGGGGCTAAGCTTAATTTTGCTGCCATTGGCACAGTTGAGCAATCCTGCCTCTGTGTTAGTACAAGTTAATGAGCAAGCCCACAACAAGCTGTTCCTGAATTAGTACAAACTAATGAGGTTCTACAACAACAGCATTTTGACTTACAAAACTGACCCTTTCTACTTTTTAAAACACAAGGCCATTTAGAGAAACACAATACAGACCTAGCATAGTGTGACTTCAGAAGTGTGATGTATTCTGCTAAATATCAACTAAATATATCCACTACTGGTCTCTATATTTAAACAATAATTAAAACCACAGAGTTTGTAGGTTTTTTTGAGGGTAGCAACTTGTTACAACCCTGGCTTTCAAGAAAACCTGTTAGGTCAGTTCAAAAAAGCAATGCTCAATTCTATGACTTGCAATCCCCGGCTAAATGCTACATGCACCAGCTAGGAATACTTCAAACTCTTGTGGCTTTGGGACACTCTGCAGAAAGCCTTTCATAGAATTGTAGGGTGGTTGAGGTTGGAAGGGACCTCTGGAGGTCATCTAATCCAATGCCCCTGCTCAGCAGGACTATGTGGAGTCCTTTTCTCCAGCTATGTTACCTATCCGCTTCCTGCAGCAAGAGAAAGCAGGAGAGGTACATAATCCCAAAGTTTAGGTCTGTTGTACAGAAAAACCATGGACAAGGAAAGTTGTTTAGTGTCCACATCTTATTTAATAATTAAATTTTTGTGGTTTCCGGGTTGGAGGAAGACATTTACATCTTACAGACCATCTGCTCTGAGAGCTTTTACAGGACCCGGTTTTTTAAGCGGCAATGGCTCTGTTTGACTCAATTCATTATGCAGGAGTCAATAGCAAAGGACTAAACATTCATACAAACACTGATCTTTTTGGACCACAGTCAAGAGTAATAYACAGCTGACCTGCTTTGTGCTACCTAGGGAAGCACTAGTAGGTGAATTTATGGGGAAAGGCAGAAGTGCCTCAGCTTCAGATGCTCAAGAATTGATAAACATTTGCTGTTTGTGAAGGATGGGAGGGGGAGTCTTCAGGTCTGCATCAATTCTGTGACATGATCCTCAAAACTCATATTGATGCCTCTTGAGACGAAACTCACTATTGACTAGTTGAGTATCAGGAGAAATATCATTTGGCCCTTTTACACAGAGTAAAGGCAGTACGTGTACAGATACATGTCTATGCATGTCTAGATAGAAACCAATGGCAAACCCCAAAACTCAATGAAAGTACAAACTAAAAATCTGAACAACATAAAAATTATTTTGTTCCATCAATCCATCTTGATGCCATCCAGTTTCATCAGCTCTGCTTTTTTAGCCTGTGTGTTGATGTCAGGGGCTGTGGTACGCTGCAGAGACATTGAACCCTTGGTATCCAGATCACACACTCGGATGATCTGAGGTCTGTAATGCTGAAATGCTTTTTATGGGAGACCCTAGGAGCCCCAAGTCTGGAACTGTTGTATTACATCTGCTATGCAAAACCAGAATCACATTTAATACTAGAAGAAAACCTCCGATCAGAAATGAATGTTTAAATCCAATTGCAAATGCAATAGCATTTTCCTAAATAAAAAGATGAAGCATTAGAAGCATGGATTGAAGAATTTTGTAATGTCGTAGACCAGTCTAGTGGCTTCAAAAGCAAATTAAACTCACTTAAAAACCAAAAACAGGCCAAATCAACACAACCAAACCATACACAAACAAATAAAAAAGAAGAATAATTACCCTTTTTTTCTGTATGACATAAACACTGACTGATGAAGGTAGGATAGGCTTGGCAAAAAGATGGATGATGTGCCTAAAAGTTATTCTCTTCTACAATTACTTTTTGTATTAAAACAAAAAAGGACAAATCTGAGTTAAAAAGACATCTGTGGACAGTTAAGAAAATGTCAGCTTTCAAAGAAAAGTCTTTAACACTTAAAAATTACAGCTTTACGCATTGACAAAGATTGTTTATGAGCACAAGTTCAATGGCTTTGGAGAGGAGTCAGAGAAAATAAAATCTGAAGACATGTCAGGAAGGCTCGATATCTCTTGACTTCACTGGGCACATTCAGCTCTCATGTTAGCAGGTGATCCAATAAGAATGTGAATAAATACAACCCATTGTTTTAGACATCAAAGGTCACTACATTGAGTTAGATAAGAGTACTGCAAACTAGGTGCACACCAAACCTATGAACTTTGGGAGCTATACCCGGAAACATCTATACTACTCTGAAGAACTTAACAAAGGTTTCATAAGCCAAAAGGGCCCTTAGGAGTCTGTAATTGTGCTGCATGATTAAATAAGAGAATTAGATTTGTATTACTTTATTTACATAACAATTTATTTCTGAGTTTGTTGATGCTAAAATGCAACTTTTATATAAATCTACAGAATATATATGTCTACTTTCATAGTTTTGAAATTCCTATTATTTGGTTACTTAGCTCCTATTAGATGTTTGGTAACCGTAGGTCATATACCTGATACAGAATATCATATATCAGCTGTAATTGATTTTTTAAATGAAGGTGTTAAATTGTTGAAACCTGATGACAGTGTGTTCAGCGTGTTCTTTTGTTGCTTTCCAATCTTTTCAAAGATTCAGTTTTTTCCTTGTTATCTTCATCAGGGCTTTAATTGTACAGGTAGGGATGAAATTTAGGGTCTGTTTTATTTTCCCTTGGACAATTTGTGAATTTTACATTGAACAGCTACAGGAGAAATAAAAACTTATTTGTCTCACAGAATTATGACATTGTAGAAGTTAATTATTACTTTGACCCTTTGCACAGATTCTCCATTATGTTGCATTAAATGAAACATGATCTTCATTTTTTTTTTTCAGTTAAAGTGCTAATTTCACATGTGAATGAAGTTTAAGTAAAAACTATTCCTTTTTTGTGTGCGTTTTAAAAACTGCTATTAAGAACCTAAAGATATTGTCTCTTAAATAGAGAGCACCTAATGTATAGAAGCCACTTTACATTTCAGAGGAAATTCTTTCCTCGTAACTAAAAAATAGTTTTATTTTGTACTCCTCTAATTCCAGCTGTGAAATGAAATGAAATCAACATTGGCCCAAAGATGCTACAAAACATTGCAGTCACTTCTGAAGATGTAGGATGTAAATATTTATAAGGCTTTTAAGATTTCAAGTCTGCAAACTCAAGAACTGGGACTGTCAGTGGCATTTATTTATTTATTTATTTATTTATTCATTTATTACAGTTACTCTGAATATGGCCACAGAAGTGTGAGAACAGCATACTTCTACAAACACAGGAATATTCAAAAATTACCACATGCAGACAATTCTTATCCAGTGTAAAAGAAGTATTTGTGAAAACCTTTTTGGGATCACTAATTTCATTTACTTACAACATTGTCCTTACAAATGGCTGAAAAAGCAATTTAGAAAATGAAATATCAAACACAGAAAAGTTGCTACTGTGATTATATCCATACAGTTACGTGGGGAAGCCTTAGAGGCTGYGTTTTTTTACTGGCTGTTGTATATCCAAGGATCAAAGGCAGTTACAAAGATGAGAGTGGACTGATGCGATGCTTGCCTGAATTATTTCCACTAGACACTGGCTTTTGCAAGGGATTAAGGCCCAGATCCAAAACCAAATTAAGATTCTTATCACAATACTTAATTTCTATGTGGCTATCCCTTCAGAGACCCATCAGAATCCCAACCTTAGCTTTTTTATGTGTTCACGGAGAGTTAACTTATAAGTTGGTGACTGTGAGCCAAGGACTTTTTACGTGTCTATAAACAGTCTCCAGAAAATTTCAGGCTCTGGTGATTTTCTGCCTACTGACTGGACATGCTGTTCACTCTCCAGTGCAGGGAAACTGAAGTATATCTTGTAATTGAGAAGTCCTCACCAAAGTACCTACTAAGCTGGCAGTTTATTTGGTTGACTTACTACACTCACCAGTTTTCAACAAGCTTTCAAAGGATGATAATCAAACCACAAATAATTGTGTGCAGGCAGCCTTAGCCTCCTCCAGCTCTCATTTAGCTGTCTCGATGACAGTGAATTACCTGAAGTTCCTTTCCCTCTAAGAACACCGGGCAGGCAGCTCCAGAGTCATCCAGACAAAGGCAGAGTGAATGACTTCCTCGAAACACTTGCCTTTGTTCGCTGCCTGTGCAGAACACCTAGCTCGGGAGCTCAGGTGCGATGCAGATCTCTCGAAAGCCCAGCAATCTGACTGACATTTCTTCACTTCAGGGACATTTTCTTTCAGCACTCGGTGAATCCCGAATACCAGCAAAAGTGGCACGTCACAGGAAGGCCCCACACTGGTGGGCACAGGTGCACAGGGAGCCATTCCATGCACCCCCACTGCTGCTGCCCATGGGGATGTCCAAGTAGTGGCGTGGCCTGGGCTCCCCTGCCAGGTGCACCCTGAGGGGCTGGGACCCCCATGTCAGGAAGACAAGGAACTTTGCTGCCAACTCCCATATTTTTAGACAATTGTCTTCTGACCTCTTATTAAAAAAAATTTTAAAAAAATTATATATATATATGTAGATAATATATATATAATTTTTTTTTTCCTTTTCCTGTCAGTTACAAACATTTATGAGCATTTGCGTGTGGGGAGCCAGGGAGGTACTGGCTGTGCCTCCCTTTCTGCTTCTCAAGGGTGCTGGGTGCTGTTCCCTATTGCAGCAACTCTCCGGCTACCCGGGAAGTTGGGCCTACTCTGCCCTGGTGAGAGGGCAGCAGTGGGTGGCAACTGTGTCCAGTTCTGGGCTTGTTACCAGGAATAGCCCAGAGCACCAGTACAGGTTGAGGGTGACTTGCTGGAAAGCAGCTCTGCAGAGAAGTACCTGGGGGTCCTGGTGGACAACAAGCCGTCCATGAGCCAGCAGTGTGCCCTTGTGGCCAAGAAGACCAAAGGTATCCCGGGGTGCATTAGGAAAAGCACTGCCAGCAGGATGTGGGAGGTGATCCTGCCCCTCTGCTCAGCCCTGCTGAGGTAACATCTGGAGTGCTGTGTCCAGTTCTGGACTCCCCAGTACAAAAGAAACATGGAGCTCCTGGAGCAGGTCCAGCAGAGGATATGGAGATGATTAAGGGACTGGACCATGTCTCTTATGAGGAAAGGCTGAGGGAGCTGGGACTGTTCAACTTCAAGAAGCGATGACTAAGAGGGGACCTCATCAATGTCTATCAGCATCTGAAGGGAGGGTGCCAAGAATATGGAGCCAAGCTGCTCTCAGTGGTGATGAGCAATGGGACAAGGGGCTACGGGCAGAAACTGATGCACAGGAAGTTTCACCYGAATATGAGGAAGAACTTCTTTACTGCGCAGGTCACCAAGCACTGGAACAGATTGCTCAGAGAGGTTGTGGACCTCACTGGAGTTATTTAAGAACGACCTGGATGCAACCCTGTGCAATGTGCTCTAGGATGACCGTGCTTGAGCGGGGAGGTTGGACAAGAAGTCCCACTGTGGTGCCTTCCAACCTGCCCCATTCTGTGTTTCTGTGATCATATTAGCTAAGGATATCAGCGTTTCCAGGAAAACAAAAAAAGTACAGTCGCATTTCAAACAYCAGCCGGGAATATACAAAAGAATTTTATTGTTCTTGTGCCACCAGAGCACTGTCCTGCAGAAGCACAAGACCCGAGAACGGGTGAGCTCGGAAAGAACGCGGGCCGCCCCCCGCCCTCGCCTCGCCCCGCCCCGCCCCGCCCCACCCCGCGGCCTCCGCGCCCGGCCCCGCCTCCCGGCAGCCCCCGCGCGCGGCCGGGCCTCGCGAGACTCTTGGCTCTCGCGACAGTGGGGCGCCGCCATCTTAGCCGCTCGCTCGGCAGCTCGCTCCGTCGGGCGCTGCGGCTCAGGGCGGCGGGGGGGCCGCCCGTCCCGGACCGCGCCGCCGCCACTCTCGGCCGCGCCGCCGCCACTCTCGGCCGCGCCGCCCTCCGGCCGGGGGGACCCGCGCAGCGCCCGGGACGCGCTCCCTGCCCGAGAAGCGGCGAGAGCGGCGCCCGCGGGAAGCAGCCGCTGCTCGACTGGTTCCGCCCCCTCCGTGTCGCTGGGCCTCCGGCCCCTGCCGGGCGGCCTCTGCCGAACCGGGAGGCGGCGGAGGGTGCGGGGAGGCGCGGGGGAGCCGGGGTGCCGGCCGGCGGGGCGGCGCGGACCCCACCGCCGGGGCTGCTGCTGTTGCTGCTGCTGCTGTTGCTGCTGGCGGGGAGGCGGGGGGCCCGGGCCGCTCTGGATGGTGGTTAAAATGATCATAGAAAACTTCGAGGCGCTGAAATCCTGGCTCAGCAAAACCTTGGAGCCCATGTGAGTAACCGCGATCCTTCCTCCYCCTCTCTCCCCCTCGAAATAAACCTTCCCCTTGCGGAAGATGGGGATCCGCCTGGGAGGGAAACGCGGTGCCAGAGAGTCCCGGGAGGGCGTCCCGGGAGATGCCCTCTCAGCGCTCTTCTTCCCCAGCCGCCTTCTCTGAGGGGCTGCGTCGCTCTCCCGCTCTCCCCTCGCCGTCCTCGGCCGGGAGGTAGGACCGTGTCCCTTCGGAGGATGCAGCTTCCCCCCCTAGCGACCGCGTTCTTGTTTCCCTTTGTAGCCCAGGGAAAGCGGGAGACGCCGTGTCTGCGTGTGCAGCTCGCTGTGCCCCGCGCTCAGCCCCCGGAAAGGCCACGTTAATAACCACGGCCCGCTGCCCTGTCCGGGGACCTTCTCCGGGAGAGCTCAGGTGCCACTTGGACGTCTTGCAGGAGCCTGGATTATTCCCAGTAGCATTTCCTGCAGACTCGTCGCACATCGTTCTTGGTTGTTTTGAATATCTGACGCTCTCTTGTTTCCCTYCTCCTAAATAAAAATTGCATCAGTGAAGGGCTTGGGAGTACGGGCCTCAGAGAATAATTTGCCTGTTTGCGAATACTTGCGTGGCCTCTAAGCATAGCATTCGTGTGAGTAAGTGGGGCTCTTCTGCAAATACGTCTTCCTTCTCTGAATGGTATTTCGGTGGAACTGAGGTGTGAACTTAGTTTTAAAAGTTCACCTTCTGGAAGTGTGGTGTCTGTAGATCAAAGTGTACACTTCTCTTGTCATTCTGAACCACTGTTTTAACATGTCTGAATTAAATTGCCGAAGTTTGATTTGAGTCAAATGAACTAGAACTTCTGAATTCAGTCTGGTGTTAACTTTTGTTCTGAGATGTTTGGCCACTGTAGGTTTTACTCTTCACAGATTCAGATGTGGGGGGACAAAAGTCTGCTTCATTACTTCCATAGCCATTAGTTAAGTATATGCATGTACAGGTACAGTTTGTATGGCTTATGCTAGAATAACTTGAAAAAGTTATAAAATGCTGGGACATTTTTAGGAGAGCTTCACTTGGGTTATGTTTTTGGTTTTTTGGGTGTTTGGCTGTTTTTTAGGGGTAGTGGTGGTCTTTTTTTTCCATAGGGTCTAATCCAGACCACACTGAAATAGATGAATCTTGAACTTACTTTCAGTGGACTTTGAATTAGGCCTGAAGCAAGTTACACTGAGTGTCTTTGTTATTAAAGRTTTCACTGTGAAAGACTTTTATTTTGAGGGGAAAAAAAGGAGCATCACCTTGTAAAGCTGTCGTTTGGGGAAGGTGAATTACTCTTCYTCTTGGGTCAGTATAATGCAATATTCAAATAATAGGGCACATTGTGTTCTGGGGTAATAGATCCCCCTAGTCCTCTGCTGCATAATGCCGTTAGTTTCTGGATACTTTCTTGGATGAATATTCTGTTAATGGCAATCAGCAGTTTGATGTCAGTATTTTAGAGTGTGCTGGTTAAGAGGCTTGGAACACGCTCGAGTTGTTCCATGTTTTTTCTGTTTGAATATTAAACCATGAGATCTGCTACCAATAGTCAGCAGTTAAAGGGTGAAATTGGGATTTTCAGCTTTTGTGATCAGTGCAATTTTCTGCATTTTTCACTAAGAGGACCAACACAAGTTAAATGTGATGAGCAGATCAAATGTGGTTGTCATTCTGGAAAACTATGGGGAGTTAGGGAATTGCTGGTCTGGAAGATATTGAGTTCTCTGGATTTTTAGTTTTGGGTGGAAACAAACCAGCAGGGACTGTAAAATTCAGTGTCATTCAGTTTTCTGTAGTGTCYTGTGTAAGTGCATATTGAATAAGTGTTGGAATTAGTGGAGATGTATTGCTTCCTAGCAGTCAAATAGTCTTGGAGGTGCTTCTGATGTCAGCTCTCTGAAATGTGTGCCTGTAGCCGTAGCTTCTGGTTGTGTGAAAATTTCAGAGTGCAGTTACTTCTAAAGAAGTAACTGTTGCAGTACAGTGAGGCCCTAAGTGCTGATCCTTTGGAGGTGTTGCCATAGCCCGAAAATGACTTTTGACTTGTCCTTTCCTGTCAATGAAACAAAAAAAAGTGCCAAGTGTTTTTGTCTAGTGGCCCTTTCAGAAAACTTTAGCTGCAAGATGCGTAGCTCAATTTTCTAACTAGACTGAGATCCCACTGTATTGGATCATCATGGAGGTGGTGTCTCTGTGGTTTTAAGGGGAGAAATGCATTTAAGAAGAAACATAAATAAATTTTGTACACACGTATATGGACCTATATTTATGTGCTAGTTATCTAGAGCTGAGTAGTTAGAACATGCTGCACTTTCCAAGTTGCCCTTTCAAAGCAGCTAGCATTTTCTAATCAGGATGTAAAGCTTCTTCCAAAGACCATAATGCATGCAGTTCTGAAACGTAATGTTCGAGAATTAAAAAATAGCAATAGCTGTAAAAATTGACTCATTTTATCTTTAAACTGTTCCAAAAACGCTAACTTCTTAGAATCTTTCAACAAGTGTGTTACATAATTTTATGGACTGGACATCATTTGGTTGTTGGATTGCTTTCATGGGGAGTCTCTGGGAAGCACTGTTCATAGACAAGAATGTTTGGAGGAGAGGGATGATGGAGGATTTAAGATTTGGAATTTTTTGTTGGTGGTGGGTTGTTGGGTTGGTTTGTTTGCTTTGGACTACTCTAATGCCTTTGGCAAAGCCTTGGTGATCATCCATACAAAAAGGCCTTATCTGAGTTTTGTCTTGTTGCAGTGAGGCAGAAACTTCAGCTGCTGCCATGCTGGAGCATTTGCACCGTCCAGCTCCGTTGAAGGGGTGATTGGTTCTCTAGTAGCTTTCTGCAGTTCTTCAAGAAGAGGCTGCGTTTGTGGTTTTGGAAATAACTCTTTGTGCAGCTCCTTTTGGTGTACAGAGAATTACTAAATATACCCACAGAATCACTGCAGATACAGCTATGTAAATGTAGTACCAGTGTAAACAAAGTGGCAAGAGGCTTTTTGTGCTGTGGCTACTCTGTGTTTGACTAGAACTATCTTGTATGTTCAACTCCAGTCAGCTCTGTAAAGAAGGCATTTGCTACCAGTCGTCCTCGTTGCTTGCAGACAGCAATGTGCTTAGTTTCTAGTGTTACACACTTTCCTGTCCATGGCATGGTTGCTGTAAAGTGTTGGAAAATAATGTTAAACTTGGCATATAACCGTATGCTTGTCACTTCTGATTTCTGTAGTAACAAGGCACTCACTGAGCCTATCAATTGTGATGGGTTTCTTTTCTGCAAGTCCATTCCAGATTCTCTGTAAACTGTGTGTGTAGTCCTTGTTGGAATATCAGGATCTGGCTTGGCAAAATTCCAAGTATGGATTTCTTTAATTTTTTTCCCCTGAATTTGTTTTAACTTCTACTGTTAAAAAATGAGCTCTTTTGTGCTAATGCTCACAATTTTGCTTTTAAGACATTGTAGTGTTCTCCCCCTTGCCCTAATTCTCTACAGTGGAAAATTTTCTTGGTTTTAATTACTTTGTGTAAAATAAATTTAATTGAAATCTTTCTGTGGCCTGCTGAATTTTACGTTCAACTTGATTAAGGCTCCCATATCTAATTTTTTTCCACTTCCCTGTATTTACGTTTTTACGAAGGCTTGTACCTGTGCTAAATCAAACTTACAAACAAGATGAAATACCTGCAACAACATTTATACAGTATTTAGGCACACCTCATTGAAATTGGAAAGGTGTTTTGCACTGGTTAATTCTGTAAGTGAACATGGTGTTGTGATGACTTATATCAGATGGAATAAAATCAAAATTCTTTAAAGAGTATTTTGAGTATATTTATAATTGGAATATTTTATGGCAAATGATCAGTGTCCTCTGGTGTCCAGTTATACCTTCACTATTCTATTTTTGTTTGTCATGCTTTTCAACCCTTATTTTTTGGCTTCAGACGTTACTGACAAAAGGTAATGAATAAAAAAGGTTGAACAGTGGTGTAAGGAATATGCTAATAAGCCAAGACATTGAAAGAATAGAAATCAGTTAAAATGAAAAACCTTGTCATTCTTTTCCACATACACATGGCACACCATCCTACCAACAATACTTCTTGGCCCACCATGAGATTTCTGTCATTTCCCATGAAACTTCCTAAGAAGTTCAGAAGCAATAGATGTTTCTTTTCATTTCACTTACTTTGCTAACACTTTGCATGAAGGTATTTATAACTAAGATAAATAAAGCACAAATACGCATCAGTGGTATGTCACTTTTAACATTAGTTATTTTTCTRCATCTGTTAGGAAACTTGATAGTCTGTTCCCCTGACTCATGGAGAGCTACTTGTTTGGGAAATCAAGGTTCCTGGCTTAGAGTGCTGATACTGCTAAGCTTCTGTGTAAAAATATTATGTTAGAATTAAAACATTGGTATTATTGGGTAGAGTTGAAAGCAGAAAATAAAAAGGGGAAAATTATTCCTGTTACAGAAAACCGTTTTTGTTCTTACAGTGAACATCAGCAATGAAGTGGAACCGCTTGACTGCATTGCAAGTTGTAGAGACACTGATGAGTTTTGCTTTCTGCGTTGGATGGGTGTTGGACAGGCAGCAAGCTGACAGCTGTCCTGTCTCATGAGAGCTGTCTTGAATCTAGGGGTGGCATTCTAGGCTGCCAGTTACTGATTGCAGCTGTATGAACATGTCAGATCTGGGTATCATAGTAATTTAGAACAGTTTTAATGACATCAGTAGCTTAAAGAGCAGTATTGGAGGCTGTTGCCTTCCTCAATGAATTTCTATTGCATTACGTACTGTTGGTTAACAAAAGTGAGTATTGTTAGAGTGGTCCTTCTCAAACACGATAGTGTCTCAAGATAAAAGTTGGATCTTGCTGAATGAGTTTGTCGTTTGTTTTACTTACTGAACACCATAGCTTTTTATAGAATTTTTTTTTTTTTTGGTAACAGAGTGGTACCACTGCCTGAATTAGACTGGCTGCACTGCCCCGTATGCAATGTACGTCTTTCAGCACCCACTCAGCCCTGCAAGTACAAAATATTTCTCTCAGCCTTCAAACATAGCCATGTCCACCTTGGTTAATGTCAAGAACTGAGCAGTATTTTAGCAATCAGTCTTCAGGCAACAAAACTAGACTCTGAAATGTAGGTTATTAATTCTCAGGATCCGGGTACGACAAATAGCATGCACCTACATGTTATTTTCTTTACTGCAAGATCATTCATTGCCTGGAGGACTACAGACATGCTTTTGAGGTTTCAGTGTATTGTGGTAGTTAAAATTTGTCAAGGAACTGGTTTCAGGATTTGCAGCATCTTTTTGGTTTGTACATTAATTTTAAAACTGAAGAAAAAAAAGTGTAGTTTCTCTCTTGTAGTTTCTTTACCATCTTAAAAAAGCAGTTTGTGCATACAGTATAAGCTCTGTGCTACTGAGGGTGTTTGTACATACAGCTACACCAGGAATGTGTTTTTGCAAACACCTTTAAATCTGTTCCACATACACTGCGTTTYTCAGTTAAGGCTGATGTCTGTACTTGCATGGTGATTAAAAAAGTCAAAGGAGGGGTCTCAGAACATACTTTATATTTTAAAATACAGAAACATGACTATTGGAAACGGATAGACTAGAAAGTGTTTAATGAATTGCAAAGTATTCAAATAAGAAGAAAAGACTGGACAGAGAAGTGAGTCAGCCAAATTACTTTTCCATTTTCAAATACTTAAAATAAAACATTAAGGCTTAAATTTACTCTGACAGCTTCAGCTTTTCTCGTTTATCTTTATTTAAAATAGTAATTTCAAATAATGATCGCAAAACCAGGTGAGATCAAAAACAAGGGGTTTTGAACTTTCCTGTGAGTTTTGTTGCACTGCGCTTGAGAAGAATATTTGATTGGGAATTGCTTTCCTTTTTTGAAGCTTTTATCTGTTGCATAGTAGTTGGAGGTATCTGTAAAATTTTATGAAGAACATGTAGAAATCTAGCAAGCGAATTCTTCCATCTATGCCTGTATATTCRATACTGTTTATTAAATGAGGATTAGGTGAGCACTCCCTTGTTTCATAGAGAGGAGTAGGCACAGTGTATGCTCTGTAAATACGTATCACCAGAGGTAAAACATTTAGCATTGCTAGTTACAATGATACATATTCAGAAATTGGGTGTGAGGAAACATACCATGGTGTTTCATTGTAGCGCACAGTGGTGTGTACTTGCTGCAGTAGAAATCGATTCAGAGTCTTTGTGCCAGCTGGTGTTTGTTTGTTTGTTAAAGAAAACGTGAAAGCAAAGACAGGAGAAATTTGTGATTATAGATGCGTATTAGCACTTGCAGCACATGCCTACAGAATGTTGAGGGGATAGAGATATGGGAGTCAAAATTGAGAGATGGTTTTCTACTTGTTTCCATGGATGTGAATGTTTTTCTAGTAGCCAAACCTTATAATAAGAATGAAGTTATGTATAAACTTATGTCACACTTTTAATGCACAGATTGTGTTTATGGTCAAGACTGATGTACCACACCATATTCAAGTTTAGCTAAGGATTCAAACCTGTATTTAACAGCTGAAAATGTGTATCATTCAGTGAGCAGTAGAATCAAAATATAGATGTATTTTTAATTTTTTGTGCAACATAGAGTATTTGAAATGTGTTGGTGGTATTCTGGTTTTTCTGAGTTGTCAGTTAAGGACCTTTCTCTATTATAATCTTACAATCTGCAAGAATATAGCATGATATATCCTGTATAATAAATCCTTGTGGTGCACAGTAATATTTGCTGCCATCAGCACGGGTGCCTTTCCTGTTTTCTTTATTCTCCCATTACTTGTTAACAAAACAATGTCGATTATAAAAGCATAAAATACAAGACAAGGAGGTTTAGCAAAACTGGTAAAGCTAGCTCAAAATGGGTGAAAAATCCATGTATGCACCACAAAGATAGAACAAGCATATTGCGTATTATTCACACAAAGGCTGCTATTCTGTGAGAAAATACTGTTGAACTAGAGAACATAAGAACTTGTTTATCAGAGAAACTCAAGGCCCCTATAATCCAAACCAGTGGATTTTGACTAAACCAGTGGATGGAGAATTTATACACAACATTTCAGAATTAAGTTTGAATGAAAAAGTAGAAAGGAATTTCTTTTTTAAAAAGCATTTCTCTCCCAAACAAAATTATTAAAGATCATGTCTAGAACTCTAAATAGCTATAAAGAAATGTTCAGGCAGACCTCCTTTATTCACAGTTTTGTAAACTTTAAATTTCTTTTTCATTTCATGAGACCAGTTAGTCCTCTCTTCCACCACTTGAGGTTGCTAGCAATTTAATTTTAGCATAGACTTAAAAAAAGGCATTTTATAAGAGTTTGAAAAGCAGTAAAATATCAGATTACAACCTTGTTAGATCTGTTTAAACTACTGTCTGCAGAAACGGGCAGGGTCTTCACAGTAGTGTGGAGAAAACAGATCAATTGTTTGTGGGTTTTTTCAGGCTTTGAAAGACACATATAGAAGAGACTCCTGTTTCAAGTCAGTACTTAAAAGAGGATGTCAACCTCTGTGTAAAGATCATTTGCACTTTAATTTTAAAAAATGAAAAGAAAGCACATAAAATCATACTGTGGATTTACAAAAGCGTTTTCATTTCACTCTACCACAAAACACATTGTATTCGTTATTGCTTATATCAATTTGAAATAATTTGTCTGGTGGTATTTTTGAAAAATAGGATTTGTTGAAAAGTGAAAGCCTGTAAGTTGTTACTGTTGTAGAAATTCCCCTGTACACACTGAATAATAATGGTAGAATTCAGTATAATTGTTTTGCATTATTCATATGTGGTTGTACTGCATACAGAGTGACAGATGCTAAGACAGTGCCACAGCAGCAAGTGATCCTGTGTTTTGCAAATTGAAAGTACATTTTTGTTGAGAATATTTTCATAAGCGTATCTTGGACTTGGGTGGATGGATTTGAGTCCTGGGCTGGACAGGATTGCTAAGATTTCCAAAGTCATCGTAGCAGGGAGTATGAAAACATTAACTGTTCATTATTTTTAAACAGCTTTTGTTTGTTTTGGTTTTGGAGTTTTGTTTGTTGGTTTTGTGCGGGTTTGGGTTTTTTTTTTTGGTTTGTCTTTTGGGGGGTAATTTATGGTTTGGGTTGTTTTGGTTGTTGTTGGTGGTTTGTTTGTTTATTTTGTTACAGTGTAGGTGGCTTTCCAGAGAAGGTTTTCTGGGTTTTATCCTGCTCATGAAAGAGGGATTGCTTTAAACTGAATATGAGATTGTCATATAGTCAATACTGTAGGAGCTGGAGAATTAAAGTACATTGTAGTAGATAAGTACCTTCTAGATGGACTCTTTTTTTTTTCCCCTCACACTAAATTTTGAGTGCATGTCATTTAAATAAGTTGTAGCAGATTTTGTACAGTGTCGGCTGACTTTGTAGTATTGAATGAGAACCAAATTTGTGGAAATGGAAATTAAAAAAAATCAGCTTATAATGCTGTATCTGATTTTTGTAGAGAATAGAAAGGAGAAGAAAAACTGAGAATAATCATGTGAAAATTGTCTGCTCCCCACCTGTTACGATGAAAACAGCATACTCATTTTCCAAGGCACAATTCAGCTTGAAACTAGGAGAGTATTGAAAATCTCCTGAAGTGCCATTGACATTGCGTGAAGAAACAGTAAAAAAAGTTAATAATTTTGCAAATTCAAGGATCGAGACATTATGAAGTGCAGGTCTTGTGGCCTGCTGGAGGCTGAGTGAGAACCCTCATTGCGGCCTATGATGAACACAATTCAGCATTGGGCTTTTAGATAATCTGCTTGGCTGATGTGCTCGGGTGCTTGCAGTGTTAAAGAGACCATGCAGGCCTGCTGTTCTCACTGTAGGAGGTTATGTGCCTGCTTCCGAGATGACCAGCTTGGTGCTTAGACAGTATTTTGTTCTGGGTAAAGAATTGTTAAACCTGAATGGGGCAAACTAGATGTGAAAAATTTCTGAAGAATTTTCAGTCAGTGTGCAGTCTGGTTTTTGGTTCACAATATATATTTTCATTTTGTTCATTTAGTGTGCATGGGTTCTTTTGGAATGTAGACTGATTATGAACTCTCATTTCCTGTATCTATAAATAATGCAGGCTAACACAGAATACTGTGGTACATCCCCTAGCAGCTCAAGTTGCTTTTTCAGCATGAAATCCTACTAGTGCCTGCTTTCTAGAGGATGCTGGGTTACGTTTGAAGCTCTGACCTTTAACTTCAGGGCATTGTGTGCTGGGCCCGTAAGTAATGCTGGCAGATCAGCTTCCTTTGCTTAGTGGATATGTTTGCATGGGGGATGTTGCTTGCTGTGCAAGAGATAAGTTTCTCAGGGAAGAGGAATTAGGTGGTGTGATATGTTGATGGATTTGCCCAGTGTCTAAAATACATGTTATTTCAATGATCAACATTCAGATTAATAATTAAGCTTCAGCATTTAAATCTTATTTATTGTGGAAGGGATTTGGAACTTCTGTTTTATTCCTTTGTTGTGGCTGTTGGACTTCTGTGCTAGAGCAGTATTTGTGTAATATTCATACTCAGTGCAACTCCCTGACCGCAGATTAATTTTTCTTGTTTCTTGGTTATTTTTGCAAGAAAGAATGTACTGTTAGGATGCATCAGTGCAATTTTTTTCCTCTTCTTGTAGTTCTATAAAACACTAGTATGAACTTTGTTTACCATCCTGGTGTGCATCTGTTAAATCCTGCCTGATTTTGTGGGGACTGAAGTCTTCCTTTGGTATATGCTAAATRATGAGATTAGATGGTTTAAGACCAGTGGCTCACCATTTCATTAGTTACTGTCTTTGAATTATGAAGCATGAAATGGTTTTCTGCAGTAGTCTCACTTGCTTTGGCAGGCTTTACAACACCACTACAAGGTTCATTTTAGATTACTATTCATGAAACGTTATAAACAAACATGCGAGTTATAGTAAATAATGTTCTACTGACTGTGGATATACAGCTTCCTTCATCCTCTGTTCTTTGTTGATGTGCATAAGACCATCAGCTTCTACACTGAAGTGCTCCATACTAAATTGTAGCTTGAATTCAGATGTCAAATGGATAATGATCCCCTAAATTTCCCTTCATTTTCAGTGTACCTCTTATGGAGATGTCTCTCATAATATATGAATTTAGGCTTTTGAAACTTAAGTTTTTTCAGTTAATCTACTTTTTATAGTGTTCATATGTAAGTAGTAATAAGATACGTTCAAAGTATATTAAGAATTAAGAGTCTCAAGGGTCTGGTTTTTTTTTTGTAGCATAGATCGCTGCAACTATATCACTGTATTAATTTGTAATTGGATAGACTGACTTTTCCCAGTTAACAGTCAGTGTTACATTTGGAATTACTCATTCCATCTTTGGGGAATTATAGAAGTATTTGTTGTCTTTCTAATTGTTTTTAAGACTGTTAGGCAGTTGAGGCTGTTTCTTACTAAATAGTTTGTTCTAGTTTGCTCTGATGTTCTCCATGCAGTATTGTTAGGAAATATTCTGGGCAATTGTTCTCGAAAAGGAAAGTGATACTTAGAAATCTTATGTATCTGGACTCTGTTTTGAGAAATACCCCTGAGTTTTTTTCAATTGCTTTGGTAGGAAATGTTTTTGCCCTATATATGTATTGGTCATACCAGTTTCAGACATTAATTTCTGTAATTAAATTGCTTTTTTTCTATTTACAGATGTGATGCAGATCCATCTGCCCTAGCTAAATATGTTCTGGCTTTGGTAAAGAAGGATAAAAGTGAAAAGGAACTGAAGGCATTGTGTGTTGATCAGCTGGATGTATTTCTTCAGAAAGGTATGGATTTTGTCATAACAATTAAGATTGAGTGAGAATTCTGTCTTACTCAATTTATTCAAGCAATCTTTTGCCATAGAATTGGGCATTGATCTCTTTTTTAGTTTTGTTACTTTGAAGAATGTAATTCAGTTTTCATAAAGTAATTTTAAAAAGCCCAGGTGTATAGCTCCGTATGCATATATTAGCTATGTTTTGTTAGTATTCATAGAGGCACAGAATCGTAGAATGATTTGGGTTGAAAGGGGTGGTAAAGATCCTGTAGTTCCAGTCCCCTAGATGAGGTTACTCAGGGCCTTGTCTAACCTAGTCTTAAATGCTTCCAGAGCTGGGGCATCCACAGCTTCTCTGGGCAAATGTTGAAGCTCTGTATATATGTTCCAGAAGTATTCTTCCAGATTTATTTAGAGACACTAAATAATTCAAGAATTGAAAACTTTTGTGAAACACTGTCATTATTGACATGTTTTTTGACTCTGAAAATGTCCTTTTTAAATATAAAATTAGGAAAACAGTATTTAAGGAAAATACTTTTTGTTATTTTAACTTTTTGCTGAATGCTGGTTTTGGTTGCTTGTATGGGTTTTTCTTTTTTGTTTATTTGTTTATTTATTTTTAAAGCAAATGTTAACCATGGTTTTGGACAATGGATGTTCATACGCTTTTTACTTTTAGAAACCCAGATATTTGTGGAAAAACTGTTTGATGCTGTGAACACAAAAAGCTACCTACCTCCACCAGAACAGCCATCATCAGGAAGCCTGAAAGTAGAATTTTTTCAGCACCAAGAAAAAGAGACAAAAAAAGAAGAGGTGGGCATTGATTTTAATTTAAATGCACATATTTTTCCTCATTCATGTAATTTGCTGATATGTTTCAACTTTATAATGTTTATTTGTTTATTATTAATAGCCATACAAATTAGTTGACAACATTAAAATCTGTCAAAAGATTTGTACCTGGCATGTTGAGCACTGCTGCACAATTTTTCTAAACACATAGGTGCTTCAAAGATAAACCAAAGTGGTTTTGACAAGGCAAAGGTAAACAAAGTTATTGAGTAGTGTAGGAGTTGCAGTACAACCTACATTAGTTCTCTGGTCAAGATTGCTGTTGTAGTTCTGCTGCGCTTTGATCCACCATAAATCCAGGCTACCATTCTAAATGGCAGTCCTCATTCCTTCAGCTGCCTGACCCAGATAACATCCTTTTGTCACTGGTGTTTCTGTTGTTCATTGAGCCAGATGAGTTAGTTTGTGCTTTTTAACAGCAGCCTAGGTTTGCCTGCATGAAAGTGTTTTAAGTGTTAACTGAATCAGATAATCTGCTGGTGAAGAAAACTTTGCTGTCAGTTGTTGAATATCCATGCCTTCTCAAATCTTCCCAAAGCCTTACTATGGTTTTTTGTCTACCTGTAGTGAAAGCAGTGTTTTTTCAGTGCAGCACTAAAGGGATTGATTATTTTGTTCTATTTTTCTCTCAAACAGTGCTTTGAATATTCCTAGAAATAGAAATTAGTACGTTATGAAGATTCTCTCATTATGTTAGAGACTAAAATGTTTCATTTCAGTGTTACGGCTGACTTTCCTCAGCATTTGGAGTTTTTGGTTTTATTTGGTTGTGCAGAACTCTGCATTTTAGTGTACTGATGTTTTGATCTAATATATGTGCTTTGAATTCAGATAGTTAAAGAGGAAGAGCGAGAGAAAAAGTTCTCTAGAAGATTAAATCACAGCCCTCCTCAGTCAAGTTCTCGCTACAGAGATACCAGGTAAGAAATTTTGCTTAAGCCCTTGTATTATATCAATAATCAGATGGATTTGGATTTTTGTGGTGTTACTGAATTAAATATTTCGTTCTGTATTGTCATCTAATAAACCTAAAAAGAAGACTTCTGTTGCTTTTTGCATATGTAGTTACATGACAAGTGTATAAGTGACAGTGTAACCTGTCTCTTGAGTTGTGCACAGCTATCACATTTTGAGTTTGATGAGTCACTTTGATGTTAGATTTGTAGTTTATATTACAGTACTTACTCTGCTCAGTCTTGAGTTTGAATAATTGAGTTTCAGTAACTTTTGGTGTTCCCAGCTTGGGAAAGATGCTGTACTGGGCAGAAACAGAAATTTATATATAATTTAAAGTCTTAGGGATGGTAAAAGTAAAACAAATAAGCAAAATCAATTTTAAAATTCTTCTGAAAAGAAAGAAGTAGCCATAAGTTAAATACAATTTGTAGGTCCTYTCTAATTTTCCATTGCCATTTCTTAAAGTTTTTAATGGTAGTTAAGATTTCAAATTACAGCTTCATAGTTCTTGTAATTAACCTGTAATATTTAATTTTTAGAAGTCGCGATGAAAGGAAAAAAGATGAACGTTCTCGGAAGAGAGATTATGACCGAAATCCTCCCAGAAGAGATTCCTATAGGGATCGATATAACAGACGACGAGGGAGGAGTCGGAGCTACAGCAGGAGTCGAAGTAGGAGTTGGAGCAAAGAGAGATTGCGGGACCGTGATCGAGACCGGAGCAGAAGCCGGAGCAGAACGCGAAGCAGAGGTACCAACAGTTGGTCTCTAAAATACGGTGAATGTTTTCTACAAAATTTAGATACTAAACTTGAAAAGTGCGTTCAAGATGTATTAAACTTCCTCTATTGTTCTTGTTCCTTCATTCGAATTTAGCTTTGTTTTCTGTGGAAATGAGGTTTACATGATTGTGTTCTCAGTGCTTGTTTTCCTCTCTTTCCCTCTATTCTTCTTTAATACCTTTGTACTGAGGTGACTGTGCTGGCCACTTTTAAGCATTGTTGTAAGAGAGGCAGAAAAATCCAAATGCACTTCATTTCATTAAATTTTCGGAAACTCAGAATCTAGTTCAGGGAGGTACAGAAATTAATATTTGTCTATGGAGGTAGAACTGGCAGAAATTGCCCGTTTGGCAGCAAATGACTTGTCAAACAGAACAATACAGCTCAGTTGTTTTGGTCTTGTCCCCTCTTTAGTGTCACAGAGAAGTGTCATAGGGAAATCATTACAGTAAATACTTGCATTTGTGCGCATATCTGTAGGACTTAGGCTTCAGCATAGTAGCTTGTAGAATTAAACTTCTTTTAAAAGAGAGTTGTTTTTTCAGCTGAAAAGAATGCTTTTTCCTCAATAGTTTTTAATGGTAAATTGGAAAAAGAGCACTGAGAGTAATTTTCTATTTTTGTCCTGTCGTAGACAATRTAGGGGTAAGAACAGTCTGGTAGAAGTCTCCTGTGTATTATTTTTCTTTCTGTAAAACAGGCCTTGGTAACCTAGCCTTAAAAGTAGGACTTCAGAGTTTCTGAAAATATAAGAGCAGATATTTTCCAAACAACTTACTAACTAGCAAATTGGATAACGTACAGTAGTTTAACTAAAAGATTACACCATGATTAAGTCTAATTTAAGGATTAGTTACATAAACTGAAATGACAGTACCTTATGGACAATATTTTGTAGTGAAAGCTTTGTTTCTTTTTCTAAGAACATGTGGAAAAGCCTGTTTAATCCACACTCGTGAGCCATCTTTAAGATATTTCTTAGCGTTCCTTTAATATGGAGTTATTTAAGTCTATTTACTTATGTCATGGCATAACTCTTTTGTCTTAATCGGGATACTTGCTGTTTATTTGGTGGAAATATTAGAAAATGAAGAGCACAGTTTGTATGTATTCAGAATAAAAGGTCATTTCACTTGCTGTATCTGCCCAGGAGTGTTCCRCACCTGTCACGCACTGTTATTTCACCGATCATGGCAAAGCTTTGTGTGCAATAAATACATGCATTTGAGTGCAAGATAAAATGAAGAACAGGAAGAAGATACGACAATAACAGTGTCTTGAAACATTAAGGATTTGCAACTTTTATAGTATTTTCAAGTGATGGTTAACCTTTTCTTGCCATTGCTTCCCTTTATTCAAAAAAACTTTCCATCTGATGTTCTTAGAATATATACATCATGAAAGATGCACTCTGCCCAAAGTTAAATAAGGTATCTGCTCTACAGTGGATATAGCTGTTATTAAAATACCCCAGTGGCTGACTATGTACTTCTCAGATTATTATTTTTCTGATTAAATTACTTTGGAATGTAGAATCATGGAATAGTTGAGGTTAGAGGAGACCTCTGAAGGTCATGTAGTCCAACACCCTTTATCAAAGCAAAGAAACTGGAGCAGGTTGCTTAGGACCAGCTGGGTTATAAATGACTCCAAGGGTGCAGACTCCACAGGCACTTTGGGCAACCTGTAAAACACTTCAATTATCATGTATGTGTTTTGAGTTGTTGGGGAGTAAAGACACTTACACAGGTTAGTGGCTGCTTCTGGTGAAAATGTGGATAAGGAATTATCCAATATAATTTTTTTTTTAATTTTTTTATTACAGAAAGGGATTTGGGAAAGCCAAAATATGACATGGATAGAACAGATCCATTAGAGAACAATTATACTCCAGTTTCTTCTGTGACAAATATTTCATCTGGCCACTACCCTGTCCCTACACTGAGCAGTACTATTACTGTTATTGCTCCTGCTCATCATGGAAATAACACTACGGAAAGCTGGTCGGAGTTCCATGAAGAGCAGCTGGACCACAACTCCTATGGAAGACCTCCGCTGCCAAAGAAACGCTGTAGAGATTATGATGGTAAGTCTGTGGTTTTTTAATTGCTTCCTGCAGCTCTGGTTGTCCCCTTTCTGAAAAGATTGAGGTAATTCACCTTTCTTTTTCTGATCTTCTCTAATACAGTGAGATTTTTCTATTGCACAATTCCTGAATGCAAGTTTTGTCCCACTTACCTTGCTGACTTTAGATAGCTTGCTCTCTTAGTGTTTGTATATGTTTTTTACTTGCTAGAACAATTTTATATAAATGAAAAATAGTATATTCATATTAAAGAGTTATTTAAAAAATCCAGTTCTAACCAGGTTTTCTGTCTTACATCATGTTCCAATCAAATACTGTATTTGATGGTTTTGACAATGGTTAGCACCTTTCTGATCTCATCCTATTTTATTCCATCTTACTTAAGAGACAACTTTTGACTAGAAAGGTCTAGAGCTGAAACTTCCCAGGCACATGTTAGCCCATTATTTCTTTCTGTGTAGGTGTTTCTTAAAACTGGCTAGGTTTTTGCTTACCTCTGTTGTAAGCTTTCATTTTGAATGTCTTGTGCCAAAATTTGCACCAGAGACTGCTGCAGCTGGCAGTGTCTTAACGAAATTCAGCCTGTCAACCCGTGAGCTCAGGAGAGTTGAAATTTCCCGGTACACTTGCTTCTGAGGGATTTTGTTGTTGTTGTTGTTGTTGTTGTTACTGTTGTGTAATCACAGTGAGGAGTTTAAGTTCTAGGCCAGTTTACATTCAGAACTCTGATTAGAATTTTTTTTTAAGTAAAGAAAATGAGAGACTGAGCTTTCAACTGTTGGCAGAGTTGTACTTGTGAAGAATAGCTTTGCCAGTGTACATCACAGCAAGGCTGTGGAGCAAATGAAGTTGTGAAAGTGTCATTTTGTTTTGAAGTTTTCTCTCTTCAGTCGCTACCTGGTTCCATCATACTGCTCTTCCTATCTGCAGTTTCACATTTTCAGCCACACCCTCTGCAGAACTTCTGGGGTTTTTTTACATTTCAATTTAATGTGTTCTGTAACTCCTCGTGAAGATGAGGTAATACATACTGCTTTTCCACATCATGTTTTGAGGAAGTGGACACTCCTCTTCCTTCCTATTTTACTGGAAGGTGTTTCAGCCTTTTCCCTCTTTTGCATTGACTGGTACTTCGGTGGTGTTTGTTTTTGTGGGTGCTGTTGCTAAACAGATAATCATAGAACAGTTTGGGTTAGAGGGGCCTTTAAAGGTCATCTAGTCTAGCATCCTTGCAGTGAACATGGGCATCTTCARCTAGATCTGGTTGCTCAGAGCCTTGTCCAACATGACATTGAATGTTTCCGGTGATGGGGTATCCACCACGTTTCTGGGCAACCTCTTTCACTGTTTCACCACCYTCATCATAATTTTTTTTTCTTACATCTGGTTTGAATCTACCGTCCCTTAGTTTAAAACTATTACTTCTTGTCCTATCACTGCAGGTCCTACCAAAAAGTTTGACCCCATCTTTCTTACAGGCCCCCTTTAAGTACTGAAAGGCTGGAATGAGGTCTCCCCTGAGCCTTTTCTTCTTCAGGCTGAACAGCCCCAACTCTCTTGGTCCTTCCTCACAGGAGAGCTGCTCCAGCCTTCTGATCGTTTTTGTGGCCTTCCTCTGGCCTGCTTCAGTGTTTTACTTGTGTGGAAAAGAAGTGAATGTATATTCATTTTTATTTATATATGTTTAATATTTACAAATGCATATGTTATATGCAAATAACAATTTTTTTTCTTACATAATCACATTAAACTGTGGCAAAACTTTATGCTTTAATGGTATTTTTATGGTAAAACTTTACTTTTTATGGTAAAACTTTAATGGTTCCTGAAATAATTGCAAAAGAGTGAAATTGCAAAAAAGGAGTGAATTTGCTCATGTTGGAATTTCTAATACTTTTAATAGGGATTTCTTAATCCCAGTGTCTGCACTTTCTGCTTAGAAACAATGTGATTTTCTTAATGTGTTGACATCAAGATTCCGTTCTTCACTTTCACCATTGCAATTCAGTGCAGAATTAGTTCTTCAAGAAAAATCGAAGTCCTGTATTTATTGTGCTAGAAAGTTGTTGCAATCKCCCTGTGTGCTGGCTGTTACGAATAAAGTTAAACGGTCAATTTCATTTTCTAATCTAAGTTTCTGCTGGTATGTGAAGCTCTTAATTTACAAACTGCTGCATTACACATAGAATGTCTTGTATCTACTTGAATCAAGCTACAGCTGTTGAATACTAACAGCAATTCTTTTTGATGTTTCAGAGAARGGTTTCTGTATGAGAGGAGACATGTGCCCTTTTGATCATGGAAGCGATCCAGTAGTGGTAGAAGATGTGAATCTTCCTGGCATTCTGCCTTTTCCAGCACAACCCCCTGTTGTTGAAGGACCACCTCCTCCTGGACTTCCTCCCCCTCCACCAATTCTGAGTCCTCCTCCTGTTAACCTTAGACCTCCAGTACCACCCCCAGGCCCTTTACCACCTAGCCTTCCACCCGTAACAGGTAATTTAAAAAGATTAAACCCCATTTTTTAGTTGAAAAGCCTGAATCTTATGTGAGTTGTATGCAGTGCAAAAAGTTGTTTTGAAGAATCCCAGCTGTATTTTAGAAAGTTGAACTACGCTCTACTGTGGCATAGCTTACCTCAAAATTATTCTTTTTGATGATAGTTGTGGAGTTGGGTGTCGTGAAATTTGCATGCTGAATGTGAATCTTGAATATGGAATAATATTTTTACTGTATTTAAGCAAAAAGCATGGCATAGCAAAATTCAGTTCCATGAGTATTATAGGAGAAGTTGTCCGAAATTGAGTACTGTTAGAGAAGAATGGAAAATCCTGGAAACAACAGATACTTTCTATTTCATTTGTATTAATAAAAGTAAAGATAATTCATGACCACAGCAAATTTACACCTGAGAATGTAATTTGGGATTAATTTTGAAACTAAACCTGTACAGTAACTAAAAAAAATTCTCCACTTCGTTTACTATTTCGCTGGAAAGTACTTCAGTTGAAGCACTAAAAATTACATGGAGACTTATGTGCCTGGCTCTCATTTATAAAGTAGCAGTTTAGAGTTCAGTTGCCTTGTGTGGTTTAAAAGATGTTACATTAGTTTTATGTGATTATTCCTTACTCTCTTCTTTTACTAACCTTGGTGTCCCACTTGGTAAAATTATTCAGGAATAATTGATATTTGGTATTGTTAGAAGTTTCTTAAACTGTTTTAATTTCCTGTTGATAGTATATTTAAGTAGGATATGAATGTATTTATTTCACTTAGTATGGAGTGTAACTTTCTCTGGATTCATCAGTTCTACCTTACATGCTATTTTCGGATATGCTTTACAAGTCGAAATGTATCACTGTATACCTTTTTCCAAAAGCTACCTTTGTCATTGATTAAAGTGAAGATCAGGCTTGACTGCTTAGCTTTGAAAGTATCCCATTACCTGTTGTAAAAGAAGTCAAACCAACCTAACAAAAACCCCGTCAATTTTAAGAAGAGTTCCATCAGAGTTGAAAGTTTCTTCTTGAATGTTTGAAAAAATAATTTCAGTCAAGTTAGTTATTGTCTTAGAATATTTTCGTTATATTAAAAAATATTTATTTTATTTAAAAAGTACAACTTGTTTCTTTGATGAGTTTTTATAAGGCTTTAAAATTCTTCTGTTGGTAGAGATAAATACTGGGCTGGCAATTACATTTTGCTTGTAGAAAGGAGGTGTTTGGAGAAATGTTAAAATKATTCAAATGCTTTTTTCTCTAATCCAAGTTGTGAGTCATTTGCTGGTGGGGGTGGTTTCATGTGAATTTATGGTACAGCATCATGTCTGCAGATGTGCCCTCTCACCCCCTTTTTTTTTAAATAGCCTTAAGAGGATTTCAGATCAGTTTCCTTACGAGTTGAGTGTAATGAAAGTGTAGTGGATAATAAATGAATGTAGTGTTTTCCTTTGTTTTTGACAGGACCACCCCCTCCCCTTCCACCATTACAGCCTGCTGGCATGGATGCCCCCCCAAACTCAGCGACCAGCTCAGTTCCTACTGTTGTTACAACGGGTATTCATCACCAGCCGCCTCCTGCTCCACCCTCTCTTTTTACAGCAGGTGTAGTACTGAGGCTTTGCCCACAAGGTTTGCTAAATAGAATAACATTGATTCATATTATACTGTACTTTATAGAGATTATAGTTTCATAGTTTGGCAGAATAAGTTTGTATTGTATAAACTGTGACAGTAAATTAACATTCTTTTTTTCAGACTTAGTTCAAGACGGAAATAAAATTCGCATATAAAGTGTGAATTTTGACTGGAGAGTAATATTTTCGTTGTCTTTAAGCAGAAAACTTGGCACGACGTTTTTTTATGATAGTAGTTACACAATTCTTTTATTGAAACTGTATCTTGTAATTAATTGAAATATTATATTTGAAACCTTAAGGGTTTTAACTGCAATTTATTTTAATTAGACAATTTCTTTGTTACTAGAAACGTATGACACGGATGGGTATAATCCAGAAGCTCCCAGTATAACAAATACTTCAAGACCTATGTACAGACATAGAGTACATGCCCAAAGACCAAATTTGATAGGACTCACATCAGGTGATATGGATCTACCACCCAGAGGTATGCTCTCTAAGCTATACTGAGTTTAGCTGGTTTTCTTACATTAATGCAGACTGAGGAAGTTTTCAGAGATTGTAATACTGGAAAACGTTGCATTTTTCTAAAATCTTCTGGAATTAAGAGATGTTTAGTTGAATAGGGAACTATGCTTATAATTGCTTTGTGCGTGCATTTTTACAGGTAAAATGAAATCTCTTGCTAGAGTATTGCACAGTTTACACTTAGCTGTAATAACTGGTAAATTTGTTTATCTTTTGTACAGAAAAACATTAACGTTTCGTAGTAGAATCTTAGGATGATTTTTGCTGCAGAGAGGAGGGAGTCATTTTTATCTGGTAGCAGACAGTTTAATGCACGAGTAATCTTAACCTCACAGTTCCTGTGGCCCTGAGAAGAAGCAGCAGCACACAAAATGAGAATGGAAGAGAGATAAAACCATTTTTAATGTGGTTTTTATTTGCATTTGTATGTATTTCTATTTAATCTTACTATGTTTCTGTTGGTGTATTTTCAGTGAGGAGTCCCCCAGTGTGATTCCTGTTCTTCAGCAAAAGTGACTCCTTTCCCACTTCATCCATAAATCTTGCTCCTAGGTCTTAGTGCCCTGGAGAACTGTGCATTTCTTATCATGACCATTTTTGTGTGTGCCATCTAACAGTAGAATGGAGGTGTTAGCTGGGGTGGTGTGAGCCTCAGAGTATTGCATGGGACATTGTGAATCATTGTGAATCAGAGCGCAGTCATCTTGAGGCAGATGCCTTCTGTCACACCTCTTTTGTTTTCCGTATGTGTGATGTTACTGTGACAAAATGAGTGCTATTAGCTATTTTGATCTGGCACAGCATCTGTTGATAGTTAAGAAGAAAAGTCTGTGACCAAGGTTTGATTCAATTAGAGCAAGAATCATAGTAATTTCAACATAAACAATTGTGCTTTTCAGTGCAAATTGAGTGTGAGCGGAATACTTTTTTACAGTCAAATACACAGAAAATAAATTTTTAAAAAATAAAATCTTCTCATCTATTTGCAGAAAAACCTCCTAATAAAAGTAGTATGAGAATAGTGGTAGATGCTGAATCCAGGAAAAGAACAATTGGTGCAGGGGATGGTGGAGTTCCTACAAAGAAGACATGGTTTGACAAGTGAGTGATTGTTAACACAATGTTGGCTTAATAGTTGGAATTTCATGAACCTCTGCTGTAATCTGAAACATATGTATACCTCTATAAATTGCAAGCAAGTTAAACTGTGAGTACACTGGTGGTACTAAAATAAATCACATTGTAGTGTGATCTGTGTGACTGTCTTCTGTCAAAGGCAGTATACAGATAGATGAAGTTGCTTTGGATGGTACTGAGATCTGTTCCTTGAAAGCTGGAATGATCTAAGAAACAGGGAAGCTGCAGTGTGATAGTTAGAGATGACTGATTTTAGTTGTGAAATGTGACTTTTATCACTACTRTTTTGGTTTGGGTTGCCAAGTATGTTACTGAGAAGAAACATAGGGTGCAAGGTTGGAAGGGATTGCTGGAACTCAGGAGAGCCTTGAAGTAATAATTATTTGAAACAGTAGTGGGGAAATTTCATGAAATAGCTAAGAAATAGTTTCTGGAGAGAAGCAGTATGGAATTCAGGAATTACTGACATGAGCAAATAAATGGGAATTATCTCACAGATTTATGTGCTGGGGTATGCTGAGAATATCAGTGGGGAAGAAGGCAGATGTATAGGCATGTGTCCTGTACTCTTTGCTTTTCTAAAATTGCATTTTTGTTTAAGTCTGCAGATCTTTGTGTCTCATACACACATGCTTCTATGTAAGCATATACGATTTAACATTGTGTTTGCTAGTTTGCTATGGATTTCTGGCTTGATTTTTATTTGTTGCAGGCAAAATTTTAACAGAACAAATAGCCCAGGTTTCCAGAAGAAGTTGCAGTTTGGAAATGAAAATACAAAACTTGAATTGAGAAAAGTTCCCCCAGAACTTAATAATATCAGCAAACTTAATGAGCACTTCAGTAAGTTTGGAAACTTAGTCAACTTGCAGGTAAGAGTCAACAAAGAGAAAACAGTATACTTTGATGTAAAGGTAGTGGTAGTTGCTAAACGCAGAATGCCAGCTGTTTATTTCCTGGTTCCCTGAAACTGTTCATTATATTCCTAACTTGTTTCTAAAACATGATCTCATTGTTTTTAATGGCATTGCCATTGAAGAAGCAGAAATTAAATGTTCTAGTCATCTTCTAGAGTTTAACAAATGTGTTCCTTACAGATAAGACTTTTAAGATACATTGTTTAAAATATTGAAAATTGATTGCAAGTGTGGTTTTTTCACTCATTTTCTCAAGTTTGGATCTGCTATCATAAACCCTCTATATTTTAGGAGATAAGTTGTAAATACGGAAAACCTGTATTTCTCATCCAGAAAGCAGCCCCTGTGATATAACTGCTTTGTAGTCCCACAGTAGTGACAGTTTGTCCCTTACAATTACTTTGTGATTTATTGGAATCAGCCACAGAAATAAGCAAACAATTGCTTATTAAAATTAAAGAGAGGAAAGAGATGAGAGAATTAGGGGTTGACTTAGGCTGATGTTAAATATTGCAGGCTGCATGTGTAATGTCAGTATTTCATACCCAGGCTCTAAGCTACTCTCTGACCTTTCACCATGCTTCATTAACAAGTTTCAGACGCTACCCTGTGTTTTTCTGTACACTTTCTTGTTTCCACTGAGAGCTGGAATGAAGAGGTGTAACAATATTTTTGTGCATACTGATACAGTACAGAATAAACCTTCTGTGCCTGTCTGAACACTGGAGGGATTTCCAATCTCTCTTAATTGCTATTAAATATTTCTCAAGCCTTTCTGTAGTTTATGTGAGAATATGGCTGTATTAGCAGGCAGTATGATTCATTGAGGCAAGTAGAATAGTGCTATGGGTGTGTGTAGACAGACAGATGTGCATTTGGAGATTGCAAGCTATGCTCTTCTTGCAAAGGGGCCTTTGCAAGCTAAAATAATGTGTTAATGCTCAAAGGAGGAAAATCAAAGTGAACTTTGCTGTCTAGCTCTGCTAGGAGATCGGACATTTACTATCTGACCCCTGTATTTTTTGTGGCAATTTTCTTTACTTTGGTGATGCTTCCTTTTGTCTTTCAAACAACTACTCATATTTGCAAACAGAAATACTGGTTGACTGGGGATTTTGCTTTACTTTCTTTGTTTGAGGTTTTTTTAACTATTCTTTAAGTTTGTTAGCGTAAGCTCAAGGTTGCTTTTGACACCAGGCCTTTCAAACAGAATCATGAATGGGAAGTATTTATCTACTGACCCATACTGGGCTTTAATTGTAAGCTTCTAAGCCTAGAAACTAATGATTTTATGGTAATCTAGACACAAATAAAAATCTTACACATGGTAAGTTTTGTTCTTCATTTTTAAATCTTAGGTTGCATATCAAGGTGATCCAGAAGGTGCCCTTATTCAGTTTGCCACACACGAGGAAGCAAAGAAAGCTATATCAAGTACAGAAGCAGTATTAAATAATCGTTTTATTAAGGTTTATTGGCACCGAGAAGGCAGCACACCGCAAATCCAGACTACCACACAGAAGGTAGGGGATCTAAGTCTGTTCTAGCATATTATGTAAAATAGAATCTTGTAAACATTTTTAAAAAAATATTTATATCAAGTAAACGAAATCCTTTTGAAATAATGACTACTTCATGTAATTCATTTCCAAAAGTCACTCTTCARTTGTAAATTCTTTGACTACATATGCAAGGTTCAGGAGTTGATTAGCAAGATGAGACCGAAGGTATTTAAAGAAAGCCCTTCAGTGAGCTTTGGTGAATTCCACTCTGTTGTCATGTTAAGTGAGCAAGAAGCAAGATTTGATACAGCTCTCTRCTGAACAACATCTATTTTGCTTTAATTAGTATAGGCTTTATTATGTCTTCTGGTGAGCATAAGAAAGGCAGCCRTTACATTTCTTTTCTTGAAAGAGAATCTCCATTTTCTTCCAAAAGGTGCTGTTTTTCGCTGTCTTGTCTATTTCCTTTCCTTTCCTGTTGAGCGTGCATATTTGTTGTAGAAAATAGCAGAAGAATTTGTTGTACACAGAGGTATCTGTATGTATATAGAGGTATGCACACATAGATCTAAGGACTTGGAAACAATAGTGGAAGAGGAGAGCTGCATTAGAGAGACTAATTTTGTAGGAAGGGATCAAGGATATTTTTAAGTAGGTAGGGAATTGCTGATCTTCCTGATATCCAGGGACATAATGTCTGGGAATGGATCGAAGGTGTGTCACAGGAGGTCCAGACTGGACATGAGGAAGCATTTCTTTACTGAAACGGTGGTCAGACAGGGAAACAGGTTTTCTAGAGAGATGGCCTCAAGCCTGTAAGTGTGTAAGAGATATTTGGACAGTGCCCTTAACAACATGCTTTAACTTTTGGTCAACCCTGAAGTGACCAGACAGTTGGACTAGATGGTTGCTGCCGGTCCCTTACAACTGAAATACTCTATTCTACATTTTTTGATTGAATTGCAGAGGAACACCTATTGGAAGTTGTCACCTTCGTAGCAGCATTGGCAACGTTAAAAAAAAATAAACTGGAAATTACTGTTGAGAAGGATAGTTTTGTAACCCGTGGCAAGCCAGATCAGACTTGTCAGCAGTTCTGGTGGCTCCACTCAAACAGAAGAGGAACCTTGCRTTCTCCCAGTCTGTGTGGGTTATTGGGTCTTCTCAGTTAGCAGCTGGTGTAGCGAGTCCTTCAAAATATTTGTGTATCCTGCGCTATTGGATTTGCCATTAGTGTGAAATGACACATTCTGCACTTCAAAAATATGAGACAGGCTCTGTAGAAGAAATGGTCACTTAATTATATATACTGACATAATGTATGAATGATTCTTTAGAGGATTCTTTCAATTGCTGCTCTAAGTTGAGAATTCTTTCTTTCTCTTGATGATGTACATCATCATCATTCAGAATCGGTGACCCAGTTTTCCACATCTTGCCGCATAAGGCAATCCTGCTCAGCATTTTAACAGTTTCCTTTCTCTCCTTTTGTAAAAAATGCCCTGATTTTTATCTACAGAAATTCAGCTTTAATGACGCCTATCTCACTATCTTCCCAGTTATCATCCTTTGGATGTTATAAATATCTTTGATGCTTTGCTTAAAGTAGTGCTACTCAAAATGGTATTTATTTTCTAAGCTTTATTTCCCTCTCAGCCAGAAGAGGGCAGCGGAGTACACAATTTGCATTCCTGCGTACATTCCCTCTTACTCGAAGGATACCTTGGACTATTCTATCAGTTTATATGCTGATTGTGCTATCCAGCATATTATTGGAGTATTAACTGTTTATTTCTAAACAAACATTCAATATATATAATTGTTATTTTTGGTAGTCCCATAATTTTTATTGGTGTTACTAGCTTCCCACCACACCACCTTTAGCAGTTAACCTTGATGATCTGTGAATGAATTCTCCTTAGTACCAGGGGACAGTATTAAGTGTTTCTCTCTCACAAAGAACAGCCATTCAGCATATGTCGGTGGACTATAATTTGAAGTCTGTTATTGGCAAATTTTCTTCAATGTAAGGTCAGTTGACTTTTAAGTTGTTCCTTCAGTAGTATCTGGTCCAGCACAATTGCTTAACCATTGCTATTTCATCAGCAGGATTACTTTGGAAAATTTTTACTCCAGAATTTCTAAAAGGAGTGGAAGTACTTAGGTAAAGATGATGGCAGTCAACCAAAATAGATCATCAAATAAAAGGCTTCTGCCAGGAAGCAGAAATAATATGCTCTCCGCATCTGAGGTAGATAAAACAGGAAGTTCTGAGCTTAAAAAGCAACACAAAGGTTGAATATTAAAAAAAAACATTTTCTAATGCCAAAGGATACTTTTGCCTGGAGAGGTGACGGGACCTTTTTAAGTGGAAATCTGTAAGAACGAGATAGATAGATGCTGTCAGCAATGCCATAACTGACTTTGCCCTACAGTGGAGAAATGGATTAGGTGACCTTCTGAGGGCCATAAATATGACAATAAGCTTGCTTGGAAGCATATTTTTTGGTCTTAAGTGTTGAATGTTTTTGTCAAAGAGAAAAAAGAAAGGTGTTAGCTGTCAGGGTATATCCATGGTAGGTTCAAAGATTATCTGCTGTGTTTTCTTTTTCCTCCATCCCATGACTGAATGTTTCTATATCCTTTTTTTTTCTATTTTGTCCAAGTTAAACATATAGGAGATGAAAAGTGGCATATCACTGGAAAAAGTGAGTGTCTTTGTGATATAAGTTGGTATTCTGTCTTTTCATAACTAAATGGTTGATGGTGAAAGAGTTTTGAGAGGAATCAGAAGACTTCTTTATTACTTTCTATTTGATTCTAACAGGTAGAATTTAAGTTAGTCTGAGTAGATGTGATTAATAGAAATAAATCAGAGTTGTTTGGTCACCTCTGTGAGCTGCAAGTGCAAAATAGATGTCATTGCCTTTTGCAGTAYACAAATGTGCAGTATAGCATAATAGATCTCATGAAGGGGTTATTTTTCCCATCAGGTGAAAAAGCCATTGAATAGTATAAAGGAAGAAGTGGAAATGTAAATGCCACTGCAGTAATTTCATTGTGTACTTATTGACTGACACGTGTAGCAGCCTTTTATGGTTAATCTTGTGCTGTGCTTTTTGGGGGCTGGGATGGTGTTACAGGTAATACAGCCCTTAGTGCAGCAGCCCAGCTTACCTGTGGTGAAGCAGTCGGTGAAGGAGCGGCTCGGGCCGGTGCCTGCGAGTAATATTGAACCTGCAGAAGCACAGGGGGCCAATACAGAAGTCGCTCAGGTTTGTATTGTAGTGAGAAATTCAGTTGTCTCTTTTTCTTTCTGTAATGGGTTCCATAGTATATGAATGTATCAGTTACAGTTACTATGTAGTGCAAGTACACCTTTACTACTTCTAAGTGCGTCTAATTGTGTTTTGAGTGGTGTTTTCATATTAAAGTTGTCCTCAGTGCAGTGGTATTTGGCTTTTCTTCCTGAGCATGGCACTTAATTTTTAAATATCATAACTTGTTACATAGTTTAAGAAGAAAAACTGAAAGGCTCTGAAAATACTACAGTATTGCTGTGTTAAATTGCTGGTGTCAGGTGTCAAAATAGAGCTGGTTTCTATCCAAATAACTAAAAGCTATCCTTTTTTTTTAATATATGTATATATATTTTATCTGTTAAACACATAGAACCATTTGAGACCAATCATCTGTATCTAGAAGTGTTTTCAGAATTTGTACACCACCTGTAATACAAGGAAGAATGTAACCACAGTACCAGTGTGAATAATGATAGGATCCTGTGTGTTACTCCCATTAGAAGTAGTCTTTAATTTTTTATTATGTTTGAAACATTTCATTATTAGCGTTGTGCCACTGCTCTGGTTTTACTTCTGGAAAGGAAGACCAGCACAAATCAGAACACATTTCTAGTTTAAATTCAGACAACTTTCTGCAATTGATGCAGATATAATCTGCATATAGATTATAGAACACAAAAACTGTAGTGTATTCTGAAGGGTCTGTGCAGATAATCCTCTGCAAGCTAGCATATCTTGGACTTCTTGCAGAAAATACATAGTATAATCCTTGATTTCAAATTTGGCTTTTTATTTTTCTTATCCTATCTACAGATGTATATTAACTGCAAAAATCAAATATCTAAAATAAATTTAATCGACTGTTTGAATATTTTTCTTGTATTGTTGCTTAAAAGTCTATGGTCTTATTAATTAAATATTTTTTCTAAGTTACTAATACTTGTAGTGTACATTTGAACTTAATTTTGTTTTGTGTTCTTAGAATGTGACTAAATTATCTGTGAAGGATAGACTGGGTTTTGTGTCAAAGCCAGTTACTCCAACAACTGAAAAGGTAAGAAAATGTCTTGTATTCTCTTCTCTCATATTTAATTTCAATAGAATTAATTTTTTTATGAAACCCCTTCTGTCAATATTAAGTTTGTTTCATAACTATGTTAAAAATAATTTGTTACGGATTAGTTTTAGGAAGTATAATATAACAAAAGTCAGCAGATGGCTAACTGATTATAAGAAGAGTAAGACATGCTAGGACAAAAGCTGCTATTTTGTGGATTTTGTTTAGTATAGCAGGTTCCTTTTAGTCAATCATAAAAATAACTAGATATGTTCCATAACCCTGAGTTGTTTAGAAGTATACAGAAATAAATTTTAAAAATAAATAAATTTTGACACTGCATATGAAGCTATAGAAAGCCGTTCTATAAAAATGTTTCTGGACTTCTGTGCACCTTAAAAGGTAATGCTGTAAACATTTACCCTTTTATTTGGTTTTACAATTTGCAGTACTTGTGAAAAGATAAAGGTGGAAATTAATCAGTATAGAAAGGACAAAGAGAGGTAAGGTGGGAAAGGTGCATCTGAATGGTGGTTATAAGCTATGTATTTTGACCAGTGGTTCCAGTTTTCAGAATACAAAATCGTTGATGTGTTTACTCTAGTAGCAAAATTTGTAGTGCATGTGTCCAGATCTATTTAGTACTTCAGGGGACAGGCTTCCCCAGTGTTTATAACATTCATTTGAGAAGACCTGTAGTGGAAAGACAGCAAGTTTTACCCTGTAACAGGATTCCTCTGTCTAGGTATATATCTTTTCTATTGGGAGTTGGCTTGACCTGAAATAAATGAAGCATCCACTGTATTTCCCCCCACACAGCCCCTCCCAGCTCTTTTCAGTATGGTCAGTATGGCAGTTGATTGATAAAGTGAAATCTAACAGGTAAAATTCACTCCAGAGATACTTAGCATACAAGGGTAATGATACTTGAAATTAATAATATTTGTTGTAATATTAAAGGATATGTCTTTGATTCATTTCAAGATGAGCGGTCTGCCTAAATGCATTGATACAGACTTCTTGCGTGTATTTTGTTGTTAGTTTGATTAGTTCCATTCTTGGCTTCCTAAATTAGTTGCAGATAAATACCTTGCTGTGTATTCCTGAACAACATTTCACATACATAATACATGCTTACTTTCGAAATAGGAGGTCTGCTTCAGTTTGCAGTTTGAGTGGAAATACTTTTTTTTCTCATTCTGTAGGAGTGGAGTTATCCTGAAACACTTTTCTAACAAAGAGTAAATTCGTGCTAGAATGTTCTTCTGTTGTGCTGTCTTATAGTACATACTGATTTTGATGAGCTGCTGGGCTGTTCACTGGATTGGTTGTGAAACAGCTGTTTCCTTTGACATTTTTAGTAGGGTTCTGAAACTTGATTTGACTTGTTCTTACCTGCTACTGCTCCTGACGAGGAAATACCTTGCTTCATTTGCAGTCGTATTCTGTAACCATTAGAAATTAAATGATTGACATCCATCAAAAAACAGAGATGTCACATCCTAGATGTTTTTCTGCATCTGATGGAGTGCTGGATTTGACAAGAACTTTGCAATGAGAAAGGACATAGCTATTCTTTGAAAAGAGCAGGAGGAGAAGGGGATAAGACTGTCATTGTGAGGCCTTGTAAAATCTGTACAGGGACTTACAATTTGTGAACTTGTGAAGAGATTTGCACTATTCCTTCTCTTGAAAAGTATTAAGAGATTTAGAAGACCTTAGTCTTGCTTTTTCCTTGTCTGTGTCAGTTGATGCAGGTGCATCTGCTGTGGCATCTCTCCTTTCATTGAAGGAGATGAGGAAATGTGGTTCACTCTGCCCTGAACAGTTCAGAGCAAAAGGAGTGTGTCAATAGTTTTGTCTTTGCTTGGTCCTCTGTTTGTTTGTCTTGTAGCCAGTCCTAAAGCTACTTTGTAATAGAAAGCGTATGATTGGGATATGCATATTTTAATGTTCTTTAATATACTTAGAAAAAATCCTTGATCTTTGTAATGGCCTGCTTAGAGCATTTTGTAACACCTTTTATCCTACCCCATAACATGCATTAATTTTTTTTTTTGCTGTTGTTTTCTCTGCACTGCCTAGTCTTGGAAACACTTTACTGTGGGAAGAAATAGTATAAATATCACACTGAAGAGAAAAGAGTTTATATGAATCGTTCCTGTTTTAAATTCTTCTAATCTCTTGGTCTTTTCTGTCTTTCTGTTTCTTGGCTGTCTCTTTTTTTTTCCTCCCATTGGTGGGCATTCTGTCTATTTTATGGAGTGCATGGTGACCAGTAGAATCTGCATGCATCTTCTAATTTTCCACATATATAGAAAGTATTTTTAAACTCCTGGAAATGATACCAGTTGCATAATTTCTGTTATTTGCTAACAAGGTGGACAAGATCATGCCTATATTATCTCTAGGACTTAGCTGTGGATTTTTTCAGTACTAGCATGCCCAAAATATCCTTTAAAGAACATGCTAAGAAAACAGAATAGTTCAAATATTCAGGTATTGTGGAGATGTGCAGATGTGGAGATGTTTTAGGGAGACAGTAAAGCAGTCATCTGTGTTCTCAGTATGTCATGGAGAAATTTCATACCTCATTACAAATGCAGGAAAGAACAGAGAGACACAGGAGTCTCTTCCTTTGCTGTATGATGTTGAAGACTTCCTTGTACTTGAGTTACTTCTTAATGATTGTGCAAGCTCTACTTTGCACCAACTGGATATGAAAAGAAACTGTTGTGTCTACTTTGGACCTTAGTTGCTAAAGTTATGTTGAATTTTTGCTTGGAAAATTCAAGCAGCCATGAAATAGTGTATTTTAGACTTCAAAACACAAAAGAAAAAGAACAGTTATTCTTGCAAAAATCTTAGTCTTCTGTTTTCTTCGTTATGCTCAAATACGTAAATATTTATGTATTTGAAACTTGGAAGTATATACAAAATCTTGATGGAGAGGATTTATAAACTGATGTTTATAGCTTACATATCTGATGTGGTGCTGCCTCTTCAAAAATTGTTTAACTTCAACAACTCCAAATATAATTGTTACACCAAATTTTTATTTTCTRTATCATCAAAGCAGACAACAGAAAAGACGCTTATATATTTTTAAGCACTCATATGGGTTTTTTTAAAAGATTGAAATTCACTGGCAAAAAAATAAAATGATTTCCTCCTATAGGTTTTATCTACTTCTACTGGCTTGACAAAAACTGTGTACAACCCTGCTGCTTTGAAGGCAGCACAGAAATCTTTGCCTGTTGTTTCCACTTCCGTGCTAGACTCTAATGAAGCACAGAAGAAAAAACAGGTAAATTAAATATGCTTCTTTATAAAATGGACCTAGGTTGGGAGCTTGTGACCTAGAGATAGAGCACTATGTGTATTCATCTCAAGAGCTTAGATGAAACTTGTTGCAAGATTAAATTCACTATAATGTTTTTTTTTTTCCACGTATTGCAAGAAAATTCAGCATTGTTTTGTTATTTTTCAGTGTATGTTCAGGCAGTGTAAGCAGGTTTAAAACTGTAGAAATTCAAAATGTGAAACACTTTTTCCTGGAATCAGAATCTACACATTGAGGTATGAATTGTCTATTGTGAGTGAAAGGGAGGGTAGTATAGTCACTGTTCTTCTCTCTTAAACCTTTCTGGAACTGGCCTCTATTCTCAGCGTAGTTTGTACTTGTGACCAAAATTGTTTCTTCGAGAGAACTGAGAATTTTATGACTTTGCATTTTGTTGTTTCCAACCTATGGTTCTTCTGCACCCATTTTTATTTTTAYGTAGTGCTAGGCTTTCTCTTTTTTATTTATGTTAGAGAGGAAATGCAACAAAGATGTATGTGGCCTTACTAGGTCACTCAGTTGGAGTTTAGCTTGCTTAGAATTTTCAAGAGCCCAGCAAAGCTCCTTTTTCAGGTTTATTCTTAGCATTTAGAAAAACTAAATACAGGACAATGTTTGTCTTACTGTTTTTTAACCACAAATTAAGAATTCAATACTAAGCTATGTCCAAACATAAGTGTTAAAAACAGTATAATCGTTAAACAAAGATTTTGGTCAAAGATTGGTAAATTTCTGTAATTTATGTCTAATGTAATTTGAACTGGCAGTTTGTAGCTGCATGTCAGTTTTGCCATTGGTCCAGACTTTAAAGAAAGCAGTTCTAATTTTGGCATTTTGTTTAATATTTGTCCCCTTAAAACGTTTTTTAGAAATGCTAAATGCCTGTAAAATGGCAAAAAAGTTGTAATAAAATTGTTGACTCATTGTTGACAGCTGTAGGGCTTTCTTTGAGAGAAGGCACTGAAAATGTGCTGAGTGATTGGCTGTTTTTTTCATGTGATCTTGTGCTCCTTCCTGCCTTCAGAGATTTCTGTTACAATATACTAGTACTTGTGGAAAAACATGATTTTGTGGGATTCACTCCCTTCTTTTCTTCCTGTCTCCCTAGCTTTTTTTCACATTCATCCCCTTATCTTACTTCCCCTTTCCGTTTAGGAAAATGATTGCACACTGTATTGAAAAACTAACATTTCATGCAGCGGAATTTGTCAGTATTTGGGAAGGCATACAGAAACTTTAATACTATTTCTTTTTCTATGGCTGCTTTGCATTTACAGTCTTTGTATAAGATATTCCACTTGCAGTCTGATCCGGGTTGATCATCTTCTGCCTCTCCTCTACTATTCCATTAAATATGTTGATTTCGAAGCTCTTAATGGTTTTCTGCTGTCTAAGACTTCTACATTCTGTGTTTGAGAGCAAGAAGCAGCTGCTTTCTCACAAGCAACGTTAGTAGGCGCTGAGCACAGCARGGATGGCATCTCCTCCTGCTTCTCATTCTGAGTGTAATATTGTCACTTATTGAGCAGTTTCAGATCATTTTGATTTGCCCATTGCCAGTCAAGGTTCTGTTGTTGGCAGATTGAGTAGTTGTACTTGTCGCTTCCCAATTAGAGCACTCAGACACAAAAGGTGTGCTTTTCTTTGGGTGACAGTTTAGAAAAGAGAATATGTTTTCTTTTTGCTTGTAACAGTTCTGGAGAATGTGTTTTAATTGATGGACTTGATTTACAGTTGCTTTCAAAATAATTGTGCTTGCGCATTTAAACTCTTGCATGCTATATCTCTTGAGGTAGTGTAATATGTTGCCTTTCAGCTTTCAGTGGAGTTGTGTAAGGTGTTACTTTGTGTGTAGCAATAATGAAGTCTTCCCAGCACAGATCTAACTGAGAATGAAAATTAGATCTTTCTTTAATTTGGTGATGCATTGTTTTCCAAAACATAGTTGGAAGTATTAGTACCTTGCATTTCCATTACTAATTTTTTCCCTGTTATTGTAAGTTACTACTGTGTAGTTGCCAGGTGTGGTATATTTTTCTGGCATTATGTTTCAAAGTCTAGAAACTTTCTGTAATCTTTTTATGCTTCTAGGAAGCATTGCGACTTCAACAAGATGTGAGGAAAAAGAAACAAGAAATCTTGGAGAAGCACATTGAAACACAGAAGGTAAAATATTAGTATTAAAAGCAATCACCAATTCAGTTACAAAATCTCAGTTCACTTTAAAATGTTTCAGAATTTGTGAGCATGAACTAAAAAATACCCTGTAAAATAAGCATTCTCTTAGAATGGCATTATCACATTATTTTAAGCTTAAAGTTTTAATCTAACTTGTCCTGATAGTTGACTTAAAAAACCCCTACAAGCTTACACAATTTAGCTCCAATTTTAATTGATATTGCCTAATTTGGATGCAGCATGCATATATTTGTTGGGAGAAGGGAAAGCTCGAGTTCTGTTTGACAAGAGCAGGAGAGAATGATGTAGAAAATTATGCATGACAGCATTTAGGCTTAGGAAAAGGAAAAAAGGCCAGAATGTCATTTAAGCTGAAAAATATTTTGAAATAATTCAAGTATGTTGAGCAAATCTGTCCAAATGAAGTGAAAATACCAGATGTTCATTAGAAAATAGATTCAGACAAAGGTTTTAATTTAATACAATCTGTTAAAAGTCCTATGTGTTGAGATTGTAGATTGCAGCAGAAGAAATGCAATATTTGGTTTTTCCATTAGTTATAATGACCACTGGGAAACAGATCCGTAATAGTAGTTGCTGAGTAAAAAGACGTTTTTCCTGCATTGGACAGATGCTGATTTCAAAGCTGGAGAAGAATAAAGCTATGAAGTCAGAAGACAAAGCAGAAATCATGAAAACACTGGAAATTTTGACTAATAGCATTACCAAGTTAAAGGATGAACTAAAAGGTGTATCACCAGGAGGAGGGGCTCCTTTAAAAAGCATGAAAACTAAAACTCAGGTACTCAAGTTTTGATCAGCTTTTTAATAAGATTAAGTCACATGTTTGTTTCAGCAGAATAAAAATATGCAGTCCTATCAGCAGTATTTAGAACCATTACTGGTTTAATTTTAAAGTCCTCTTTGAAGTGAGATTGGTTTTGCCTACCTTTTAATTTTAAAGCCATGCTGTTGTCTAAAAGCTGTTTCTGCTGTTACACAGATACTGCATCATCTGGAAGATCAAAATAACAAATGGAAAGTCTTATGATTCTTTCTTTTACTTTATCCCATGCTTTGTGTATAGTCTATTGCTTTCTTAAATTTTGAGTAGAAATTATGAAAATAGTATTTCTTACACGAAAAGATTATACTTAGGCCATGCAATATCTTCTGGTGAGGTTTAATATACAAAACAAACATTACTGGTACATAATTTCCTGGGACTTTTTATGTCATTGAAACTTGTCTGTATATTAACCTTTTTAGATTGAAGATTTACTGGTCAGTTTTCCTTTGATCTAGCTGCCCATGTTTGGGGTTTACCTGTGAGAAGAGTTTTTTCCTCTGCTGTCATTCTTGTTGGTGTATGGCTGTTACCAGTTTTCTAAATGCCTAAAAACACAATTATATTACATTTTTAAAATGCAGTATTTTGCTTTTTATAGAAATACTTGTTCCTAAACAGATCACAGGGTGATTAATAATTAAGTGAGTCTTGGAGAAATAACATTTTAAGAAATTGTTCTCTTAAATGTATTGCAAACTTTTCTTGCTTTATCAAGTGAGGAAGAGCATGCTAATAAGAGAGTGTATTTTTGTATTGTGTATTTTTCTGTAAAGACAAAAAGAATTTCCTAGCTCTTTTCATTCAGTTTTTAAATGATCAGAATACTTAGTCTTCTCTTCTAATGTTTGGGATACTGTTTTAAAGCTGGTGTAACGTTACAGCCCAGATTTAATTTAAATGGAGCATGAGTTTCTAGTTTGAAACAGCATTTCTACAACTTTATTTTATGTAGAAGTACAGGCATTAAAAGTAACTGCAGTGTCAATTACAATGATGTACAGTTTTGAAAAGAAATAGCAACAAGAAATACTGAAATTACTTGTGTGTACTCAACTGTAGCTTCTTATATCGTTTGTCAGGTGTTGAAGCAAAAGTTGAAGCATCATATATTTATCCTGAAAATGGGCATAGATTGTTAGGGGTGTCAGACAATGGAATAGGTTGCCCAGAGAGGTGGTGGAGTCACCATCCCTGTGGTGTGTAAGGTGCTTGAGAGGCATCTGAATCTGGTGCTGGGTGATAGGGCTTAGTGGTTTAGGGGTTACAGTGATGGTGCTGGGTTGATGGTTGGACTTGATGATATTAAAGGTCTCTTCCAATCTTGATGATTCTATGATTCTTGCTCCAGGCTTTTCCAGTCTCAGGATATGGGATTGATGAAGGCACATCTTTCCAGTTAAGACTGAGGAGTAGGAGGTACTGAGTACCTCCACTGTTCTTGTGTCCTTTGTTACCGGGTCCTCTTTAATGTTCAGCAGTCAGACCACATTTTTCACAGCACAGTGTTCCTCTTCCTGCTGATTGATCTGTTGAAGCCCTTCTTGTTTCTCACCACCCTTGCCAGATTCAACTCTCAGTGGGCTTCAGCTTTCCAAACCAGTACAACGCATACTCGGACAATTTCACTGTGTTTCTTTTGTGCTCTCCCAGCTTCCACCTCTTGTACACCTTGATTTTGAATTTAAGTTATGTTAGGATCATCTTGTTTATCAAGGCAAGCATCCTGCCACCTTTATTTCCTGCGTGCTCTGGAAGTTGGAGAATGAAATTTTTGAAAATCATCTTTCCTTTCCAGCAGACACCTAGACCCAGGATATTCAAACAGGAGGCTTCTTCCAATTGTAGAAGGCCTAGTCAGGCCCCTACTACAGAGGCCTGAAGAAGGCCTCTTCTACTTCGACCTGATTAGACAGTGTGCAGTACACACCCACTGCAATATCACCTGTATAGGTCTGCTATCTCAGTCCTGACTCCAACTTTCAGCTGGCTCATCATCTGTCACCAGGCAGAGCTCTGTGCGCTCGTACTGCACTCTAAACAAGAGCAACTCCTGCTCCATACCATTCTGACTCTGTCCACTGTACCATTCCAGTCATGTCAGTTTTTCTATGATGTTTCTGTAGTCCCAGGGAGATTGTAGCCCTGTAACTGCACACAGGCATCTAGTGCCTTCTCTTTGTTTCACAAGTTTTGTGTATTAGTGTATAGGCTCTTCAGAGAGACACTGGTTTCCCAGAAAAGAAAGGACACCTTGCCCCTGTGATGTTGTCTGTAGGCCCTCCCTCATTTGTATGGATTGGTACGTGTATGTTTGAGGTGGTTCTCCTTCAGCCCAGCTTTATTTATCTGGAGATTTCTTCTGCCCACATCACCCTTTGCTTGCTAACCTGGTCCACCACTTCCTTATGTGATTGTTGTTTTTACTAAGAAAAAGTGACGCAATATACTAATTTTGAGTTGAAGTTTTAATGAAGTTTTTGAGCTGCTTTTCCATTTCCTTTGTAATATGGAAGATGAAGAAACATTTTAAGCAAACCCACTTCATAGTGGACAAAGTATCCGCTACCTGTGAGTTTTGTTAACATTTGAAGTAGCAAAAACTGTCTAGGTGAGGATTTTACAGAGCCTTTGGTTTAAATTTACGACTTTGATAGTTTTCTGAAAGACTTTGCCCTTGGTTCTCTTTCATTTTTTAAGTGTTTAAAATCTGGACGGCTCTGAAGAACACTGTGGAGACATGGGACATCCCACGTGACTGTGCCATTGTCTTTACCTATTTTTGTCTTCTTCCAGTTCATTGAGATTACAAGATGCTCTTCACCCTTAAGTGAAAAATCTTTGCTGCCTCTTGGTATGTCTTGAAGGAGTTACTTTCTTCTTCAGACCTGGTACTGCTCTGTAAGAGAGAAGTCTTCATTAAGGCCACTAATAATAAACCTCAAAAATCTTTATTGCACCAGTGTCACTGGCTGCTCTGTGAGTGCTAACTGCTGGTCATTATTAAACTTCAGAAGTGCTTGTTTTGCCATGTCATTGATATACTGCAAAACAGTGGGATTGGAGAGAAACACTGGTTCCAGTTTTGAAAACTTGGAAAACCATTATACAGGAGATAGTGGATTTTTTTCTGTGGTTGCTGTAGATACTCAGAAAATGGGGCTGAATGGGCTTGAAGTTGCCAGGTGAATAATCCATCTTTTTTCTTTTTAAAACTTCCAGAAAAAACAAAGAAACAAAACCACTCTACTTTATCAGTGGTGATACTTGGTTTTTAACTGTCACAACTGCAAAACCTTCACCTCTTGACATCCAGCCTTTGAATACATTACATGGTGTGGTTTTGAATTAATGGGTGTAAATGTAAACCATTTCACAATCATCTATAGTCTTATCCCTCATTTGTGATGTCACTGGAATGTTTGGATGCTGCTTCTTCCATTAAAGAAAAAAGAGAGGTTTCAATTTGAATCAGAACTTCAMATTAAATTTTCATGGTTGCATAAATCTTTCCCTGTACCTCAACCTGTGATTGAAATGAACATCTCTAAATTGGGGTTCAGAGATAACTTTCAGTTTCATATAGATTTTCTGAACTTTAATAGTTTTTTTAAGATACTGTGTCCTGGAAGGTAACTTTGGGTGCATCAGAGACCAGTCTTTTGTTAGCAAAGGTCTTGTTACTTCTGGTGTTTTTTCTACTGTGGTCTGAACACAACTACTATTTGTGCTTTTGCATTATGGTGTTGTAATAAACTTAGACACTTTTTCTCAGTACTGATGATAGAATTTGTATTAATTCATACTTGTACTGCTTTTTTTCRGTAGAATTCCTTTTATCTCGTTATTATTACAATATAATCTTGAATTTTCTGTTTTATGTGTCTTTAGTTTAGAAGAAATTCCATTGGCTTTGGCTTTGGCTTTGCTTGGTAGTCTAAAAGGTTTGACATCACAAAGCTCAGAAGCATACTATTACATGGAAGTTTTACCTTGCCAGAAAGGCTCCTAAGCTTGTGCTTGGTTTGTTTTTGGAGATGGAAACCCAGTGTAATAATAAGCAGTATACCTGCAAAGTTACAGCTTTTTGCTGAAAAATTGTTTCCAGGGTAGAGATGTGAACTGTGGAACTAATAATTTACCATAACGATTTCTTAGATGCAGAAAGAGTTACTAGATACTGAACTGGATTTATACAAGAAGATGCAAGCTGGGGAGGAAGTTACTGAATTAAGACGAAAATATACAGAACTACAGCTGGAAGTATGTTTGTCTCTTCTTTTGTAGCAATTAAGTTTTAATCAAATCCTTTATGTTTCTTGGCTTGTGTATTGTATCATAAACTATTTCTATCCAGAGTGCAGTATTAAGTTGCATGCAGATGGAGATATTTAACAGTAATATTTTAAGAAATCACCTTTTCTACTTCAGTGGAATTCAGAAACAGTATTGTCTTTAATTTTGATTGCTAATCTGTTTAAGTTTTGTAACTATTTAGATGACATGATATTTTATGGATTTGTGGTAGTAATATTTTCTTGAGAATGTGGAGTATTTTTAAATTGTTTCCTGTAGGTCATTTTGTATTTGACACAGAAGAGTTAAAAAACGCTGCCTGATGTTTTATTCCTAAGTGTCAGCATCCTCTTGATGAGATTAATCAAAAAGCCTGAGATTCCAAAAGTAATATTATTACAGGATTGGTTTCAAGAGGAGTACTTAACAAAAGCAAATACGGAGTTTAAAGAAGTATTCAATGTATAGAAGCACCTTTTTTCTTCAAGTACTTGCTTTAAAAARAAATTGAGATGGCTGTGCAAGATTCTTCATATCTATGTCTAATTTTGAGAAATTACGAATGCTGTGGGTGTTATTCTGTGTTATATTGCACTTTCTTGCCTATATGATAGTGTAATATCTACTGAAATTGCATGATAATCTTATCTCTTTACTGTTAASCAGGGCTGCTGAGTCACTTAAATCCCTTTTGTCTTAAATGAAGTTTGGTCATATCTTATGTATATCTACATATGAATTCAGTGCACATATGTGTGGTGAAGTTGCATTAAAATCTCACTTTAAAACTAATTTGTTATGCAGCTTTGGTAATTGTGAAAATAGTTTTGCTAATAAGCCAAGCCAATTGAATAGAGATGACACAAAAGCTTATGTTAACAATATATATATTCTGATGGTGAGTAATACTTCATAAGTGTACTGAAAGCTTATTTATAAATTCTGCATTACAGAAAATTTGTGAATTGAATGAAGAAAAGTAGGTGCACATTCAAGATAGAGTTACATCATAGTTGAGTGCACTGATCCTACTCCGTTTCTCATTAAGTCTGCATTTTGAGTTAGGAAAAACAGAGCTCTTTCAGGACAGTAATATTTAAATGAATTTCCTGAAGCCTTTGGCAAATACCAACAGAAGTAGATGKAGAAAAACATGCACACTAACATGTTTCAGGGAACAGCATGAAATATATCCCTTGTACAAGTTACAAGAGGGATATGATTTTTTTTCCCCTGATGTTTATTTGATTCTTCAGTATTCTTAAAAATTCTCTAAAACTCTTTTATTTACACCTTGTGCTTGTGACTTTGACTCCCACACTATTTTGTGTTACTTCTTTGACTCATAACCTGTTTTTCTGTTCCAGGTGACCCTGATTTTACTGAAAGAAAATCCAAATAGTTCACAGCTTTTTTTGTTGAGTCAGCATGTCCCAGATTATTCATTGAAACATTTTTAAATTTTAAAAGAACACGAAAGAACAAAACTAAAAAAACCGAAACCCCTCAGGATTCTCTTTACAAAAACATAAAAAGCAAACAAGATACTATTGTTAAATTATCTGAATAATTTATTGAATAAAGCCATAACTGATTGATCTCCTCGTGGGTGATACCACTGGCATGCATTAAAGTAGTGCCATCACTGCTTGAGTTGTAAACACTGTAGGATTTATTAAAAACATGGTGATTTCGTTTAACATTTGATTCTTATGGCAGGTCTATTTGGGTTTGAAAAGACTTTTTTTCTTGTTATAAACGTTGACATTAGATACCTGAAAGTGGTCTTTTGAAACTTAAAGTAACTTTTGCAAATTATTTTTTAAATGACTGTCGAAGTCACTGTCATCGGGCTTTTGACTGTTCTTGAAGAGTGCATGCCAGTTCTTTAGAAGGGATACACAGGTACTGTGGGAATGGATATTATTGAGTATGTAAAGCCAAGTGTTTCGTGAATATTTTGTCCTTGGAGGTGCCCCTTAGAAGCCTTCGGTTCACATCTCACAATTCTGTGGCCAAAAGCTCTTACGCTGCATTAATTTTGGTCAGAATAAAGGTCTTGCCTGAACTTTCAGAGACAAATTGAGAAACAGAGTAAAGAGACAAATTAAGTAGTTAGATGCCATATCAAGAAATTTTGATAATGAAATTTCAATTGTACTGCACTTCCTTTTTACTGTGAGGAGTTAATCTTCACAGAGAAGGGCTCTATTGATACCTGTGTTTAATACCTGTTTCTTGTTTCCTGTTTCCATGCTATTTTTGGTCTGTTAATAATTAACAGTATTAACTTTTGAATGTTACTAACACGTTCACCTTTTTTTATTTTAAGACCTGCAAGCTGCTCTTTCTGGGGCTTTTTTGGGGATGTGTTTTTAGGAAACATCAGAATATGTGTTTGTTAATTTTGTCTGAATATGTGAATTATGAATTTTAWTATATCAATATGTTATGTATAAACATAGGCTGCCAAACGAGGGATTCTTTCTTCAGTTCGCGGTAGAGGGGTTCATGCAAGAGGTCGGGGTGCATCACGTAGCAGAGGCAGAGGAATACGAGGCCGGGGTAGAGGCAGAGGAGTTCCTGTGCACGCAGTGGTGGATCATCGACCCAGGGCGCTGGAAATCTCTGCGTTTACCGAAAGCGATAGAGAAGATCTTCTGCCTCATTTTGCAGTATGTTGCCGTTTCACTCTCTTTGTTCTTTGGATGATATTCTTCTATTGAATGACTTGTTTTTCTCTTGATTCAGTTCATCTTGAAATATTATGTAGGCATGAATCTGCAGCATGATATGCAGAGGATGTGTTGGGAAAAGGTGAAACAGGAAAATTACACTATTGATTCAACTAGTTATAGCTGTAATTGCATAGCACTTACAAGGCTGGGGTTTTTTTCTCAAAAAGAAAGAAAAACAGCTTGTAATATTAATTTCATAAGGATATATGTGAAATTTTTACCAATTTTTAGGTACAGCAAGATAAAATAATTGAAGGGATGGTGAGAACAAAGATTGATTCTCACTGCCAAACTTTCAGTACTTGAAGTGTCTTTATCTTTGTTGAAGTATCTTAAGAAGTACGTAATAAAAATTTTCTTGGAGCATTTTCAGTGCTTTTGCCCTACTTTCTGAATTTTAATCAGGATGAAAATTGTGCAATTATGTGCAGATCTTGAAAAGGCATCCAGACATTTCTGTCTATTCACGTATTTAAGCTTAAGAAGTTAGAGCTTTTTCTACTTTCATTTTTTTTTGTTTTCCATCTAAAAAATGATAAATTAACATACATAATTGTTAGCAAATTTTTCTTTGCKAGTATAATAAAGTTGAAAAATCAACATAAATTTATGAAAACCCTCGTCCTCCATTTAAAAATAAAAGCAAATTAGTTTATTTTGTGGAATGAATGTCAAGAATATCTAGTGGCATAAATCATATGAATCTCCATCTGTGCCACCCTCCCCCTTGTTTGTTAGGATTTTTTTCCCCAACATTTAATTGCAGTGGTCCTCTCTGAAGAGAGGAGTCCAGGAGCAAGTAAGTCCAGTAAATTCTACTCCAGTCAGTGTATTTAATATTTCCAGTCAGGAAGCCTTGCAAGAAGCTTTTAAAAAAAAAAAAATAAGATCCACCAGGGGCTTGTCTCTCCTTTTATAGGAAACTTACTGTCTTTAACAAGCCAAAATGTTAGTCAAAAAGAAACTTAGTAACATGAACAAATACAATTCCATTCACAGTGTTAGTTGGATAACACTGAGGAAAAAAAAAATGAATTTTGCAGATTGCAAGTTCACTGTTTTAAACTTGCTCCAAATTCTGTTGGAAATACTCTGAGCTGTATTTCTGTTTCTGTGATACGATAGGACAACTCTGCACATCAGCACTGCGGTTCTCTTGCTTAGATGTGTTTCTTAGGCTTTGCAGCTTACAGTGATGGCAGCATTAAAGGTAGCAATACCATAGTTAGTGGAGTAGATGGGTCATGTTATTAAGATGCTGAAATGCAGTTAAGTTTTGAAACTTTTTCTACAGTTCCTGATTATAAGAAATATTTTTGTGGAAGAGTTTCATAATAGGCTAATGGAATAATCTCAAGATCCCTTSTTTCTAATCAAAAGAGAAATACTGAATCAGAACAACCTCTTTCTGTCATAATTTTACCTCATACCTGTAGGAATCGGGAAATACAGAGATGAGACCACTTTGGTGTTTTAGACATACAAGTACAAGTAACTGTATTCTTGGCTAAGACAAGTGATGATGGCATTAAGACTGTGAAATATACACTATTCTAATATTCTACTTTTTTTTGAGGCATTTGATTTAGGACTGTGTTTTTGGAGGTGGAGAACTATTTTACTAAACTTTTTTTTATTTATTTATSAAAAGCAATATGGTGAAATTGAAGATTGCCAGATAGATGACTCTTCTCTCCATGCGGTGATTACTTTTAAGACAAGAGCAGAAGCTGAAGCTGTGAGTATAGTCTTTCTTGAAAATACTCTGCAGAATTCAACTACTTTCTGGTTATGATACACTTCTGTATTTGATTAAATGTAATGCTACTAGCTATTTTAAAACTATTGACACAAAAGTTTAAATTGAACAAAGTGGTCAGAACTGTATAGTACTGAAATACTTAGGAAATTAAGGAGTTTATAGCAAAGTGGAAGTGCAGAATGTAAGAGGGAAATTAAGAGAAACACTTGGAAATTAATAGTTAGATGTCTTGGTTTATCTTCATTTAATTGTCAGGTTTTTTCACACGAAGACTTGGTACTGTCACAGTCTTCCTGAAATTTCACTGACATTCTGCAGAGTGAACCTATATATTTACTTTGGGATCAATTTGTTTTACCTTTGTCTGAAAACCCGTGGTAGTGTAAATGTGATTTGATCTCATTCTTTTTTTTTCAATTTTTAKCGTATTTTTTAGAAATTTATGGAATTACAGAAGCATAGAATTACAGAAGTAACTTCTAGAAACTAAAATCCAGAGCTGACTTACGTTGTAATTCAGCATCATTGCATGGATCATTAGGACTTTATACATTTAGCTCAGCAGGACTCCTGCCTTATTTGGTTCATGGTACAGGCATTACATGATCCTGAACAAAATAATGAACATAGTTGTTCTGCAAATGATTTTCTTTTCTTTAAAATCCTTGCATCACTGTTGGGAGGGAGTATTCCAGAAAATAGTAGGGACTCCAGTAAGAATGAATTCATACTTACAGTATGGTTTTATGGAAAGTTTTCATTTTATGTTTGTATTTTGCACAAAGTTTATGCYGTGGAGTTTACCTGAACATAATTTTCATACCCGGCCAGACTATTCTCTTTTTCATCTTGAGACACCAGTGACCTGATTGACAGAAATAACTGGTATTTACAATGCAAATTAAGCCACTGGGGACAATAGTTTTGAACACTTAGTATCATTTATGATACGATGTTTTGAGAAACAGTTTTATCCATATGCCAAAGATATTTTACAAAAACACAGAAGTTTTGTTTGTGAAACTCTTAGCTATAGCAATGATGAGCGCTAACTGTATGGAGATAGTAATTATTTTGTAAAAAAGGAGGTACAATTAATGGTACATGGTATATACTGACTGTTAGGGAAAAACAGTGTTGTACAACTGTATTGAAGGAATGCAGTTCAACAGTGAACAAAAGTTCTGTTYGAAGATAAAAGCTGTTGTAATTAGTATATTCACAAATGGGTTGAATTAAGGTTGGGATTTTAGCTTTGGTGCTTCCTGGTGTTGGGTACTTTATTTTGCAGCTTCATATTCTTTGACATTGTAGTTTACATAAGAAATACTCGTGTAAGTATTGAGAGGAACTTCTGCTTCCCTGAAAAGAAAAATAGGTCACCTGGAACAATAATCTGTTTTCATGGACTATCCAAATAAAGTCTCTACTTCTTCCAGATGGAGTATTATTCACTACAAGGATCTTTTCAGTATCTGGCTACAGATATGTGTTGATCAGGAAAATACCTATCAATATGTTAAGAACATGTTTTGCCTAAAAATTGGAATGGAACATCTTCTCTGTCTTTGCTAAATTTCTGTATCTAAAAAGCAGGGAATGATAGTATTTTGGAACCAAATGTAGAAGTATAGAGACAAGAAGGAGCACCTGAAAGGGAAGGTAACACAGAATAAAGATGTGGACAGGGGGAAGAAGGGGCATATGTTTGTTGGAAAGGTCGAAGTCAACATTATTTACACTTTTTTTTTTTTAAACTTTTTTTTTTGTGACTGCATTTCAGTGCATTTAAAAAGTAGTATGTTTTTCCTCAAGTCACAAATAGAATAGGTGGAGTTTTCAAGGTGAAGTTCAGAATATGCTTCGGAAAGTAGGGATATTTTAGATGGATCAGGATTCATAGTCAGTGTTTGTGATGTCCACATTCTAGTGAGCATTAAAACTCTTAATTGTCAAATGACTTTGTGTCCAATTACACCTTCATTTTTAAATTAAAATTTTATGAAAACTGGGTTCCTTAAGATATTCTTATATATTAAGTATATTTCCATTGGAATGTCTATGTTTACAACTAAAGCAGATTTTAAGGCTAGCAAGTTTGTAGAAGGTAATCTTTAAAGTTGTAGAAGGTAATCATTAAAAACTGTTGAGGCCAATTGTGAAGTAAAGGCAGCTAATATTTTATCTTATTAAATGAAAATAGACCTGGGCTTTATCATCATATATGTTCTAGCCTGGAAGGAAGAGGAAGATTCCCTGTTGTAAAATGTTGCATTTTTATGTAGTAGTAATTTCTTCCAAAGATTACAAGTTGTTTCTGGACCTAAATGTCACGTATAAGTACTTTTAAAAATTCTAGTTGTGTGACATTGTGATGAGACCATGGACAAAAAGCTCCTGAGCTGCATTTTAATAAGCATAGAATCTTTTAAATTTATCATAAATTTATATGTACAGATTTAAAATTTATACCTGGGGACTTTAATATCACACAATTCATGTTCAGATGTCATTGAACATGTAATTGTTTCTACATTTCACATTATGCTGTACTTTCAGATTGTACTATAAATCTTTTGTGACCATGACGGTTATTTCGGAATGTTGCTAACGCTGATTTATGCTCATTCATGTTACTTTAATTTGAACATACTATTTCCAAAGCAGCCACTTAATGCAGCTGGTACTTAGAAAGGCATGAATATCCCATAAGTTAAAAATTTTTACATTTCAATTACAACAGCTTTACAGGAAGTGGAACCTTTTCCAGTAGATTAAATTGTAATCATAAAGGGGCTTTTGTTTTAGTTGTTTAGTTGTTGGGTTTTTAAAAATATATTAAATCATTTGTGGAATGTCTTACTTCTTCCAGTAAGTTATGCATTAACAGTTTTGTGTCTGTCTTTGAAAGGTGAGGAACCCAACAAAATAATATTAAAAAACATGAAGGTGTTGGTTCAGTATGTTATCCACRTCACCAAATGATTTATTGTTTTCCGAGCTTATTTTCTTATGAATATATTTTCAGCGTTTTTCCTCAAAGGATGAATGAATTCCATGTGCGGTTAATGAACTTGTTTTTTTTTAACCTATGAACAGTCAGTATGAACATATTACAGCTTAGACTTCCTTTTGTAAAGTCTATACATATAACTAAGATGGTTAAACTTGTTTTAGGCTGCAATTCATGGATCTCGTTTCAAAGGACAAGAGCTAAAATTGGCATGGAACAAGCCTGTTGCTAGTATGTCAGCTGTTGAAACAGAAGAAGCTGAACCTGATGAAGAAGAAGTAAGCTTGCCTTTTTTTTTTACTTTAATTTTTCTTTTTAAGGTGAAATAACATAGCTTTCTCAAAAGAAAATTATGTGTTCATTCATACTTACATTTTTTAATCTAACTGATATTTTGATGACAGAAAATAGATTTGTCTATAAATATATTTCTTGGTTACTAGGGTGCTGAAAGTCTAGATACTTCATTTTTCCTTGCAGAAATGTTTCATTTCTTATACAACAAAAAACTCTGCAGGATCTGTCTACAAAATGGAAGGCACAGGTTTGAACTTGCATGAGAGAGACTGAGGATTTTGTCTAAAACATGGTTTGGTGCCATCTACTTTTGTCACTAATTTCTTAAAGGATCACATTTCAGACTCTTAATTTTCCTTTATAGAGAGACAGGGCTTGGAGGATGAAGGTGACAGATATAATTCAATATAGGTGAAGGAATAATTCAGAGCATTTACTGACTTCATTCAGACATCTAAAGTACCCTTGCTGAGTGTTAGTCTTTATCATGGTGTATGAAAGATACTAAAGCCCTATCCAAATAACCCTAATTGGTTAATTTAGGAATAGTAGGGCAACATTTCTTGATGCAATCTAACTTATTACACTCAAAATAGTAGTTTTTGTGAATTCAGAAAAATTAATGCCACCTGGGATAAAGCCAAGCAATCTTTTTCCTAATTTATTTACTATCAGTTAACTGTATCCACATAATTGCCATAGAATAGCTGAAGTGGAAGTGCACCTTGACTTACTCGATGACAGTATTTTGTCTGTATCTTTTTCCCATGGTATTTTGGCAGATCTACCATCTTCACAAGTTCGCTTTGATAGAACCAAATTTGGTTAGTTTTTTTACACTTAGTGATGTTCACTTTCTGTTTTTTTCCTGAAGAAAGCCAGTTTGTCTGTTGGCTTCTTGTCTCTCAAAAAACGAATTTGTGTTTTGCATGCCAGTTGAAGACAAGTAATGTAGTCTACCTCCACCTCCGTGTATTCATATTAGGAATTTGTGCATTCTGACTGCTGCTTTCCTTGTGTGTGCAAACCTCAAGTACTGTCAGATAGTCATGAGCTGTGAGTGAACAAGAGACTACATTACGACATCTTCAGTGCACCTTAGGTATTTTGTCACATCTCCTTCAGGGATGTGTTACCTGGAAGATCAACAGCAGTGTCTGTTGTTGTAAGGAGTCTGCATTATTGAAAGCTCTTCTTGAGTAACCTCTTCGCTGAGACTTGTTGTGTTATAAAGGAAGGGCATGCAGGGATATATGCAAACCTTTCAGCAGAGTAAAGAAAGGAAAGTACAGATTCGTTGGCAGGTGAACTACAGAGAGATCTGCCTTTTAATTGCCTCAGCTAATTATTCTTGTGGAAGATACCGAGGAGTTGAACTTGGATCTAAATCCTTAGCAGTTCATTGATTTTTTTCTGCTTGCTACTTAACTTCGTTTTATAGCAGCTATTGTCAACACATGAAAAAGGTTTTCTTCATTATTCTTTGTCTAAACTACCATGTTAGTTCAGCTGAGGAGTACTATGCTAAAGAGGGATAGCAGGCTTAAGACTTGTGAAACCGAGTACCTTGATGTTTCAAAAAAAGAAAAAAAAATGGGAGCTATATAATTCAGCAGAGTGAGATTCTTAATAAAAAACCAGGGTTCCTAGTCCATTTATGAAAATGAGAGGAAAGTCTTTTGGATTTGGGTTCTTTAGAAAATCCCTGGTGAGTAGCCAGCTAATTATGAAAGCATCTGGTCTTCCTAGATGCCTCATGTTCTGCACCTGGGTGCCTAACAAAAGAGTTGACTGCTGAGTCAACAACTGATGCCTAGGAAGAGTATAAAATATGTGAGTAGAGATAAGCTTTTAATCGTCAGGGGTTTGCAGTTTGGGGACCTGTTGAGTCAGAGATGTGGTGTCTTTGTAGTCAAAAGCCCTTGATATGTGTTTATTATATGACTTTATCTCATTTCTTTGGAATCTGAATAGCATTTGTAATGACCTGTAGCAGGGAATACTACTGTTCAACTAGATCTACCCAATCTGTTCCATTGCATCTGCCACCTGCATGTTTAATTCTGACACATGAAAAAGACAAACATCATTCTCTCTTCAATTTCTTTAAGATACTTCATATAAAGGGACACTGTCATATTTTCCCTCGGTTATTTTCTCTCCCTAGAGTTATTCCCCTATATGGAAGCCTGGCTTTTTGATCATCTCTACTGCCACCTCAGCCTCGTGCACCGTAAAGTTCTGCATTGTGCACTGCCGAGGACTCCTCCTATTTAGTTGTTGCACTGTTGTATTTTAGCCCACTTACCATCAGGGGGTTAATCTTAAGTCCTCAGAAGGCTTCTCTGTTTTAGTCAGGGTCAGACTATGCAGGCATACATTGGCAGATAGGTCAGGTGTCAACAGAGCTCCTTTTTAAACTATGGTTTCTGTATGCAAGAGTATTGAAGATAGTAGTTTCTCCCCCTTGTAGAAGAGCCTACTGGAAAGAGAGAAGGCTTAGTTCTAGGCTTTCTTCAGCCTAGAGCCTCTTATCTCTCGAGAAGACTTCCTAATTTCATAAATCAACCTTCACGCCTCTTGCGAATTTGGAAATGCTGTAGCAAAAAACCTACCATTACTGGGACAAGAAGAATAAGCAAGGAAGAGTATAGCTGCTACATAACAGCTGGGCGATTTTGCTGGGGAAAGACATCCTTGTGTTTTAGTCCTTCCTTTAGCTAGTGCAGTTTGCTGTGTTAGATGTGATTGTCAGAAAAGTTCCAAGATGGGATAGTTTATATACACCGCTGTGTCTGTATGTAGATAAAAATTAAAGCAATTTATATCCAAGGGCTTTGAAGTCTGTCAAGTTACTATGTTGTTACAGAAAGGAATTGAAAATACGGTAATACAGTTTGTCTGAATTTCTGTAAGTACCTGTCTCCCTGCCTCAGTCTTTTGAATTTTTATATTGATTTTAATCTTGATTCAGCTGTCAAAATCAAAAAATCTCAGATTTAACCTTTTCGATACTGTGGCACAGGTAGATTAAGCTCTTGGATAAAACCAGACATAGATACTGTAAACGTGCAAAAAAAACATGAGTTTTCAGTATAGCACATTAAGTTTCATGGGAACACGGCAGCTTGGGCAGGAATGCTATGCTGAAGAATCGGAAGAGCTGTTTAAGGAGGAGGTGTATGTGTCTTGGCCATTTTGAAGTCTGTTGAAAAGAAAAAAGTTTCACTTGCATTTACTAATGTATGTATATTATATACATACAGTGTACTTTTTTGAAGGCATTAATGTTCACCTATTCAGAACCAAATTTTTTTCTCTGTTAAAGTGCAAGTACCAGAGATTTGTATTTTGCCTTTTGATTTTTAACATCTTCTGATATAACAGTATCACATCTTTCTCTTGAAGTTTCAGGAAGAATCTTTGGTGGATGACTCGCTGCTTCAAGATGATGATGAAGAGGAAGAGGAGAATGAATCTCGTTCATGGAGAAGATGATTCAGCTGATCAATGACAATGCTARAACTGCACCTGTGTTGCATTAGTATTACCTAATGTACTTCTGCATCTTTGTATTAAAAGGGGTTTTGTGATGAAGTTGGATTCAGATATAGATTAAAAAGCAGCTGGTCGGTTATACATTTTGAGAGATTGATGTTTGAGTTACATTTCAGTAAATGATTGCTAAAGACATCATACTAGGAACATATGCAATGTTTTTATTACATAGTTCTACAGAAAGTTACAGAATTCTTTGGGTTCTTTGTAATTTACTGAATTGGTCAGACACAAATGACCAAAAGTTGTTATAACATAGATAATTTTTGTTCTATTCCAAATACGGAATGAAAATTTGCATTTAAAATCTTTGTGAATGTTTTCAGAAATGAATAGATAACAGTACTAAACCGAAGTCTCTAAAGTTATGTATTCATAATATTGCATAGTAGTATGCTTAGGCTTTACTATGTACTAGCCTTTTGTTGGATTTGTGTACGTATTTTACCTATGGGTTTTAATGATAAAGTGTATGACTGCTTTGCATATAAGTCCTTATGACTTTAAGATGTTAAAAAATAAAGAAATGGAATGGTCTTAAAAAAAAAAAAAGAAAAAAGAAAAAAAAGCAATAACCAAAAAAGCTAAGGCAATGGTCCTTCATGATGGAAAAAAAAAAAAAGAAAAAAAAAGAGAAAAGACCATTCCAAATGGCAACCCCCACCCCCATGTTCACAAAAGGAGCTTGAATCACTATCACTTCAACTAAAATAATATTGAATATATAAAAACAATCTCAATCGTGTTTTATCTATATTAACACATGGTGTAGTCTGCATAAAAACTTTTGGATGTTCTGAATTTAAAGTGATGCAAGTCAAATGGTAAATAGAATAATACTCCAACAATAAGGAATTTTTTCTATATCCCCGCATTGTGCAGCTGTAGAAGAAAATTTGATCCCACAAAAATAACATGCAGTACTGAAATATAATTTAGAAAAATACGAGGACAATTAGAATATTTGGTACATAATATTCTAAAAATCTGACTACACAACTAATGCATCTTTTCTATTCCTGTGTTCCTATGATTACATTTTTCCATTTCAAAATTAACACATGGAAAATACTAAGCTTACACTGTAGCACATATTCATCATTCAAAAATATGTGAAATGTTACTGTACTCCACAGAAAAACTTCATTGGCTCTTTCTGACAGGTCATTCTGTTACATGAGGTCTGAAGTTTCTCTGCTTCTTAGGAAGGGGAACTGCCTAGTCCTTTGCAGTAAAGGACYTCTCAGAAAGACTTATTTCCATTTAGTGGCATTTTGCCAGACTCTTTTCAAAAGAAAACCCATTCACRAAGTATTAAAAGTCATGGGTTTTATTTTTATTCTGAAGGGGGTGGATGGGGTGTTGTTTTGGTTTTAATTTTTTCTTTCCCCCATTAATTCATTAATGAGTGCATCGTAAAACCAGTCTTATTTATCAAATAGGTGGACATGAGCCTGTACCACCATTCACTTAAGAGTTGGACTCAATGATCCTTGTGGGTCACTTCCAGCTTACAATGTTCTGTGATTCTGTGATAGTGCTTCAGTTAACAGGGTGTTTTCTTCAGTCCATGTTTTTGTCTTTTGCTGGGAAGAGGGGGAGAACTGGTATAAGTCATGTCCCTGCCCTTTTTTTTAAATTCCAAAGTAGAAGTAGTAGCATTCCAGAGAGAAGAGCTCCAGCTGTAGAATTTTTGTTCATGCTTTTCAATTATTTGAAGGGGTTTTAAGGACTGGATCCTGGTTTGGGTTTTTTTGTTGAGGGGTTTTTGTTTGATTTGTTTTTTCCCTCTGTCCTGTGTGAATGCATATCTGGTTGCAAAAAACATGCACTTAAATTTTTGTATAGTCCTAGTTTCACATTGAAATGTCACAATTGACTGCCATGCTTGTTACACTAAGTTCTAAATTTTGCCATAAGGAATTGTATTTGGGAAATTGATTTCCTTTTACACTGAATTTCAGGCAAAATAAAATATTTTAAGAACCTTTTTATCCAGTGCTCCGAATGAGCTGTTCTAATTCACTGAATTAAATGCAAGCTTTCCTACTTCTATTTTTCAATTAATTTAGTACATATGAAGGGTGCCAAATTGACAGTCTAGGAGGTAGAATTTTTTTGTGTGTTGTCTTACAGAACAGGTACAGCACAGGAAAAGACTGTCCGTGCTGCCATAAAGTGTTTGTGTGGAGTGCTTTGCTGCTCACACCTGCCTTTTCACTGCAGTCAACACAAGCTAATGACAACTATCGGTGTGTTTTTTACATGGATGCTTCTTACAAATCATTTGAAATTGCTGTATCTCATAGTTTTAAAACTTATATTCCAAGGTTGCCTGCTAATGCGTCCATCCAAGGTTCATTTCATGGTAACTTTGCACCCTGGTCTACTGGTTAGGTCATGAAACCTTTTAAAATTCTTTTTTTCACCTTCCTTCTGCAAACTTCCTATTGTGTGTATTTTATTCCCTGCTGTTACCTTGTGACATTCTGAATGGTTAAAGAACACCTGGATGAGAATGACTTGGTTTATTCTCACTTTAAAACCAACCCCAAATGTTTGTTTCAGTCATTCAACACAAGAAAACAGTGTCCCAGTTGCAATCTGAATGGCTTCTGTACAGATTTCTGTCATTATCAAATTACTTTCTTCATTTGATTTCTTGTTGGCTTGCTTTGTCTTCCTTGTCTAGCTCTGCTCTCCACTCTATTTTATTTTCTACTACCTTAGCCAATGCTTGTCATTTCAGTTCAGTCAGGTCCTTATTACATACCTTTCAGTGAAATCTGTTGTCACCTGGAACAACATCCTTCCTTGTTTGAATCAACAAACCAAACATCCTGCTGGCTTGGTTTTCCTCAAGACAGCTTTTCAAAATTTCCATGGAATAAAAGGTAAACATTTAAGAAGGTATTTTATTTTCCACTTGGATGCTAAAGGGCTTGAATAAGATGTGAGCTGACATGCAGTTGAATGGCAGTATTTTAAACCACATTTGGTTGAACTACAAAAAATTTAAAGGAATGGGAGTCAGTAATTCAGACTATATTACAGTCTCTACAAAACAGTAAATTAACAAGAATACCTCTTTGAAGCATCATTTATGGCCAGTACTATTTATATTTTTCCTTCTCTTAAGACCAGTCATATACTACAGTTGTACAAATACACAAAGTAATATAAAGGGGCAGAGACCCTTCAATGAAGCACCTCATTAATTCAACATTGATTTTTTTATGTTGCAGCTAATGAAGATATAGTGAGATTTAATCCTATATTACTTATCTTTATTGCAATTAGGACAGTAAGTTACAATTAACAAATTCAGATTAAAGCAACTGGAACAAATAGCAGAAATTTGAGAGGTTTCTGGAAAAACAAGTGAAAATAGAAACAATTCTATTGTTCTTCATCATACTGTTCTGAGTGGAGCTGTATCTTGCTGTATTGATGTTACAGCACTTGGTTACTTTCAAATAAACCTGTAAGTCAGACAAAGTAAAAATTCTTGATCAAGCTTAAAGAAACAAACTTACCTTTCTCAAATGAGCCAATATAGCTGTAAACTTATCCTTGGGGAAGATGAACCCTTAGTTTTCGTGGACCCAATGTAAAATGTAGACCTTTATAAACACACTAGTGTGCTTGTCACAGTTACCTAAATACTGTAGTTTTATAATTTTTTTTTTTTTTAATTTAAATATGCCTCTGCATGTTTTATTCTGAACCGTGTTTTAACTCTGAAGACATCAAAAATACTTGCAACAAAAATAGTCTGGTGATTTCAATCTTTATTTGAATTCTTTTGAGATCTAATTGGAACTCTTAACAAGAAGGATTTCAAGAACATACTGCAGAAGAAATTTCTTTTTTTCCTAATAGATCATTATTTGTAAAATCCTATATGTGTTAATGTTAAAAATTATCTGAATGATCATACTTTGTTCTTGGTCCATGTCAATGAAGATTAACTTTTTTTTCTTCTTCTTGCAGTAAACTAGTAATCCTGAGACCAGTTGATGTCTTTGAAAATGATCTCATCTGAGCCTGTGGTATATTGTAGTAATTTTGATGTTATAGTTTTAATTCTTGAATTCCTAATTACCTTGTTAACAGACTAATTCAGTTTCTCACCTCTCTCTGCCAAAGACTGGGATACCATAATCAGCAAATCTCTGCTCTAGTTGATGAACTGGATTTTATTATTTCAGGAAATGGAAGAAAAAAGTTTTGAGACATGTAGTCTTCAAAATTTCTTTTTCTGAAAAACATTGCAGTAGACCTGTTTATTTCATTTTGACCTCTTGGATTCAGAGAGGGTAGAATAATCTTTACTCTTTTGTGCTATTTTGTTTTTCTGTGTCGCAGGTTCACAGAAATTTTTTTATAGTAATTTGATGGGTAAAAAATTTTCTTAAAAAAAATCCAATCTTTTTGTATCATCTAGTCTATACTCTTATTTTAAAACTAAGGGGAGAAAAATAAATGTATTTACAGTTCCTCCTGACCAGCTGTGTAGATTATTTGAAATCAGAAATGTTTACAGGCCTCAAAACTTCAATACTGCAGATGTTCATTTCCCAGTTGCTGAAGAATGACTTCTGTTTCTTAGTGTTCTTTTAAATGCAAAAGGAAAAGAAACACTAACTTCTGAAAAATGCTTTTGTAATAGTCTGCAGCCAGACAGGATATTTCCCAGCTCTAAGGCATATGAACTCTTCTCTCTAACCAATAATTTGCTCTCTAGGGAAATGAGAAAATTTCTTAGGTTTTACAGGTCATAATTTATTCTTCGTCTTGCACAAAATTTTGTGCAATAAAGACGTTTGAGCCAAAGAGAAAATAAAGACTTCACAAAAATGTTGATCCATGCATGTAAAAGTCTATATCCTTTTGCTAAAACCGTGTGCATGTTGCTAATGCATGTATGGTGTAGTTGAGATCTACAGAAGCACAGAAATGCCTTTAGGGTAAAAAAATCTCATTTTTACAGAGCTTCCTAGTTCTGCAGAACTCTGCTGCATAAAAGCCGAAAGAAGTGTTCTTTCCATTAAAGTACTTTCTTTTAACATGAAGAAATGTTCTTCCTCACGTTTGCAAACTGTCCTTTCACTGCTTAAAAAAACCCCTATTTCTGATTTTGTGTAATTTTTTTTTTCCTTGCGGTAAAGCCTTGTATTTTCTCTTTCGGCTGCTAGAGGGCACTATGGCTACACAAGTGAAACACAAGAGCTGAAAAGTGCTCCCATTTCAACACTTCTGTGATATTTTTCCTGTTTCAGTTCTCATGCTAATATTTGCATTTCTTGCAAAAACCTGTATACATCTCTACTATGTCAGCAGAAATTCTATTTGTGTGAACTGAAGCAAAGTATCTCTCTTTGGATTTAGGTACCAATGATGAAACATGACTCCAGGTGTTTGAATAAAACAGAAGAATGTTTCTGTGTTGCAAGAGGCATGTATCCGTTGTCTTTTCTGCTCTGGGAGTTGAATTAGGTTTTGATAGATTACAGTTGAACTTATAGAAAACTTTGGGTAGCTACATCCTGTTTGTCAAAGCTTTTCATAAGAATTAATCTTTTAAACCTGTTTGTGCTCTGGAATAGGGCACATGCAGTGAATGGAAGGCTAAAACTTATTGCTGGAAAGTGGAGAGGGGCAGAAATGGCACACAACAGTGTGTTTTTGTACAAACTACGAAAGAAATCAGCCTAACATGGTTTGAATAAATTTCATCACCATAGCCAGTTATCTTTGCTTTATGGTAGACTCATCTTAAATACATCAAATAATTACTACTGTAGCTCCACCAACTGGTGCAGTCCAATTACACAAAACAATTTTTCAACTATGATGTTGGAATACTTGCTTATCCTTGTACGCCCAATATGCTGTCTCTCACTGTCTTGCCAGAGTGCACCAGGAAGCTGCTGGTAGCCTATGCATCTCTACAYTTGGAACTCTGAGTGTGCAATGCCCATGCACATAAATCGTATGTAGGCCAACAACATACAGGATACGTATGTGACTCATTCTGTGTTGTTTTCTTTTACCTTTCAGTCATTAGTGCAATGCCAAAAAGTGCTGAGGCACCACAGATTTCATTACACTCCTCCTAACTCACAAAATCAGCTATGTGGAGATTATTATATGCTCTCTTTTTTTCTTGAAGGGGGCAGCTGTATCATCACCTGTGGATAAACATCATAAAATGCTGCAAGACTGCCAAGAAGTCAGTATATTTGAATTCACCTAAAGATGGAAACCTTGCTTACAAGAAATGATTGTGAGAAGAGAAACTGTGGTTGTAAAAATTACTTGGTTTTATTTATCATGATTATTTCTTTTCATTAAGATCTGATAGATTATTAACATTTACCCACTGCTGCTCTCAGAGAGATATTAGATAATGTTTAAATTGATACATCCCGCATGTGCTATTTCTACCAAAGTATTTTGATACAATTTTTAATTGTATTTTTCCATCTACTTTCTCTGTGGTAATACTTTACCTTAGAAAACAGAGAAGAGTGTTTGGATACTATTTATTTATTTATTTGCACAGTTCTACAATCTTAACCTTTCTCATTGCTGCCCTTTTCAAAACTCCCCTATAGGTTGTACTATCCTTCATGTATAAGGCAAAAAAATAGTTGTGTAAGGTTAAGCAGAATTAGAAGTTTTATCAAGAACACAAAAATAGAAGTATCCAGTAAGCAGCAAGTGAGCAGGTTTAGAAAATTTTCCTGCAGCATAGAATTTTGTGTAGATGTTCCGAAAGGTGGACTTTCTGTACCTGAGTAATTGAAATTTTGACCATCTTTCAAACAAGTTCTTACACCGAAGGCAAATGTTACCTGCTCATATTTGAAAACTTGACTTCCATGCATTGTTCTAGTAATGGCATGGGCCTGGATATGGAATCATAACTGCTTATCTACTTGAACACATTTTAAATGGATTAATCTGTGTACAGAGAGAATAGAAATCTGCTTTTGCTGCTACATTCAGTAGTGCATATTCAGTATCTGTGGGGTAATATGTCTACTTCAAAAATACCAGGTAAATAATTGATCAATGTTTGTTTCCAGTATTCAGAAATTTGAACTCTGGGGGTCTTACAATCTACTTCTATTGGTTTTTTCTTTGTGGGGTTTTTGGGGGGGAGGAAGGGGATGGTTGTGGGKTTTTTTTGTTTGTTTTTCCTGTGGTAAAATTTCATCAGTTACTTTGCAAAACTAGCTTTTCTGGTTTAGAATTTGAAATTCTTTGTTCCCAGAAGCAGCATCCTGTGTATTTAGACGTATTAATGTAATGTAGCCAAATTTATCTGTGAGAGTATTCTGTTACTGAAAATTGTGAGATTAAAGAGCGAAGAGCAATAGCTGTAGCCTTTATGGTGGAAGAAGCAAAGTGCTGGTCAGCAGACTTACTGCCTGACCTGAATTACAAAATAAGTTTTCTATTAGAAATTATGTAAGGATATTGGTAGTACAGCAGAACGATATGGAGCACTTTTGCTGTCGATATATAGTGAGAAATTAAGATATGTTGTTAAATTTTAATAGGTTAGTTCTGTCTGTATTTGCAATCTTGTATTGGTGAACTTCCCACAATATTATTTGCATGTCTTCACTAAATTTATGTTCTAATAACTTTAATATTAAAATAATTTAAAAGATATTTATTTCTTCAGTTTCTGTGTTCAACTATCTCCAAATATCCTTTCAAGGGAATTTAAAGTAAGTACTATTTCTTTTCCATGCCCATTTGCCGTAATCCTTCCTCTACTAAAAATACAGACGGTTTTGCTCTTTACTGGCCCTTCTCTACTATGTGCTGAATTTTTTGAAGACAGCTTGCCAGGAAAACACAGAAGAAATAGAGAATAAATTAAAGAAGTTGTAAYGTGAAGTTACAAAAATTACAATGTGAAATTACGATTAACCAGGAGCATTCAGTACACTACCATTTTTAAGATGGCAGTATATCACGCTACAATACGATCTGTAGATAAGCTTTTGTTAAACTTTTACAGTAATTTGAGTAGGTAATTACTAGTGTGTTAGTAGTCTAACGTAAGATTGATGGCACCTTGATTGGCTGCAGCAGTTACTAAAGTTCACATTTTATGACCTCCTTGAAAATATTAATTTAGAAGCTTATGAATTACTCTCTAGAGTCACCCTGAATTAACAAATACTGAGCTATCTTTTAGCATTTGAATCTTTCTGTGAAATAATTTCTGCCCACTATTGAACTTTATGGTGTTTTTCAAGATCTCATTTTCTAGATAAAGCAGTATCAACTCTTTGATGGCCAGGACTGAGTTGTGGAAAATGTTCTCATAAATAATCTTGTTCCATGCCAGCATCAGAGACCCTGACTGGTCACTCCTGCCCATCCTCTGTGCTTGACACAGCATATATTTGTGTTGTAGTGTAGCAATTGAGGAGCTAGACTGTGCTTTAAAAATGGGATAGTATAACTGAATTACTTTCTTACTCCACCAGATGGCTGAAAAGATGTTACTGGTGGGAGCTCTGGCTGCTTTTGGCATATCCCTCTGTGGTTCTGGTGGGGGGAAGGCAGTCTCAGAATAGTCAAGGATCACCTTCAAAGGAGGTGTGAGAAGCCTTGAAAGATTTTTGTCAGACCTTTAGGATCTTCATTTAGCTTATTGTGAGTATAGTAGCTTTGTGTCAAAGGCTGTGTGACTCGTGTGTCAGTGTAGTGCTAATGCAGCAGCAGCAGGCTACTGAGGAGATGCTTCCTCCTCTGCTCACCTTGTGCAGCAGAGCCACAGTGCTTGCACTTGCACTTCCTAGGAGAACTCGTCTTTGTCAGCTGGGTGAAACAGCCCTGAGGCTAGAGTGGAGCAGGAAGAGATAATTTTCTCTAATGGATCTGTGGAGCTAGACCATTGGCAGTGAACAAAGGCAATTCTGACAGCGTTTAGGGACCTTAGTCAGGGAACCCAGCAGGTGGGAAGAAGGCTGAATAAGTGTAGGGATGGACCATGCACTGTAGGACTTGCAATTAGGTTAGATAGTAGAAAGGCTGGTTTTGTTTAATTTTTTTKCTTGTTGGTGAAATAAACTACCAATATTAAAATTCTAGAAGGAGGTGCTAAGGCAGATGGAAGCAAAGGTTTCAAGTTCTTGGCCAAACAATTGTTTATGTGCATGTTTCTTTTCCTGCAATCTACCCTCTCTCTGCCTGTGAGTAGCCTAGTTTGTTGCAGGCAAGACTTGCTATAAAATATTTGGGAAATACTGCTAAATCCACAGAAAAGGGCCAGGAAATACTGGTTCTCTGCCTAGTACTTTCACAGAGGCTTCCATCTGGAAATTTAAAGTATCATCCAAGATACCTAGAAGTTTAGAGAAGCCTCACTTTAGTGATTGCTTCTGAATGGTTTAGGGATCACAGAATTCAGTGTTCCTTGTGAGTCCCTGTGGAGTATGTTGTGTCAACAGCCAGTTGCTCTTTTGAAAGACTACTTTTCGGGTGAAACAGTGCTTGTGTGTTCAAACCTGTTCATCCAAGATAGGTAGGATAACTTCAACAAGTCAAGTAATGGAACTTTCCTGGTTTTTAAGCTGTTTAATCTGTTGCCTGAGTGAACAAGTTAAGAAGCAGTTACATAGCAACTTAATGGGCAGATCATGCTTTCAGATGGGAAATTGCATGATGATGAGTTTTTGTCATGCTGCAGGACTAGAGACTTCTCTTTGGTTATCATGGCTGCAGAATAAGATGAAAGGTAGTGATCTAAACTCTTATGGTTGCATTAACAGGAGCTTGTGTCAATTAAACCTTTAGAAATGGACACTTTTGCAGTGCAAAGCATTTCAGTGCCTAGCTCCTTTCAGATATCTCTCCAGCTCTACAAAGAATCAATGATCCTGTCATGACCTTCTTTCTCTGAACTGATTTRGAGCTATTCTGAACCTGTAAAGGATTAGGAGCCATCCCTAGTACTGTCTCACCTAAGAGAGGTTGTGTATGCTTTTTGGCTGTTTTCTAGAATCATGTAATCAAAACCATTCAAAATTAAAATATTTATGGGAAAGGAAAGGTAGACTGTAATCTTGAGCCTTTATTGGAGTCCAAAAACCACAATGAAAAGTAATTTTCTACTTTTATCTCCATGGATCCATATGCAAATCTCTAAAATGTCCCCAAATACCATATATACTCTTACTTGCAAAAACACACATTGGCTTTTGAAGAACTCAACAGTTTGTTGGTTTTCCTCCAAATGTCTGAACAAAGAGTGAGTAGTCTTCTCTAACCACTCTGTTTAGTACTGTTTAGTGGTTATGGGAACAACGTATTAGGAATGCTCTGAAGGAATTTTGAATGATATTTTAGATTGATGTGGGTATCTTGGGCCCCTCTGAATTTTTCTTCTACCCCAACAACCAATGAATGGTGAGAAAAGCCCGTGCACGTTCTTCCAACACCACCTTCTGCCTGTAGCAACTTGCCTAAAGATCTTGCAAGGTGGTAGACTCTGGTGGCTTCCAAACGTCTTCATGTCAAGCAGTAATGCTGTGGTTTAGTCTGCTGCCTATCCAGCACTATCACATTTCAGCATGTCTTTGTAGCTTTTGCTTTTAGTAGAACTCACTAGAGACATGGGTTATTTCAGTGTCTTGTTCCTTGTCAGAATGTTGGTACTCAGCCTCCTAGTCTACATAAATACTAGTAAATTAAAYATGGCTGGGACTATTCTCTGATGCTGAGGCCAACTGGCATGGAACAACTCTCACATACACTATTAGGCTTCAAAACAGGACAACCACATCCTCATTCCCTGCTGGAAATGGTCTGTCTTGGGATACCTGATCTGGGTCTCTGAGGTGCTACGTCCTAACAATGTAATAGTGCCCATAATGAGGTTTCAGTGCCTATAATGTATGCTGGACCTGTTTGTTTCACTAATTCAGATGTGTCCGAGTTGCCAAGCTTTGTCCAACAGCAGCAAGTAGTGTGATCTGTTTCCATTGGTAGATGAAGGGGCCTTAAGGAAAATCTGTTCTTTGCAAAAGCAGTGACCATTGACAGCAATGTGCTGCAAGGAATCCATCCTCTCTAGTGATAAATGTCACTAACTGAAAGAGGGAATGGTTACTAAAAAAATAAAAATCCTAGTACTTTAGTTAATGGACAAATAAATGGCAATTAGCAATTAAAATTTATAGATCATAGTAACTATTGGATTTAATGAGAAGTGTAAAATACATGATGGTCTTGTGAGATACAGAGTTAGAAGAAACCTTATTAAAGAAAATTAATAATAATCTTCAAGTTGAAGTGCACATAGGCGACTTTATTCAAACTTTCCTATCATTAGTAAGGTTTGGAGGTCTCTTGAGCTATCCCTGAGTATTACCAAAATTAACCCAGCAATAATGCAGTCATGTAGTCAAAGGGGCAAGCTGTGATACTTTTCTGGTGTGCCTTCCTCTAGAATTTCAGTTTCCTATAAACTGACATAGAGGGAGTTCTGCGCAGATAATTCATCCCTTAGCCATTCATGTGTAAGTATGCTTTTAGCACAATACATCACTTTAATTATTACACCTTCTGCAGCAGGATAGAGTTCTCTGACCTGATAATTTCTGCTGTCAAATTACTTGCAAGTACATTGTGAAAATATTTTCTATGTCTGTACATGTATTTCATCAGCCATGCTCCCATCTGTCAAAGTAGATTGAATGTTCTAATTGCCTAATCAGCTTTCCAAGTCTCCCATGCAGGCACAAAAACATTACAGCGAGTTGTAGACTTACATGATGGTGTATAAGCAATTATTAGAGGTAGTTTTCCCAAGTTCCTTATTGTAGTAGGCAACAAGCATGTTGGATTTAACTAGATTATAAGCATGGTTATTTATTAGCAGAAGCTGATGTGTTTCTCTCCTCTATTTTTACATTTGAGGATAAAATACAATTTATATTCTGGGCATCATCTTGTGGAAGTTCTAAATCACTTCATGAGGCTTTCAGCCTGGGTTATGTCATTTATCCATCAGCACTCAGTCCATTTAATCCAGACCTCTCAGCTGTACAGACCTAGCTCCTGTTGTGAGTGATCGGCCTGCTTGAGTGCTCCCAGCTTCTCCTGTCACATCACATTTGCATAAAAGAGGACGGATAACCAAATTTGAGCACACAAATGAAAATGTTAAGCGCTGAACCTGTCACAGTTGTTGTTCAACTAATTGTGAAAAATTTGATTTGCTGGCTTTTCACTGTTTATCATGTGGACCCCCTTCTCAAATTTGCCTTGGCTTCTGCTTCTGTACATGTAGCTTTTAAACTCTCTACACAAGCAGCCTACCCTGGGGATTACTTACCTCTCCTACCAGCTTTTAATGTTGGCTCATCTACTTGACTAAATTAGGCCACCATGGCAAACAAACACATAATTAAAAACCTGGGAAAGACAACTGCAGTTGCACTTCTTAAATTGATTTTGCAGTCTATTACTTGTATATGCCTTTGCATTTTGCTGTTTTTATCTTGTCCTCCTGTAAACCCTGAAAATGTCTTTGTTTTTGATTGTATATAGGAGGGAGATATATTATTTCAAAATGAAGACTAATATTTTCTTCTGAAATGGAAATAGTAAATAAAAACACATTTTTATTTCTGAGTAATTTGTGACAGCTTATTACAGAGGTGCAGTATTCATTTGAAATCAAGACCCATTTTTGAACTGGCATTGAAAGWTCATGGATGAAATATTGTTCAAATTATTGTGATTTTTCAGAATTCTGGGGTTTGACTTTGCTTTCCAAATGTACCTCCAACTGCTGTCATATTTCTATTTCAGAACATTTTATTTAGCTGTATAATTTACATGTCACTTCTTATGATTTATACCAAAAGATCACCAATTAAAACAGTTGAATGTCACATTGCTTTTTCTTGAGGGGAGAGGACGTTCAGCCAAACGACTATCTATAAAATAATAGAATAATTTATAAATCCAAATCATCCATCCCTTTGGTTTTGGCATTAGCTGGTTAAACTCTGAATGCCCATAGCTGTCATCATTTAAGAACGTGGATGATAACGTGGGCATAGTGGATATAAATCTATCAAGACCATTGAAGTCTTCTAAAAGCAACCTGATAAAAAGCACTGGTTTTTAGATGTATACCAAAAATTTACATTTTTCTAGCAGTTCTAAAATATCAAAATAATTGTTTTCAAATGAAAAATTGTCAGCAACTATGACCAAAATATTGTAGAAAAAAATAAAATTGAAAATATTTTGCTTGAAATCCTTTTAAATTCCATTTTATTGTGTTTGTGAAGGGGTAGAAGTCCCTAAAGTGACATTCATGTTGAATGAAGTTCACTGAAAACAGTTATAGTAGTAGGACATACTCTCTTTTGTAAACTGATCAAGATGTATCTTAACACTGCATGATATTTTCAACTGTTTCTCTGGTAAGATTGTAAAAAAAACCAACCAAACAAAAWAACTCCACCATATTTTCTTCTCATTTATATAATTTGTAGCCTAAACTGACTTATATCCAGGTTGTCTGTGGTTAGCTGTCCTGGTTTTTGTGTGGCTTTTCTCCCTTCACAACATTTACTTCTTTGGTATGTTCATCAACAGCTGTCATGTTGTYGCAGACTTTGTTTCACTAGGCTGGATGGGCTGAACTCTTAAAGGCCTTTGACCAAGCCTGGTGTATTTCACTGCAGCAGTATCAGATTGTAACATTCACAAATCAGTAAGCTGGAGACCACTGGCCTTCTCCATTAAATTTTGCTCTTTTCCTCATTTTGAGACAATTCTACTGTCATTAAAAATGCACCTGGAAAAATAACTTGTGCTGTACTCTGTGCTCCTACATTTGGCTTGGGATCACTAGAATACTATCAATTTCCTTTTTCACATCCTTCCTTCACGTCATACTACTTTATCTCCTTCCTCACCAACAGCTTTTCAAAGTTGACCTCCTTTCCTGCCCTCTTTCTCAAGTTTGCCAATGAGTTACACTAACTACACAAATCATATTTGCAAAATAAAATATTTGGAAAAGACGTACATGGACATGTTTGGAAGAGACTATTCATTAGCATATGAAGCCCACAGCATCGAACTGAGAAGCAGCAAAAATTCAAGAAATTAGTTATTAAAAAAAAACCAATTTCATTCTGTACTTGAAAAACTGCAACTATGCTGCCAGCAGGTTTGATTCTGAAAATCAACAAAGTAGCAGGTCCTGGTCCAGAACAAAAAGGTTACTTGCGAATTTCCAGAATGTTGCTACATCTTTTAGGTTGCTCTGAGTAACCTTCACCAAGATATTCCAATCTAATATTCCTTCCCAGCTTCTCCCATTTACAAAATACATCCCAATAGATGAAATGACCTGAGCTATCTTTGTGACCAAAGAGGCAGAAGAAGACTTTTCTACTCAGGAGAATAGATACTGTTTTCAAAATCCATTTTCTTCATATAAAGAGAAGAATAAAAATTCCATTACCCTGTTCTTCAGCAGTGGAGCTAATGTTTATTGATAAACTGTTATCTTACCATGCAATGATTTGATCTGGAAATCTCATAGATATGTTAAATCTGGTAGAACTGAATTGAATATTTGGGCTTGTACACCATATTGGTCTTAGAAACGACTAAGCTTATGGATAAGACTATTTTCTCAGATTTTAACTAGAAAACAACACAAAATAATATCTTTCTTTGTTTCTAATTTAACTTATTGAAGTATGGAAATTTTATTGTTAAATCCTGGAATTTTTGCATTCATTTAAAAAAAATTCTCACTCCTTCTTTTACTTCCTTTGCCTTTCTCTGAGCTTAGTTATGTTTATTGTTAGATTTATTATGAAGTAGTGAGAGAAAAGGAGAATGGAAGGGAGCAAATACAACAGCCAGAAAACAAAATATCAGCTCTCAGACTAAGTTTTGTGACAGTGACAGGAGGGCTAAAAGGCAGTTTTTGAAACGGCAAGTTAGGTTCTGAACTTTTTTCATTAAGTTAATCTGTCTCCTATGTAAATGGAAATATGCAGGTCTCCAAACTTGGCTCTTGATGTAAATGTCTGATTTATAATTTCAGAAACTACATTGCAAAATTTCTTGAAGTTCTATATCCTTCAATATCCTTATCCATAAAATGTTTTGCTAGGGAAGTCAGAGAAACATGAAAGAGTGAGAGCAATAAATGTGTTTAAAATTTTGAACAAGTACTAGTGGAAAATGATCTGCCGTATTCTCTCAGCTCTAATAAAATGTACCCTTTCCATTTATCCTTTTACTAGATATCTATTGATGTTTGATTAAAAACAGTCTCCCCTGTTTCTGTAAGTACCTTCATGTAATTCATGGGGATTTTCTCATTTTCCCAGGTCTGCTTGGGTAAATAAAGGTTTCTCCTTGGCTCAGTCTCTTAGGTTAGCAGTTAGAATAAACAAACTTCCATTAACTTGCTTTTTGTTTTGCTTTAGATTGCAAGTAACTTCGTCAGCATGTAAGAGAGACAACTGCTCCATCTTTCCCTATATGTTTTATTATACAAAGATGACCTCCTTCCCATGAGCTTAGCTCTTGGCTATAGCTAGCTAAAAAAGAATAAGCACACACAGACATGATTAGCAGGTTACACACACACATCTCTGTGGTCTGGGGTAYGCACAAAGACAGACGTATGATAAATTGCCGGTTCTTTTTGTATAAAAAAGTAAACTTATTTACCCTATGGGTAAAATGTGTGTTGACCTACCACATTACAGTATAAACATGAACAAGGTTACTTTTTCCCCTTTTCTGCTAAATAATAAGGCAACTCATGCTGAGGGTGCACTTRAACTAGACCTATAACTCTTGGAAATTCATAGATCGTAAGGCCAAATGGGACCATTATGATCATCTTGCCTGACCTCCTCTATAGCACAAGCCATAGGGTTTCGACAACATAACAGTATTTGTAATTTCATATCCATTAGAGAGCTATTTATAGGATATATATTGTATTGAAATGGCAGAATATTCATTGCTCTGAAATTCTGCTAGATAATTTTACTACTGTAGAGTTGTCTACAGGGTTCTCTGTTGGTATATATTAATAACAAAAAAAACCAAACAAAATTTCAAGCTATTTGCTAAAAATGTGACTTCAGTTAATAAGCAAATTGCTTGTAACAACAGCTGCAAAAACATATATTTAATACAAAACCAAAGTTGATATAAAAGAGTCCAAATAATTTATTAATTACCAAATACTATAGAATCTGAAGTCTAATTAAGAAAAGAAAAATGATGACTGACAGGTCCATTGCACCCATTGGAGTATTTTAGCAAGAATAGAGAAAACTAAACCAAAACCTGTGTACTTTTCACAAGGCTTACTCTTGTCCTGTGTTGAAGTTCTTTTTTCTTTGGACTAGTATCAGAAACTATGGTGTTTAATATCCATTTCCATGAAACCACTACTGTAAAATGTCTGTTGCAAATGGAAACTGACTTTAAACAGTGACAAGGGCAGAAGTAGGCAGCTRCACTCTTATACATGTAAAGCAAACTGAACTTCATTCCCTGCTTTGCTTTGTAAAACTATCACTGTTAGCTCTCAAGTTTCATTTCCTATCCATCTGAAGAATGAGAAAATGTTCTCTGCCTTTGCTGTAGGAGTCACTCATGAAATGTACTACATTGAGCAGTACTAGAGGTTTCCATCAAACCAAACCAGCTTCATTGCTCAAATCTTTGAAACAGGTAATATGTCCGATTTTTAAAGATAAGAATCCAGATATCACTCTTACTTTGTATTTGCTTCCCCTCCTGGGAAGGGAGCAATGAAAGAGCAATTAGCATTTCCACTGATCATTGGTCAAAATTATTTAACCCATCTTTTAGAAAAGTAGTAAAGGTCCTTGAAGTAATTACATCATTTTGTTAAATGCTAAGAATGATGAGATAAAACAGCGTGGATGTAATTGGTTAAAGTTGTTTATTTGTGTGTACTAAAAGATTTTAAACCTGATCTTCTAGAACAGCCTATGCCATTCAGATCAGTCCCTTCTCTCAGTCCTCTCTAAAATTATACAAATTTAAAGACATACAAACAAGAATGCCTTTTAAAAAGCGGAAATACCAGTAAATGTATCATTAAACAGGAACCTTCAGGGATTCAGTAAAATAATCAGTAACACAGCAGTAAAATAACCAGACGTTGTAAACTCTGGAATGCTTTGTTCTGAGAGTTTTCCTGCTATGCAGGAGCTTAGAAAAACTCTTGTGACAAGTGCAGGAGGAGGGCTGTGTCTCAAGGTTTGCATTTTGATCCATTCACTAGTAAATTCTCCAAAAGCATAGACAATTACAACATTTAGCTAACAAAGATTAGTTTAAAAGCAATTTTTAAAGATATTTCAATGGAGGGAGAGAAGGGATGAAGAGACCAATTAACCAATTTTTCTTGGCCTTTCTCTCACACGCAGACACATTCTGTACGAACCCCTGTTTTGATGTATTATTTTAATTAATCCCAGTCTTTTGATTTCTACAAAAAAGAAGGTTAGCAAATGTAACAATGCTCGAGAGTTTCTTTATCGTAAAAGACACATAATTTCAAGCATTTAATAAGGTAGATTTATTCTGGGTAGTTTAGTTTGCACATTCACTCAAACAGCCCTCCCCAAAGACAACATTAAAAATGTGATTAGTTAGCTGCCATCAATAACACAAAATAGGAAAACACTCTCTGAAGGGACAGCTTTGTGGAGGGCACTGCACAGTGTGTAGTAAAAATATATGGCCTAATAAGTTTACATTTGCAGGCTCATTTGTTAAAACTCTTGAATTTCTAATTTGTGTCGGAAAGATAAATGGATGGGGCCTCAGTAAAGTGTGAGATTAATACTGATGGATGGGGATTCAGATTTTCGCTAGCCTCTTACTTCTGTACAACCCAGTAGGCAGTTTATGGGGAAAACCAAATGTAAATAAAAAAAGAGGACATTATTTACCTTGGTCAAGGCCAATTACCAGTTATATTGTTCTTTTCAACTTTATTGTTTAGATGTAAATTATCCTTATCTAATTATTGTTTAATGCATTTTGGTAATCAAGCCCTTACAAAGTGTAATTAGATGCTAAAAAGGACAGGCACCCCATGGTTACTTTGAAACACTGCAAATAGCCAAGTGGTAGAAATGGAGGCCTCTGGGACCTTTCGGGGTGTAAGGTGGAAGAATAATAATAAAACACATTATATAATAAAAAATTGCCTTATAGCTGAGTCAAAATGCTCACATAAAATTAAAATGAACTGAGGTTAATATGGATAATAAAGTAGGTGGGATCTGCGTATGCTGCACACAGTTGATTTCAACACCTTTCCTTCCACATGCAGTGCCAGTGCAGCGCTACCACTGTGCTGCAGGGAGAGAGACACCAGAAGTGACAGCGGGATTTCTTATCTGTCTGGCAGAAGATAACTCTGAACTTGGATGAATTTTGCCAACGTAGAGAAAGAGGTTCTTATATTCTAATAAAGTAAGTTGCCAGATACCTTTTCAAATGCATAGACATGGCAGAAGGGTATGCATCAGTAAAGGAATAAAAAAAAGGAGCACTTGAACAAAACATAGGTCACTGCTGCTATGCTTCTGTATGTGTATATAGTATCTTCAGATGAAAGTTAATCCCAAAGTCTTCAATATTTTTAAAACTTGTGTCAGAATGTCAGTGCAGGTTCATAGAGGTTGCCAAATCTGATGTCTCCAAAGAGACACAGCTTCAGGCACCCAGCTCTGACCAGTGGTGAGACTGGACTTGTATTCCCAGTAGACAGATGCATAAATGCATGTGTACGATACAGGGGTCCAGTACATGTCGTACCTGTCCAACCACACAGATCAACGCAGGCACACACCCATGAACACAAATGGCACTTGTGGCTTCATCCTGTTCTCTCCAGTTGATCAAGATGAAGCCTTGCTTGTGGGAAAAATACAGATATATATCTAACGTGGATCTTTCCAGTAACTCGGCTTGGACACTCAGCCTCTCCAGTAAATTGCCCCTGGATTATCTCGTCTCCAGATGTTTTCTGTACACCCACACACTGGCTTCTCAGTCAACCCACAGGATCTATCCAGCAGTTGGATACAATTCTCATGGTGCTTCCAGTAGCCAGCTTTTCCCATGGTCTTATCCTTAGATACTCCCTGGCTCCTGGGCCACTTTGCCTACTCACCAGCTAGTTCCTTCCCTGACCATCCTACAGCAAGTCCTGTGAAATTCCAAACCACTCTTCCCTTGCATCCCATAACATGCCCCAYGCCTCTAGGAAGTGATCTCCCTTAGTCCAAAACGTACTCTGGAGATTTGGTCCCCATGACTGGTGGTGATGGCCTCACCTCTGACTCTGACATCTCTCCTGTGATGGGCCTGGAGGTTGCTAGGTAGGGTTTTAGTTGGGTTAGCCCACTTACCAAAAAGATAAAACTGAAGAATATATCCTATATGGACATATGTAAGTAGTTCWTAGTTTAGTTTAAAAAAAAAAAAAGAAGGTGAGGCAGTGACTTAACACATTCTACATAAACAGAAGGCTCTTCAAACTGTGTGGGTAAATTTTAACAAGAATAATTTAGACGATAATTCACTGTTATATGACATTCTTAAATTAAGATTTGATGTCTTCTTAAAAACAATGCTGAGCTAATTTTTTGTCAAGTAAATGTCTGTATCCATTCTTCACTCTTGCACACAGGCATTTTCATGTCCTGAGCCTGAAGTTCTGGAATAACGTGTCTCACTGCCTGTTTTGCATTGAGGACATAAAAAGGCAGGATGCATCTTCTTCCTGCAACCCTTTCCTAAGTGCTGTGCTGTAATTCAACCACAATTTACCATACATGATACAGAAACTCCTGACTAAAATTCTGCAGCTGCTGTTAATATAAAGGCCAGAATAGATGTGCTCGTGCCACTCCTTACCACCTTTGCAAACTCCAAATCTGTTAAAATGGACACGTATGTCTCATATTATAACTGAAGAAAACTGATGGCTTTTATTATTATACAAGTTTAGCTCTAGTTTCTGTACTACTCATTCATTGATATGAGTGCATGTTTAAATGCATGTTTATTTGAAAAGGTCACAGAATAATCATGACATGAACGCCAGAACAGCCCTTTTCCTGTGATTAAAGCTATTGCCTTATTTTTAACTGACTGCAGTCTTAAATTCTGGCTAGATAAAGGATCCATTTGTATTACAGAAGCTTGCAGACTGAAATTTGAATTTCATCACTGGAAGCAATTACAGTATCAGTGCAGTCTCTGCACGTAATCCCTCATTTAGTAATTTAATTAAAAACAAGTAGTACCATGAGCACCAGAACTAATGAAGCTTAGTTTCCAATAGAATTGTGTTACATGGTTGATTGACTTTTAACTGAACTACGAGGAAGCTTCTGTGTGAGTCCCTCTTCTGATTCTGTAATTCAGTAAAATACCCAATTTCTAGTTCAACAAGATTAAACATTTTGTATCTCTACTGGTCCTGACATAATTCAGCGTTGCAAGGAGGAAACAAGTTTGGTTGGGGCAGCTGTAGCAAGAAAAGGCTTCTCAGAAACTGAGCACCCAAAAACCCGACCAACCACTGGTTCAAGTKTACCAGGCTTGCTTCCTTCTTGCAACTCTGAACCATGGGTCTCCATAGAGAGAACACATGGAGCTTGCAGGAGAGAATGCATCCACTAAATATGACAAAGGGGGAAGTTTTTGAGAGTTAAGTTATACAGTGTATTGAATGTAAGCTTTCGGTGCAACATTTCAGCCACATCAAAATGTACAAATCTGTCACACACATGCTGGACATGTTCTAACCAAGGACACCATACCATAGCTTATAGGATGTGATGAGGCGGTAAAGTGTGCTCAGTTGTGGTGTCTCCACCCCTGAAGGGCATTAGAAAGAAAGAAAGAAAGAAGTAGCTTAACATGTGTCTGTCTGTTTATATACAACATCTTAGTGAAAACTGACCACCCAATCCATGATGGAGAAATTGCTGGTATCAAGGGTCCCCAGAATAAAACAATGTGAATATTTGCTACTGGGAAAAAACACTAGATTAGAAACACAAGAAGTGACGACAGCTCAAGATGAAGTGTAAAATTGTCAGCAATTTAATCCTTCACTTTAGAAAGTGAACTGTTGGTGCTTTTTTGTTTGATTTAAATCTAGTGATAATGAATAATTCTAGACACTTGAGGTAATGGTTACTAATTACAGAGTTTTATCTGGAGATGCCTCCAAAATATTTGTCTTTATAGTCTCCTGAGACAATTGTTTCTGGTAAACTTTTATTGATGACAGCAAATTGGGACAAAAACTACACATCCACCAAGTCTGTAGTTTTGTAATATCATCACAACTCTTGAAAAAATAATTGAAATGACATTCATTGATACCCATCTTCAGAAAGGCATACCTTCAAGTCCATATATATTCAACAAAGAAGGTAGGCACATCTTTTAGCATTATAAACGGATTTTAATCTCTACTGATTTCACCAAGATTTAAACAGATTCTTGAGTGCTTTGCTGGTAAGAATCTAAACATAAGCTTTCTGTCTAGCACTGACAATGTCACAAATGTTGCATCTTCAATCTATTAATCACATTTAATAACAAGTTTTAATGATGTTTTCAGATCTGACAAGACAGAATTCTGTATCCCTCATTCTGTATACATCATTCTAGCTTTGCTTGCACAGTTTCTAGAAATTGTTTATTAAAATGAATTCTCTACCTGTTCTCTGTGTGACTGATCAAAAAATGTAGTTCCTTGGATTAGTTTGAAAGAAACAAATTGCATTTTGTGTTACATCATTTTAAAATTCCCTAACCAATCTATAATAGCAGTCTGTTTAAATGGGATACCGGAGATAAAAAGAATATGGTTTTCAAAGAAATAAAATAATTGAAATTGTGATTAATTATTTCTACTCTACTTTATTCAGTGAAACCACAATGCACCATTCAACTGTGGAAAAAAATTTCCAACCTATTCTCACAACTGAGATGAAGCCATATATATGGTGAGARTCAACCTTTTCTTGCAGGCAACTAATGATAGGACAAGGGGAAATGGACTCAAGTTGCACCAGGGGAGGTTCAGATTGTCTATTAGGAAAAATTTCTTTACTGAAATAGTGGTTAAGCATTGGAACAGGCTCCTAAGGGAAGTGGTGGAGTCACCATCCCTGAAAGTGTTCAGAAGATGAGTACGTGGCACTTCCTAATGTGGTTTAATTGGTGTGGTGCTATTCAGTCGAAGGCTGAACTTGATTTTGGAAGTCTTTTCCAACCTCGATAATTCTATGATTCTCTAAAATTCACCACACACCAGGCTATGTCTGCTGTGAATTTATAATTAATCATTTTTCCCAAGCCAATAGAAAACTATTAAAAAGTCAAATTATTCAGAAATAAAATCATGCTCTTCTTTGTTTTCTTCTTTTGTTGCCACCCAATGTTTGCAGTGACAGAGTAAAATGTTTTCACAGCCTTCTCCAGATGCTATCCATATTGAGAGTTTCAGCTCTGGTAGGACTTTCAGGTTCTCCACCCTTCCACTTTTATACTCCAGTATAATTTTAGTTCTGTTTTCTCCCATGCAGTGTTCACCACTCACATGGGGTCAAGACCCTCAGCTGTTTACTACTGTGTAGCATGAGCCTGTGCAAGAAAACCAGTAACAACCTGAGTGATTCAAGAAATTCCACTTAAAAGTAACRGTTTCCACAGAGCCCACACGCTGGACCGCATATTCCCAGAGTTCATTAATTTCCCAGCACTTCTGCACACAGAATTGGTGAGCATGCATGCCTTATTTGTAAAGTCTTCTGGCTGCAGAAGCTCAGCTCTTTTGGGGAACTCAAACATGGGTCTAGGAAACTTGGTTTAGGCTCTTGCTTTAAAAGTGTATTACAATACAAAGCTTCAGAGTTGTATTAGAAACACAACACAAGACATTGACCTGCTGGAATGAGTCCAGAGAGTTGAATTGATCAGAGGGCTAGAGCACCTCACCATGAAGACAGGATGAGAGCTGGAGCTCTTCAGCCTAGAGAAGAGAAGGCTCCAGGGAGACCTTAGGGCAGCATTCCAGTACCTGAAAGTCGCTTACAAGAAGGCTGAAGAGGGACTTTTCACAAGGGCATGTAATGTCAGGACAAGAGGGAATGGAAACTGAAAGAAAGCAGGTTTAGATTAGATATTGGAAAGAAATTCTTTACTTTGAGGCTGGTGAGGCTGGTGAGGAACAGGTTGCCCAGAGAAGTTGTGGATGCCCCATCCCTGGAAGTGTTCAAGGCCACATTGGATGGGGCTTTGGGCAACCTGGTCTAGTGGAAGGTGTCCCTGCCCATGTCAGGGGAATCGAACTAGATGATCTTTAGGGTCCCTTCCAACCCAAACCTTTTTATGATTCTATGATTCTAAATGTGAGATCAGGACTGTATGCTCAAAAGTTTCAGCAACAGAAGGGTCAGGAGGGGGCAGGTACGATGACCCTGGCTTTACTGCATGCTTGAATGAATGTTAGTTAAAAGGTGAGTAGTATTCTCAAAAGTCAAACCAACTGAGTAGGAGAACTGAGGCTGGCTGGTTACATTGTTCTTCATGAATTTTGTGCAGAGCAGGTATAAGTTCTGTAATGAGTCCATGTGCAATTGCTTTCAACTCTTCTCCAAGCAGATGACAGTCCTGTGTATGTATCCACATTTGCAGCTCAAATGGATCACTATGTTTGACATTTCAAAGACTAAAATTAATCTAGAAAATAAACACACTGCAATAATTTTGAAGGCTGATCAGCCTTTTAATGTGGTGTCTCTTGACTGTTATTTTGTAAATTAGGCAGCAATTCGATTCTTTATCAATTTTTAGTGGTGTTTAACATCACCTAACTCATGAAGAAGGCAGCACTGGTAGCCTGAAATGTAATGAAGCTTTTATCTACTTGAGAAACAATGACATGTCTTTAAAAAAATTCAGAATGAATTAAGTACTCATGAAAGAGATGCTAACACAGATACCATGCCAGCGTGCCTTGTGAGCTTCCAGGCAGAGCTCTGATAAGTCCCCTCCATCCGTCAGCAGTAGTTTTAGTAAGGGATATCTGCTTGAGCAGTGAACCTTGTTGAAAAAGGCGGAATTCAAACCAAAAAAGGTGATACCGATAGAGAGTCTCCATGGATTTTGGACTTACTTCACTTTCTTCATGTCTCCAGCAATGGAAAGTGCACTCCCAACACACTTAACAGAGAACTGGCTTTGGTGGTTTCAGTATAGAGGAACTCCTTAAGCCTCAATTCAGAGGAATGAGTATAGTTTTATTAATGGGACTCAGTCAGTGTTACTGGTAATCAGAATTGAAGCAGGTGTTGGGTTTTTTCTTTTTTCTTTTGAGGTTTTACACAGTGCCATAGATTTTTTAAAAGGCTTTTTTTTATTTTATTTTTGAGGGGTTCCAGAACCTAATACAAACACATAAGGGGCATCATGCAGTAGATGTATCTACAGAAAAAAAAAAAGAAATTGCCTAGAAAAGGAGTCTCAATCACAGAATCATATGATATCCTGAGCTGAAAGGGATCTACAAAGATTACCAAGTCAAGGTCCTGACCCTGCAAATGACCACCCCAGGAGTCACACCATGTGTCTGAGAGCATTTTCCAAACACTTATGTTGTTTACTTCTAAGTGATTTTGTAAGAGACAGAACCAACTTCATGCAGAGCTTTCAGCACAATACATTAACAGTGAAATTGCTGTCAAGGTATTTTTCTTTCCAATCTTGCTTTTGCAGAGGTAAAGAGTGTGTTTTGGATTCATGTGATTTACTATTAAGTTTGTAATTTAAATTACTTGACCATAAGAGAACTGTTCTGTAGCTGGCAGCCAGATCTGTGGTAGTGTGCAAACAATTTGAGTCGCCTAAATTGATTATAACTTAGAAAAGGTGGGTTTGAAGTCTCTGGAATGTGCAAGCAAAGAGAATATGGGTTTGATTGGAAATATAGTGCATGTAAGCTGCAGTAAAATGATTAATGCCAGTCATCACCAATTGAGTTAGCTTTTCTAGAAAAGCAAGCTGGTAGTCCTCCTAATTTTCCAAGAAATAGGGAGTTTAAACCCTTTATGCTTGTGCCATCGAAATGGCTTCATGACCTGTCTTTCAACCTTTGAGTTCTACCTTAAGATGAAAAATGTCGTCTTATGTGAGTTCTTACCATATTGGGTAGGAGTCATCTGAACAAGTCAGCTGCACGAAAACAAGTTTTATGAACCAAAAACCTCACAGGTACTTGATGGAGACATAGGTGCATTTAGGATATGATACAAAAAAGGGCAAGTTCTGGCCTCTCTTACACCCGCACGAACCCAGAACAATTCTAATGAGATGCATCAGGGATGAGGAAAAAATGCCATACAGGTGAGAACTCTTCTTCTAGATTGCAATGCTGGGACAATGGCTTGCCCATTGTGTGTACAACTCCTAAAAGCGGTGGCTAATAGTTTCAAATGTACTTTCTCTTTAAAATGGTGGAATAATTACCCGTGGGTAGTGAATATTAGGAAGTATATGAGCAGCAAATAATTTATTACTGGCATTATCTAATAATTATCTCTAGATGAAACTGCAAGACTGCAGTGTTTTTAGAGCCCATTTGTGACCCATAAAATATGGGTTAAAACCTCACATTCCACCACTTGCTTTTGCAATTATTGCTGCAAATGGTGGGAAAGTACAAAGCAATCAGCAGTAGAAGAGCTCTTTTAACTACTATCATTTCTAAAACTATTAAACTTACCCAAAAACTTGATACCTGATCTCGTTATATTCACCAGTGAGACAACATAAATGTAACTTGTAGTATTAGCTTAGATAACTTTCCAAATTAATCTTCTTCTAAGTGATAATATAATTTTTCTATCATGAGAGACAAAAAGATGGTCTAAGCCTACATTTAGAATGGAAGTTAAGACACTAAAGCAAGGACTAAAACAGGATAAGACTGCCTTCTAGAAGTCTATCAGGGCAACTTCTGGGGAAAGAAAAGAGCTTCAGCCACGTCATAAAATAAGTTTTGCTCATGATAAATGTATATGAGAGATGACAATTTTTTCTATTGATTACAGCAACAAGAAGAAAGTTTTCCCGCATGAAAAATGGGGACAAAGCCCCTGAAGGAACAGTTTTAATTAAGAATTTGTCAAATTCATGGCAGAGACAATGTGTTCTACCCAGTTATCCTCAGTAATATTGAACTGGATTGAAAAGATTGGGAAGACCTTATTAGTCCTAAGTTTTTGTAATGAAAATAAAACAGTCAGGGAATATTATGCAAGGGAAAGCTTACATTACTGGCAATGCCTCCTACAAGGGATATTCATGCTCTTGGAAAACTGACACAATGTAAAATTCAGAGAATATAGCTTGGGACTCAAGATACACTCAAGACAAAATTTAGGAGCTCAGTTCTTGTGCCTTGGTTTTGAGGCTAATTTTCATTTCATTTGGTAAGATTCGGACAAGCTACACATCAGGCGCAAAGACAATTTTAAATACAAAATAGGCTGCAGGCAAGCATGAGAGAGAGATGTCTGGAACGATGAAGAGGATGTGTAAATATACGAGTAAAAGTCTTTAACCTAAGAGGCACTGTCATGGTTTGGACAAACTTAGGAGGAAGACTCGAAGAGTCTCCTCTGGAAAAGATAGAGTTCTAAAATTCCCTTCCCACCCACCTTAAGATTTTCTCAGAGGAAAGTGAAGAAAACTGTTTATTTAACAAAACCAGCTGCTGGGGGGGGAGGTGTGCATGCAGGCACCAGGGGAAGGGAAGGAAAATAAAGAATGAATAATGCTAGATAATAAAGCTCTCGTGATGAAGACAACCTGGATGAATTCAGAGTCCTTTGTTTCCTGGGTGTAGTTTTCTGTTCTGTCTCCTGAAAGCTGCTAGAGTAAGCCTCCTCCGTGCCTAGGATGGTGCAGGCCTTTCTCTGGCCCCAGGGTGTAGGCCCCAGAGTTCAGTGGTCTGTTGTAAAGTTCCAAAGGAAGAAGGAGAAAAAAAACCACTATCCCAGGAAAAAACTGTCTTCTTTCCTTGCCTCAGGCAGAGGAGGGAAAAAGCCAAGAGTAAGTTTTAACTCCCTCTGATATCCCTCAGATGAGTAAAAGCAGGGTGAAAGCTCACAGGGAAAAAAGGTAAAAAAAAGGTAAAAAAAACCCTGTTCCCTTTGCATTCAACTGCAGAAAAGTGGCCGATGAGAGTTCTCTCCTGAGAACCATGACAACAACTAGCGATAAAACCTGGAATGTAAATACCTTCGAAGAAAATCAAAACGCAGCGCCTGGCTTCTTGAGCTAGCTTAATGACACAGGGTTAATATTTTGCATTAAGCAGGTGATTGGGATATACAGCATCCTAAAGTCACCCCAAGACAGGCACATTGACTTCAACCAGCAATAGCGTTATGAACTCTGATGACTGGAGGCAAAAAATTATTTCCAAACTACTTGTGTAAAAAATAAACCAAATCCAGTTGAAACCAAAACAAATCCCTGCGCCCCACCCCCAGAAGAGTGAAAATAAATGAACTGATTTATGGCAGATGTCTGCCCCTTCACGGAAGTCGCGTTCCTCTCCCCTCGCCATGCTGCATCCCTATCACTGAGTGGCACTGTGTTAAAGGGGATCCACAGGCACACCACAAGTACATGCTTGCAAAGCCCAAAATCCTAAAATGGCTGCATGCCAATGTCATCTTTCCCTGACTCCACAGAAAAATACTGACCTATTGATGTAAGAAGTTTCCCACATCTCCACCTCTTGAGATCAAAAGTAGTTAGAAGAAACTGGCAATGAAGCACAGTGACTTTGCAAATGGATTCATGCTTACTTTTCCCTCTAGGACCTTCCGTATAACTCAGTCTAAGTTTTAATACAGAGATATGTGTTTTGAAGAAGTATCCAGATCAACCCCTAGGTTTCCACATTCCTATAGTAGCTGATCTTTCACAAGAAATTCTGGAAGTTGTGTTACCAAGAACTGAAAAGGTGGAATCATTGGAAGTAACTGCAACATGTACTGGCCTCAGTGGGACTGTATTTTAGGATAGGATCCCTAGCTACTCAGGTAGGATGAGCCAGGCAGACTCAATAGGGACCTACATAATCTGTGTAGCAGTGGCTTCCACAGAAGAGTCTTGTGCCAACCCATGGTAGAAACGGTCTCCTCCAGATTCTGATGAAAACATGTCTTTGGCATACAGCCACCATTTTCCTGGTAAAGTGTATAGGGATAGGTACAAGCTGAGTGACATACTATGCATTTGGATTTTTTTTTTTTCAGAAAGGCACCTGACCTGATTGCTTAATAAAGGAGCCCAGTTCTAATTGAGATATCCTTGAATTCTCCACAATTTCTCATTTGATCACTATCTCTATGCCCTTTCTTGAAACCTCTTTGGCTTGTGTCATAGCTCAAAGGAAGAGGCACTTCTGTTATACAGTTCAGTGTAAGCAAGTTGGAGTAACATCCATCTGCAGCACCGGATACCAGAATCAGTGGATACAGTGCCTTCAGTGAGGAATTTTGCCAGGCAGAGAGGAACAGGGAAGCAGAAAGGAGAAGGAAGGAACTGGGATCCCACCGTTGTGTCTGGGCCATTGATGAATCATGAGCAGGAATCTCAGGCACGTCACCTGCAGCATCACACATGCTTTACAAAGACCAGCGTCGGGGTAGACCTGTCCAAAACACATTGCAATAGACACTATCTCTAGTGTCATCAATTACTCCTTTACTCTTAAAAAACATAAGAGGATTGATATTACCTAATTTAACTCCATTGAAAGAGAGTGAGATGAGGTCAGGTGTCCCTTGTCTCTGACACTGTTGTGATGAGTGCAATGAGAACACAACACAATTTCACTGTCCATTCACCATGGTCCTCGACTACTGGTCCTCATAAGAGAGCTTGTGGTGCCTCATGCTTTAAAAAATTACTTGCTTGTGACAATTTGCTATAATTTTTTAACTTTTCCTATCCATAGCTTCAGTAAGATAGGAAAAACTTCAAATTAAGCTTTGTGAATAAAACATTAAAATTTAAAAGCAACACAAGTCAAGCACTGCTGAGACCTGAAACAGTGCACACAAGAGAAAATTGATGCTCTCTCTTTGCAAGTGAAAGTGCCAGTYGGCTAAACATGTGTGCATGGAGGAGAGAGGGATGGAGGGACTAACCCTGACGTGGATAACAGGGGCTTAATAGTCACCTCTTCCACTCTCATCTCCTGCAATGCTTTTTTGCCTTTCCCTGTCCAATCCGGCTCTCACAGGAAGAATGCATTCGAAGATCTCCCTAACAGTTTCAATGACTCCAATGGCTATCCAGCACAAATTCCCACAGGTGCTATTTGTCTCCACACTCACTTCAGGGAAGGGAAATAGGGAAAATCCTTTTTCCGGAAATGATGCTGTCTTGTCCATCTGACTAAGAGGACATTGGAAAACTGCGTCATGCATTCCGCCTCTCTGACAGAAAGGCGTCCTGAGCCCCCAGAGACCCCAAGTGCTACAGCTTGGGATGGGAGAGAGAAAAAACTGTCTAGAAACCTTAATTTATATATCCATAGATGAGGTTCTTTTGGTTTTTTTCTGTTGTTTGTTGGTGGTTTTTTTGTTTGTTTGTTTTGGGTTTTTTTTGGTAGGGAGGGTTTAGGGCGTGTTTTTTTCAGATTTACATTTAATTTTTACACTGAAGTTTTGGAATGGGCTGAGAACCACAAAGCTGACAGTACTAAGGTAGTCTTGCAAACACTTTGGGGCAAAAAAACCCATAAAATATAAAAATATCTAGTTAATTTCCAGAATTCTTAATTTATTACAATCTTATTGATATTTTTCAAACAGCTCAAACTCTCAGCCTTTCAGATCAACAAGAGACAAATGCAATTATTTTCTCTGGAATAAAATGCTATAATTCATCTGGTTTCCGAAGGATTTGAAACTCACAGAATAATGCTGTGTGATCACCTGTGTAGGTCCATATTGTCAAAAATATATACATGTGTGTATACTCCACATGATAATAGCTACAAATATGTTATCCATTTTTAACTCCATTTTGTTACATTTTTACAAGTGTTGTAGAATTAAGTGGTTCTAGAAATCGGCAGGAGTTCTATTCCTGCCCCGGAGGAGAGAAAGGCTGCAATGCAGGTACTAACACTACAGGCAATCCACATGGGAACTGAGCCCGAAGATGTAAATTCTTAASAAATGAGGTATCATCTACTCTTCTGGTGGAAAAACTATCATGTTTTGGAACTACCAGAAAAGCAGTTGATTAGTTCTTTGAGAAACGAGTCTCTGCTCTAAGGCATCTTGAGACCATTTTGTCTTTCCTGGACATGGCCCTCTTTCCCATCCAGAATCCTGAATGTCACTTGGGTTTGTCTTCCTTTTTGAGCTAGCAACATGCCCTTTATCATAGGAAAAAAATAATCCCATTAGCAATGCTGAAGGGTTCACTTCTTCCGTATTCCCCTAAGTCCCTGTCCTTTATGCTAGTTCAACTCCCAGATGAACTTCTCCCAGAGCAGGGTTACTAATTTGCTGAATGGTACATCAAAGAATTGTAGTTCCTGGTGAAGTTCTAGGTTGGAGCTCTGCCTCCTACTTCAATTCCCCCTTTGTCCATAGCATTGGTTTAAGCGTGCTTTCTTGACAGCAATCTTTCCACACTGTGCATGTGCATGAACACCACAACTAAAACATTGACTCTATTTCCCTGCGGCCACACCTCAGCAGAAAGCATCTGGTGCTTCAGACCAGGGAGTCCTTGAGTGCAGAAAGGAGCCTCATGGTACTGAAATAAATAGTTTATTTGGAGGATAAGGGGCAGCTTGACCACAGATCTCTGTCTGAATGGTTTCCACACCTGTCTTGAGAGAGAAATTTTCTTCCCTTGTATTTCTGACATTTCTGTGAATCCCTTTACTTCACTTGCTATTCTCACCTTCCAACAGTTGACATTTTCTCTTCCATTCACTTCCCTACTTAACAAGTCTCTCTCCCTCCCTTTTGCCATCTAAGRATATACTGCCACTTGGCAAACTGCTTGACATCAAAGCTGTGTGTGTGACTTGGGGAGGTCTGATTTCTGGCTCCGTTCGGCCAGCACGGACCGTTCAATATTCTTCAGATACCAAGCTGGCTCACTTTTCTGCATGGAGCTGGCAAAGAAATGTTCCCTCCCTCTCCTCTTCATTTTATGTGCACATTAAAAGTATCCATGACCAAATCAAAAATTGTGCAGCTGTTTCAATAGCTGCAAAACTGCTTAGAACAGAGAGCCCAGAGTATAGAGAAAGAGACCTTTGTGAATTGAACACTCTCTGAACTAACTTGTTTGTGAAAACCCATGTATAATTAAAGCCTCTCTTGTTAGTGAAYGGAGCCATACTTAAATACACACAATGTATATCTTTATTTCCAGCTCAAATTTTTTTATGGGACATTTTCCAGCAATGCGTATTATGTGGCTTTGGCAACTGCAGTGCATCATCATCATCATCATTCAAACACTGGAGCTCCCTGCTTCATTATGAGCATCTTTCCCCTAAAATACTTTTTGATGGACTACAGTATAGGCAGTCTAGACCTGAACTGCATAATAAATAGATGCTATGATTCCTCTAATGGCAAGGTCCTTTCTCCCACTCCAAATGGAGATGTAATTCAGATGCACGCTATCTCACCCTTTGCATGCTGAGAGACAAAATAAACAGCAGCATTCATTTGTCTGTTTCCATTTCCCTTACCAAAAAGTCAACTTCCAAACAAAATGTTTACCAAAACATTTCCCTGAACAATCTGAATAATATTTTAATGGACCACTTACTTAGTTAGTATCTAATTAAATTTTGCATCACGAAGAGCATAGTCAAGTCACTGTGGTATTGTGAATAAGGTTTCAATAAAAAATACAGAATAAAAGAAATCTGCAAAATAACCACCATTAAACTAATGACTAAAAATTCAGCAGMTATAATAAAATCCACCAGAGAACAAATAAACTGCAAACAACCGTATTACCAAACAATATTAGTCAGGTTTCATCTTGTTCCCTCATGCATCCCGGCACAGAACAGGAAAAAAAAGAAATACTCAGAGGAGGAGGTTTTGATGGAAGGGCCAAACACACATAAGCAGGGAAATGCAGTAAACACTAACAGCTGCATGGCTTAAGGTACAAAATAGTATAAAATCTCTTAATTAAAAAATGAATTAATTCTTGTGAGTGTATTTCTCTTGACAGAACACATTTTCACTTCTGCGAAATGCCGTTGTTAACACATTTAAAAAATAAACTCACTTATTTTGACCATTATACCTGTAATGCAAGGGCATAATATTAAGAATCAGCAAGCAAGCAATCAGTCTTCCTCTTTCACTTGAACTTGGGCTTATCACACCCCACCTGGATCCTATAAATATTTTCCTAAAGGTTGCTTGGTTTCTGCACTGCTTCACAACCCAATTCAGCAATAGACATCCATAATACTAAGCTTGAGCTGCTCCACAGAAATCGATCCTCACGTGCCTAAGTGCTTTGCTGTGAGGGGGACTGCTATAAGACCATTGCCCTGTCAGTCCACGTAGAGTGATTTCCCTGCTGTGCAGTATAACTCTGTAAATGTAATCTGTTCAGTATACCAAATAAATACCTCCATTGGAACATTCACCTAGGGCTTATTTGTGACTCGTGTGAATGTTATTTATTAGAAAATTTAAACATTATTGCAGCCAATTAGAAAAGCACTTTTTATTACTTGCAGCCTTTGCTGCTGCCAGTGCCCACGTCCTCCCCCTCGACACCACCATTATATACTGGCTCACTTAAAAGGCACAGCCAGCAAGTGTGGCCAGCTCTGCAAGGGGCTCCTGTAACCTGAGCTCCGGGTGTGCTGGTGGGCTGATTTCAGCTGTACTGCCAGTCCTTAAAATTGACCAGGCATGAGCACAAGTATTTTCAGGATCCAAATTTCTACAGATTCATAGATTAGGGGTTCCAGCAGGGTAGGAGAGGGGTTTACTCCTCTGAGCTGTAGTTCCACGAATATATTTCTGAAAGAGTAACATCCTGTGCTCCATTCCTCCACTTTTTGAGACGCTTTCCAATCCACTTCCTCTTGGCCCCTGTTTGGGAAAAATACAAAGTACAGATATCAGAAACCTGCCCATGTATATTGGTTTGCTGAAGGTAAAGCAGTACTTGCGGGTAAAGCAGTGTTTCTTGAAGAATTTCAGTTTTATTGCTATTTGTCTCAGCTTTCTTTAAATGTCTGCTCATTGAAGAGGTAGGGGGAGCTGCCAGTTTGTGAATACTCTGTTACAAAGTCCCATAAAGAACTGCAGATCGATTCTACAATTTAAATACACAGAACATATATTTTCTTTTGCATAGACGCCCTTAGATGTATACACAAAAAGTGGGTTTACATGGTGGATTTCTTAGAAATCTTTTCAAAATCAAGTAATTTGGATGAACGTTYGACCTAAAGAAGGTTATTTTCTCTCCATATGCATTTTCATGCATATTTATAGTCTCCTCTGAAAGGTATTTTGATAGCAAAATGTAGACAGCTTTGACTCCAGCTATCAACCCACAAAATCAAAAGTAATTATGTGGTCAAATTGTGTATATTTGTATCCTGGACTCTACCTGCAGAACTTGTAGAAACAAAGTATTAAAAACAGCCTGCTTAACACAGACACTTAACTTTGCCTGAAACCATAGTATGAATGACTTCATCCTACAGCCATAGTGGCTTCATTTCTCAATAACGCCAGTGGAAGGGGGAGATGCTTTCTAAGGATCCCAAAGGAAAGAATCTCAAATTTATCTAAATTTGGACATAATTGCCTGCTTTTTGAGACCTTGGAATACACCCACTGCTTTCCACTGAGGAAACAGTGCACCTAACTATTCTGGCAGACTGGGAACTGCTACATGATTTAAGAGGACTGCTTTCTCTGCACCTGATAATTAAGTCAAGGCTAGGTGAATTCTGCCTCAAGACCTGAGTTAGGTGCTGAGCAGTTTGTTCCTGTTTGTTTTTGAAGTCTCTGTGCCTGGTACTGACCAAGGAGTCAAATTTAGTTTAGGGAGGTAGAAAGTAGGAAAAGGATTGCTGTGGATGTACTTAAACTGATCGTATCTGTTTGTTTGCAAGTGTAAATATGTACATTAATTTGTTGTTCATTAACAATTCTGCTTGATAATACAGAACAGAATATACTGTATATAAGGGAAAGACATTTGAAATAAAAATGTTTTCAATTGGTGAAAAACTTAACAGAAAAAAGAAAATAAGCCTAGCTGAAAGTTTACAAATAAATGCCATAAAAGACATGCAATAGAAATATATACATATAGGTACACATATTTATATAAGAGAATAGAATGGATGGATGCTCATCAGTCCTAAATTCTGAATTAATACTGCCTTTAATTATTTTTCATGTGTTTTTTTTTAAAGGAGATTTGTTTGAATTTAACTGAGAGCTTTTCAACTGAATTTCCTGATTTTATTTCCTGTGAAACATACAGTACTAATTTGAATCACAATGGTGTTATTTTTGTTACAATATGTCTACACACCTCTAAAACCACTCCCCAGCAGTGCTGAGCAAGGGCAGAGGCAATGTTATAAAACTTTGTATATAATTTTTTATTAATTATTTGTCAGAAGTGTAGGTCTCATTCTTCAAGTATTTTCCTGACCGGTTACCTTGCAGTAAACAAGGGTGAAGAAAGAGAGGAGAGCTGGTAAACTTCAGTAGGAGATATCAGCAGAAAAGGTGTACCTGCTTTACTTAGTAACCTGACATTTAGGACCTGCCAGGATATAAGAGCCCTAGGTTCAACTTACTCTTCTGTGCGGCAGTATTTGACTGTCAGTCTCCCATTGCCCCAGGGTCTGTCTTGCCAGTGCAATTGTACCAGGTTCTTAATTTCTCTTTAGCTGCTTTTTTCTTCTCTATAATTATTAAATATTAATGGGAGAAGGAGCTGGTGTCCAGATCTCTCACACTCTGGATGTGTGCCCTAATCAATAGGTTACCACAAAAAAGGACAAAGACTCTTTCTCTGCAAACGTATCTTTTCATGTCCTTGTTTTTCTCCTAAGCTCCTAAAATCAAGGTATTTTATTGTATTCAGCATAAAATCGAGTTCTTACACTTTTCTTTAATGGGAAACTTAAATTAAGCCTCAAACTTAATTTAATGCAAACTTTTATTCCTGTCACCACAAAGAACTTCACCTTCCCTCATCCCTCAAATCAGGGTCAGCTGTAGAGAGTAGATGCAAACAGAATGGGAAATAAGGGGCAGCAACATAAATGAAGCAGCCGTGAACAGAGCTCCTGCCCAGACTAATGTCTGCATGTATGATATTTCCTAATTAAAAAGTACAGTTTCTATCACCTCCGCCACTCACAGTAAGAGAAATGTAACATTGCCATTGGCTAATGGGAACTGACAGGAAAAGGGGTTGCTGTCGCCATCACAAGAGTGAGGCATCCTTTGAGGAGCTCTACAAAACAGCCTCAGTTGAATACTCCTCTCAAGTAAACTCTGCTCCTGGGTGAAGCAGGCTGGAATATATCCCCATGTCAACATGGCTGTTCCACTTTAATAAAAAACCATTTACCCTTTAGGCCAAAATCAAGCAAAAATCATATCTGCCACATATCAACCAGGTGGAAAGAGTCCTGGGTAACAGTAGAAGAAAGAGCCAGAACTGCCACCAAACAAGATTTGCCGTTAGCATGTTAGATTTTTCATATACATGTATAACTCTTAGATCAGTGATTATCTCTGGGTCATTTACTTATTTGCTGCTCCACCCTTCTTATGTCTTCATGTATTCAGATGGAGAATTTTTCCATGAGGTATGCCCTTGAGCATATCACCCATCTTTGCTGGATGGTAATCTGCAAATTTCCTCCCCCACCAGCATAAAAAAAAAAGAGAAAAAGAGACTGCAAAGACATAGTAATAATTACAATATGGACTGTGGAATTCCAGTCTCCTAGAAAATCTGAAATTGTCCAAAACAGGTGAAAGGCAACAAGAAGATGTCTTTAACAGAAATAACTCTCCTAGTGCAACCACCATCAGAGAATTGTCTCTAATTATCTGTTTGAGATATAAGCTGTTAAGAGGAGGTAGTCTGATATTCCAAAAGAGTTTCAAAGTTCTTATTACAACCTCATGAACCCACATGGAGTAAATATCACTTTGTGGACTATCTGATTGCATGTATTTTGCTTAGGAGAAAAAGAAGGCACAGAAGAAGATAAAGCAATGTGGAGGAAGAAACCATTTTGGTAGAGCATGTATTGAGCCAGCAGATGCTGGGATGCTGCAAGTAATTATAGAATCACAGACTGAACTAGGTTGGAAAAGACCTTTGAGATAATGAAGTCCAACCTATGACCTACCATCTCCTCATCAACTAAACCATGGCACTGAGTGCCACATCCTTTCTTTTTTTAAACACATCTAGGGATGGTGATTCCACCACCTCCCTGGGCAGTCGATTCCAGTGCCCAATCACCCTTTCAGTGAAGAATTTTTTCCTGATGTCTAACCTAAACTTCCCCTGGTGCAGCTTAAGGCTGTGTCCTTTCGTTCTGTCAGTGGTTGCCTGGGAGAAGAGACCAACCCCCACCCRGCTACAACCTCCTTTCAGGTGTTTATTGACCATAAACAGAAAGTAAAGATAATAATAAAGATGTAGGAGCTGTTTCTGGGGAAGAAATCAGATGGGATGGCACAGCCAGTAGTGGAATAGGGCTGGCAAAAACTTGCAATGTGTTGAAAGCAAGAAGCAAAAGCAGGAATGTTTAAAAGAAAGGTGGAGAAGTAGTCGCGGAGTAACATAAAAAAAGGGAAACAAACCAGGAAGAGCAGTACAATTTGGGGATTGGGGCAAGAGGGAGAATCCTGGGCATGTAATGACAGAAGTCTTGCAGGGGTGATGGAGAGGAGGAACTAGAAAGGCTGTGAAGAGGAAAAAGTGCTTTGAAGGCACTGCTATTGCGGGATCACACCTGTAGAAGAGCAGAGCTCTCTGAGACACCAGACTGGGAAACAGACTTGCAGCAATTTCTCTAGGACCATTATTTTATGCAAGTATGAAACAGTCTTCTCCAGTGTCCTTCCTATTCTTCTGGTCAGGCAGAGGTGAGAAAGCACCTTTATAAGCATTGGCAATATCGGAAAGTTATTTTCAAACGGAGCATTTTCAAGAGTAACCTGCCATAACTGCCTGACTTTGGAGCTAGTATTATCCTTTTATGCCATTTTATAACAAGACAGCTTGCACAGAGCTTTGTTTTCTCCCTTTAATATGTCCACAGTGAAAAGAGAGTTTTGGTGATTTAGTAAGTCTAAGTTATCATTGGTTTAATTAATATTCACATTGGTCTTACAGTATTCTACCACTGTCTTTAAGAGCCATAATAACGTGGGGATAGCAGAGACCTCAGTGCGGAAAGAGAAATCCGGTCTTGAGTGTGCTTGTACAGGTCATGCTGAGTGGAGTCAGTCATGGCTTCTCTGCCCTGCTACTCTTGCTGACCAGATGACAAGTGGCATAAACAGAGGCTGCTTATTCGTGCTGTAATCACACCTTCACTTACTGCACAGGGAGAGACCTAGAGAATCCAGCTTAAAAAATTGCTTCTGCAGGTCACGGTAACCAAAGTGATGAGCTCGTGTATCAAGGGGAATTATCTACAAAGCAAAATTAAAAAACAAAACCACCCCAAAAAGCGCCCACCATTATATAATTAGTAATAAGAGAATGAAATTAGGGAATAATAATATGTTGGACATTTAAAATAAGGCTGAAACAGGCAGTAAAACTTGCTTTAACAAACTACCACCATCTGTTCTACATTATGAATTGGCTAGGTTGGGCTCCACTTTGCCTATGACAAATTGGAAACTTATAAAGTAATACTATTATATTCCAACCCAGACTAATATTTTTAGACATTGAAAAGAGTTCAAAGCTATTGAGACACAAATAATAGCTTAGAAGCTGAGAATATGCTTGATTTTGGACAGAAACGTGTTTCTTTTGGAATGGGTAAAAACTTATAGAGACAATGGTCTTTACAGCAGTTAACAGCGTGCATACCCCAAGAAAAGAAAGGATTTWAAAGAATTTTTATGATTTATTAGTTACTTTGTGAACACTATAATGAAAATGTATCCAGTGAGATTTTTGAGTCTTATCAATCTTTGTTACAAATTATTAGATTTTTTTAGAATAACATATATCGTCTCACATAATCTATAATTAAATGAATTCCATTAGTTAAATGAAATTTCATACATAAATTGAATTTGAAAAATTATGAGTCAATTGTAATGAAACAGTTATTAATACCCATCATATTAAGTGGTTACAATCACCAGATTCAGGTAACTCAAAAGTGAATCTTTTTAGACATGAGCAGTAACACAATAAAATATTGTCTTCTCTTGCAATTAACCTGGATGGTAGTACTTTACTAGGCTCAGTCAGCGTAGGATCAACTTGTTTGCCTAGTAATTTCCTTCGCCCACCTCCTTCTGCTCTTTAAATGTTCTGCTTACAGGGCCACTGGCACATTAAAGACATATTAAGGGCACCTGTGGGGTTTCAGGTTGTTTTTCCCCAGGAAACAGCACAGGTGGGTGAAAGGAGAAAGAGCCAAAAGGGACGAGTGAGAAAAAATTAGTTTTTTTCAGCCTCCCATTTCTAACAGGACTAGTTTTGCAACATTTTCTCCCAGAATAAATAGTATAGTAAAAAATGAAGCCTAGAGGTAGTCTTACATTTTGGCTGATTTTCACTGATGAAGTGTCACAAATGCTTTTTAACTGGCTAATATACTCCCGATGCTCATTGATGATATTTTGAGATCTAAAAGAACTCTTTAAGGCACTGCTTGTTTCCAAGACCACTGGCTCCCAAGCTGAAGTGTGAGGTGTAATTTTTGTTGTGATCTCTGAGAAAAATTCAATTTCTAGAGAAGGTCTTGCAACCAGAAATGGAAGATGCAGTTGAACATGCAAGAATAATTGAAATCATGAGGCAATGATTTCAGAAACTGCTTCTTTACGCTGCACAGGGTCTCTCACTCGCACCGTCACTATAACTATCTGACAGTGCTCCTCTGTGTTAATTGTACACTCATCCTCTATATCTAGGAAAAGTCCTCTAGAAGTTTTCCTCACATACACATTGGGCTGCCTTTCCTGCAGTTCCCATAGTCTCACATTCACCTATATAACCACAGTCCACTTTATAGTCAAGATTAAAAGTTATGTGGAGGGCCTCTCTGGTGAAAGTTTATCATWTTCCATGCTTGCCTGAACCCCAAAAGGAAAGACACCAATGTGGTAAGGTCCTTCCATGTGTTCAGAAGCCCATACAGACCCTCAGCAAAGGCCTTGGCTCAAAAGCATCAATAGTATATTCAGATGGGAAAGGGTAAACTTATTTAGCCCTTTCTTCACTAATCTTGATGAAGTCAGTAGTAATCTTTTCCCTCAGAAACTGAGTAACTTCGGGGCTGCCACGAAGAGTTTTTGATTGCTGTGGAAATTTCCACAGCAGCTTTCAACACCTGGTTGTGATCCACTGATTGCAGTGGGTAGCTTTGCAAAGAAAAGAAAATTCACTAGCTATGTATTTCCAAACTTAAAGGGGAGTTTTTCTTTTACATTTTACTCTCTGCAAGGAGAGGTTTCTTGCAGTAGTGAGCTGTGCAGGCTGGTGTTTGCGTTGGACAGCCTTGCAAGGATGGGGTGGTACTAGAGCAGAGGGAACCTGCATGTCTGTTTCTGCCTCCTGTTGCTGCTGCAGCCAGGCGTGCACTGATTTATTCAAATTGCAGCAGACGATCAGCAGTGAGCCACTAATGGGTAATTTACGTCTCCCTTCATTCCCCTGATGTTTGTAGCAGAAGCAAGAGTTGAGACAATGGAATGAAAATGAAAAGAAAAGAAAAAAAGAGGAAAAGCAGAGGAGAAGCAGAAAAGCAAATGAAAAGTGAAATCCTGACTGAGGAACAGACTGACTCCTCTAGTGTGTATACCAAAACTTCTGATATATTTGCTGGGCTTCTGAGAGTCACAGAATGGTATGTTGTTCCTAATGCAAACATCATTCCAAGGCTGTTCGTTTTCATATTTAGTCATATCAGAGCAAAGCTAAGGGAGTGTCAATCACACTCGATACATCTGACTGGGAGGGCGCTCCCTTCACAGCTGCATCTGGCAGAATATGCTCTGTATTTATTATATTTTTAGTAAGGCATGCTATCTTGTTCATGTGTGAGAAACTGTAATGCATCTTTCACATTTAAAGTGCCCTCTGAAGCTTTCTGCCTCACAACCTCCTGCCTACTTTCACTGTTACCACTAAATTTTTTATATTGTCTTGAGCATCTCTGAAAGAATTGCAAATTCCAGATAGAACATGATTAATTTAGCACTATCGTCTCCTACAATATAGCGTACAGCCGTCCATCCTGCTTCTGTGCGGCTGTGTCTTATCTCGGCTCTTAGTGAAAAACTAAATTAAGGCAAAGGCTGAAGTCACTCATGTGTACTACTTTTAAAATTAATTTTTGCTGACAGCACCACAGAGTCAAAAGCATGTAGTTGCATTATGAAAGCCAGAAGAGAGATTAAAATATATGTGTATTTTTGTTATTCCAGGAAAGAGAGTCTTTTGCTCCTTCTACATTAGTCATTTTCCCAAAGGACTCTACATCCTTCCTTATTTGGGGAATAAAAGTTGAAACATCACTCTCCTTTCCATTTGCTAAGGAATTTTTCTTTTTATTGTGTTTAACCCCTTATACTTGCTATCTTCTATGTAAGATGTGTGTGAAGTCTTATGATGGGCAATTTGGGTGAGGGAGATGAAGGACAATTTGAAGACACTAACACTTTTTGCGGTGTGTCTCATTTTCAACAAATGATTTAATTTGAGAGGAATCCTCCCTGGTTTCTAAAAGCTTAAAATGGTTCCGTTCTGTGCACTTGAAACAATCTTCTCCCTAAAATTGACTTTTATCTTAACTTTAAAAGTTGTAAAATGTTCAGAAATGAAACATTGTTTTTTTAACTGAACTTTACATTTTTCTCAACTTTTTGACTATCTGGGAATACAATACTTCTCTCTTACCTTGACCTAAAGCAAGTTCTGCATTGTAGTTTTTAAAACTATGTCAAACCCCAAGTCTGGATTTATCTGGATTTATTTCCTTTTTCTTTCCCTGGTATTACCAAAAGCCACTTTTCACGTCTGTGATGCAGAGATGAAAATGAAAGGAAAGCAATGGGAAATTAATATGTTTTCTATGCTGCAGCTGCTTCCCCAAACCTACATATCACTGTTGCAGCTGCTATGAAGTGCAGCGCAGGCAGACTCTCCCATTCCTTGTTTACTGCTCTCTGAAGCTGGGTGAACCGTACATTCACTATTTTCTGGATTACCAGTGAGGTTTAGTTGATGCTTCTTAATCAGATCAAAGAGGGAGAGAACGGGGACAAGCTCAGCAGCAGCCTTGCTCATCCAGCATTCCCTTTCAACATGACTAACGTCAGGCAATAGTCTGGCTTTTCTCACAGTGACCATACTTACAAGAAGCCTTTGCAACAGCTCTGAGAAATGTCTCTTCCAAGCTGGTACAGCAGAAGCAGGCCCTTTGAAAACATGTTTGAAAGCAGAGAGTGATGTGCCATCAAGCTGAGTTCCTCACAATACACGCATTAAAGGGAGCAGTTAGAGCAGCAAGAAGACAGTGTTGTGAAGGCTTAACATAACTGCATGGACGCCCCATGCTGCAATTGCACTTGTCAAGGGACATTAAAAAYTGTATCCTGGTATATGAAACTCTTTGTGTGACCATTGCAGAAAAGGACTTTCGGGAAGGAGTAAGGAGTCAGAATTATTTTGATGAATAAGAGCAACACTGTGTACAAGATCTAGAAAACTAGTTATAAACTAGGATTTGGTAATGGATCACAAACTAAACGTGGCTGAAAATATCACTCTTTCAGAGAGACAAATTTCACAATGTGATATATCAATACGAGCACAGCTTTCAAGGCACATCAATATGTCCTTCTGGTCTTGACAGCCTTGACAAGGTCTCTACAGTAAACTCTGTCTACTTTCAGGTACCGTATTTCAAGGCAGATGTGGGCTAAAGCAAGAAGTACAGTGAGTTGAAAGAATTATAAGAGATTTAAAGAGCTTTTTGACTTTTATAGTTGGAATTGTTTAGTCTAAAGAACAGCAGTTCTTTAGCGGGAACATGGTAGGAACTTCCAAGAACATGGATTTTATTGTTATATTTATTTTCAAAGAGGAAAAAGAAAGACTTTTTTTCACATTCTTGTCACTAGGAAAAGGAGGAATGCACTTATATTCATAACAGAAGAAGCTTTTAATGGTAGGGGATTTTGAGGCACTGGGATCGTCTGTGTGCATCAGTGGTGGATTATTTCCCATCGCAGAGCATATTAGAGAAAAAGTGATCAGGAGTGATGTGAACAGAGCTGATCCTGTACTGCAGCGGTGCAACAGACAAAATAGTCTCCAGGACCTTTTCCTGTCTGCTTTTTATTATACTAATTCAGGAGACAGAATGTGCAAATTAGGTGTTAGGGCTTAATATTACATTGTTCCACTTCCAGTGGGTGCATGAACAGGTTAAAAGTGACTGGGAAAAGTCTCCTGGCAGAAAGCTTATAGAGGTATTTTGGACAAGATTCTTTTGCACTTTTTTCTAAAATGCACATCAGAATATGTCCCGGCCTCTAATGGATAAAACTATTATCCGTGGATAATGGATGGATAAAAATCTTCCCCAAGAAAGGAAGTTTTTTCCATGTATTAGAACAGTAAAACATGCAGAGAAGCACAGATCAGTAACAAAGGCCTCCATTTTTTTAGAAAAAAACTCAGAAAACTTTGAACAAAGCATGCAGGTTGCTTGAAGAAACCAAGAGACTAAAAGCCCTGTTCTGACAAAATGCTTTTCTGGCAGGTGCCTGTCTCTGCACAGCCACTTGGCTTCTGCTGTAGTCCATACATGGATGTCTTCCAGACATAAAGGAAAGAAACAACTCAATCCAGAATTACTAGGGCTAAAACCTTGCATTGAGAAGGTATAGGCAAGAGGTGCACAACACATGTTGATCTCTATGGCAACTGGAATATATTTGGAATATGCATGAATCAAAACAAGACAGAAAAATATTTTGAAAGAAGCCTAAAATTTTTACTAATTAAACTTTTGGAATTCCCTAAAGGACAATTTTTTTTTTTTTACAGCTAATATGTCAGTGGAAGACTGAAAACACTGAAATAAACAGAACATCAGAGCTTTCATTGAAGTCATTCCATTAAAAATATGATTGGGAACTGTAGCTTTTTCTTGTGGACTTTTTTCTTCTATTAAAAATTATCCACAAAAATATACTAGATTGTTTTGTAATAATTGGACCTTTTTGACCAGATACCAACATGATTTAGGAGTCAAACTCTCATCTTCAAATGCAGTGAAGCAATAATTTAAAAAAATAGTCTCAGCTTCTTATTAGCTCATGAGGCCATCCTTTATATCTACTTGATTAAGACTCAGAGGGGTGATCAAGTGTTTTGCTTATAGAAAGATATTTGGTATTGTAGTTAGGGTTTAGGAGATCTGTTTCAGTTCTTAATTTTACCTCCAAATTGACAGTAAGGCAAGAAGTACATAATGAAACTTAAGGGTCCACAGTTAACTTTTACATGCCTGAGGGGTCATTTTTCATGAGGAAACAGACACCCATAATTACTTGGAATAACTGTGTTGCTTCAGTGCTTATAGTTTCAACATTGGATGTACAACTATTGGGAAAAAGAGAAGGGATTTAAAAAATAAAATCACAACAAAATTAAGAGAATAAGTGTGAATGATAGATTTTTAGTAAGCCAAATAAGTGGGCAGGGGGAAAAAAGAAAAGAGATCTGATGAGATAAGAAACCTTTTATTTTTCTTCAGGCTAAAAGATAAAACCAAGATGGACATTTTCTTTCAGATAGACTTGAAAAGATTTTTCACTGAAAAGATTCAAATCAAGAAACCAAAATATTTCATCCTAAAAACGCTGACACGAAAACTTCTCACTCAATAATTTTCTTACTGACTGCCGCATTTTTCTGTTTATTTGCATCACAGCTATTTGTCAAATTCACAAGGAGCTATGCTGTCTCTTGAACTACTTTTTTTGTTGGTGTTTTGCAAAGCCACAAATTAAGGTAACTTATTCCTAAATTTCTGGCCATATATTTGTTAACACTAATGTGCACAGCTTTCACTGCCTCACAAAAGAAACTTTTCCCATCAATTTCCTTGGAAAAAAATAGCTTAAAATATAGCTCTCCTGAATGTCAATGAGACTTAAAGAGTCTATGTCACTTCATCATTTTAGTAAATTGCCCTCCACACTCCTTCTCCTACGCATACATGTGTGTACAGACTTCTCTATATTGAATTTATTATAAATGAATTAATATTAAAACAGCATTATGAAAAAGAGAAATTAGAAAGAAATTGTGAGATTTACCTATCATATATACGAGCTTTAAAAGGAATGAAATACAGAAATGAAGGGAAACTGCTACTACAAGCACCTCAATATTAACATTTCAGGTTCCAGATAATTTTTAATTAGCTTTCTATAACCCCCTGCCCATGTTCCCATTCTTCTTCTCAGGCAAACAAGTAAACAAGAGAAATAGCAGCAGTTTACCCACCGAGTTTGTGATTTCACAGACTCTAAAGAAAATATTATAAACGACAAATTGTCTAGAGTGAATTAACAGTAGTATTTGCACATTTTTCTGCTTGGCTGAGCTCGTACTCTTTCTTTGGGAATAAGCTATCAGTTTTTAACATTTCCTTTGCCTTATTCCCCTAGCACAGCATCACTCGCCTTTTACATTTTCTGCTGTTTTATCTCTGTGAGAAAGAGGTGTAAGTTAATTTTGCTCTTGGGATAGAGATGTGTAAGAAGCAAAATTTCCAAACTTCCGATTAATGGCTGGAGGCAACCAAAGGATCGTCTTTGTCCTGACATTAAAGGACTGTTTCATGCTGAGTGAGGCTTTCAGGCACTTGGAATTTGCACCCAAAGCCTATCATTTAAATTATTGGCGCCAAATAGGTTGCTTGAAAGAGAAAGGCCTGCACCACTTCCCCACCCTTCACTTAAATCTGTGAAGAAATTCCTTGGTTTCCGCAGGAAAGCAGTATGCCATTGCTTTCACAGTTGTGATCTTTTCCTAAATAGGGCAATTGTTAAATACTGGCCTGTAATTTAGTGAAAACTGTTTGGTACCTCCTAAATTTCCAGAATCCTTTCACTCATGTCTTCTTTCCACAAATAATGGGGGTTTTTTGGGTGACACAGTCACGGAGGAAAAGGCAGCATGCATGGTTCAGAGGGGTAGTCTTGCCACTACAGGATGCATGGAGAGATATATTATTCTTGGTTAAGTGTGATATTCTGCACAGAGCAGAGGATCACTTGGGAAGATGATGCCCTTTTGCTCCTCTGCTTATACAATCATATACTTTCCTAAGGCTTTTCCTTTGAGGGAGTTTCACGTGACTAGTGCAGCAAGGTGTGAGATGTTTCCCAAACTCAAGCATGAGTTATTTCCCAAGTTCTTTCTGTCAGCACACCTTTTAGCGGGGGATGAAAAGGTCCACTGTCTTTGGCCTCTTCTCCCGTTCTCACACCAGCAAAAGCATCCAGCATTTTCAGACCCAGGGTAGGCAGCAGAGATATTAAGGCGGAGCCACATCAGGTCTTGGCATGTTTCTAGCACAGCAAAGTGTCACAGGAGGACTTTTTTGGTTGAATTTCAATCACAGGGACTGCAACTCCCACGCAAGGCACCATTGCACAAATCTGAGCAACACGAAGATAGTACACGGAGATGATTTTGCTCAGCTCATATTTTAAAAATGAGCCTGTATGTAATAGCTTTCAACTTACTGCTGGAGGAAATGCAGGGTCTTTGGCTGGATAGACAGGAGAAGGTAAAACCACAAAGTTGAGGCGCTGTGCCAGAGAGGTGCCTTCTCTCAACACGGGTCCATTATCACGGCAGCAGGCTCTGAAAGTCCTTGTTTCACTCCCAGCAGCAAAATGTGAAGTACTTTAAGGACTTCTTCACTCTGCCCTGTGCTGCAGGAATAGCTTGTGCCTTTTCACCCGCTCACAGAGTTTGTGGGTGAGAGTGTCAGGGTTTTGGCTGAGGGTCCTTGTGAGAAGCACGTGCTAGAATAGCAACCCTCTTGTACTCAGGTGAGCTCCCCTTGTCACTCACCAGCTACTCAACATTCTATGCCTGAGAAGTCTTCAACTCCGTAACAGGACCTGTAACAGACAATATCTAACAAATCCTCTGCAAAATCTCACAAAAACTATTGGTGCCATAAAAATTTATAGTTCATTAAGGTTTGTTCAGGTTAATGACAAAGAAACAGATGCATGAGACAGAAAGCTACACATAAGAATGATGACAAACTAGAGCTCTCACAGCAACAAACAGGCATTTCTCTGCAGGCAACTCAGAATAAAACTCCAGAAGCTTGAGGCTGTATAACTGAAAATGCTAATGGAATTTTTTCAATGTCTTTCAGTGGGATGTGCAAAGAAAGTACAGAAATACATATGTTGATATTCAGGTCAGTGGGCAGTATGAGCATTCACTGGTGCTTCCTGTGAAGTTGTGGTGATGGCCAATAAAACCACACCACATTAAAACTTGCAGTTTTTATATGAACATATCCTTTAAAAGTTTTGGAAAAGAAATCAAGAAAAATAAGTATATCCCCATCACTTAAAACTGACACTACAAGGTTCTTTCTATAAGAATTAATGTTTGCTGAAGCACTATATTTAATTTTGCATGGTTACGTGTCTTTTTAAGAGAAAAAGAAATCTGTCTGTCTCTGATGCAAAGAAAACCATTTCAGTAACTGCAAACATTGAATAGTACTTTCAGTACAGATACCACCAGATGTAAAACTGCTTGGGCACATAGTGGGAGGTTGCTGCAGTTAAAGTTAATATGTAGTGTTTAATTTGCTTAATAAAAGTTTGTGCAATTCAAGATGCTGTGTAGTGACTGACACGATAATACAAAGCAATTTTATTATTTGTTTAAAATGGTCTGTGGCAAGATGATTGGAGAGAAAAAAGTAGAGTTGTCTGTGAGCAACCGACTTTTCACAGTTGTTCTCCTCTGACAAGGTCTGGCAAACCAGAGTCTTCTTTGTGTTGCTTCCTAAAGGCTATGCAGCAAAAGGAAGCCTGTTACTCCACCATCTAATGCCACCTTGCCCTAAGGGTCAATAGGTTGAAAGCTACTAGTTTCATTAAAACTGAAACCATGCACCCCCAAAAAAAGTTTGGCCTCTTTGAAATGAAAGAATTGTTCAGAAATGTGTTTCTCCCCCAAACTTTGAAAACATGACAACATTTTTCTATTACAAATGCAATCACAGAAGGAAATCATTTATGAAATGTTATACAGTAGACACCTTCTTTCAGTCTGAGAAGTTCAAAACATCATGGTTCAGCTGGCTGGAGGTTCTCAGAAGACATAAGTTTAGAGCTTTGACTGTACAGGGATTTGATAAAATTGTTTGAAGTCAGTGTCTCCACAGAAGGAAGCAGAGTACTGCCTGTTAGACTAAGTGGATGGATGTAGAAAGATTCTCCTCATTATTGCAGGGAAGTAGTGGCCACCTAAACCGCATCTGCTGTGTCCACCTCTGGGGTCTTCAGCACAAGAAAGAAATGGACCTGTTGGAGCGAGTCCAGAGGAAGGCCACCAAGAGGATTAGAGGGATGGAGCACCTCTCATAAGGCTGAGAGAATTGGCTTTGTTCAGCCTGGAAAAGAGAAGGCTTCAGGGTGACCTAATTGCAGCCTTCCAGTACTCGAACAGAGCCCACAAGAAAGACAGAGGGATTTTCTTTACAAGGGCATGTAGTGACAGGACAAGTGGGAATGGATGCAAACTGAAAGAGAATATGTTTAGATTAGATATTAGAAGGAAGTTCTTTACAGTGACGGTAGTGAGGCACTGGAACAGGTTGCCCAGAGAAGTTGTGGATGCCCCATCCCTGGAGGTGTTCAAAGCCAGGGTGGATGGACCTCTGAGCAAATTGGTCTAGTGAAAGGTGTTGCTGCCCATGTCAGGGGTGTTGGAACTAGATGATCACTAAGGTCCTTTCCAAACCAAACCATTCTATGAGTCCATGATTCTGTGATTCTATGATCTGTACATCAGGTGCTGCTGAGGTGCACAGCGTCGTTGTCCTCCAAAAGAGAGTACCTCAAGTCTAATGCAGTCAGTAGAGAAAAACAGGTGATTTGGTGCCTTCTAGATAGATATGCATTTAGCTTGGGCACTAAAGGTAAGTTCTCACCGTGGAGCTTTCACTCGTATTCTTGCATGGACTAGACAGGGAACTTCTGCATCTCTGAAGTCCTGCTTCCCTGAGCATGGACAACTGAGATGCAAATCAGGTATCCCAGCTCATCCAGGGAGGCCAGATCACATCCTTTGCCTCTTGCAGCATGTATGCAAGAGTTTGGGTCCTGTCACTGCCAAGCACAATAAAAAGCAGGAGACTTTACGGTGACTGACTCTCCCACCTCAGTCAACCCAAATGTCCTCTGTGCTGGCAACCTGCTGATTCTTCTTTTGATTTGAGGACAGCCTTCCAAGGCCTGTTTCTCCAGTTAAGCAGAAATCCCCATCTCACATTTTAGCTAAATTTAATTTCTTTCCCTTTTTTGCTTTTACAAGCCAATTAAAACACTATTCAAATACCACTTCAGCGTCATGTTATAATTTTGAGGCAGCTAATCATCATTCCTTGTGTCAGGTGATTTGTGAAAGAGCAGATGGATCAGTTGTCTAACATGTCTCACCGAGACAGTGACATAACCTTGATTAGACCCCAGAGCTTCCAGCCCCACAGCTGTCAATATTTAGCATCTTCATGCCCACTCTCCCATCACTTGTACTGCTTAGGTGTATTATATGCACTGAGTAACTATTGACTTTACAACCTTACTCCACAAGGAAAAAATCAGTTTTTCTTTGTGCTTAGCAGAGGATTCCCAAGCCAAAGTAACCACGAGAGGAAGAGTCAAGCTTGACTTTATGACTTACTGGATACCCATGGCCCCTCACATAGGAGAGATGTCCTGGTCAGCCAAGAGTGAGAAAACCATCAAATGGGGTTGTGTTTAGCAAAATACCTGAATTCAAACATACTGCCCCATTCTGTTGTAAGGCTGGCTTTCTTTTTAAGAAAGAGAAGAGATGATTCTTTTTATCTTAAAAATAAATTTAAAAATTCATTAACTGATCATGCTTGCAAAGAAAAGTTTGAAGAACTAAGGATGAAAGCCAAAAGGCCATGAAGGAAACAAAAGACCCCTTTTTTTGCTTGTTTGGGGTTTTTTTGCTAGGAAAACCCTGACAATCTCTATTCCTGTGTTACACTTTTATCTGCTTGCTTGGAAAACTTGGACTGCCAGCACAATTTCATTGATCATTTCTCATGCTACTTCTTAATTAGATTAAATGGAGGACAAAGTAATTTGCTTTGCCGCTGTTGCAGTACTGGAGAGGACTTTGTGTGGACTCATTCAGAAGAGGTACCGATCATCCTCGATTTTTTTTCCTGAAAGCTAAAGTTTGTACTCTTCCTACCACGTTTCTAGACCAGCCCCTAATTTCTGGGGAATTTTAAAAAATTTAAAATTTTTAAAAATGGGGGTATTACAGGAAATCTCTTGCAATTTTTAATGTATTTTTATCTGTATAAGTAAAATTAAGATATCACCTTCTGTATATGGCAATAATTTTAGAGTGTTAAAAAAATTTGTGTCCTCAATTTACAACACTCAGGGCTGGAAACAAAAGAGAGCTAAGAAAATTATGATTTTAAAAGTAAAAAACTGCCAAACTACTTTATAACAATGTTATATAATATCAGAAATAACTGCTTAGCAGATTAAGGCCACTATGATGTTTACTTCCGAGTGATCCCCCACAGACTTCTTATTTATTTATCTTTAAATTCGTAAAGAAATTCTTCACAGAGTTTTACATCCTTTCCACTGTGAAGTGTGTCACCAGTGGTCATAATTTTACCCTAGCATGTGTGGTCCCAGTGTAATAACCAAGGCAGAATTATTTCATAACATGTTATTACTATATCCTAGAAATATTTTGTAGACCAAGCATCTTTCAGAATACTGTTTTGCAGGGGAAAAGAATCACAACAACTTGGGCTATTTTTGGAAAGAAAATGTCACCAATGAGCATGTGGCTTTAGAAGGTAGCTTCGGGTTCCTCAGAAATCAAATCAACAAATTAAATATATGCAAGTCTTAAAATTCATTATTTTATTTTTGAATTTCAGCCATTGCTAGTTCTGGCTCAGCGGAATTGATTTCAAACTAAATGTTCAGTTTTCTTTTATTGGTATTGCTTTTGCACTGACAATAGGTATTTGATTTCAGTTGTCTTTTCCCTTGTTTTGGTTCATGAATACCTGTCACAAGTAACTCCCCAGGCCCTTTGTTTATCTGTCTTCTCCTGATTAAATGTCTCATTACTCTAGATTTTAAAAGATCACTTTCCAAGCAGAGGTCAGCAGCAAGACAGAAAATTTTCTTCTAGCATCTTTCTCCCTCTTTTAAAAATCAGAACTGGACATCTTTATAAGGGATGTGCTATCCCCCACAGGAGTCATGTAGTCTTTATAGAGCTTAATGAGTAAAGCACTTAAGCCTGTATTAATCCAAATCCCATTACATGATTATAATAGTCTTTTTCAGTTTTAAAGGTGTGCAGTTTAATTTTCAGTAGCAAAGAAAGATCTTTTAGTCTTTACTCTCAAGCTGATTTTGTCCCAGTTTCACCAAAAGAACTCCAGCAGTGCGTCAGTGGATGGGTCCAGACCACAACCTTCCCTCCTTAGCTGTCTGTCCATCACTCAATCATAAATGAAAATGACCCCAGAAAGGTGTTGCCAAACACTTAACATATGGCTATTTCCTCTATTTAATGCAAAAATCACTTCTTAGAAAGTCTGAATTTCTACATCTGGTTTGAATCTCAATAGACAGCAATGAAGAGTTCAGCAGATAAAAGAGCATTTACCTGGGTGGTTATTTAACTTTGCAGGCTCATTAATCAAGTAGGACAAACCTCATTCAACAAACAGGTGTTTAATTGAATAGGTTTTTTCATCCATCCAATTTATGTTAAAATGCCCTGTGCTAATTAGTTCACAGTTACTCCCAAGTTGATTCACAATCAATTCATGTTCTTCACAAACATCGCTGGTGTTTTTAGGTGAGAAGTACACAACAAATAAAGAAACTATAGTATTTTGAACTGACCTAAGTTATTGCCAGGATGCTAAAAATGTTGAGGCAAAATACTTATCACATAATGACCAAAAAGAGCAAGAACAGGCAGAACAAACTATACTGATTCCATTGCAGAAGGGGGAACATCGTGCTTCATTGATATCTCTCTAAAACCATGTGGACTTTGTAGCAGGGAGCAAGGAAACTAATTTGAATAGTCTGTGAGAAGAAAGGGAATCAAAAGGGATTTTGAGATCAAGGATGAACATGATCATAGTCTTCAATATATAAGTCCCAAATCAACTTTGGAAGGACAGGAGCATTGTGGAAGACCCTGGAAAGGCTGAACCTTAGCAATCAAAGGACAAACAAAAGGAGCCTGGCACATGTATAAAGGACGCATAAAGTGACTAACTTGTAGGTATTTGCACTGAAGGTGAGGGTCCTCACAGAGTTCCTGGCACCTCCTCCAAACCACCATCATGCCAACTCCATTCTTCGTTTTTGGTTCTGGGAAGGTTCCTAGGAGCTCCACCACAGTATTCGTGGTGATGGGATACCACTCATATCTGGGAGATTTTAAAGGAAAATCAATCAGTTATTTAGAGATAGGCCAGCTGCTACTGTGTTCAGGTTTTGAGGGCTGCGTGGGTGAGTAGCTCACTGGCAATGGCTTCCTGCTAAACACAGTGAGACTCCCAACACTTTCTTTCAAAGTGATTTTGAGCACAAGCATGGAAAGAATATATTTTCGGATTGTGATTACTTTTGGTTTTTAAGATGTCAGCCTGTGATTTAAACGTGGTAGAAAAACCTGCAGGGGAAGAACGAATCAATTTCCTACTTGTGGGAATGACACTGGAATCCCAGATACATAAAAACTATCTTTAGATGTAAACTGTATAACAACTACCTACTAAGGGACACTGTGCAAAAATAAGGGATGTGAAAGCCTGGTGTGGTGGATGGGGAGGAACTGGAACACCAGAATGAGTGGGTTTTAACTTTTAACTTGATTTTAATAACTATATTTTAAATATAGCACCTTGAGATCTCAGCTGCTGTAGACAGAATGCTAGGTGAGCAGAGAAGGGAAACCAGGAGGATGAGTTTTCAACGTCAGCTTTCCCTTAAGATGTTTGTGACACTGACCTTCAAGAAYGAACATACATGATGAGGATTTCTGCACTGTGAAATGGAAAATAAAGATGAGAGACATCATTTTAAGATACCAAAGTCCTCAGCTTAACACAGGCTTTTGGAGCTGCTTTTTCAGCTCTGTAAATAAGACATTGTCTATGCCAAGAGACATGGAGACGACTCTTCTTTTCAAAGGAGCAGATGGCAGAAGCATTGGAGGCATCCTACTTCTTTCTTCTTCTGTGCAAATAAATATATTTTAAAATGCTGAACCTGATATGAAGTTTATTTCAATAATTAATGTAAGTGGTATGCACTTGGAGTCTAGGAATTCCCATCACTTCTGGGCAGTGTCCACAGAGAGATCTTGGAACAGAAGAATCCTGTGCCCTTCAAACTGTCAGATTTTTTTTCATACAGAATGCATTCATTTGCTCTATCAGCATACTTGTGGAGATGCTAGAAAAATGTATAATATAAAACCAAAAAAAGTATAAAAGCAACCTTTTCTATTTTGAAACATAAGAATCCCCTCAAGTCTTGGCTGTTGCTTTCTCCCCCCTCTAACCCAGCTGCTCTTTGATCTGTCTCTTCCTAAGCAGATAAATATATTTTAAATTATTGCTAGCCCCAGGGGACCCATACTGGTGTTAGGCAGCAAAGAGATGCTTTTAGGAAATGTCACTAATGTAGGTGGCGAAAATGGCAAGGAACTGTTCAGGACTTCAACACCTCAGCTAGTTCTGAGCAAAACTTAGGCTGAAATAAATGAGTGCAAAATTCAGTGTCTTCTTTGGGATATTGAGCCACTAAACCTCTCTGAAATCTTCTGACTGCTTTGTCTTCTCATTAGGAATTGAAGAACAGGAGCTTCTAAGGGGAGCGGTATCCTCCCATATGCAACTTTTGTTTAAAATACGCCAGGCTTAGCAAAAGCTGAGGTCTATAGAAATGTACAAACTTGGAGCTTTATTTGTTACTGCCTTTTGTTATCTGTTAAATAGCAATAAATTGTTATAATTCTAATTTGTTGACTCATGTTGATTAGGCTAGTTATGCCTAATTAGTGCCAAAGTTTTAAAAGAAGTCAAACAAGTCCTTGGGTTGGAGGCAGAGGGACATCTTCAGTGGCCTATGTAGAAACATATCCACCACATTATAAACATTTAAGCGTGGATTTCTGGTCTTTGTACTGATTAAGACCTCCCCAGTTGAAAGTCTAGGTAGCTTCCAGGGTTAAAAGAGGGAGCTAATGTTTCTGAAAACCAGTTAAGGGACAGCAAGCCACAGCTCTACTCCTTTGCATCAACCACAGAGGGATGTAAAGCACCTCTGTAGAGGGACTCAGTTTTGGGAGACTGAGCCTGGAACCTCCTAGAGGTAACTTTCATGCATGAGCAGATCCAATGACGACCTGGACGCATCTCACAGAGACATTCTCACCCGCTAAGATGCAGAAAGTCAAGGAAAGATGCGTCTCAGAGTGGAGAGAAGATGTTCCTTCCTCCACACAAAATTTATTCCCAGAAAATAGGCTTGTGTCTCCTGCTTCAGTTGTTGATTCTAGAAAAAATGACCAACTCAGTGGTCTTTGGAGAAGTCACTTGCATATCAAGCTACAGTTTCTCTGATTTTGGTCTCCTCATCTGCCTTTGTAAATCCTATATGCCTTTCTACACATCAGAATCAGGGGGAACAATGAAGACAGATCCATATAAGGTGACATTCTTCTTGTCCTGCAGTTGTGTGCAACCTGGTGGGTGAGATATGTCCCTGGTATGCAGAGACAAGGTCTGAAAAAATCCCCTGGATAGGAATAAAAGGTGAACAATAGCACTGGTTATGCTTTCTGAGATCAACATCCTGCCATTTCACTAATTTACACAGAATCTGATTACACTGAATGAATCAAACCTTCCGTAAGCTGAAGTTCCCCTGTTGGCAAATGAAGGCATTACTGAGCATGCATAACAAACTTTTACAACAATATGCAAAAAGTCGTAAAGCTATCTTTAATACAAGCTGAACAACATTGTTCAGTTTTCTTTCAGTTCTGTCGTCGGTACTAGTAAAAGTATCAACAGCTTTAACATGCCCTAGTTTCTCTGTAGGAAGAGACCACATAGATTGAGGCTGGCAGTGTGTAGGACTGTTCATCTGATATACAAAATGTTTTGTGATATAGACAACTGTGCCACAATTCTGGACAAATGCTGTAGTTTTTTGCTAAAAACCCCCATTATTTATCGCTCTCAAAGTTTATTTTGGCTATCTGAAGGGCTTTCTAATGCTCTATCAAGTACTTTACCAGTTTTCTTGAAAATGTGTGGCTGGTGGTGATTCATCTTGCACAGAATAATTAATTGGCATTTTCAAGTGATGATCAATCTAGAATGATGTGATTGGGATTATTTACTTAAAACAGTATTTCACTTATTGACAGTGTGTGGTTTCGGTCATTATTTTGATTTGTGGTGGCAGAATGCTCCAAACAAATATAGCTGAAGCTGCCCGTTACAGACAACAGGAAAAAGAGCTATATTCTCTTGAAACCATGGGATGATTTTCATCTAGTTCATGCAATGGACTTCTGGACATAATTAAAAAACATGTGGAATTCAAAAGCACACAAAGCTCCCTTCACAAAGCCACTGCCCTAAAATGTGTAGTCTTAAACATCTTTAATGAAATCCTCAGAGCAACAAGTAACTCCCACTCCCTACAAGTGGATTATTACAGTCTTCACAGCCTTGTGGAAGTTTTAATTGAAGGGCACTACTTAAAGGGATGGTGTGGGATGACTCTAAGGTAAGATTGATCAGTACAGGCAGAATTTTATTACAAGTGTCAATTAGATTGAAAAGTGTTATAAAAAAGATCATTTGCATAGCTTTAGGGGACAAGGAGACACATTATTCTGAAATCTCCTTTGCTGATTGTTTAGTGATTCTCTAAGGGTAACAGGGAGGAAATATTCCCTCCTGCAAGTGGAGATAGTAGCCACTTTCTGACTGGCTTTGATTTAAAGCTCATTAATGAGATATGTGCAGCTAATTAAGAGCAGGGAGAATTTAGCTATATACCACAGTGGAGAACAGCATTTATCAGAAAGGATTGGACTATTGCCCTATGGAAGTTCAGTGCTGTGCTATTGGGAACAATTCCGTTCCAATGCTGCAGAGAAGGGCAATATAGCAAATAGCTAAAACTGGTTGAAGATATGTTTTTCCCCCTAGAAAAATAAGGTTGCACTGACAATGCATTCTTTTAGTGAAAACCCTCATTTTTATTAATTCAACATAGTGAGGACACGCTCTTTCTTTTCATTTTCACCCTTTTTTTCCTCTGGAAGGAAGGGACAAATTAGCAGACAGAAAGCCTTTGGCTACTGCAACTACATCTTTTTTGGAACTTGAGCTAGATCATACGAGTGTCTACAATAGCATTTTAGTTGGGGACAGGAGCATCGTACTGAAACAAACCTTGCTGCAGTCCTCCACTTTCTATATTTTTGTTTCCATCACAAAAATGAAAATGCAGTAACAGAAATGAGTGTGCATGAATTGGATTTCTTTTCAGACCGAAACATGTCTGAAAGACGTACTCCAGACATGCACCTTGTCTTCTCCAGTTGCTAGTGAGCATCCAGGCCCTTCAGTATATAAACACAGGCATTAGTGTATAAGATGGTTTACTTTCCATTAAAGTCAATGCAAATAGATGACCTAAATATAGTGTCATTTTTAGACATCCTGAGCACCTACCTGGCCTCCGGGGCACCTGTCAGCTAGTAGGTGTGGTGTAGATATCACGTGTAGCGTAGAGTGACTGAAGGTGCTGAATGCCACCTTGACACAGTAGAGTCAGGGGAGCCTAGAAAGCCATTCAGTTCACCTGAAAGTAGATGTGTGACACAGTTTGGTTGCACATGGCGCTGTGGGAGATACCTCAAGGTATAAAAAACGTCTGCACAGGGCTGGTAGCTCTGGCCTAGGATTTATGGGAGCCTTCTGCAGCTGTACACCAAGCTGAGATACCCTAAAGGGCCTGAAATAACTCAAGATGCCTATGTTTAGCAGTGGCCTCAGACAGAACAGTACACTCTGGAAACAAGGATAATATGTTTTGTCATTTATTCTGTCCCTTCCTTCCTCCTTTGTCATCCAAATTTTTGCTTATTTTTGCGAAAGGTGGTGAATATGCACAGCCAGGTGGAAATAGTGAGAAAGTGAAATATTCTGGGGAAAGTATTCATAACAAAATATGAAATTTCTGCCTTCGGGCACTTTTCTGTCTGTGCCTTTTCCAAAGAGGAGTTCCCATCAAGGTCCAAATGTATGTCAAGAAAAAGTAAGTTGCTCAGTACTGTGTGACTTCAGAACTCCTCTGTGCGAGGGAAAGCTAGGCACATCATGTACTCCCTAGCCTAGAATATGAACATCATCTCATCGCTGTATTTTTGTCCACAGATTGGGCATAGTGCTTCTTTAGGGAAATGAGATCAGCTTCTTCAGGGAAATTAAAACTAGAGGTCTATCTTAGAACTTTTCCAATGCTGTGCATATTCATCTATTTTTTCAATCTCAAATTTTATTTTATTCATTTTTCACATGGGAATATTGCAGTTTATGATAAATACATTTATTGTCAAAAGAAATTCTTTTGTTATGAATGTCTGCAGTTTCTAAATTATACTTTTGACTGCTTACCTAATCTCATGGAGTCATTCCTCTGTCATGTGAACTGAAACTCTAAAACTTCATTAAGAAATAAACTGAGATGAATGAGAGATACTGCATTTGATATTCGTAAGTAGCAGAGTGATATACTCACAATGGGTGCTATTGCTACGTATAGGTGTCTCTCTTCTGCCATTTCTAGCTAACAAAGTTACAGGTGTTAGAGCAGTTCTTGGCTTTCATCTCTCAGTGCATCACTTTGCACTTTGTACAATTAATTTTTAAACAATTTTCTTTATTAAAATCTCCAGATGAATTTACTTGTTTCTATAAAATATTGCAAAATTTCTTTTTATTGATGCGTAATGCAACTTCATGTCACCAGCAAATGTATTCTCAACACAATTGTATTTCTTGCCAAACTCAGACATTGCAATGTTAAATAAGTTTGGTCTCAGACTTTTGGGAAAGCCTAGAAAGAACCCCCTTCTATTCCAATAAAAGTCCTTGTAGCACAATCCTTGAGTCTGTATTTTATCAAATACAAATTTTTTTGTTGTCTGTGAAAACTTACTCTTTCATCAATTTTTTCCCCTAGTAACGGACGTAGTACAAAAATCAATAGCTACTCAACAATATTTTCCCCTTGCGAGATGCAAGAATTTGTTTTGCTTTTCTCTCAAGCACGGCAACTTCTTTAATTGACAAATTCATGGAAAAATATTGTTCTGATGGCACAGTTTATTTAGGTAGCTTGTCAGCTCGGAGTGACTTGCTAGTGGTCAAACTGAGTGTGCAGTTCTGAGAAAGTTTTAGTTATGCACCTTCCCTTGCAGTTGGCTTTGATCATCGACTAGCAAGTAACGTGGAGCTCAGTGTTGGGTTTTGTGGATGCAGAATTGCACGTCTCTTTGTGTGGAAATCAGCTTCAGAACCACAGAATCATGAGATCATTAAAATGTTGGTTGGAAGATCATCTGGGCCAGATCCCTGCTCAAAATGGGACTATGGTCATTGCTGGATTTGGTCAGACGTGGCTCTGCCTGGTTTTTTGGTGGATACAATTTCACATGTATTCACTTGAGTGCTTTAACGTTCAAGGAAAGCAAAAACAAATGGGTCATGAGAAAGGGTGATGTGGAATTCAGATTTGCATTTGAATGAATATTCGTAGAACTCTTTCATATTATTCCCTTGGGCCATGAAAAGTACAGACACAGATTACTGAGAAGTCTCTAGACTGACTGATTGATATGGTTTGTATTTGCCATGTAAATGTATAATGTTTAATACTGTATCTATACAAATATAATGCTGATTGACAAACTTGCCCAGAAACAGTCATCTCCTAGGAGAAGGAAGTCATTAACATTTTAAAAAGCAAAATCCTAAAGGAAGACTGTTCAGGCACTGCAAAGGAAGGTGCTACTTTGAAATGTGCAAAGGTATGAGCAGTCAATATTAAGGATTCCTTTGTTTTTATTGGAACAAAATTCAAGGATTTTTTTTTTCAATACGAGAAACACTTGATATGCAAACTAGAAGAATTCAAAAAGGATTGTAGAATAATTAATTTTATGATATATATTGGAACATAGAAACAGAATTGTAAATTGCATATTTAAATTTTAAAAAATGAGAAAATGTACATCATGTTAAGGAAGCCTTTAGCATTTGAGCTCCACAGAGAACTTCTAAAGGGGAAGGACACTAGCTCTGAATATAGCCTACTTGCTCACAAATTTCCAGAGAGCAATCCTCTAAGTCAAACAACATGCTGCTGTTCAGGGGGAAAAAACTAGGCACATTTACTAGGTAAGTTGTTTTTGTTTTTTTTTTTTCCGAGGTAACTTATAGTACATGAGTGAAATACTGGTGGAGATCACCATTTGTCGTACTGCCCTGCCTTGAAGAATGCAAAAGTAGTTTCCATTTTAATGAGCAGTTGTATAGGAGGATGTTAGTTCATACAACATCAGGGAGAGAATTGCTGATGCCATGAACAAGAAGTATAATGAATTGTTTTTACCAGCAAAGTTTGCTGCATCCTTCAGTTTCCTTTTCAGTCCCTGTGCACCCCCTTGTCAGAAAGGGTCCTGGTATCTTTCTGGATGTCCTCAATCTACTTTGCCTCTGTTGATCCTATATACTATTCTTTTCCTTTGTTTTTTTGACTCCCTTCAATCTTTGTCTTTTCACTGTTTGTCTTCCCACTCATTGATTCCTCTCCTGATGGCTAAAATGGGAGATATCTTTTCCAAGGGCATCCAACAGAGAATAAATTTTAAAACAATGTAATTTGTGAATATCTTTCCTAGGTTTTGTTTGTCAAAACAGAGCACGAGTCTTATGGGGAATCACAAGTCTTATGAGGAGTGACTGAGGAAGCTGGGGTTGTTTAGCCTGGAGAAAATGAGGCTCAGGGGAGACCTTATTGCTCTTTACAACTGCCTGAAAGGTAGTGAGGTGAGGGTTGGTATTTTCTCCCAGGTAACAAGAGATAGAACTAGAGGAAAAGGCCTCAAGTTGCAACAGAGGATATTTAGATTGGGTATTAGGAAGAAAATCTTCACTGAAAGAGTGGTCAAGCATTGGAACAGGCTGTCCAGAGAAGTGATGGAGTTACAATTCCTGGAAGTGTTCAAAAGTTGTGTGGATGTGCCATGTAGGGACATGGTTTAGTGGTGGAGCTGTCAGTGTTAGGTTAATGGTTGGACCCTATGATCTTAAAGGTCTTTTCCAACTTTAATGGGTCTATGATTCTATGAAAATGAAAAGACCAGCCCAACTGTTTCAATCAACTGTACAGACTGCTTTCATCTTCCTCAAAATACTGAGGAAGGATGATCAATATCACATCAAAAGTTGTGTTTGATTTAATCCTCTGCATGATCACACGAATCTATAATTCACCTTTCATTTATTGCAAGACTTGTAGTTAGCCTTTAAAATTGTAACTTTGTGAGAGTGCATAAGAGAGACATGGAGCTCCAGTGGAGCTACAAAGTTGATCAGGGGACTGGAGCATTTCTCTTAAGAGGAAATCCTGGGGCAACTGGGCCCGTTCAGCCTCAAGAAGGGATGACTGAGAGAGGACCTCATCAATTTATACAAGTATCTGAAGGGAGGGTGTCAAGAGGATGGAGTGAGGCTCTTCTCAGGGGTGCCAAGCAATAGGACAAGGGGCAACAGGGAGAAATTGATGCACAGGAATTTTCACCTGAATGTGAGGAAGATCTTCTTTAACTGTGCAGGTGAACTTTCACAAGAGATTGCCCAGACAGGTTGTGGAGTCCAACCTCCCTCATTTGAGATATTCAAGAACCATCTGGACACAATCCTGTGCCATGTGCTGTAGGATGGCCAAGGAGGTTGACAAGGTTGGGAGGTTGGACAAGATGTCCCACTGTGGTCCCTTCCAACCTTACTCATTCTGTGGTTCTGTGATAAGTCAGTTCCCCACTTTGCTGTGGCACATCTGTAACAGAACATGAATGCTATGGGGCAGGCCTGCAACATATGATGCCTGCAAGATCAATTCCTTTCCAAAAGGAGGAGGTGGTCCTGTGAGCCTCCCACGCTAGCTCTCTGCAGGGTGGCCAGCAACAAGTAAAACATGGCATCAAAGGTCACACAGGCAGTGTTTGAAGGCAAGCTGCCATCCCTGTAGCTTGGCAACAACTAAAAGTTGTTTTGAAATGCAGCAACCCAGGAAACTAGAAGTGCAATGTCTAGAAGGCAGCTTCACATCTTTTACTTTCTAGAAACAGTAGAAACAGCACTAGTATTTCTTCGTAGCACTAGGACTTCTCTCTCATTTTCAGTGTAATTGATGTGTTGACTTGTAGATGAGATATAATTCTGCTTCTCAGTCAATATATTTCCTAAAAATTTCAGCCTTCTTACCAGGACATCACTGAAGGTGCAGTTTTGCTTCATGATTTCTCTGGTAGGCACAGAGTTTCCAGAGCCAATCTATTTGCTTTTCTTCCCCACTTGCCATGAGTTATTGTCTATGCAGCAGTAGTTGTTCAGCTGGTTGTGCAGTTATGACCTAAAATTTGTCACTGTAGTGATCCCATGTTTTACAAGCCTTCCAAAAGAATGGGGGAAGATGCCAAAGCTGATTTCTCAGCATTGGTGACTAGCACATTTATTCAAAGCCCATTCATTCAATATTATTTGATACTTGCAATATTCTAGGCCTAATGCCAACGAGAGATCTTGCCAGCTGCTTGCTGGTTCCAGACTCTCATGAATACTTATTATAAAGTTTTTTGCTCCACTCCTGCTTAATCCTTCAGCCTCCCCCCTTATCTCTCCTTTGTCTTCCTCTCATCTGCTTTTAATACACATACTGCCTCTCCTTCTTGAATTTCAGGTCCTCCACTTTACACTCTTTGGCCAATTATGCAAGGCTGGCACCGGGAAAAAGCAAGCAAAATGTTTTCCTGTTGGCAAGGCTGAACTCACAAAGGAGATTGAAACTTCTTTTTCCATCAAGATATTGGTCCTTGACAGCTGGCAGCCCTACTCATATTTTACATGGCAGACTTTTTTTTTTTTAAGACTGACATTTATTGTTATCTGTAGAGCAATTTATAAGGATGCAAGTCATTGAAATATCCCACTAGTTTTAAGATAGACAGAGCTCCCCAGAGATCTGTGGGCAGGAACACAAAGTTTCTCTAAAGACCACTTTGTGCCTAGCTCTAAGTCCACTGGAGGCAGCTGGAACCTTTCAATAGGTTATGACAGTTATGACAGAGGACAAACCTTTGCTCCACTTGGTCTATCTGCTCTATGTATAAATACAATTTCAGATACAGTGGAGTAGCCTTGCAGTGTTTGATTACTTACTGCAAACACAGGTATTTTAAATCTCTGGGTGAAAAGTATTAATCCCATAGCAGGTAATCTTGTTTATTGTGATACAAAATTATGGAAAATAAAAAGAAATAAAAAATTTAGTTGATGTTTATTCTGCAATAATGAATTACTTAGAAGTTTTCTTAGGATCTATTTGCTGCAAGAAGCTTAGTATATCAGGTCTAATCCTGTTTATGAGAATTACAGACACAGATATACCCAATATATTTTAGATACGTAATGAGTACCAATGGAAATACAAAACCCATTGCTTCTTCCTTGCAATTTCAGTCACTCATATAACTGAATTCCAAGATCTGTATTTGTAATAGTATTTGGTTTTTGTCTCAGTCCCTCCCTCAGAGTACTGGTATTATAGAGGTTTTGAAACCAAAAAATCATAATAGATTTTCACGGCATCAATAGATATCATTGAATTTTGCAGAAAAATAAATTAATTGTTGCCTTATTTAAGTGAGGTCTCAATGAGTTTTATCTGTTGTGAGCAGAATATACATTTGTTTGTATTCTAGAATCATCACATTTTGCAAGGTTGAAAAGTGCTTAACAAATAATTTTAATTATTTTTTAAAGAACGAGTTGATTTTGCATTTTTGCTTGCTGCCTTAGAATATTGTGCTCATTTCTATGAGGCAGATATTCAAACAGCTCTTCCCTAATAAGGTAAAAGTTGTAGAAAACATGCATTTTAGATTTTGTAATTAAGTACTCAATTTGAGCACACTTACAAATGCCAGAGGTAATGATTCTTTGAAGTTTATCGTTCATAGTAATCTTTTCATACTGCAAAAAAGGCAAGTAATACTGTGACCAAATAAAATTAGAACCATAAATCAGATTAGCCCTTTGCTTAGTTTTTCACCAACCAACCAGTTCAATAAATCACTCTGCATGGTCTATGCATTATACTTACTGCTTTTCCTGTATCTACATCAGCACAATAGTGTGCCACAGTTATTTGATATATGCAAAATGAGTTAATGGGTATTTTTAAAAGAAAAAAAAAGATAAGAGAAAGACTGCTTTTACTATTTTAAATGTAGTACTGTTTTCAGAGGATATTGGGTTGGAGAATATGACCTGGTTGTAGCAGTACAGTAAGAGTATGCAGCAAATCTCTGCACTGTCATGATCCCAACAGATATGGTCAGTGACCRGCTGCTACCTTAAGGAACAGGGCCAGCTTCACCTATCTGTGAAGGTTAAACTGTGTGATTCCTTTAGGTACACCTGAAATGAAACATCTACATTTTCCTTTGAAGCTTTTTATATGTGGTATGTTCCTATCAATCTCTGGTCCCACTGATAGGGCTGATCCGTGACTCTACTCCCCCTCTTCCATTTTGCAGTTTTTCACAAATGATTAGCATAGTTACATTTCCCCCAGCCTTGCAACACAGCCCTGCATAAAATCCTGCATGTTTCAGCTCACACCTTTTCCAAAATGCAATAAATCTATGCATTTTCCTGGTATGTCTAGAGACAGCAGGAGCATGTATCAGCCTGACCCACAATGCTCAATGAAAGAGAGAGGTTAGGTAGTATTGGAAGTGTTATTGCAGTCAAAATCAAAGAAGGTCCATTTTCTATTCTCCATGCTTCTAACTGAACAAACTGCGAAGACCTCAAATGTGACTGGCAATAAGGAGAGTTGATAAATGACTGTCTTTCAACCATCCCAAGGTAATAATAATGGATAAACAAATGAATAAAGAAATAAGAATTGGTCCTTGATGCATTGTTGATTAGATCCCTTGTCTCCTGACTCTATTTCTGTGCTTTTTATGTTAGCTAGTTGGCATCTCTAAATAGTTAGAAACAACAGTAGACACAACTTAAGTACAAACTGAAATGATGAATACCTTGGTGTTGTAAATTAACATTCCTGCCTTTTGAAGCTGAGACATTAAAACTGCTTAGCATGGAATATTTTTTATTTATAAGCACTGATTTTTATGTGTTTTTTTTCTGAAATCAAAACTATTCTTATGAACAGTGATTGTGACATGACTTTGATTGGAAAGGTACCAAGGTGGAGCTTGAGACTATAAAATAGCTTAGCACTTGAGGGTTAGCAAATATTAATGACATGAGCTATAATTCACTATTAACTATCAGTCACTATTCATGGCAGTGGTAAATTGTTTATCTAGATCACAGGAGATCCTTAATCTGCATTTGTCAAAACAGGGACATACATGGTCATTTTGCATGTCTTGGCTCAAGGTCTTTTGATTACAGAGGACTCTTTGTCTCATGTGCTTTTCACAAATGTTTGTGAACAGACCTAGTTGTCATTCTGTATAAATTTTTTAAACATTTAGTTCTAGAAATACTTCACAAAATTCAGCTTGTGTTTCCCCATTAACTTTATCTGGAAAGTGTCTCAAGAAAGAGACATTATAGACACTGTGAAAAAATGGAGCATATTCTCCTCTCTAATATGCATTTTGGCTTATTGAAGATATTTATAACTGAAGATTAGAATATCAAACAGCCTGAGCACCCTTTATTTTATAAAATGCTTTTTGTTAACTACACTATTTCTATAACTAAGCCTTTTTATGAACTAGTCAGTTGTCTTCCCTTTGTTTTACAAACGAGGCATCTGGGAAGTCACTCACTCTTGGTTTGGTCCTGGCTGGAAATAGAAGCCAAACCCGTGAAAGAGCTGACCTGTGTTTCATAGCGAGTCTTCTTGTGTTAAACTGGGTGTGCTAAATCGTGGTATTATTAATAACTATTTTTTTAACCTTGGATTTCATACAGCCCAGAGTGAAGCCTGAATAGATTCTTCTTCTGTCTCACAGCAGCTTCCCATAAACTAATTGCTTAAAGGCTTCATGATCCCAATCAACATCTGTCCTGTGTTATTCTTTACTAAAGTGGAAGGCTGAACCTACCAACAGTCATTACTTGTATTACATTATTTTAGCCTTTTTGATATAACACAAAATGTAAATGTGTATTTATAAGACTCCTTGTTGGTGCTGACTTGGGGAACATGGATTTGTTGACATATACTGATTAATCCAAACTAATTTTTACAGTCTTTTTGTTCCTTCATGCCAGAAGGTAACTCGGTCCATTTGAGATTTGAAATTAATAATTTCTAATGAGACTTTGATCACTGTGACCTCTTCAGGAGAAAAATTTGCTGACTTCAGATTTTAGGTCTGTGTCCTAAACTCAGTGTCATGATTGAGATGTTTGCCACAGTGCTGCTTCATGCAAAACCAGTGTTAGATTTTTTCTTTAAAAATCAGATGTTTATAGGCAGTTTGTTTTTTAATATAGTATGGTATTTAACACTGAGAGCCTCAAAATATGTGAGTTATGAGAATGAACAAATCACAAAGCTATAGTGTAGCAAATTCTTAGTGACATTTTATATTCCTGCTAGTATTATAATGTACTAGGTGGGTTGAGCATAAAGCTGTCTGAATAAGGAAAGAATTATTTATCCTTATTTTTATTTTTTCATCTATTTGTGTAAGGCAAAAGACTACCAATTATACATTCCTGAGGAATAAAAAAAAATATGTATGAATATTGTTAGTGAAATAATTTTAAAAACAAGAGATCTTGTTGTCTAATATCGCCTAGATTCTTAGGTACTTGACTTTTTATCTCTCAGTCAGTCAACATGAGCCAAAAGTGGCCTAAAGGCTTAGATGTTCCAGTGGTTACTCCAGCACAATCTAATCTGTGACCTCTATCCCTTTGGTTTTTATAATGTCCTTATAAAAACATAATACATTTAAGTATGCTTAAAGTGCTACTGGCTATAATTAAAGTTCTGTCAGCCTTTCCATTATAAATCCCTCTTTTCAAGGTTTAATATCTCAGCGGTTTCAATTCCCACTGGGCTAAACTTGATACAGAAGCTGTCAGCACGAATGCAAATCCCTCCTACCTTCAAAAATATTTTCAATTCATAAAGTTGCTGGGTTTTATTGTTACAGTTCTACAGATTGCGAAAGTATTTCCGATTAGATCCCCTCCCAAAATCTCTCACAGTGCCTTGTCCGATCTTACATAAATCAAGAAGGATATGTGTCCTAACTTTGAAATGCACAAACAGACTGATGGAGCTTCCTTTTTCCTTGTTTTAGGCTATGGATTGAGTGCAGCTGCTACCTATATTGAAAACTGCTGACTTCAGGTTAGCTGCCCAGACTCTTTCAGAATGCATCTGCTGGATATGGAAAGCAGAGTTAATTACTTTGGCCATAAAGCAGTATATCACACACCTACCTTTCCCATCTGTATTTCTAAATACTAGACTGCATTCACTAAACCTTTGATTAAGGGGAAGTAGCTGGCTCTTGAAAAAATTAGGAGATACCCTGTTTAATTAATTCCTCAGTCTGAGGATAAGTCTAGGGCTGTTCAGTACCACTCTGCCATACCATCTTCTACTTTAGTAATGCAAGTTGTATTTCTGGATAAGAATGAGGATTCTTGATCTTCGGTATTTCAAACCTGAAGTGACTCATGCAGAGTACCTTGGAACTGGCCTAAACCAGAAATAAAACAATTGTCAGCAGTTTGATTGTCTTTGAATTTTATTTATGTCCACTTTTCAAGTTGTTGTGGATTATTATAGAAAAAAAATTGATGTTTCTGCACTTCTTACAAGTGAAACGTGTTCATTTTCTTTCAGGTTTGAACCCCTTCACAGACTCTCAAACAACTGATGCTGTAATCAAAAAATATTGCATCAAGATTTCTTGTTCTCTTCCATTCTGGGTCCATGAATATGACATTCCCTAACAGCAACTGCACTTCAGCTTCTCTCCTCCTGCCTTCTCAGCTTGGTGACTAGAGTATATTTCTGGAAGTGGAGCTGATTTACGGGACTAAAGACTAATAGAAGGATTTTGGTCATCCCCTTCTGGGTGGCTTCCCTTGGCATGCCAGTCATCATGAGATCTGCTGCTCTGAACCCTGTTCTAGGCAGTGTGTCCAGAGACACACTAACGAACAAGGATTCATGGCTATCTGTGTAAACTTCAATTTTAATGTTGCAAAAGAAAGAAAGATACTCATTTTGTGTATGTATGTATATACATGTGTGTATATATATATATATGCACATGCATATATATATGTATATGTGCTTGTGAATGAACCCTGATATACACTTACATATTTATGCACATATATTTTGAAGTATACTTCGCCTTAGGGCTTGTTTATGCTGTGGCAGGTTTGAAAAGGGAAAACTCTGTCAAAATAACCCAAATGTTATCATGTTTCTTTTTTATGACTGTCTTAGATCTGATAAGTACCCACAACTTTGACTAAAACTGTAGACTAAAGTGAAAAAACCACTTGTTTGCAAAAGAACCCCTAAATTTTCTTGCACTGCAAGTCAGGGTGTTTGATGCCCTTTTCACCAATTGGCCAGAGTCAAGTACACAGGGTGTTGTAGTATAAATTATCTCTTTGAAAAATGATAGGGTATTCTGTTAGAAGCCAAAGGTACCCGACATTCCTGAATAAGAGCTGGAACTAGCCTCATATATGGAGCCCAAATTATTCGGGGAGAAGTACTGGTAAGAGAAAAAGATGCAGGAGATGTAAAGGCATGCACCATAAAATAGTAAGGAGTGAAAATGAGTCAGAGAGACGGTCAGGCCAGTTAGAACTAATGCTTGTTAAATCTCAAATAAAATATGCAATCCAGAAAAGTTCAGCGTCCTACTTTTGTGAAWGAAAAGTTGAATGCAAAGTGTTGCTTTTGGTCTGGTACAGCCTAGTGCCAGAATATATAGGCACGTTGTCTGCTCAGAAGCCTACAGCTGTTGTGCTTTTCACTTTGGTTCACTTGAGTTCCTTTGTCATTCAGGTGCATTGCCTTATTGAACTAAATCCCCATGTATTTGGAAGTCACTGAAAAGAGGCTACATTTGTAGGCATTCTAACTGTGCTTGTTATTGTTTGTGACTTGAAGTGGGTTCATAAGATGGTGGAATAAAATATTAATGAAAATGCATTGGAAATGTGTTAAAGCAACCATTTCTGAAATATCTAAAAAGAGAGCTTTTTTTGAGGGGAAGGAAGCAATTTAGTTTCAGTTTTTAAATATATTTATATACGTATAAATATAAACATAAACACATACAAACAAATGCACAGCCTTCTAAACAGTGATACTTCTTAATGTATCCTTAGATATCCAGCTGCAGTCACAGATATTTGTTAAAAACTATATCATTTTATTTGCTCGATACATTAATTTTCTGATCTGCAAATAATTTAATAACGATCATAATAGTGGGAGGAATGTACTACTCCAAACACATTGGAGTTTTGTAAATCTCTTTCATATTGGCAAGATCTAACAAAGATGCATGCTCTTATTGCAGGATTTACACAATGATAAATATTTTTAGATTGATTTCAGCAGAAGTACTCAGAGAAAACTCTTGCAAGAGTCTCAAGAGGATCTAGTTTAGCAGTAATTTTATACAAATGAAAAAATACAACAAATGTAATAGAATTTGAACATTTAATCTGTTTGCCTTTTAACCTTTATGAAATGGTAGACCTTGAATTTTCAGTGTAATAAATGATTTGAAGAAATTCTTCCCTAATGTAAATCTAATATTTTTTTTCTTATAACTATTGATTCTGCTTCAGTAATTTTGAATCCCTCTCATATAAATGGTGGAAACAGGAGTAACACAAAGGAAATGATCAAATGACTGCACACAGATTATTGTCGCAACTAGTTTTTCTGTTACTTGCAAATGTAAGTGTATTAAACTAGAATAATGCACATCAAAGTGACCCAGAGCTCAGCTCTATCCAGCCTTTTTATTTCAGCACAGATCTAAGCATTTGTCTCCTATGAGATAAAATACACAGTAAGACAAGGACATGCCAGCTCATACAAAACCTAGCAGGAGAAGCTGTCTTTTATTTTATGAGGCTTTTGTATTTGAAGGAAAGTAGCTGGTAGCCAGTAAATGTTATATTTCTCCCATGCTGTCTTTTCTCATATCTGTATTTTCACAGTGCAATCTTCATTTACTAGAAAATACAACAGAAACTTGTTTTGCAGGGAGCATGCAATGAGGCCAAGAATTTAAATTTTTAGCTCGGATCCAAACTCAGATGTGTTCCCCAATTCACCTCTTATCTACATTAATAAATGTCTTAGCCAAGGCTGTGTAATGCACATCTGGGCTCTTGGCCCTCCTGTGGGTAGAGAAAAGCTGGGATAAAGCCGTGACTGTTAACTTTATTCTTTCTGCAGCATAACTAGATCAATGTGAAGTTGTGGGCTCTGGTTTTTTTAAAAAATGGAAAAAATAACAGTTTTTAGTTGTCCTGTTTCAGCTGTCTTTGAGCTGTTGGGGACAGATGAATTAGCACGCAGTAGCTGAGACAGATAAAGTTACCAACTGAGATAAAGTCTGTTTGCTCAGAGCTCTTCACTGAGCTGTGCCTTGTCTGTGGGCACGTATGGTCACTTTACAAGGACATTGATGTACCTCACCCCCTTTAGCCCTTTGGTATCTCTACTTTACATGTGGCTGAAGAGACTCTGACATTATAACATTTCTGTAAGCAAACATGTCACATTGGGGCATGAGCTTATATTCTCTGTATAGAAATTTATGGTGATTAGGATTTTTCTAGTGAATACAGTTTGTAGAACTGTGCTTCTAATATTTCATTTCTGCTTATCCTGTGCAATGTAGGAAACCTGAATGCTGCTTGATTCTCCAATAAGTTGAAAGTGTATCAGGTGCTCTTAAATCTTAGAACTGTTTATGGTTTCCGTGTAACGGTGTACATTGTGCTTTTCACCATGATAGCGGTGTCTTACCAGTGTGTGTGCCCAGAAGGTCACTGTGATCCTAATTCTGGGTCAGATGTTTAGTAGTTACCGAGGTTTTTGAGATTTTCTGGATAAAACAAGGTAAGAGATAATAAACTGGGAAGATGTTTTCCTTTATCCTCTGAAGGCAATTTGGTTTTTCAAATGACATTTGTGATAACACTGAGCACAAAAGGACACTTGATGAATTTTAGCCCTGTTACTAGAAACAATAAACAATTTTTGTTGTTCTAACTCCACAATGGAAAAGAATCAGCCAACTTGTTTTGTTTGCCTTGGGGTCATGGTAAAGTGTTGTAAGGCTCACAATATAAAACCGAAAATGAATAAGCAACTGAGTCGTTTCTTTCATGTTTCTAGAAATTAAAAGTGGTTTATTTTCGCTAGCCTAATTTTTACCCTCCATTTGTTCACTTAAATTACTGTCTGACAGAGAGTGCTTCATAGCTTCATAGATGTGGCTGCATTTTTCTGAGAGACTACAGAAAACTGCGTCTGCAATTTTTATTGTAAACTGCAGAGAAGCATAAGGTTTGGCTTACTAATGAAACTGCTCACAGTTTGCTAAGACATAAAGAGGCAAGAAGCATGAGGAAAAACAAAGTTGTCTGGAGACAGAGTCTGTGCCTGGATTAATTAAAGGAGTAATAAAAGAGTAAGAGAATGTTTTAAAGAGAAAACAAAGGAAAGAGCATAAAAATTCAAAGGAAAAAATAAGGTATAAGTTATCAAACAAAAGAGAAGAAAGGGCTCAGGTAATTTTTGCAAACAAGTAAACACTTTATAGAGCGGAATCCTCTTTCATCACACAAAAATTTTCTCAAAAGATATTTCTCCTTAAAACAAAAGATAGTCTGCTCCATGTGATGGTTACCTCTCACGATACTGCTAGATTCCAGAGTGCAACAGGAACAAGAATCTTATGTAAAGCTACAAAGATATAAAGAAATAAGACCCCATTTATAAATTTGCGTTTCAGTTAGGAAAAGCACACCGGCATTCTTTGGTCACAATGATTGTACAACCTTGCATTACGTTTCACAACAGAATAATTAAAAGGTCCAGTAGTATAAAGTGTCAGGTTTTTTTGGTTTTTGTAAAGTATTTTGCAGCTCCTTTCAAGTCTATATTTAAATGCTTAAGATCAATTGTCCATGGTGTGAAAATTAGGAAAAATATTTCGTTGGCATAAAATCCCTTATTCTCTGAAAATCACAGCAATAATGAGACATATAGTGTCTTGAATACTAATTCTTCATCATGCCTTTCTATATAATCTTGGTATGGTACCTGAACCCTTCAATTCCTTTTTCTCTAGACCAACAGATCTTCATCAGAGGAAGACAGAAGGATTCAGGCACTGGGTTGTTGTTTTTTTTTGCATTTAATGTTCTTACCTTGCCCTTGCTACAATTTTGAAAGTACGAACAGAAAAGCAAATGATCAGTGTTACAAATATGATTATGACACCTCCCCTTTTACATGGTGCATAGCTTATGTATATTTTTTCATGTAAGAAGTGCTATAGCTTTAGCTCCCTAAGGTGTGCTTACTGTTGAGAGAAGGTACAAACACAAAAAGTTACTGTGAAGTAGCTGGTGCATCGACAAGCATTCGCATCCTGCCATTTCTCACTGGTTTGTTACGTATACACAAATATAGGGGAGGCATCTCTGCCATTGCCCTTTTGAAAGTGACTAACCAAAGATCCAGGATCTTTCAGGTTGCTCCTGTAAGGAGGTGATTAATCCGAGAGTCTTGTTTTTCTTTGGTGCAATTTTATTCATTTGATTTTTGAAGTGGAAAGAAACAGCAAACCACAGATCATAACTTTAAATTTATTTTGGTTAACAGCCTCCAAAAATTTTTCTCTGCAGCTTTTTCTCCTGGGTTTCACTCCAATCTCTCTGGACCCATGGTCTTATTCAACACCTGAATCAACCCCTTCATGTGTGTTTCAGCATGTGACTCCCAGCAAAATTTCAAGAGATTGAATTCTTGAGCAGACCTGGTGAAATGGAGAGTGGGCAGGTAAGAGAGATAGAGGGAAATAATCAGTGACATGAATCTGTCAATAGCAGCTATTTTCAAGGAATATGGATCTTCATGACCCCAGAATGCTGGAGTGAGAGCAGGTCAAGGGAGAGTTCAGCAGCTCCTTTAGCCCCAGTGCTTGACAGAAATGACGTGCAGGTGTTTTCCTGACCTAAAGATGGGCATATCCACTGCCATGGGGACTCTGCAGCAGCAGTAGGTGTTAGCCATGGACTAGTGAGGCACCACTTCAGCTACTTTGGATTCCAGGTATATAAGTCTGTGGATTTAGTGAGGGAGGACAAAATTTCCTTCACTTGCTGGTGGCTTGAAAAGCCACTGTGCAGACCTAAGGAGAATAGGATTTTGCATTTAAAAAACAGGGAAGGAATTATGAGTTTTAGCATACTTTTTGACCATTCTGTTCAAAATGAGTTAATTAAACTCCAGAGATGAGGAAGACCCATTGAAATGTTGGGAACATTGACCTTTTCCTTTGACTGTCACCTTATTTAAATAATTCCAGGTTTAATTAACTGACTTGGAATGAATTGATAAAGGGTTACTGTCACTTATAATTTCTCCTCTTTGAAACGCAACTGTTCTGTACAATTACTGTAGCCTCTTATACTCACCCCGATTATTAAAGTGAATAGTTTTAAAAGTTGCATTTTTACTTTTAAATATCAAATAACTGGCTTATAAATACCACTGGAAACATTTAATAGGATAAATAATACTTAACATACACATAAACACACATATACATGCGATATGTGATGGTCTATAACTTTTATCTAGATCAGTCATTCTCAAAATTTAGGGGGTTTGTTGAAGTTGTACATAAATATACAGAAAAGATGTTGGTCTTTTGGAATTTTAGTAACACTTCATGAAGATGTAAAAGTGCCAGCTTCTCCACCTACGTAAGAGTCCTAGCTTAAGATCCTGTGAGTTGAGAAATACCTTCAAAATACCTAAGAAAATAATTCAGATATGTTGATCAAGATAGTCTGTACGTTGAAGTTACAACTTTATCTGAAAAAACAAGTGTTTTTCTTTTTAACTTGCTCATTATAATACCCTCACAGTAGTCTTTAACTGGTAAGCCAAGGAATGAAAAAGTGGAAAATTCATTTCTCTTGGAAAAGGGAAGGAATATCTTTCCAGAACCCATGAACGATGCAGCCTTGGGGTATTGTGCATGGAGACTGGCACAGTTCTGCTGGCAAAAACCTCCAGGGTAGTAGTAGCAGCACAACTGCACTTATTCCAGTTTAATGTAGTTCACTTTCTTAATGCGAGGCTGTAAAGTGCTGTTAAGCTGGTTTTACTGGTATAAATAACATTCACAGGCCAACTGTTCCCAGGTAGGGATCCAAAGCACTCGTAACAAAGACCTGGCATAAGGCACCAAACTAAGTAATACATCATTAAGTCATCTGTTACTAAAATCCAGACTAGAAACTCTGTAGTCTGACTCTCTAAGATGAAGCAGTATATTAATTTTGTAGGTCATAGAGAAGACAATCACAAAAGATGTATCCAGAAGCAAGACATGAAAGGGATCCAAAACATATAGCCACTCCTAAAGCTGGATGATCCACCTAGGGTGAAATCCTGTGGCCTTGCGTAAAAATGTGCGGCACACACCTCTTCCCGTACTTATGGTAGCCATACTTTTGGGATGCCTGTCAGCTCAGGGAGGTTGAAGCTAGCATGGTTCTTATGCATATGCAGAAAATTTACAGAAAGCCGGATCTGACTGTATCAAATCTATTACATTTTCACTGAGTACGCTGCTTGTGTAGTGCCATGAACTGGGTGCTTTTGGTGCACATCGAGTAAAAGTGCTCTAAATGTCTTTCTGTGATTTGTCTATGCTGCAAAAAACAAACAAAAAAACAAACAAAAAAAAGAAAAAGAAAAGAAGAGAAAAGAAGAGGACCTCTCCCTGGCCCAAGAGCCAAGTGGCATGAACTGGACATCACATCAATCATGATGCTGAGAGCTAGATGTCAGAACTGAATGTCACTCACGTGTCTCACAGATGGCACCCTCTGGAGCAGACTGGCCATGTCTATATAATTCATACCTGTGTTTTTTCCTGGTTTTACATTGTGCCCCTTGGGCCATAAACCAGAATTTTTTGTTTGTGTCTTGATTTCTAGATAAACTATTTCCTGCATTGTGGTTGGAAGAGAAGTAACACAAGTAGTTGAAAATGTACCCATGTGGCAGGCACCCAAACTAGAGAATTACTGGGAGGTGACGCTTAAACAGTAGAGTGCCCCTGTCCCTCTGTTCCTGGGGCCTCTTTGATTTAGCTTTATTTAGTAGGCAAAGCTTATGAGCACAGAAGTCAAGATTTCCAAAATAAAATAAACAATTCTCCTCACTTTCTTGCTCTCTTCCAATACACATATATGATAGTGTTTGTGTACATATATCTATGCTGGATACTATTTGTAAGTAACACCATATGTGTTCACGCTACTATGAATGTAAGTGTTGATGTATATGCATGCATACATGTGTAATTTGCTAGATTACTTTGAACTGTCAAATAAAGGTGCTTGTGTTTATTATTCATGACTCAGAAAGGCAAAGAAATAGCCTAAGGAAGAGCAAAGAGAAATGCAGAGCTTAGAGAAAACACATCTCAATTTTATAGATGGGGATTTCAAAACATACTACTTGCTTTATAGTATCTCCATATCATGAACCATCAATTACAATAGTCAGGAAAGAGATACTGCAGCTTAATGACATAGCACATTATTATCTGACCTAAAGAGCTGTGAGACATAACCTCCATCAAACCTGCTATTATTATCACTTTGTACTTTCTGATCATGTGGAATGGATTCTCTGTCTCCTTGCATATCTTGAAGGGATTAGTTCGTAATTTTCTGGTGTCATTTGCTGTACCTCATCATTTGCCTCATGGAAGGAAACAGAAAACCAACTTCATTAAACAGTAAATAAAACCCAGGATGAAGAAAAAACATCTAGGATGGATGCTGATAATTATTTTCTTGGTGCAAATTAATGTTTTGAAGGAATGGCTTAATGGTTATATTTTAGGTTGGGTTTTCTTTTTCCGCTTCCTCGCTAATATTTTTCTGGATGTGAATATTGATGGAGTTTGAGGTTATTAGAACTTCTGCATCTTTGGACAGTGTTGCAAATAATAAGAATATGATTTTTTTTTCTGCAGTGCTTAGCACCTTTGTTTGCAACACATCACAGAATGTATGCACAATACAAATTAAGTCCTGATCATGACAGGGATTTATGACTATCGAAATGGAATTTAGTTGTGCCGAAATATAGGTGTTCAGTGGCATACTATGTACACAGGGTATCTTCCTTGACCTACACACACTAGTTTTGTAGGTCCTGTGTAAAATGAGAAAAGTAAAGATTCATCTCCAATACAATGCTACGCACAAAACTCCAACTGACTTGTAACAAAAGGAGATATTCTGGACAGGGAGATCAGCTCCCCCACGAGTCTGAATTCAAAGAGGAGAGCCCCTGGCTATAGCTGCCTTTCAAAATCTACCTGAACCGGCCAGAACCATGGGAGATTAGTTGCAATATTAGTTGATAGCCAAACTGCACAGGTTAATTTTGGATGGGCAACAAGAGTAAGGAAGACCGGAGTTAGTTCTGCTGTGAAAACACGTTGACAACTGGCCAGTGCTGTGTCCTTTTCAGGCAGACACACAGTGAAGGTTTAAGAAAGAGGAGACTATTTATTCCCACGTCCTCAACTCTAGGGTCAAATCTCTTCATCTGTTCTGTGTCTTTTCCCTCTGGTCCAAGGAAAGTAAGATATTTCTGCCTTCTCAGCTTTATTTTATGAATGTCTCTTCCCTGCTACAAACCAAAGTGTTCAAAGGCACAGCATCAGACAAAAGGCTGGAGGAAAGCACAGTATCTGGAGCAGTTGCAATGCTGTTAGAGCTGCATGAAACTTTGTTTCTTGAGTTTGGCAGAAAAAAATGAGGAATGTAAAATGTATTTTGGAGTCTGTACTGTATCAAGTTTATATATACTCAATTTTTTGTGGCCAGAGGAAGCCCTCTGCTGCAGTAGTTTTCCTCAAACTGAAATAGTCCATGCATCTCTAAATAAAGAGATTGGGTAATTTTAAGGAAGATCTTCACTTTCAGTTTCTTCTTGGACAGAAAAAGTACTGCCAGCAGGAGATGAGATTCCCAACGGGCTCCTGGTGACCTGGCCTCATTAGCCAAGTTGTAAAATACTGTGGTGGGGGGAACAGTCTCTCCTGCAGAAGCAGTTCTGTTCTGATGGCTAATTAGTCATTCCAGCCTAATTCCAACCAGGGAGGTTGGAAGGAGGAGCTGAGGCACCCAACCTTCCTCAGGCACCCCAAGAATTAGTCTGACAGGTTCATTCTTATTCTTTCGGATCTCTCAGTCAAACAGTTGGATAACAGGATAAGTACATACTCCGTCTGCAAAACATTTTTGCTGGGTTTTAACCCATCATTTTAAAAGGATGTATTATATTTTTACATTCCTCAACCAGTACATAGGTAGCAGGTTCCTTAGACTCTAAAAGGAAGTGGTTTTAACTTCCAATTCACTGCACTAGTAGGTGATGATGATAGTGATTATTATTTTTATTACTATACTACTACTATTAATATAATTATTACTATTGCTAGTATTTACACCAACTGACAACTAAATTCCATTTCAGGAATAGGCACCTAAAGAACAGTATAAGATCAAAAGCTTTCCAATGAACTTAAATGCTACTGTGTAACTTTTCTCTGTTTTGTGACCTTCTTTTTCCAATTCTTTATGTAAGAACTATCAGTATGTGCTGTGCTCATGTTGGCAGCTTGTTTATGTAAGGCGTAATTTCTGTAAAAGTCCCTGAATACCCTGGTACACTTTTAATATGTCTGATCTTCAACCAAAAGTCCTTTTTTTATTGTAATCTCTGTACCGATCAAGCTGAACAGCATGACCATCAAGGTTGTTTTTCCTCCTGGAAAACTCGTACTCCGCTTTTTGCAGGAACTTGGTTGACTGCTTTGCATTCTGTCAGAAAAAGGCATTTTTCCACGGTTATTTGGCTCTGGAATGCACTGGGTCACACAGCAGTGCCTGTGTGTGTGCATTAGGCAGTACACAGAACTAGTTAAACTGGATGACTCTGCGGGGCTTAGTAGATCAATTGCCATTTTCATTTGGGACAGCACTTGAAATCCTAATGAGAATAACAACACTTGTAATTAGGAGTCTACAAAATCCTCTAAAATAATCACTTAAATTTAAAATGTAAATGTGGCTGTAATTAATTAGTCTATTTAGAATAAAGCTTTCTAATTAACAAATGTAAATTGGGAATTTTTTGTAGATTTGATAAAGACAAAAGTGTTTCTCATGGGAACTGAAAGGAGATGTGTTTCCATGTGAATGATATTAAACCCTGGTGGCTCACACCTCTGCACAAGCCTGTGGCAGTAAGAGGGACTGTCTATGAAAGAGGGTCAAATTAACACCTGAGTCATAGAGATTTTCTTAAGACCCGTAATACAAAACAGTACTTTCTTAAGTAGGAATATTTTAAATGAAGAGTTATGTTTTTCAAAGAAGAAAAACTAAATTCTGAGCCATGAGGATGACTGACCACCACTTCTCTAATGAAGCCAGTCATAGATTATGGAAGTAAAAAAAAAAATCTTCAGGAAATTTAAACTTCTAAAACCTGATTTCATTTCACATCAAGATCGCACAAAGAACAAAGCCTAACAAATCCGAAGTGATTTTGGTACTTAGCACATGACAGAACCCTGAAATTCTACTTGGAGTTTAATATATTTTATTTCTTTTTCTATTCAATTATTTAAATCCTTTCATGATATTTCAGGAATACGGAGTCAGTGGTTACCCTGTTTCCTTCCAGCACAGACAGAAGAATTGAATCTGCAGGCTGCCAAGGTATAAACCACATGGCTGAGAAGTCAGGTAAATGACAGGTAGCTCCACGCTGCCATGATGTTGGGTACTTTCAGACTGCACTAGGCATCCACATACAGGCAGTGGAGTAGTCAATACCATGCTCATCTTCATATGGTCTGCTGAGCAGCTTTCCAGAGCCCTCTGACTGTGACTTGTTCCCAGCTGACCACAATAAGAGCTTAGATACCCATCTCTCCTTGAACACGTGCCTTGGAGATACCTAGACATGTCTAAAAGTAGATGTCAAGATCTGCAGCTGTGTCCCGATGTCTGTGACAGTCCATGAAATAATGTCAACATGAAAAAGACATCTCCAGACTGAAACAGGTCTGAAATACTTTCCTCCTGCAGTTTTTAGCATCAATATGAGTGCTTTGTTCCCACATCTGTTTATGCTGAAACAACTTAGAGAAAAAAAAGGGGGGGTGAGGGGGACAGAGACACGGAGAGAAAGAAGGAAGAAAGACAGAAAGAAACAAAGACAGAGAGAAACAGACAATGCCAACAAAATTTTGCTACCTTGTATGATGATTATGCACTATCTATGATGACAATATTGTTTTGGTGTAGTCGCCATGTGTCCTTTAATAAACACTTTTCTCTGTTTATTTGAGTTAGGCAGCCAACTGCCTTTCAGAAAGTGATGATTCCCAGTTGTTACTGCCTAGAATCAAATTAAAATGGATCTATAGAGATAATGGTACATCTCCAATTATCATTACCCTTAGTTCTAGCATTCCAGCCCACTAGTTGATGCATACCTTTAAAAGTTATATGTGTTGTGAATGAGTGTTTTAAGGTCACTTCTCGGATCATAGTGTGGCCTGGGAGATGGAGGGGGATAATGCAGCACCACAACATCATACTAGTAATTCCAGTATAGCAAAATAAACAGATACACATCAGTTAGATGGAGATCAAAAGAGGCAAATGAAATCATCTTTCGTAGATGAAAGTGCATTTAAGATTGAATATGTGCCTCAGTTTAGCTCTCTGAAGCAGATGGGCTTTTTCTGCTTTTCTTGTGCAATGGGAATATTCCATGGCATTTCTGATGTTGTCCAAGAGTACAGGCTGTTTTCTAGTGACTGAGTGCTATTGCAGGGGTTTTATATTAATTCTTTAAAAATAAGTCACAGCATAAAAAATATTACTCTTTTTCAATATCGCCTAATTGGGACCCCAGCAGTATAAGAAATTTAGATTCTTGAACACATTGGAAGTAGGATTGTGGCATGTTTGCAAACCTCAAAAACTCCCATGTGAAAAGCAAAGATTAATTGTACAGTATTTACACCTTTTCATTGATAACTAACACCATAAAACTGTACAAATTGCAATTTCTTTCTTTTTCCCACAATCCCTTTGGCTTTTAAGGGATGTTCCTCAATTAGCTGAACTGTGTTTCCTCTTGCTTGCTAAGCACTTTTGGTCAAACAAGGAATGGCAGAGGTCCACAATTAGATCAAAAGATCAATCCTAATGTACCATTTTCTCCTCACCCTCCTGCTTTAATAAAGTGGCTGCAGTTCTCCAGGGGACAACTCAAAATCCGAGTACTGATATTTCTAAATTAGCTGACTCTGTGACCTTGCTAGTAATTGCATTAGTTTATCAATGTTCAACACAATTTATTACTCTCCAATATGTACCAAAACGTTTATCTCTCAACACTAACAATATTAAAAACCTAAACAATCTCTTGAGAAACAAAGGACTATTCAATAAGAAAAATGCATAATAAACTGGAAGAGACTACACTGATAGGTAAGAGGGTTAATCTAGGAAGTAGTAATTAATGAAATATGGAAATAATGTTTATGCTGTATTACATTTAGGGCACTTTAAAAATCTCTAAACAGCAGATAATTTAAACAAAACCTTTCTTTTTGTTCAATTCATTCTCTCTCTCTTTTTTTTCCTCTTTCTTTTAAAACCAGGAACGAGCTACAGATTTTATATATCACTGAGCATATTACCCAGGCTCCAGTGAGAAAAATGAAGACTGATAAAACCTTATCTAAGCATTTAAAAGTCATTTGGACACATTGATCAAAACTCACTCTGAAATTAAACATATTAAATTTAGATGGAGGAAAAAAGGCATTAAGTTGATGGAACCCAATTTTTGTATGAAACAAACAAATGGCATCATTTCACCAACCTTCTCATCTCGATCACATTGCTATGCATTATTTAAAATATGCACTTGATTTGGGTAGTTAATAAGCTATCTGTAAACTTGGAGTAAATTTGATTGTGGGCAGTGCTCTTCTAGTTCCTACAGAAGGATTATTGATTTGTTTTTACTTCTGTGAGATGTCAGTTTGTGGCATTGTGCCACCAGCCATGAATCAGTGTAACTATCTCTGCTCATGGTGAGATAAGAACGATAAAGAGCAGAAATGCACGGAGTACGTGCGATCTCTTAAATGATCCCATTTACTTAGAGCTGTCAGCAGCTCAGCACTTCTCTTCACCAGCAGCAGACATACACGACACTGCTGTTGTGGGCTTTGAATCTTCTTGCCTTTGGGGGTTTCAACTGAACCCCCGAGTCAAATGGAAGAAAACAACCAAAATTTCCCCTAATCCACAGTTAAAACAGTGAAAATGACCAAAGTGCTGTTTTAATTTCTGCTGTAGAGAAACACTGATCAAATCTACTGAAAACTTAGAATCATAGACTCATACTTGCAAGCTTCTGCATTTCTCTGTATATCAGTCAACTTACTTTGATAAAACCAGTGTTTTGTCTTTTGGGATTCTTTGGGACTATATCTGCATTAGAAGACGTGTAGAGCAATAGGAGCAGATCCACAGGGAAAACAGCTATGAGTGAGCCAGCCGGAATGACATAGACCGTTTTAGGGTGAGAGTTGACTGGGGGACAGTTCTGTTCTCCTCCTGAGGGTTGCCCACCTTGGCTGTCAAAAGATGTAAGGTGGTTCCTGAAGAGCAGGAAGAAGACATGACTCCCTACAGCCACAACACAGTGTGACTCAAGACAGCAGGTGAGGATGACCAGGGAGTTCACTTCAACAATACATTCCTGGTCTGATGGAAAACAGTAACACATCCAGTGAAATCTTTTAATAGATGAGTTTGCTAAATACTACCATGAAATTCTTCAAACCCAGCTTGGATGAGATTGCTGTTAACCACATACCATATCATCTTTCTAAAGAACAAAGGTGTTGGGGATTTTTTTACAACCTTCCTAATATTTTCACAGAAAAAACAATGCCTGAAGAATGCTTTAAAAGTGGTGTTTTATCCACTTATTTATTATCAGATTGAAGACCAGGGTCTTAGAACAAGAGTAAGGGTTTCTCATATTCACATGATTTTATACTTTTCTGCGGGAAATTGCAAGAAGAAAAGAGTGCTATGAGGAACAGTGGTGGGCATACATCCCGGTTTTGAGTTTTCCTGTCAGCTCAGAGGGATCTGAATCCACATTTAGTAAAAAACAAAATTAGTTGTAATGGCATAGAACTAATTTGTATAGTGAAATTAACATTAACTAACTTAAGGTTTCTAATATGGATGGCATGAGCTAAACCCCAGAGGTGCTCATTTTCCTTCATGGACAGAATCTTATATGATTGGCTTAGAAGTCAATAAATAGATTTTAAATAGTGAGATGAATCCTATACTATAGGGAAGTGTAAAAACCTCCACGACAGGCATAGTTATTCCTATCTCCAGTGCACTTCTTCAGGGATCTTTGGGCACATCAGTTCTTGTGCATAAACATGTTCTTGTTTCTCCATCTTATTGTAAAGTGGAATTTATTTTGAAGAGTACTGATTTTGTAAGATTTAATACTTCTCTATAAATCAGATTTTCAGAATTCCAAAGAAGTCCAATACATTGTGGTACATATGTGATAGCGAAAATTCCTATTTTTACTCCGAACACTTTTTTTGCTCAGTATGTACCCTATTTCTGTGAGTGAATATTATTTCTTTTCTAGAACTCCACCAGTTAACAGTATGACATACAGCCTTCTTCACGCATCTTCTTTTTATTTTGCATCTGGCTTAAGATCAGACTTCTTCTCTATCCTGTTTAGAGTCTGTTGGTCACATTAGATTACCGTGACTGGATATAATAGGACATGACACATTCGAGATACATGACATTTGAGAAACACACTGAATGCAAATGTGTTGTGGGGTTGGATTTCTTTTTTTTGAGATAAAAGCCTCATGCTCTGTTATTTCAGTCTATTATTTACTTGCATTGCCATACTTCGTGATCTGGTTTGGGTTGGAAGGGACTGTCTCCAGCCTGTTAAGGCCTTTCTGGGTGTCATCCCTTCCCTCCAGCAAGCCAACCACACCACATAGTTTGGCAAAGTTGTCGGCAAATTTGTTCGTGGTGAACTCAATCCCACTGTCCGTGTTACTGACAAAGATGTTAAACACTGATGGTCCCAATACCGATCCCTGAGGAATGCCACTAGTCTCTGGTCTCCACCTGGTCATCAAGCCATTGACTGACATTCTTTGAGTGTGACCTCTAATCAAAACTTTATCCACTGAGTGCTTTCTCCATCAAATCCTCTTCAATGTAAACACAAGAATGTTATGCAGGACAGTGTCAGATGCTTTTCACAAGCCCAGCCACCAGGACTCCAATGAGAGAAGATAAAAGAGAACAAAATCATGTATCCTGCTACGTATACCTCTGGTAAAGAGTATTGTGTGGGATTCATTATACCAAACTTTAGGCAATCAGATGAAGTGCTCGTGTTTCTATTCACTCCAACGTCCTTAAATAATTCCTGTCAAAGAGAGATGAATAATCATCTTTGGAGAGCGGGTACTGCCCGGTTTACCTCTTTCTTTTAATGATGGAACTAAATACTCTGGCTTTGTGCAAGCACTGTATAATCTCGAATAACTCTTGAGAAAGCCAATCCTTTTCTTCCTAAGGTGAGTTGCTGAGATGTCAGCTGAGGTGTGTGGTTGCTGAAAAGCTGTCGGCAGAGAGGTTTTCTAACTTTCCCAACACTTTCGTGAGACTTCCCTCTGTCTTTCCTTTCCCAAGCAAAACTACTATAAACAATCCTAGGAGCTTTTGTAAATTAACTAAGTTTTGACTAAGTTCTGTGCAGCTGCGCTTTGTTATCATTCTTACTTAGATAAATGTTTTGGAATAGGTGTTGTTAGAATTAACCAATGAACTTGGTAGGTGGCTGACCAAGGGTCCAATAGACTCTTGACACTTCTGTAAACCTCCATTGATATCACTGTTTTTATTACCACTCCGGATTTCCATCCTACAGGTATCATTGGCCAATGGAATAAACAATGGCCTGACCCTTTGCATATCCTGGAATGGGTTTTTCTGCCTCACCAGCTGAGAAAGACAGCACCTGCATAGTTGGAATTGATCGCTTGTTTGATAATTAAATGCTGACAACAGCGCTTGCAATTGATGGCAGCGGATCCTGCAACAATTGTTCTTCCAGTACAGCAGGAACACTTTGAGTGGAGCCTTACCAACAGTGCTCCCCTGCAAAGTGTGCTGCAGAACTTTACGGGGCAGATTGCTTATCACCTGCCCAGCCATAAATTATTGCAATTGGCAAAATCGACCAGCCTCACCTTGCGGCCCAAAAATAGTCGGGTGCCGGTGCAAGGACCCACCGTCTTCACAGATGGGTCTGGAAAAACCGGGAAAGCCATTGTCACCTGGAAGGAAATGTCTGAGTGGCAAGTGCTGGAAGGCCGTGAATCAGGCTCAGCGCATCTGGTTGAACTGAGGGCTGTTGCCATGGCTTTCCAGCGGTTTTCTCAGGTGCCTTTGAATTTGCTCACTGACTCTGCTTATGTAGCAGACATCACTCAATGCATAGATTGTTCGCTTCTAAAAGAAGTCGACAATAAGGCTCTGTTTTTGCTATTGAAAACCTTATGGTGTGCAATTCAAGCAAGTTAAGGGATATAAGCCTCTGTATAATCATAATTAATAAAAAAGGCTGGCATCTCTTCGCTCTCTCTGGACTTTATGTCGTATTCCTTCAGGCTACAGCGACAGAGGTGGTCTTTGAAAATAGATGTTTGGCAGGTTAAACTGCTTCAGGATGACTTGTGCAAGCAGGGTACTTTGTGAGCTGTACCATGTTTGTGTCCTGCTATGTCCTATAAAACCAGTAAGATTTTAAGGAACACCTTCAAGGTCGCACAACATCTTCATGCACCTAGCTGGTTTTGATGGAGATGACTAGAAAGTATGGAAGGACCAGAGTAGTTGTTAACTGGCATATACTCTTTGAATTCGTGAAATCTTCCTCTCTGACGTTTTTAAAAGCTGGCTGGACTAATGACTGTCAGGAGGGATTGAGTAAAATTCATTCAGTCCTGCCTTCAGTCATGTCTTTGGGTCTGTAAATGCATTGACTCACTATGTCGGAGTTCATTCTAATCGCTGCTATATAGAAACCTGTCCCTTATTAATAGAAAATAAATTGTAGCCCGGTTAACCTAAAGCTTGACTTGGGGAGTTAACATCATATTTGTGAAAGAGATTGAAAAATATAGTAGAGCTATGTGGATGTATGAAAGCAATTTTGTTATTCTACTTATGCAGAAAGTGTAGCAGACAGTGTAGGTAGATTTATATTACTGTACCCTTGCCCAAAGCACGGGTAGCAGAGACTGATTTGTGTTACAGTGCTGAGAGCCAGCTACCTCTGGAACTTATCTGAACATTCGCACCACATAGTGTTTTTCCCTGGATCTCCTTCAGAATTCTGTGGTGTCCATGGGATCTCACTTATATAAATCTTGTGGAGTCTGGCTTTTTTGCAGGTGAGGGGGTGTTCAGTCACAGTTTTCAGGAGGAGTGTGAAACTACATGTCCTGGGACTGTGTGGGGTGTAATATCATGTGAGATATCTAGGATTGCAAAATCTACTGGAGTAATGCTGGAGGGCTGTGTGTGGAGAAAGAAGCCAAGCCTCTCCTCCATTCTGCAATCCACACAGGGCAAGAGATCTCTTTGAAGGCAATTCAGTCAAGGAACTCAGACATCCTTGTGTTCCTCCTTCGTCTTCTCCCGTCCACTATGCATGACTGCAAATGGTCTGGTTATTCCTAGCAGACATTGGAGGAGACTGGTTTTTTTCATTGTGCCCAAAATCGGCAATTCAGTCACAGATCAATAGATTTTCGGGTCCTGTGTATTGGGAATCACTTCTCAATCACTGATGTTCTCTTTTTCTTTTTTTCTGGCTCTTGTTTACAAGAATCACAATGTGTTTCATTATCTTCCACTGATGTCAGATCTACTGGATATCTCTCTCTCGTTGAGACCTAGCTGTATTTCAGGATTCACAAGTGGAATTGCCGGCCACATGGATGGGGCAAGCCCTGTTCCTGTGGAAGTCGATAACAGTTTCACAGCTGACTTCACTTGAAAGAGAGGTCAAGCTATTGAAATCCTTACCCTTCATATTTAAATTCCTCCACTCCTCCTTCATGAACCTGATTTTCATAACAGTTTTCCTTCTTCCACTTGGAAGACACTATCTACTATCTCCATGAAATATTATAACAAAACAATTTAAAAAATAATGGTATCTGTGTCCTTTTATCACCACTTCAATTTATGAATGTTTTCTGCTATTTCTTGAAATCTGTACTGTCTCATAATGTTATGTCTTGATATTGGTTTGTTTTGTCACTTTCCTGAGTGTATGAAGATATATATTAATATAATGAACGTCATACCTTGGAGTACTTACTACTAAGCTCTTCAGAAATCAAACCAGAACACAATCATAAAGAAACAACTATKTAAGAACAATTCTTGATACACTAAAATACTAGTCTCGCAAAACTCATTCACTTGTGCAGCATCATACCAAAAGCAAGATGACACACAGCATTCGTTTTCTTCTGATGTAAATAAAAGCACAATAATGCCACATTAGTGGCATTAGTGACTAAAATAATACTGGCTGAAAGCAGTGTTAGTTTTTCCGTTGCTTGATAAATAGGTAAATGTAGTTCAGGTACATTCACATTTCTTCCTCCCAAAGAAAATATTATGTCATAGCCTATAAGTTTCTTTTATTGGTCTCCTGAGAGTCAGTAAGAACAGCCTGAATACAGCTAGAGCTAAACTGCCAGGGAAATGATATAGGTAAGTGCTCTGTGCTGCTGTATGTTGGTCAAATTGTAGAATGAGACTGAAATAACTCAGTTCGTGCTCATGGTGGGTACACAAGCTTCTGTCCTCTTCATCCTCCTAGCAGCCTATGCCCCATGGTTAAGCTGTTTAATTTCAAATATTGTATTTATTACGGGGGTTACGACTGCTGCAATTTTGCTGAAAAGCAATTGGATTAATTACTTAATATATTTGATAGTTAATACATTACTAACATGTTGTGAATAGCTCACCACAGCTGAACCAGTCTGGATGGTGAAATCAAGGCAGAAGAAGTACCAGAAGGTCTTTGATGGGTTGAGGCTGGTGTGCTCACTTCAGGCTCAATGTGCACCCGGGACTCAACCTTCTGTACTGTGCTGATATCTGGCATCTGTCACCTTGGTGTCACAAGACAAAAATTTTTCAGTGATTTGCAAGAGATGAGATGAAAGACCCAAAGTCAAACTCCTTTCTATTTATCTTAAAGTCCCCGTGACAGATGGAATGGTTAACTTGAGCAGGGAGACAGCATTACCTTGTCCAGATGAGAACAGAGACTCAACTCTCCTGGATGGAATCATTGCAGTCTTTGGACTGGCCTGGACTAAGAAGGAAATGGTATAGGTTAGGCAGAGCTTCTCTTGCGTAGAACTAGGCAACATTCACTCTTCTTCAAGTGCAGATGAACTAATTCGAGAGGATWCATGGGCTCTAGGGCTTCACTGTGTCTCAAGAGGAAGCCCTGAGATGCATACATGTGGAAGTAAAAGGAAGATGAAAAGGCCCAAAGTGCAAAGAAGGCTGGATAAAGATCCACTTTTATAGCTAGTTCTGACTCATTGTCCAGTTCATCCATTATTTTCCAGATACTGTTTTAAAATGCAGCCTTCATGCATGAGGTTCATGCTTTTTTAATTGCTGGTTCAAACATTCAACATCAGGATCTCTTTTCTACTCCATAGTTCAGTGAACTTACACATCTATATATGTATATTTATATTTATGACATGAGGTAGGACAATTTGAAAAGGTGAAATTGAGAGAAAATATCTGAAAATATGTCATATCAGTGCACAGGCTGCTCCCTTAGAGAGGAGCAGAAATTTGGATTAAAATTGCTTCTTCTGATCAGAGGAAGAATATGGACTTGGCTATCGCAGAACTACTGAATAGGATAGGAGAATTTCACCTCAGTATACTTCCAAAAATGACTGATTTAATGCCTCAGCCATATTGAGAGCTCAGGATTATGAACAAGAAATAGAAATAGATCTCTCTCTTCACCTTAGAATTAGGCATAAATTTTTCAGGCCTGATGCATCCTTCTCTTCAGTAGTTCTTGACTATTTTGGTCCTCCCCTTTTTCATACAACAACTTTATTCATATTTCTCCTTAAACTCTTTGCATGTGCAGCAGAGCACCCCAAACCRGTAGTGCAAATAGCAACAGGTGTAAATGCCAATAGGCGCCTACATGTTTGAGTTTGCCCCGTGTGAATATTTTTCAGATGAAGAGCAGGATACAAGAAAACAGTTAGCAAACAAAATACTGTGTAGGAAAATCTCGAGACTTCTAGGAGGAATCTCTTTTGTTCAGAAGAACAAAACCTCACTCATCCCTCTGATGATCAAACTTTTTGTAAATAGTAAGTAAACAAGAGATTTCTGGTGGAGATATAAATTATTTAGTTTTTTTTTAATGGAAGTGCTGTCTCAGCCACTATGCAACAGGTTGCAGAGAGACTGGAAATTCCCAGTTACTTCTATGACAACAGGAYCTGTGCTTTGGGCCTATCCAACACCAAAATGCCAATCCCTGAGCAAAACAAACGTATCCAAACCCTAAATCCATTTCTTGTGCATCTCTGACTGGCCCTTCTAAATCAGGAGAAATTTGGACCTAAAGTCGATCAGTTTTCTATCTCTGAAATGGGAGCATGACCGGAATCTTCTTATAAGGACAGTGTGAGATGGCATTCATTAACATTTGATCACTGCAGTGATGGAAAACCGGTTGACAGTGATAGTTCTGTCTTTAGACAGGTGCTTGAAACTTGAAAAGCAAGTTTTTAAGCCTGGTTTCAGTCTGTTAGTACTTTCAGCAAAGTTCACTATCCTTAACACGCATCCATTTACTGCACCGTGCTATTGCAGGGTGTTACGAGCAGTTGCTGTGCCCCACTCAACAAGAGGTGGCAATTTGGCACCATAGAATTACCTCAGAGAAGCACTGTAGATTGTAATTACTTCATGTTTGCTTTTGTGTTTTGACACCACCAGGTGAGAGGTGGAGGTGGTGTGCACGGCATAGTTGCCATTAAATATAACTGAGCTGAATGTTTGATGAAGTGAACAAAAGATAAAGCAAACTAGGCATGCGGAGTCAGACCTTTAAAAACAATCTTGATGTAAATGAGGAGAGGCTTTGTTAGTAGATCAGCAGGCTGCAGAACTGTTCAATCCCCAGTCTGCAATGAAAGCATTTCATGCTATGCTACTGTAGCATGATAATTTTTATCCCATGGTTTTATTGCCAAAGCTGTGATACTGTGCGTGTACATACATACCCATACAGGCAAAATTTGTGCAATGAGATTAATGAAAACAACAATAAATATGTTTTCAACATCATGCAGCTGGCAAAAAATGAGGATTGTATCTAGAAATGCATTAGATCTAAAAAATAGATTAATTTTTAGAGCAATTATTGTTGTTATTATTTTTATTGTTATTATTTTTATTTCTAAGGCTTACTAGACTTCATTCTTTCAGACCAAAACATGCATATCAGCTTTGCAGTGTGATTGCCTTATGGGCATAAAGCTTTGCATATTTACTGCCCATGAATCATACAAGTATGTGAAATCCAGTGAAGATTCAATTTTTCCTGCTAGATGCACCTCYAGCCGTTTAATTAAAATATGTATTATTAATAAAACTAGATTTAAGTCATATTTTTTACAGATATGACTGAAACATTAAGGGCAAATTGTTTGATACTTTCATAGTAATTTGCTTTTAATGTTTTGTGCCTTAATCAAGGTAATCCTAGGATAAGGTTTGTACTGCTTGTGACTTCATGATGTTCAAGTTACCGAAAAGAGATTTAAGAGTTTTCCAAGACAAAGTCACATTTACTTATGAAATTGACTTCAAATTTTTGCTGCAGAAGGAACCCTACATAACAGCAAAATGTAATAAAATGTACCTATTTAGAAAACGGTGCTTGTTGCACAGATTGCAGTCTATTATATTCATCTTCACTAAATAAGTGTCAGGTTATTTTTTTATTACAACCATTGTGAAACCATAGCTGTCATAGTGCACTGAATTTATCTTTCATTTCCTGGTAAATTTCCCTGGATCTCCTCTAATGTCTTGTATGTAGATATACTGGTAGCTGTGGTATAACTCAATTGTGCATACCTGTTGGTATAGGATCAATAATACTCTTAGTTTCATCTTACCCTGCCTACCACTTAATTCTGCATAACTGTGGCTGTTTGTGTCTAACAAAGCTTTTGGCTGCAACAAGCTTATTAATTACTTTTAAGAAAGATTTTAATTTTTAATTTTTAACTTCCAAGTTATATTATAATTGTAATGGAAGTGTGGCTAGTGGGAGTTTGAGAGGATATCTTCCCCAAGAAGGGGATAAAATGTAATTAAACATATCACTCAATTGTGATAAAAAATTGCAGATATGAAAGTCTTATGTAAATTTGCCAATCAGAGGGGAAGCAGCAATTAAGGGAATAAGGGGAAGAATTTATATATTTTACATTCAATTTACTTTTTTTTTGGCTGTGAAGGACCACTGTATTCTGCACAGGTCTGCTGGAATCCATGGTGTATAATTTCATCACATATTACTGAAATCACTGTACACCAGTGTACATTGTACAATGTTCTTTGACATTACAGGTGTACATAACACTTTGACAGATGAGAAAAAATACAGGGAAATTTGTGAGAGGTCTCCAGAGAGGAAACCACAGCTCTGTCATGAAACCAATCTCCAGAGAACTCATGAAAACTACAGGAGAGAAGATTTCAATTTTATCTCAATTTAGCTCCAAATTTTAACACTATGGGGAAAACAAAAGTAAATGTTTGCAGCAAAAACAATTTTGAAAATCAAGTACAGAAACATTATTTGTATTCTAAAGTATGCCTTTGCCACACAGTTACAGAAACATAGAATGATTTGGGTTGGAAGGGTCCTTTAAAGATCATCTATTTCCAACCCCCCTGCAATGAGCAGGGACATTCAGCTAGATCAGTTTTCTCAAAGCTGCATCCAACCTGGCCTGAAATGTTCCCAGCAATGGGGCATCCACCACTTCTCTGGGAAACCTGTTTCAGTGTTTTACTATCTGCATTGTAAAAAATTTCTTTCTTATAACTGAATACAGAAAGTACACTTTATATTTTTCATATACTGATGTGTTTCTTATTTTCATAATTACTTTCTTTACTCCAACCATTTAAAGACTTATTTGACAACATAGGATATACCAAAAAAAATAGCATATACTAGTATAAGAAATGAAATTAGTTTCAAAAATCTTGAGTCATGCCTTTTTATTAAAAGCACAAAGTTTTCTGAAATAGCCACTTAATACAAACCACAACAAAATTACAAATATATTTTCTTTTTGTTTGCCTACTTGTTTTTGAACCTTTGAGGGTCTCATATTCAAACTTTTCTACACAAATATGTAATTAGGAGAACCTTTATGTTAGAAAGGGAAAATCAAAATTACTATCTAATGACTTCTGAAACAGGGGCCTTAATAAAGACCACCATGAGAATGACAATAACATTTTAAGAATAGCATTGCTGGCCTAACTTCTGGATCTCTTGTCAAAAATCTATTTCCATAAATGAAAGGACAGCATACATTCTCTATATGGATTAAATATTATAGAATTACAGGCACTCCAAAGACAAAATGTATTCCAGAGTAACCAATTTGATTTGTTAGAGGCAAACTGTTCTTTGCTGCAGGGAGTCACACAGTAAAAAAGCAAGACAGAGACTCGGAAATTTGAAACTGTGGTGCAAATTAATCATAATCAGAAGTGGTGTTAGATTGATACATATCTGATGTATAACTGTGGACACTACACTGTTATCTTAACATTACTGTATTTTGTAAAGAAAAATAAAAGACGTTTTCTCAACTGACTTGTTTAACACATAATCTGTTACATTTGCATAATACACTGCAAAAATACCATACCTACTGCATAAGTGTCATAATATTCTCAAATATATATTCCAACATTTTTATTCTAAATTCAGGAGACATTTAATGTCATATTTATACCTATATTTTCTGTGTTTCTGTGTTTGAATGATTAAGTTGATCTCTCAAGGGTGCTAAAGTAGGTGAAAATTAAAATCATATGCATAACACCTTTTGGGAAATTTTAAAATAAATCTTTCCTAGACATTAATTTTAGAAATTTTTCCCATAGAGTTTTGCAAAGCAAACCTCCTGCTTTCATTTTTATTGCAAAAAACAGTCTTTAAAATGGACTTTCTTGTTTAGACTACAGAAATGACATATTCCTCATTCACAAATCACCCCAAAATAACCCACATTACTGTTTACTGTTTTAGTAGCACTGCACAAATTCAAAGTTGGATCAATTTGCAAATATTTGTGCTATGTTTGAGGACATTGGTTAAACAAGCAAACAAGAACAAGTTTAATTAATTATATATGTTTTGTAAAGAATCCAAGCCTACTTTGCACCTGATTTGTCATTGTTTAAATGTGTAGAAACTTCAGGCCCTTGTTGCAAAGCAATAAAAATGTTATTTTCCTACCAAATGGAAAGTGGTGAGAGAAAAATCCATGATATCAGAAAGAAACTATGCCATTGTAACCACACCTATCAGACAAAGATTCTACTTTCTATTGATTTCTGTACTGTTTTAGAAGAGGGATCATATTTCCAGTGTCCCTAAAGTTCATGTTTTTCATTGTCAAACATACCTAAGAATTTTATCTCTTATATCAAGGTTTGTCCCTAGCAATAGAACTGAAAATACAATGCTATTTTACTGAGTCTGAATAAGGCGGAATTATTAACTCAAACTACGATTTATAACTTCAGGTATTGCCTTTGCCTGCTGATTTAGTTACAGATTTTGGTAACTCTTTCATCTCAGAACTTCTATTTTACAATAGATCTTATTGTTGTGGTTCTGTTTCCCGACACAAGTATGATATGTGAAGGATCAGATCCTACTTATATGTAAAATTCCATTATCTGGAAACTTAGGCTGAAAGTATGAACTGTTAAAATGTGCAATATTCTGAATAAAGCGACGCGTGAAATATATTTTACCTTTAATATGACTGTCAGATTAGCAGATCTGTTTAATTCTTACTGTTTTCCCATTTATAATTCTCCAATGCTATTGTAAAGAAATATAATGTTTGATGTTTAATTTCTTGTCTACTCTGTTTAATCTAACTGCATGGGTTAATAATTGTAACTAAGGGCCAGCACAGCAAAGAACAGCTCAAAATACTAAAATGGCACTGAAATATGTGGTGAATAATGACTACTCCATCTCCAAATGGTGTTGAGTTTTTAATATCTGCTAATAGCTGAAGTAGAATGTGAGCAGCAGGTAGGCAGACAGCAAGTACAATTTGGCAAAAGAAGTTGGATGGGATTCCTCCACCCAACCACAGATGTCTACATTTTACTAGTCCTGTCTAGATCCAATGGAAAGAAAGAAAGAAAGAAAGAAAGAAAGAAAGAAAGAAAGAAAGAAGGAAGGAAAGAAGGAAAGCAAGCAAGCAAGCAAGCAAGAAGGCACTTCCAGAGTGAAATTAATTTTGTTCTTAAATAGACATCTATCTTAGGTCAGATGAGCAATGCCCCAGAACAACTTATTCAGGCACTTTGTACACACTTACATAATTGACATGCAGAGCCAGATGGAAACAATATACTCCCTTCTGCTCATACAGGATAGTAACATCTTCATGTTATTCCATACTTTTGCATATATTTTTACTCTGAAAAAGGGAAAATCTGACAGTTTCTCTCACCACAATCATTCACATCTGGAAACGCAAAAGAGAAAATCTTTGCTGGGACTGAGAAAAGTACGCTGTCTTACAAGGGAGGAGTGGATTTCTCGTGTGGTTTGGGTTTGGTGCAATAGTCCCTGTAGTTCATTTCCCTTTGAACAGTGCACTACTTAGAGGACAGGCTCTACCACGAAGTCAGCTGGCCAGAGGGGTTGTATCATTGGCCACTGGACTAAAGTGRTGTTGGTTGTTCATGGCATTTGCACATTACTGAAGAGGTGTCCACTGTTACTGATCACACAAAGGAATTGGCAGCAAGTACACAAAYCAATATGCACACTATTCCTCCTTGCACAGCAAATTTTATTGCACTGCTTGTATTTTAACCTCTGGGAGTGGTTTAAAAGTGGGTTAGAACTAATTCACAGTGGAAACAACTTTCTGCTCTAATAGAACATACTTCTGGTACAATCAAAGAATGTCCATTCCAAACATTCACTCGTAGAAAAAAACAAATTGTTTTATCACTAGTGGAACTAATGAGTTTATTTTCCATTTTGGGTTGCTTCTGTATACCTCACACCTTTCTACTGCAATAATCTTTCATCCAGGTGACTCTCTGACCATAATACCTTATCTGTCCCTCATACAATGACAGCTCTAGAGTAAACTCAGTTCCTCACTCTGCCCAGTCCCCTTGCCAAAGCACTCTGTGAATTGTCTCATAAGCCCTGCTGGCAGAGCAGAAGATGCATCCCTCAGCTGTTTGTCTGAAGCATACATTCATGCTTGTTCACTGACCAAAACCAGAGGTTTATGTAGCTTTCCCTGTTCCTTTGTGGATGTATTCCTCCATTATTTCTACCTCTCCTTTCCCACTGTATGAAAACCAACATATTATTTGCATGTTCTTACATATTTGAACTTGGATTCAAATGTCAGAGGCCAGTTGAAGGACAAATTTTAGATTAACTTATAGCAGAGCATTCTCCTGGGAAAATGGGCAGGGCATGGAGACAGAGTTGTGTGGGATGTCTGGTTTCCACCTTTTCATCTTTTCTTACCATTCTCTTCTGCAGCACCATTGTCACTGACTCAAGAGGAACAGCTTTCCATGGGCTGACAGACCACACAATGGTTTATCCTTAAGATGCTGAGTACAGCAATTTCAAGGACTAGGGCTGTACTCCAATTTGGCTGTAGGGTCATGGAAGCACTATGAAGTCAAGCAAGCTCATAATGAGATTCATCTGAGCAGAAGTAGATACCTACCCCACAGATACATAAATATGAGATAGTGACTATAGGCTTCCCACATGTGGAAATAAATCGGTGTAATTAACTTTATTCTAATGCCAGCACCAAAACTTATGTGATGTGTAAAAGTCACTTCCAAATTTAGATGGCATGAATTCAAACCTGAGTGTCTTCAACTCTTGTGTAGGCAACCAAAGCTGAGCCTGAGCCCAGGTCACATGAGACTCTCATTTTTCTTTGTGGCGGGTGATGCAGGAGAACTCTTAGGAAGAAACTCCAGTCAATTTTTCTGGCTAGTACCGGCCAGGTACCATCTCTGAACTTGAAATCACTTCTAAGAAGCAGAATCACAGAATCAGACAATCATTTAGGTGGAAAGGGAGGTCAAAAGAAAATCTAGGTAAAATCCACTGCTCAAGCAGATTCACAAGACCAGGTCGCCCAGGACTGTGTATCTCCTCAGATGGAGACTCACAACATCTCTGGGGAACCTGTGCTAGTGTTTGACCACCCTCACAGTAAACATGTCTTACACTAATGTGTATTATATCAGGACATCTTAAATTTTAATAAGTTTGGGAGCTAAAAGGAAATAAAGGAATCGTAATTTTATGGGGAATGCAAACAAGCAGCAGATATCTGTTTATTATAGTGGCTCAATGGTTTAGAAGTTGCTGCTGAAAAGAATGAGAAGGCATTAATCTCCTGAGACAAAGAAATTTACATTGTCATTGAATTCATGTGGTGTTGAAGAAAAATGCATGTGCAATCGCCTAAGTATGAGAGAATCATGGAATCACAGAATGGTTTGGGTTGGAAGGGACCTTAAAAATCATCTAGTTCCACACCACCCACCATGAGCAGAGACACCTTCCACTAGACCAGACTGCTCAGAGCCCCATCCAACCTGGCCTTGAACACTTCCAGAGTTGGGCCATCCACTCCCAAATGAGAGAAAGAGTGGTAGTTCCAGGACCTTAGGTTTCCATCCAGAGCCTGGCCATGTGTGGTTCATTGACATGTGGCTTTAACAGGTTTTGATGATGCAAAGAAGTTGTGCCTCCTTCCTAAGGTTACATCTGTGTTCATTGGATCTAGAGATTGCTTCTCTCTGTTTCTGGACTGCCTGTTCTTCATGTTTCTGAACTGCCTGTTTTTCATGTGGCCACAATTTGCAGTGTTTCCAGGAGAAAATTATTACAAAGGTGTGTCTAGCCCTCTTACCTGCTCACACTCCTGTTATTTGCCAAGAGATGCAGGTTTAGGTTTCTGCTTGCCGCAAACATTGCAGCTGCCACATATCAGTGTTACTGAGCCTTCATATCTGGACCAAACAGCTTCAGTCAAAGAATCCTGAACTTTTCATTGTGCTTAGTTGTGTCTGATGTTTGTTGGTTTTTTGTTTCCCATTGCAGCTAGAGATTACTTAAAATTGAGTTTGTTTTGCACTTTTTTTGTTTTATTCCTGTCATATTAGAAGTGTGGATATGCAAAATTGATGACTATAAGGTCATCTGCTCTGTTGAGGTCACTGAAGAAGAATCCAAACCAAAGGAGTAAAGTTCAGTTCTGCAAAATCTTGGAAATGGCTCAGTCCAGAGAATTTTGMATTCATCACAGGGAAGTTTAAAGCCTTCCCTGCTGATATAAACCAGTTATATCACTGGATATAGCACTACTTTGCAGTCTAGAGCACGATTCACAATTTCAAGAAGACTAAAGTAAGCTTCCTCCCATAAGAGTTCAGGAACAATGGATCATTGAACAAATGGACATTCCAACATTTTGGTCTTCCTTTGTTTTCCCCCATTAGGAGGCATAAACACAAATAAGAATTATAAAAAAATGCTTTTCAAAGAAAAGTGCTGAAAAATGAAAGAGTACACTGCTGTAATGGAAATACATCAGGTTAATGTCATTTTTACAGTCCTTACAGAAACAGGTGGACGGCTTTAAAAATAAATAAACAGAAATTTGTTTTAGGAAGAGGATCTCAACTATAAAATCATCACTGTGTTATCAGAGAATGACAAATCCCACTAGCAAATGCCCAGCTTTGTATTTCTTTAATAGTTGGAAGTACTGAAAAGCCTGAATTGGGTCAAAGTGCTTTTAACCTGGCTGAAAAAATCTAAAGATGGGATTGTTCAATTCTATCAATTCTTCATTTCCTATTACCAGAAGTCCTGTTTGGGGGTTTCAATATATGAAAGGTAAAAAGATCACGAGGCAACACTGAAGCAGGTAAATATTGACAGATCCAAAGCACATACCAGTGTCCTACTGAGACTTAAAACAACTGCCTGTGCTGCTCAGGGACCAAGTCAATCCTATGGATGGGAGCCGTCAGGGTAAAACTTTCACAGTTTTCTCATTTTTGCTGTATAAATGTGTTCCTTCTATTAGATTTCCTTATCCCTTTTAGCCTTTCTAAATGACAATTAACTCTGCCTACCCTATCAATAGCAGGTAATTTATTTGTTTTTACAGCTGAGCCTGACTGTCATTGATTTTATTGGAGTAATTTGCTGGAAATGATTTTTTAATGTTAGATTTATTACAGAGGCACTTCATTGTCCGATAAATGAAGTGAATTGTATTTTAAAAGTAGCAAAATTAAAGAACCACTGAAATTTGAATGAGTTTTTTACAAGCGTATTAGTTCAAAAGGTCCCTTATGCACCTCTCGTGTGGACCCCAGCATGCACACAAGATTTTATTCTCGGCTTGTGTGTGCTCTCAAAAGCATAAGCCTGAACCACACAGAAGCAGACCTGGGTGCTGTGAGCAGCAGTGGTTCAGGGCCACTGGCCATACTCGGTGAGGGGTTGTGCCCTCCCCACTCACTCCAGCTTGTACTGTGTGAATTCACTCAGTGCAATGGGACTGATACTCAGTAAAAAGAAAATTGTTGAAAATGAGCCTTATAATTTGCTGATGTATTTCTCCTTTTATTGGCTGTCTTCCTCAGTTTTCAAACCTCTTGCTTATTCTGTTTTATCCGGCTGCAGTTGGGAGTAGGATTTGTGACTTGCTCACCTTTTAGATTTGCTTTCTGTAGTGGTTCAATTGCTCTGCATAAAGATGCTGCAAACTATCCTGGAGAACAGTAAATTATGAATTATCCCCTCTACCTCTCAGTCTAGTTTACAGTCAGATTTTTAGCTGAATGTGACATAAGTCACCATTGTATTTAGATTGAAACGAGGATTTGTTACGCTGCGTGCACTTCATTTTTCAGGCCTTTTTCTGCACACAAAGTGTTGCCACATTATTCTATACCAAGAAAAGTTCATTTTCAAGAATTTCTTATGAGGTATTGCCTGTCTGTGCTGTCTCGATGAAGAGCTCTGCCTTCAAGACACGATCGCAGCCCAGCAGGATGGACAATGGTGCCCACCTGCATAACACCTCCCTCCTGCTGCCATCATTGCAATGTGGAACTAACATATGACATTTGCTGCCACCATATCACTCATGTCACTTAGCAAAATTGGTGTAGTCACAGCTTCTATCTGCCTTGTTTATTTAAGTTGTGAGCTCTTTAGCAGAAGGGTCATCTGCTAATATGTACCTTTGCAGTGTTTAACATGCTGGCTATAAAGAGTGAAGGGACACCTTTCACTTCTTTTGTGTGTGCCCCACCATGATTTAACATGATTATTAATTATAGCAATAATAACAATAATATAGTAAGAATAGCTGCAACTATAATGGTTTGCATGAAAAAGAAAGGCATCCCTTTGCTAACTTTGCATATCTTTGTTTGTTTGTAAGTTGATTTTACATTTTTCAAGGCAGATGGCAAAAGTTAGACTTGTAAAAGCTGTATTTAGACACCCAAATAAAAATATCATGTCAACATTCACCTTGTTAAGAAAATCCACTGTTCAGAGGTTAGTCAGACAGTGTCCTGAGTGCTCTAACTACTAATTTTTCTGCAGTGGTCAAAGATGCCGTTAACAGTTTAAATGTTTTTTTGTTCAGATATCTCTGAGAGCTTTATGTGGCACTTCAAAAGAGGGACTCCTCTGACTACCCTGCTACACCTTATTTCCCCTGCCTCCCAAGCCACTGTAATTCCCCTCAAACAGAAAACTGATGCCCAAGTGTTTTACAGATAGAAATTGAATCTGAGTTGGTTGCACATGAGGGAAATGCCAGCACTAGTGAGAGCTGGTGTTTCTCTGTGTTTGTACAAAGGATCATATGAAAAATTAAATCTCAAGTTTCATTTGACAATAAGGGATTCAAATCTCTGATATATTCAATTTGAACACGCTCCCAATTGAGCGTGATAACCATTGGAGTCACAAAACTTTTCCTGATCTGGGAAAGGAAAAACAGTTGGTTTTTTCAGTGTTTTGGTGCTCTGGACATACATGCCTCTGATCTGCCAGTGACTGATGAAGTGACTGATCTCGACATTCTCCTTTTCACTTCCTCCAGGTTAGATTGGACATCTTTCTGCTCATCTCTTTTCTAAGGATCCTTAATGTGACTGCCCACGTGTTTCTGCCCAGCTGGCTGATGCATGAAACTAAACTTATTTCTGACAAACTTGTCTGCTGGTCTATTGATGTATCTGAAAGAAAGGTGCGCTTGGTACTTTTGAAAATGAGGTGACTATAAAGTTGAATTTTACTTTAGCCTAACTTTTGGTATCTCGATATGAATATATTCAGGTACTGAAGGTATTTGTAGGCAGTTCATTAAAAGAAAAACAATAAGGATTTTTTAATAAATATTTTGATAAATATGATGAGGAATAGCTGTGCAATAAGCAGGGACCTTTGCTATTTAAACAGCATTTGAAGCAACTTCCACAAAATGTATGCCAGTGGTCTCACTTTATTCCATACTATTCCTTTTTTGAAGATTATGGCAGTGTGTGAAGCAAAACCATAAAAATATTTTAATATAAAACCTAGAGTGCTTTGCTTTTAAATTTCCTAGCTTGTTTCCTGCCTCTGGTTCTGTCACCATTATTGATATAAGGAATCCATCAACATATTTTTATGGATGATTAAGAAAGGCTGACCTTTCCTTTGCAGGTACAAATAGGTAGTTCTTCAGAGGCTGTAAATGAATGACAAGATAATTTTATCCATTTAATATTGAAGTGATGTTGATAGTATCATTCTTCTCATGTTTGAAACGGGAAAGTATAGAGACCTTTCTCCCTCACTCTGTTCTGCTTTGTGTGATGGATTTTCTCTCTGACTAATCGCTGTCACATTAACCTGCACTATTTCATCCTTCAGAGCTGTCAAGATAATGACGATAATCGAAGTGGCTCATTGTAGGTAAAGGAAATTATATGAGCAAAGTAATATCATAAAACAGTGTTTAAATATTTTAATTTCATTTGTCAGGGCTGCCCCAACACTTCATTACACATATAACCATCTCTCATCAGTGGAATTAGTGCATTATTCATTACTGTTAATTATTTTCACATAATGGCTGCCCTGATATATTTAACCTCCACATTATATCTCAGATAATGGGCCTGTAAAATTGAATTGTGTGAAGAGTGGAGTTCTAAAGCTCATTTGCAGAACATCAAAGAACAAAGAAGAGGAAAAGAATTCTAAATGGGACATTTCACCCAGCTGGGGCCAAACATTTGTTTCTGTCTGATTTGCATACAGAAAATAGGTGGTTCAGAAGTGGTTTAACATTGTACATGCTGTCTGCTCCTATTACATAGCCAATTAGGATTTGTTAATGTCCCGAGTGTTTGAGACAACTTACAAGCCGATCTATCGTCTGAATGGCAGTGAGCTGGAAAGTTAACAGAAGGAAGTAGACCTTTCTGAAGGACAGACCACAAAATCACATGGCATATTAAGATGTCACCTACAATTAATACTTCTTTTGACGAACATCTGTATTATAGAAGTAAATTAACAAAAAGTGCTGCTCAGGAGAGAGAAGATCCAAGCCTAGGAATTTCCAGTAGTACTCTAGTAATTACTTGATTTTTCCTGGGATAAGTTTTCTGATGCTGCCCATCATACAGGGTGTGGAAATGGGTGAGAAGGAGAATGCAGCATCCTGAACAAGATGAAGGGATTAGCACTGAGTGCAGCAAGCTGTGTCAGCAGCCCTGATGGACTCAGCACCACACAGCACATAAGCAATGAATGTTATCACCAGGCTCTCTCCAGTGATGTGTCTGCACTGCTCCTTCAGAGGATGGGAAATGTGAGACTCCTCTTCTCTGCTTTACCATGTGTCTTCAACATACACCCCAATAAAACAAAGCCAGTATGGGTATGGGACTTTGGCATAATTTATCTTTTGAGGAACCAGCTGAATGAATAGAAATAATTTCAGCTCTAAGTTGCAATTTAGAGTCCACAATATATCCACTCTAACTGCATGGATTTAACTGAATAGTTGTATTTTTTTCTCATTTGGAGGCTTATCTATTATTCACAGATTYCAATGGACTTGAGAAGGCATTGAAATCAAACACTTTATAGAAAGAACATTTATCAACAATATAACGTGTTAGAACGCTAAGGTCAGTTCAGAAAAATCTGACTTTTTAAACTGAAAATTAATTGGAATTTCCTTTAAACTTTAGTCTCAGGGTGTTTGTGAAGTTCTCTGCTAAGTTCCCACATAGCTATATGAAGCACTTTTTTGCTATCATCAAAAACTTCTAGAGAATGGCTCTTTTGAAATTCATATGCAAAATGTACCTTTGCTCTGTTTCATGTCTATAGTAAATTTTATAGATTAAAAAAATGCTTCAGACCTATTTCTTGGCTGTTACAGAATAACTTATGGCTGGTGATGGGACTATGATCTCAGAGGTAACTCAGCAAATCAGAAGTCAGAAAATGTTTAATGAATAACAACACAATTCACTTGAGGACATTAACATACTTTAGTCTCATTGGCTAAAAAGTAATATTTCACAGTAATGATAAATGTCTTTTTGCTAAGTGGCAGTAGGTTTTTGGCCATATCATTAAATATTTATACAACATATACATAAATCTTCCTTCACTTGGCATCATCGGGGATTCATTTGGAAGAGACCCATTTATTTCACTTTGTAATATTTCGAGTTTGTTGCAGGCTTCAGCCTCAGCCTCCAAACTCTAGATACAGAGTTGTTGGAAAGGAAAATCACATTTGCATGGACCCAGTTTACCAGGAGGAATGTTCTTAATCTGTCCATTCTAAGATTATAGTTTTTTTATTGATTCATATACAGTCTTTTATACATCATATAAGCTCTGTGAACAAAACCTGCTGATGATCTCTGCTCTCTAAACCATTTTTATTTCATATGGTATTTTCAGGGTACCATGGAATATGGACAAAAAGACAGATTAGAGAGACTATGACAAGAACAAAGTAATTTCTCAATATCTAAATACACTGTATGGACTTTGGTCAAATCAAGAGAAATACTCAGTCTTCCCACAAACATTTATTTGGGTATTCCCAAATAGGAACAGACTGACAGGAATGGTCTGTCTTTTTATTCCTGTCTAATCAGAATTTTTTTTTCTCTCCTGAAGCAGCTTCTACCAGAGGGTTAAGTTAATCTTGCATCAGAATTTCACTCCAATAAAAATCTCAAAGTCAAATCCCTCTATTCAGATGAGCTTTTCTCCATGTCCCCAGTATGCTCCTCTGGAGAGAAAAATACACGAATCTTGTCAGAGATACATATTTTGATAAGAGGGCCCTGTCATACTCTGCTATCTTCCTTTGACTGAAAAACCTCCCAAACAAGGGCTGGATGAGGAAATCCAAGAAATTCCTCAAAAATGTGAAGATACTTCAAGAACCACAACTCAAGAGGGTTAAAATAACCTGTGATTTTACCCTCAGTGTCTTTATACCCATCATGTATCAGGTGTACTTCTCCTCAGTGGTATAAGGAAGATCCAAGAAAGTAAGAAACTGAGATTTTCCTCTATAGCAAAATGGATATAAAGCACAGGATGAAAAATTATCGCATCAAGAAATCTCTTTAGACTTGTTGATACAAAAAGCCAGTCTCCAGAAGGGTGGTTGAGGTGTGCTGGGTAAAGCCTGTTGTTCTCAGCTTTTTTAAAAGTGAGATATTCTTTTTCTCTGGGGGTTGAGGTACTAGAAAATTTTACATTGTTGAAGGAATTACACACAGGGTAAACATCAAAATTGATGTCAATAATTAATCTTATAATAGTATTTTTCTTGTAATACATATTGATGTATATGCTCAGACACGAACACAAAAAATATCAGGCTAGTTCTTTCTTTTAAATTGTCTTGAAATTGAGTTACTAATTGAGTAGAAGTGTGACTGGAATGTAAGGAAACAGGATTTCCATTGTTGTCTAGGGTATGTTTCCTAGCAATTAATGCTGCTGAATGATGACCCTGTTTTGAAGTCTATCAGAGTCAAGGGTTGCAAGATCATATTTGATAGTAAGGGAGAACTCTCTACTGATTGTCAACTCCATAAAATATTAGAGTTTTTCCATGTTGGCGGTCTTAGGTACAATTCCTGTTATAACGTGAGCTGACATTATTTCAGAACTATACTTAACCTAAGATGCTCTTTGCAGGAAAGACATACAGTTTTACAATGGAGTATCACTCTGAAGATAGTTGGGTGTGCTAAATATTTTAAAAGCATGCATCAGCCTATACTTTCAGGATATTAAGTGTACATCTGAATACATCCTGCACCAAAAAAAAAAAAAAAAAAAGAACTCTTGCGTCGATTTGTATTACTATTTCTATGAAGTTGTAGTGGACAAATTAGGTCCTTTGAAAATTTGCAGAATACCACAAAACTTTTCATAAAAGGTCTCTAAGAAGCAGCTGCCAGTGCAAGTTTAAAAGCAAAGGCTAGAGTTGCATTTGAGTGGTGATGAAATATGTCACTTCATGCAATGGAGATTTTTAATTAGTTTTGAGTAAAACACATTTTTTACAAGATGAAGAACATAAAATCCTAGATTGTCTTTCCAGTCTCTGTCTATACATATGCCTGTCCAATCTTTTTGTCATACATTGCAAAATATCTTTGCAAATGCCTCATTTTCTATGATGGATTAGTATTAAAATACATGTGTGGAAAATTGCACAGATTTTTTAATCAGCTGTATTACATATGGTATACTATCAACGAAACTACCCAGCAGAAGGGTATGAAGTTAGGAAATAGTTGTGTCAGAGGTGAACATCTCAAGACTCTGCGGCCCTATGACAACAGCACTCTGCTGCTGGAGGCTAAATCCTCCTTCTTGCATTGCACAATGAGCAGGAAAAATGCATAAGCAGCACCGAGAGAAGGTAAAGGTGATCTTCAGATACATCTGAGGAACCGAATGGCAGATTCAGGCTTCCTGTAGATGTTTGTCTCTTCTACGCACACCTATTTGCATAGGACCTCAGCTTCCATGGCTAGAGGTCCCAGCAGACCCCACATGTGGCCTGCTCTGTCCTTGAGCTACTCATCTCACTCAGTCCCCACACTAAAATGTGATCTGCAGCTTTCAACCTTTTCCTGAGTAAGTTCTGTCATCATGTTCAATCATGGAAAAAGAGGCAGCACACTGGGTATGGTTCAGTTTGCTGAGTATTGTGCAAATTAAAGATCCAGAATGAACTGTTCTATTTCTAGACGGGGCCAGGAATATGCATACAGTCCAAACTGAACCAGAGTGCAGAACTATATATAGAATGAGACGAGAAGAAACAAAAAGGTATTTCTTGGACAATTTCCATAAACACCTCTCCCAGTCTATTTAACTTACCAGGAATGGAGGCACCTTGCTTAGGTGCTTTGAATTTCCAGGCTGTGTGTAACCTATGTTAGATGTTTCTATTAGTCAATGTGCATCCTGTCAAAAAACCAAGATTTGTGAAATTGGCAGAGACTGGTGTCTGCTTCTTGTTAATAACTCTAACCAAATTTATTCCTTAGAAGAATGGGACAAGCTTCAGATATGACAGAAGTGAGATGGTTCTTCAACCTTTTAGTTTCAGCAGAATGAGGACCATTCTGGCTAGAGATCTTTCAAAACTGAGTTGAAAGAAATCTACCACTCCTATCTCTCTTCTGAACAAAGACTGTCAGAAAAGGAAAATTGTAGAGAACGTTGTGTCAGATTCCTTGAAAAGCATACAGGAAAAAAGGAAACTTCAGGGGATGGCTTTGCTTTGCAAACTGAAAAAATGCTCGAGAGGTTTGGAGACAGTAGTGAACTTGCAATCTCCAAATGTTATCTGGAACACCCCCAACACACACACCCCCCTTTTAATTATAATTTAAAGAGCCTGTTAGAAACATTTTTAAATTATATTTTTATTTATTTTTCTCCAAATAAAGCCTAGCAATTTTATTGTCTTCCCACATTTTTATTGCAAATTTATGTAAGGGAAAATTTGCCTCATGGAGGGATTCAGATTTCATACAGTTGTCATATCRTCTTAAACAAGAGGATTTATATAATCCAAGATAAGGAGTGTACTGTGCACTCCTTAGGTACATGTACATTCTTTGTGATACATGCACATCCTACTAACTGCCCAGACAAAAGATGTCCTAAGGCTACCTCTTCAGACAGTAAGGTACTTGCTGACAGCTCTGGGCTTCAAGACAAATTAAAATAAGCCAATTTTTCAGTCTGTAGGTCTAATAAAGCTTCTGGCTTTCAGTTCTGTCAATGACTGTGAATAAAATTCCCTGAAAAGAGAGAAGACAGAATGTTTGGTTTTCTGATGAGGGTGACTTTAAGGTGAAGACCAATTCTGCAGTTCCTATTTCAGCTCTCATCAGTGAGAAACTCCTGTAATTAGAAAAGCAGGAACAAAAAGTTTTCGATTCCTACTTCTCCATTCTGACTGCTCAACTCTCTTTTCACTACCACCCTGGGAACTGAGTCCTACTTGAGGATGTGATGGGGGCCGAAATTTATAAAGGGCAGTTGTTTGGTGACATCAATGTACAGTTGTACGAATTTCATACATATTCTTTTAGAACACTGTGCTTGTTTTGTTCAGAGCTTCAAAATATGCCTTCAAGTTAATGTCCTCCCAGTGATATGTATCCTCACGCCCTCACTAGCCACTTATTAATTTCTGAATGCTTCCTTGTTTTAGAAGATGCTGCCATGTCACCAAACCAAAGAATCCTGTAGRCAGCAGGGACTAAACTACAGTTGTAGCCCAGAAAATTAATCGAGAAAAAGGTTTTATCTTTCTTTTGGTGCCAGAAATATTTACATTACTATTTTATGTTGAGTAATTTTTAAGATAGAATGAAATAGCAAGGTTTGTAAATATTTGGTTGCTTTTTTTCCTAAAAAAGTGCATTTCCAGAATTTAATTTTTCCTTTCCTGTCTGTGATTCACGTGAGAAATCACGTGGCTTATTTTTTTATTAGTTAAGAACTCTTTACAAAAAATGCTGTCCAACAGAAAGTGAGAAATTGGCCACCCATCCTCTGACCTCTGAAAGATATGTTTGTATCATTATTTTAGGCTGCATTGCAAATGTACTGGAGCAAATTGTCYACACATTCCCACGTAGCACGCTTTGGCTCATTTCACAGAAAAATCTCAAAGCGCATGAATGGGGTTCTCCTTGGATGAAACAAAATCAAAGTTTTAAAAGATGTCTGAGGTAACCCTTGAATTGTGTAGTACAGATATCAGGGTTTCAGCGATTCACCCTACAAACCTGTTCCTGTAATTCTTGATAAACAGAGAGCGAAGAAGCCAATCAGGTCGATAGAACTGTGAAGGCATATGTTTGCACACAGAACAAGTGGGAAAACTCATGGAAAAGAAGTTAGATAATTATAGTGGAAATGCAGCAGAATCATTTAGGATGTAATGTAAACCACAAAAATATTAACCTTTCTTTTGTAACTAACTGTAAAAGCCACTCTTTTTGTGCTAACCTTAATCAGTGCTTCCCTATTTTCACAAGAAATGGCTCTACATTCTGCACAGCTCTTTGGATTTCTGCAATCTCTTTCCTGATACATCTTTTCTGACTCTCCACTGGCTTCTAAAGGAAAGGGTAAAGGTCTCACTGTTAGATGTTCCTCATGCTCACTCATCCAGTAACAAACTTGTGTATCCACCYAAATATCCATGAGATAAACTGCTGATTATTTCTTTCTTGCTACATAGCTATTTTTCAGTAGTTTAAAATGTTTGTGGTTGCTATACAAACACATATACACAGATGAATCTTTAAATTGGTTTTACAGACTGCAAAAAATTGTAGAAATTGCTGAGGACAACCCAGCCAAGAACGGTTTTTCAATTTTTATTATTTTTACAAGCTAACTTTCTTGTCAGGAAATGAATACATTTTAGTGTTTAGTCCTGTGCCTTGATATAGAATGTTTTTGAAGAGAAAAATCTTCCCACCAGCTCTACTGCTGAGACAATTCTTTGCTTGGGAATATACTCGCATTCAGAAAGCATGAAGGTAAGTTTACATGTCTGAAAAAATTAAGGCCATACTTATATACTTGATTTTGTCATTAATTATCTCATCTAATAGGGTTAGGTCTTCAAGTCAGACAAGCTGTATTACAATATGTTGCTAATGACTCCACACATCTATGGAGCTTCATAAATTGTTTTTAAGCAAAGTGGGCTTGAATAATTCAAGCATTGCTATGAATGTTAGCATTTGCAAGATCAGTAAAAGCATCTCTCTTAAACAAATGGTCAGCGGAAACCAAATTTGTTGCAATTTGTGTTGATCAAAGAATAAAAGAAAAATGGATTGCCGCTGTTCAGCAGTTGTGTCTCTAATGTAAATATAAGGTGCAGCGAAAGTAAATTCCTCTTTGTAGTATGGAAGCAGTCCAGCAACATTCCTTCACTTCAGCCTACATAAGCTTAAATTCATGTGAAAATAATCCTAATGAACATGATAAGAAGGCATGAGTCTTAATTTAAAAAAATTTTCATGACATTAATGGTTTAGTTTCAGTTATAGAATCTCTCTTGTTTCATTGCCCCATAGGACCTTGAACTAGTGATTTATTTTCATTATGCTTTTTTGACCTAAGAGTAGCCTCTGTCATAAATCATAGCCTCTGTGCGTATACGGAAGCCAAGGAAGCTGGCTTACCCAAAGTCACATATCTGGTGACTTGGAGGAACAGGATTCTTTCTTGGACATCACATGCTCTAAATAGCATTAAATAATGCTTCTTTTAATGAGTGGTTATATTGATGTGTCATTCTACACAACTTAGAATAAAAAAGTAGTATTTCAGTTGGAAGGGGCCTAAAAGGATCATCTAGTACAACCGACTGGCCAATTCAGGGCTGACCAAAAGCTGCAGCATGTTATTAAGAGCATTGTCCAAATGCTTCTTACACACTGACAGGTTTGGAGCATCGAATCCCTCTCTAGAAAGTCTGTTTCAGGGTTTGATCACCCTCCTGGTAAGGGAATATTTCTTAATATCCACTTTAAACCTCTGCTGGCACAACTTTGAACTAYTCCCATGCATCCTAGAACTTGATACTAGGGAGAAGAGATTAGCACCTCCCTCTCTACTTCCCCTCCTCATGAAGATGCAGAGGGCAATGAGGTCATTCTTCAGCCTCATTTTTTCCAGTTAAGACTAGCCCAAAGTCCTTAGCTGTTCCTCACAGGACATTCCTTGTGCTCTGCTCACCAGCTTTATTGGCCTCCTCTGGATGAATTCCAGGACCTTCCCATCCTTCTCAAATTGTGGGGCCCAGAACTGCAAACAGTACTCCAGGCAAGGCCAGACCAATGCTGAAGACAGTGACACAATCACCTTTTTTGACTGGCTGGTGATGATGTATTTGATGCACCCCAGGATGCAGTCTGCTCTCTTGGCTGCCAGGGCACACAGCTGGCTCCCATTGAGCCTGCTGTCACCCAGCACCGCCAGATCCCTTTCTGCAGCTTGCTCTCCAGCCACTCTCCCAACTTATTCTTGTGGTCAGTGTTACTCCATCCCACATGCAGAATCCAGTATTTGGACTTGTTCAATTTAATCCTATTAATCATAGCTCAATGCTCCAATCTATCAAGATTCTTCCTCTCAGAGAAGGATATCAAATTAGTTAAACAGGACTTTCCCTTTTTGAGCCCATGTTGATTGTGCCTGATGATGACATTATTCTTCAAATGCCTTTCAGTAGTACCCGGTATAATCTTCTACATAATTTTTCCAGAGGTTAGACTAAGAGGTCTGTAATTCCTTGGGTCTGCCCTTGTACCCTTTTCTAGATGGGAATAACAGTGGCCAGTTTCCAGTAGGGACCTCCCCAGACCCCCAAGACCTCTGGCAAATGATTGAGAGGGGTCCTGCCATAATATCTGACGGTATCTTCAGAACTCTGATTAGTTCTGGTTCGTGAACATGAAAGAAACACTGTGTAGACACTTTTGGATTAACTCAGAGCTGTCAGTTGCCCTGTGAGAATAGCCCATGTCCCACAATACAAACATAAGTTATTCATCTCCCAGCTCTGTCAGTTGTGGATTACTGACACATTTTGGTAGAAAACTGATACAGGCTCCTACAGCTCAACAGCTGAGCTGGGAAGGTCCATTTCCTGGGCTGGAAGGTGACATTTCCTTGTATGGAGCAGTGCCTTCTGAGCAAGGGTTTCACTTTTTTCTTTCTTCTCTGTGGCATGATCAGACAATATGATTGAAGGTGAAAGAGAACAAAGCATATAGACCTGACACTAGTTTTAGACCGAGAACCTTAGTGGGCATGCTGTGTGGCCAGAGAAGTTGTGGATCCTCCTTCCTCGAAGTGTTGAATGAGGCTCTGAGCAACCTGGTTTAGTGGAAGGTGTCCCTGCCCGTGACAGAGAGGCTTGGAATTAGATGGTCTTTAAGGTTGCTTCCTATCAACATCATTCTATGATTCTGTATGATTTTCTCTGTGGGTGGATATTGATACTGACTTCCAAAAGGAAGCCCAGCAGCATCGTTCTTCCAGGTCAGATATCCCCCTGCCCACTGCTTAGTTATTCTCTTCCTGTAAAAGAATTTTTGCAGTTGTCTCAGACTTCAACCTCATCTTCATTTCTGGGAAGGACTGAACGTGGGTTCAAGAAGTAAATTCAAAGCAATTACTGTCTAGGCTTATCTGGCTCAAGTATTCCAGATAAATATCACTATTGAAAAGCATACCACCATGATGAGACGAGAATTTGGACTTCAGCATAATCCGAGCATTACTTCCCTGATCCCTGTAGTCATTTGAAATCAGAGATCCCCAGAACAAAGAGAGGATTTTGAGTCATATTCAGCACTTTGAAAATAAAATGTGCAACACTGATATGTGCCTTGCCTCAAGACACAGCACTGGTACTGAGGACAAGGTATGACTTTTCAAAGTTACCCTGCCATGCACACACAAAGGACAGACAGACACCCCAAAACCTCTCTCCTAGAGTAGTTTCTCTGGAGGAAAACATCGACAGCAATGGGGCTAGAAGAGCAAATTAAGCCTTCTCAGGAAATGAAATTTATCTATTCGAGAATAAAGAACATATCCCACCTCTCCATCACAACTGCTACCATTTATGCGTGTATGTGGTATAAATATGATATATGTATACATAAAAGATATATTTATATTTTTATATATATGTGTATGTGTGTACACATATGGTAAAAGTCATGATGGAGAAGTGAGACTTGTTCTTTCTTCCCGAATAGAAAGAGATATAGATATATGGTAAAATAAAATAATTCTGAAATGTTAGCTGACCGGAAAGAAGCGTGAGAGGGAGAAATAATATATCTTCTATATATGCTTTATAACACTGGGAGGTACTCAGGCTGCACTGATAGGGGCTGTATGAGAAGTGACACCAATAAATAAATTACAGTTTCACATAAAATGATGGGAATTTGGAATACACTGTTAAAGTAGTTTGGGAATCACTGAAAAATTTCAGTGAGTTGCTTTATGTCCAGCCACTGGAGCCATCTGTCAGTTAAATGCCAGCACTTCTGATAAACATAAACGATGTTGCTACTACAAATGTATGTGCCAACAGCGAAAGTAGATGTCTCCAGTAGAAATAGATTGTATCCTCTATACTTGGTATCACTCACAGCCCTACCATCATTGCAGGGAAAAATTATCTATCATATTTTAATACTTACATGGCAGTATTCCTTATTTGTGTAGTTGCTTAACATTACTTCGGTCTTTCCAAACAAACTGAGGTCATGATTAAGATAATAATATCTTCCAACTCACAAACTACTGAAACTTTTTCTCTTTGCTGAAAAAATGGATATATGAGCTCATCCTGAAAAACAAAGCATGAAGGTAATCCATAATTTAAAATATCATACACAATACAAAATAGAATATATTCTGCATTCTTATTCTATTCATTAGCCTGTTACCTTTTTCACTTGCCTTTAGTAGGACCAATAATATTTCAATACACTTTGTCAGTCCTTGAGTTCCAGGTTCTTATGAATTTTTATAAATCTTAACAAATTATTTCTAGTAAAGTCAACTTGACAAATTATATTGAATAATTTCCTTTTCACACAACTGATTTTAAAGGAGTTTGTAGTTTTATAAAAGCGTTCATCTCTAACAACAAATATTCAAAAATTTATTGAAAACWGTTGCAATTTCATTGGTATTTCACAAAATACATTCATCTATGCTTTTTTCATTCCTTCTTTATCCATACTCTGTGTGAACAGTCACTGATAACACACTGTTGTTTTCTCAGGTGAGAGACTTTTACTCTGATAATAAACGACAGCAAAGAGCAGTAAGTGTAATTCTTCTGAAAAGAGAAGGAATCTGTATCACAGAGGAAGGCTAGCAAGGTTACAGATGGTTTTGGGTATTTCAAATAGTTATCTTAATTTGGCAGATCTTTCTTCAGTACCMACAAAATAATCTACTATGACCTGATACCTGGGGTTTTTTCCTAATTATTTATATTATTATTGCCATTTGGTGCGTTTCCAGGATTTAATTGATAGCAATTGTAAGAAAATCTATTTGAAACCAGATATTCATCATAACCTTCTTCAAAGCCTGTTTGATGAATTTAAGGAAATTGGTAAAATGATCCTAGAGCCCAGTTCTTCTCAAGTGTAACGAGGTGCTACCTGCTTGGCAGTGACTGAGCGTGGGTGGTGCCAGATACCTGTTGAATTCCAGAGATCTATGCAACATCAGATGGTGAGCTAACACTTTTTACCTACTAGGCATAAATCCCAATACTTCCTAAGATGCTTTACAGTTTAATGCTCTGTATGTTAAAATTCAGATTCTTAAGGTAAAATGAGTCGCTGACATGCTGTTTCAAGAGTTTAAATCCAAGGTGGGAGAACACTGGCAACAAGGACACTCATACTGATCCTAAAAGCAAAGAAAACTGAATATTCTGTCTCTGGATATGTACATTTGCATAAGTCTTGGCACTTTCATGCTGTATTAGTCCCTTTCTTTCACCTTCTTAATTAGGCCCTTCTGGAAGGCATAAAAGAAGAGTTTGCTTGCATAAAGTGCTTGAATAGCCAGCTAAGCCTCTGGTCCCACCACATCCACACACAGGAGGAAGAATTTTTTCTACCTKTTCATCTCATAGCTTCACCATAGTCTCGTAGGATGCAGGCTGTCCTGTTGCAGAGGATTCTGTTGTGTCAGAAAGCAGATGAAGGCAGATGTATAGATGAGTGATTAGGAAAGGGTTAGAAGGYGGTACTGGTTCCCTCTCTGTGTTGAAGGAGTGTTTGTTTTATACAAAGGGAAACAGCTTAACAAGAAGACTGAGAGCTTCCAGCTCCAGAATACTGTTGTTTGCTGATGAAGGCATTCTTCATGCAGGTAGGAGGCATGGATTGCTGTCCCTCGGGCAGAGAGCAGGGGAGCTTAATRCAGTGCCGTTAATGTTCCAATCACTCAGGAGCTGGTCCCAGAGGACATCGTCTTTCAAGTGTCTGAGCCAAATATAATACTTAGAAGAGGAGAAAAGGCACCACCATGGACTAAGACTTTCTGTTTTTCTGATAAATGGTGTTGAAATCATTACCAACAGAAGCTGCTTGGTTAGAGCTCATGGGTGATGGAAAAGTCAGTCTTCCTAAGACCACAATTATTCTGGAATTTAATGCTGACCTTTTTTCTATCTTCCCTCTTTTAAGAGGCACATTGGATGTGGGGATCTGGTTTGGACCCATTTTCATCTCCACCTTCAACTCTTCCCCTTGATTTACTTCCCACAAAGCAGGGCTGTAAACTTGGTTACCCTTACACCTTTTTTTCTCCATGACCATGTTGGTCTGCAGCAGGTACAGTGAAACTGAAGAGGGGAACCATGGGAAACTCCCATTTTTTATTTAATTATAAACTTGACATTACACATCATGCAAAATTAAAATCTCCAGCTTGTTCTTTCACCAGTTATTTTGAGAACAGTCTCTTCAGAGTTTTAACAGCCCTTTGCCATAGATGGCACAAATGTGTGCACTTTCCAGCTGCTGGAATACGTTCATTGTTGGCTGTGGCCTTCATTTAATTTATCACCTCATTCTAGTAGAGAGAAAGTCACCACCTCTAGTTGGCTGAGTTTCAGAGAAGGCATTATGTGCAGGACTGTTTCACATCTGAAGTATGGCTGTAACAGACATGGGAAGTCCAGGCCAGSATGGGGTATAACTGAAGTACTTCAAGGCACGGTATTGTGTTTAACTACCCAGTCATCCTCCAACCTTACATTTATAGAATCATAGAATGGCTTGGATTGAAAGGGACCTTAAAGATCATCCAGTTCCTACAGCCCTGCCATGGGCACGAATAGCTCCCACTACATCAKGTTGCTCAGTGCTTCATCCAACCCGGCCTTGAACACTTACAGGGATAGGGCATCCACAGCTTCTCTGGGCACCTGGTTCCAGTGCCTCACCTCCCTCACATTTACTATGGTTATGTCTAGGGCAGCCCTAGTACAGGCAATAGGAGGTGTCATCTCCAGAGAAAGCAAAAAGTAAGGCAAGGATGGAACAACTGGAAGAATATTTGACTCTGGTAGGAGTGTGGTTTCCCATTTTATAATTGCAGTTATAAAAAGTGCTAACACTGCAAACTGCCATAATTTAGTTTCTACTAAATTGACCTTCCTTTTGGACTTTGCCAGAAGGCTTGATTCATTAAAGCTCATTGAGTTATTAGAGATATTTGGTTGAAAATTACTTCAGGAATAAAAAGCATTCATGGCAGGCTGAATCATAACTTCAGAAGTGAACCTTAGTAACTCAGAGGAGGTATTTGACTCAGATTTCAGCCCAGTTCTACTGATCCATGAGTGTTCATGTCAAACTTCTGTGCCAAAGGGAYTAGAAATGTCTTGTATTTTTTTCTGTTTAAATCTGAGGATATTTTTGATTCCTAAATTATTTTCTCTTACTACTTAAAGTAAGTTTTGACTTCAGTAGTTTACCATAAACTGAGAAGAATGCCTTGTACTTTCTTCAATCATTAGACTCAAAGATTGCTCTGCAAGAATGATTCCTTTTAAGCTTTCATAAACATTTGCTGTAGCATCTCACTTAAAAATATCTAAGCATTCTATTATATCACTGCATGCAGCTCTGTGCTCTTWTTAAATCAAGTGTGTCATCTTGTGCTCCTGCCACCTTAGAGACACAGGAGGCAGTGCTCTGGAATTGTCAAGGGACATGAGAATATGGCCATTATATTTTATACAGGATGCTAAATGATTAATATTTGTAAATTAATGCATTTAAATTATATGTGCATGAGACGCTCAAAGTCTTGCAAATATATCTGAGAGACTCATTTGAAAAAAAATGCACCTGACAGCTTCTCTTTTCCTATTGGATTCTATTTGGGCTAGCCAAGTGAAAAAGCAAGAGTGGCATGTAAGAATTTTAATACACGAGGTATAGAGTATTTCTGGACAATTATAACATGCCTAGGAAGGTGTTGTAAGGCATAAGGCTGAAAGGCCAAATGACTTTACCCACTTGAGAAATGCAATAATTCCCTGGAAATGCACTGCCTGGAGTATATTATTACTGTTATGAAATAGAATTCATGAATAGAAAGAAGGAAAATGGTGAGGAGGGGGACAGGCCTACCCATGCATGTACTAGCTAGTATTAAAGTGGGTATGACATCAGTCACAGCCAATCAAACAGGCTCAGTAATGTCCAAAGTACTACAGACATTTCATAATTAAGTAATGAGACATGACAGGGCGTGAATTGTGTTGTATTAATTCTCGCCGAGTGTGTTGTTGTAAGCCAAGAGGATGAAGGCTGGGTGCCATCGGTCCAGCCAACTGTGAATTAATCCTTTCCCATTCTCACAATGGAACCTCTTATTGTGGTTTTATGAAATGTTAATTTTTAAAATATTTATATTGTTAATTAAGTGATGAGTTTCTAAGCCATGACGGCAATCAGCACAATTCTGTCGGTAATTCTGAGCAGTGAATTGTGCTATCTGCTACTCCCTACTCACGTCTCCACAGTCAGTCAAACCAGCTGTTTTCTATTGTCCGTTTGCTAATGTATTCTAATATCCTGCCTCCTAATGCCTACTCTCATATTTGCATTCATTTGCATATWAGAAGCATCTAGATAAGCCAGTAATGGTTAGTGAAGTCCTTTGAGTATATAAAGTGCTATGGATGTGCTAAATATGGCTTTTGTTTACTATTCATAGAAAACACTGATGTAGTGGGGGGTATTGTGGATGTCCCTTGTCAGTCAGAACTTTGTTCCATACACTGTGATTGGGAGCAGTGGGTTTTAACACTAAAAATAATGCTTTTGGGGTTTGTGCATTTGCGAAATTAGGACATCTATTTTTCTTTGTTAGTAAGTGACTCCCAGTCAGATCCCATTTACTCAGGTTATCAGTTTGCTATAGTATTTTATATGGTAGTCTACAGTGCTCTTTAATTCAGTATAGACCATTTTCTTTGGTGATCTGAGACTGGCTTGGGGAAGTAGTGCTGGTGTTTTACATCTCCAGTTAAGGTTTTTGCTTTGATCTCAATTGGAGCCACTTCAGCCTTTGCAGGCTCATGGAATCTGCATTCCTGAATAGACTGCAGAAGTTTTATCACCAGATGCATCCTGAAAAGTGATTTGCTTTGGTTTACTATATAAAATCACGAAGGGAGATGCCTAGGCAAGCAAGGAAATCCACCTGGGCGTTTGTCTGTGATTGCTGTTCTGCTATTATAGTTAGAAATGCTCAGTAACATACAAGTCCCTGAAGTGCTACTGAAGTGACAGAGATGGTTCTGTGACTTTCGTGCATGGGGCAGGGTGTCAATGTGACCTACCAAATGTTCACGTCAGGACTGTCAGGGCCAGAGGTTACTGACAGTGGGAAAACTTGAACTTCTGCAAAAAAATTGCAGAGATGAGTGCCAAGACATTTATTTTGTAGATTGATATAAAGATAGAAATGTCTAGGTAATGTCACTGGAACAGGCAAGAAAACCTGCACTGTTTAGCAGATAAATAACACGCTTTGCTGATCCTAACACCAGTTACTTTATTTCATGAGCAAAGATACGGTAAACATTAAGCAAACACATACTATTTAAAAATGTTAATAGAAATCACACTTCTACATGTGATTCCTTCTCAAGTCCTTAAAACATTTTATTTGTCTCTTAAAGTCTGTCATTTTGGGAGAGAGCAACTATAGCATGTAGTAACCCAAACACATAACTGAAGCTGGAAACAAAACAAGGTATCGCCAGTATAATCACTGATAGAAAAACTACACTTACCTGGACTGCAATTGTTATTCATAATCTGACATCATCACAGGATTTGACCCAGATCGTTAAACTATGGTGTTTCTGCAAACAAAAAAAGAAATTCTTATTGTATAGTRTAATCACACACTTGACATTCAGTACTTGGCTCCTAGCATATCATAAAGTCTAGATTTATTTGTCCCTTAACAGAAAAGTGTTTTCTTTTTCACCTGGACACACACATATAACTTTGTTTCCATAATCAAAAGATGATTCAGATTTTTTAAGTGTCTTGTTCTGAAGGGCATTGAGAGCTGTCCTTGGAGTAAGGAACACAGCAATGGCCAGGCACAAACTCAATAGTATGCCATATTGGAAATTACATTTTACAGTGTATATAAATGTATATACAGGTTCATATACAACCGAAAAGAGATTTGTACAATGTTATTAAATTGATATATTACACTAAATTATTTGAGTAGCTCTTCACAGCCCACCACTTTGCAGGACCTGCCTTCATCCAGTCACTTTGCAAGGACATGAAGCAGTTTTGTCTTAAAGCAGGCAGTCGTGAATCAAGGCAATGTGACATTTTTCCATAAAAGGAAGCAAAATATTTCTTCTCAGTTTTGGGTGGTTTGGACCCTCTCTGCATCTGGACAGTGCCTACTGGTCCCCTTCTCTGATGTATTTTTTAGTATGCCTTTTGTGACTAAGGCTTGAGCACACTGTCACTGTCATTCTGGTTTCCAAACCTTTTAATTTTCATCATTTAACCTTCTGGGCAAATGAAGACAGGCTGATACCTTAGCATCTGGAATAGTGGACACAAGTTATATTTTAATTGGGAATTATTTTATGTGCGACATAAAGATATTTTTCAGTAATGGACATGTAGTAAATTATTTAAACAAATAAATTAAATAAAATTAAGAAATTTGTATATATGAGTGAGATCAGAATTCCAGCCTAACATGTCCTTACTGTATATGCTTTGTCTTGCTCTATGAGTTTCTCAATCCTTTAAACTTCCCTTGCCTTGGTTTTATCAGGTTTTCTGGGAAGGTAAATGACTGTTAAGGAAAAGAACACTATTTATTTGGGTTTTTTTCTTGTGGTAGATTTGCATTAAGTTGAATGGTTATCAAAGTCTCAAAACAATATCTGATTTGGCTTACTATCAATTGTTTGATAAACTTTTATTATTCCTGTGGAAACACTGACTTAAAAATACGTTTTCTGTTCAAATCCTTATTTCTCAGAACACAAAGTAAATATTTTCCTCTCCTTAGTGATTCTTGCGCTCCCAATTCAGAGCTCGAGTCTGTTGCACATATGAGGGTACTTAGCGCCACTTAAAACACTTGGTTTCAGCTTCCTGGGGAAAGATTCAAAAGCCTAAACATAGGTGCTTAACACCATTTAGATGCCTTAGGACATCCTGCCTGGCATCCAGCTGCAGCTTCAGGAGGGCTCTGGTCTCCCACAGATCTTGTGTTGCCTCTGTCAGACTTGTGTGGATGCTGTGAATACTCCAGGATGTTTAAAACTGTACAAAATGACTGTGCTGAGGCACCTGCACTGCTCCTCCTGTGCTTCCTGCTCTCTGCAAGCATTCCTGGAGCAAGTAGCTCAGGTTTATGTTCATGTTTCTGTATTTCTAAATGCCCCATGTAGGGGCAAGCCATGAATGCTCAGGAGTATTTGAATGGTCATGAATATTTACGTCATTCTACCGATCGTAAAATAACGCATGAAGCCTCATATTCTCATTTCTTAAACAATCAAAACATACTTGTAGATCAAATTTAATGCATATATTTTTTCCATTTGAATACATCGTGATTAAAAGTTCATGACCTTGATTATATTATGCAATTTGAAAAATCGCCAACAATGTCCATGGTGATTAAATATTCCACTTTGTAATTATTTTGTAACTTTTGTTCTGCTCTTTGCTCACTCCAAAAATTATCATAAAATTTTGAAAGATGTCCTCAGTGCAGAATATGTCCATAAAATATTAAATATTCAATTTTCCTCTATCATGGCTTGAAAAATTCATAATTACATGATGATCCACATAATAACTCATTCTGAAAAGTCATATATGGCACTCCCCGTGTGACTGAGTTAATAATTTACTGCTGTGTGGGATTTTCACTCTGCACTGTTAGTCTTGGGAACATTTATTAAGCAAATGTTCATTTGCAAAGATCAGAATGTGAATGAAGAGGGTAAGAATTTAATGAGGAGTGACAGACAGGTGAACTGATTCCATATAGTTCTTTACTACAGGAGAAAGCAGATAGCTTTATCTTTCATAGCCTCGATAGACACATGAAATGAAATATAGAAGACAGGGCAAAAGGAAAAAAAAGGTACTWTCCTAGAAGGGCCAATGGAAGGATAAATCAGTGGAACTCATGAACATGATTCAGACCACTTGAAATGGCTGATCAAAATCTGTGCCTTTGGACTTACACAGCAGCGATTTTTAGACTTTTTATTTTTGAGATATTTGCCCTTTTTTTCTATAGAGTACTTTTAGCGTTAAAGAAAAAAAAGCAAGACAATTTAAAATTTTTGGTTTCAAAATACATTATAGTTTACGGCTAACCTTTAGCATTTTCAGATGAAAGAAACAGAACTAATATAATAGGAGAACAGGTGTTGCAACTTAATTAATATTTTTTTTCAGTAAATAATGAAAAGATTTGCTACACATTAATGAGTTTTGGGTGTTGCTTAGTCAAACGTAGGTTAAATAATATGGATCCTGGGTTTTCTTTGAAAAACAAATTCAAGAAAAAAATGAAATATCACACAAAGATTTTGCAATGGATTCAGAGTTTTGCAAAATACTAAGCATACTGTTCCTGATACAGCAAAAGGCTAATATACTTATTCAACACTTATTATGAAATAATCTCTTGTTTAAAGGTAGGTGAATACAAATTTAAGTGCTTTACTGACTAAGAGGCACTTCATTAAACCTGCCATGACTGAAACAATTTTTCAATCTATTGCCACTGGATGTGTAAGGAAAAAACATACAACTATACTTTCCAAAAATATCTAAATAAAATGTCCCAAATGTTAGGATTGATACTATTTCACACTTTAAAAAAAAGGATTTGGGGCAAAACTGGATTTTCCAGTTAAATTACTTTATTTATTTACTTTCATTCTAATTTGGATGTTTTTTCAGTGGACTTTTCTTCTCCATCAAAGTTTAAAATTCCTAAAATATTATTGGCCTCCAAATTCCCAAAATATCATTTTTGAGAAGAGCAATATTTATTTCTAAGATCATTGCCAATATGAAAACAACTCTCATAAAGTTAAAAATTATTCTTTGGGTGTGTTATATTTCTTTTTTTTTTATTTTTTGGGGTGCTGTGGTGGATGACTGCGTAATCAATGGAGCACAGTACATTTGTGGGTTTTTTTTAAAGGGAAGCAGTACATAAAAGCAGATGTACAGAAAAAGTGATGCAAAACACAGTTTTCTAAAAAAAGGTGCAATAARTAAGTTTGTTTAAAAGTTACACATTTTTAAAGAGAATTTTCAGACAGTTGGCATCAGAATAATTTTCCTGGATATATATATTTCCCTGGATATAAAGGCTTCAACTGAGGATGTTCAAATTTGTTTAGGCACTTGACTTGAATACAGTTTTTAATTTTCAAAGGTTGATCCACAGATATGTTGGAAATGAGACAGGACTTTGGMCCAAATTTCTGATGGGGAATACTAACTTCAACCTTTATTAGTTGACAGTCACCTGACAAACTTAAAATGAACAGACATACACATGAAATGAACACACACACACACAGGAAAGATTTAGTTGGAAGAGTTTGAACTGGCATATCATAAAGGGAGAATGAGGTGACATTGAGAACCGAAGGAAAAAAATCAGGTTAAATTTGATCACACAGACTCAAGATATTTAAGGAGAATTTTTCCTAGAGCTTATTCACCAGGTACGACAGAGATAGGAAAGACCTAATCACTGACTGCAAGAAAAGAAACTCATTTGACCAAAGACAGATGTAGGCCATTACAACCAACTGAGAGAAATATGCAGCACTTTTATGGCATAGTCCGTTTCACCCTGAAATAGAAATTCGGCAAGATTAGTGATCCCTTAGTGCCTGTTTCTGTAAATTGACCATAAAGGAACCCTATGTTGTCTACTTAGATATAGCTGTGTGGGATTAATTTCATCTGAGGGACCTGTGAGCAGCAAAGGTGATGCGGCCATGAAAAAAAATGCAGTCCTTACGTATGTCTGTGGTTGTATTCCTCAGTACAGATAAAAGGGTGTCAATGCCTTTGTGCAAAAGGTAAGTAAAATTTTGTCTGCAACAGCCTGGGTTGCTTTCATTCGTTTTCTGGAAAGAGTAAGTTCAAACTGGAAGAGTTGTAACAAAGAGTTACTACGACAGATGAATGGGGAGTCTACTTTGTATTAATTTGGGGGTTCATCAGAGGTCAGCAAACACTTTTTAAATGAACGTATAACATTTCCCCAAAAATATCACCACCATAATCTCAGCAAAGAAAAAGTGGGTTAGAAGGGAGCTAAGAATGCCAGCCCTACTTGGGGAGGACCCCCAGTCATTAAAGTGAGGTCCTGATGAGAGGTGACTGACTGGTGGTAATGCCAATTCTTTCACCTCACCCCAGGTCCAGCTGTCATTGTGGTTGCCTCATATCATAAGAGTATCAACATTCCTTGCTTCAAGAACCATATTACTTACAACCAGGGAATCCTAACCTCTCCTATACTGAAGTTCCTCTGCTGTCTGCCAGAGCTCATCCACATTATCACCATTATGTCAAATAGCTTATGCTGAATTTGTACTCCTAAACTATTTCTTACAGATAGAAAAAACATAACACATTCATGAAGAAACAAATGTGGCTGCAAAAGAATAGTGGGTAAAAGCTGTACAAAAGGATTGTTTGACGTCATGGACACCTAGTGATGGGACTCAGTGATCCAAGAGTCCTCTTGGATCCAGACCCATTTCTTCAGTATGTCTTTTAAAATTGGCTCTTACACCCACATATTTTTAAGCATCACTGATCCAGACAAGATTGTTTTAAATATCTGGGATTAAAGGAAACCACCAGCATTTAAAAAAATTATATAATTTAATTTTCTGATAGCTTTGATGGGTAAATATTTAAAAAAAAGGGTTGGTTGACTTTTATATACCTTAATTGAAGACTTTATACTTACTTGCTTTAGAAGACTTCTCCAGACATAAACTCTTCAGCAAGTCCCTTTTCCTCAGCTGTTTGCATCTACGAAAAAAGTTTAATCTAGCTGAGTTTTGTGGTTTATGTATTTTGAAATAATTTTAATTCTTTGCATTACATGTGTTTTCAATGCTACATTACTGAAAGTAGATTGTCCTGTATAGGGCCAAAAGTTGGATTTTGTTGATCCTTGTGGGTGTCTCCCAACTCAGGGCATTCTATGATTCTATGAGTCTTTTTTCTTTTTCTTTTTCCTTTTTTTTTTTTTTTTTTTTTTTTTTTGTGCACAAGATAGCAATAGGAAAGGAGAAAAAAATGAGTTAATGAGTTTGACCCTGAAACTTTGTCATAGATAATTTTTTGAAGTTGAGCAAGAACTCAATCTTCTTGCCTCTGCAGACTGGGAGCAACAGTAACAACCAGCCACCAGGTGAGCTCTGAGCACTGGTTTGTGACATGGGAACAACATGATTCAGACCAGCTAGGCATCCTGTCTCCTGAATTATACAAATTGTACTATCCCACGGTTGATGCAAATCAGTCCTGCCACAAGGCCTGGGGTTCAGCTCTCCTTTAGGATACCTGAGTTTGGGTGTCTGAATGAAGATGTCTGCCTGTGACCTGAGTGGCTGAGTCCCACCACAGTCAAAAAACATTCAGAGATGGATTCAGTTGCCTGAACAGAGATGTTTACAGATGAGGCAATTACCAGGCAGGGCTATGGCAGGCTTGTAACTTTCTGGAGCAGCAGATGAAGGCCATGCAATCTGTACTTGCTCTGCAATGTCCCTCTCCAGACTTTATCAGCTGCACGGACTAGGTCTCCATGCTTAGCTCACCTATATTCACCTACACAGACTCCTAAATGCAGAGGTCTTAATTTCAACCTAAATCTTGCCCCTCACACCTAATTCAGCTGGTCTACCTAAAGATGTTTCCAGCTGGATTCCACTGGCTGTGCCCCAGGATGTGCTTTTTYGTCTCCAGATTCCACTTGACATATTCCAGGGTCTTCCATAAGTTCTGTATCAGGTTTAGTATCTCACTGCAAGTGACTTCAGGTTTCATAGCTTTGGATGTGTGAAGTGGCCAAGAGTGTCTATATTTAGACAATTACATCAATTCCTAAATGTTTGTTGGTGTGTATTTCAGAGGAAAGGGAGAAAAAACTCTGAAGAGAGAATAACATGAATATCAGGTGCCATAAACAATGAAAACAAAGGCTTGTAATATTTTCAAATATTTTCAATACTCTCTTTGGTTTTGTTCTGTTTCACTTCATTGCCGTTAAAATGAAATGTTTCCGAGAGATGTCAGTGTTGAATGTTTTCTTTCTAGCTCACGGATTAAATGACACATAGTCTCAAAGAACTCTGCAGGCTTTCTGTTTTGGCTGCAAAAATAAAAAAAAAAAAMCAACAAAAAACCCCCAACATTTTCTCTAAACAGCTTTAAATTGCTCCTTTCAAAAAGTTGCTTCATTATGCCATTCATGTACTCATGTAGTACAAAAGGAGAGCAACTGGTCAGATCGCCCTAGTAGACAGAAAATCCGTTCAGCTGCTTTTATCCCACCTTATAAACAGCTTAGCACAAAGAGTCCCTGCCAGAACCTAATGCTTTGGGCTTTCTGCATGTAGTAGTGGATGGTGCCCTGGGGCCAGAGTTCAGAACATCACTATTGAGCTTTAAAATCCACCAGGGCGAAAAGGGAAAAGTAAAATGTCAGGATTAGCATTTGACAGCTCCAGTTATTTGTTAAATGTGGGGAAAAAACAGGGAGAAGTAGGAAAAATAAGCTTGCTGATTATATTGGGATATTTGTTATTTATACTGTGGCATTTTGCAATGGTATATACAAACAGAAGTTTGGTAGAGGTTTACTGAAAGTTTTGTTTGCATCTGTTGGGCATAGTAGAGTATCTCGAACTTGAGTATAAGAATGAAATAAACATGTCAAAACTCATTAGAATTAAAAACCCCAAAACACTACTGTTAATAGGGCAGTAAGAGCCATAAACTATGTATTATAAATAGGCTTGAAATGCTCATAACCTAGATAGCAGAACCATGTGTCATATAAACTGCTCTTAAGTTAGTGAAGCCACACCGAATTTTCTAAGATACTTGTCAAATTAGTCCTTGACAGTGTTATGATTCCCTTAATTCTGTAATGATAATCAACATATAGCTCTACTAAGGATATTCTGAATTACTTCATCAAGGGATTTAGTTTACAAATACTTGTGAAAATTACATAGCTGAGGGGAAAATATATTTAGTGAAAAGATCAGCGCATTTCTTCAGAAGTGCCCCCTGACCTCTGCTCTGTAGTTTGTTCCCAGATAAGGAATCTATTATCAGTATGGAACATGCCAAGCCTTTAGAAAGTTTGTACTCAATAATTAGTACTAATGCATTGGATAACTTTTCCTTTCTTAGATTGTGTCACAAAATTTCTGAGAACTTTGACAATTATCATGAGACCATTCAGACCAGCTCACTGAAGAACAAGTATATCTCTAATTGGCCTATCTTTACCACTGTTTTAATCTAACAAGTTACACACCATATGATTTAAAATTACAATCCAATTTTGAGCTCACAACTCCCTTTATTTAAGGAATTAATAGAATAAAATCATCACTGAGGTCTTAAATTATCTTGCAAAAAGTGGCCAAATAAAAAATGCTATTAAATACAATAATAAAAGGATGACGGATCTCAAAAGTCATTTACACCACATGGACACAATTAATGAAGATGCACTCAAATGTTTTCAATCACATAATAAAAATATTCATGACATGATAAAAAACTGCCCGTTCTGAATCAATGAAATTCCTCAAATCAGATTGCACTAAATGACTGTCTTTGACAAGATAAATCTTGTCTTCTTTTGATCTTCTGATAATGCCAACACATACTTTTGAGAAGTCTGGATAGGAACCCACAGAGGATCCTCACTTGCCAAAATCAGTAACATTCATTTCCATGCCTGAGAGACAGAAATGCTGGCAAAGAAGAGAAACATGCTCACTGGAGGCTGGAGGAACACTTGTTTGTGCCTAGTTCAGTATACCAGAGTGACTGCTGAAGAATGATTCAGCCTGGTAAAAGTCGTATGTGTAGGACTATCACACTTGTTTTCTGTATCTATCAGATTCAGTAAGGTTCCATTATGCCAGTCAGCTCTGCCTGGGGGCTCGTCTATCTTGAACATTCAAATTTCCAAAACAATTCTATTGCTTTCTTTTGTGAATCAGTATTTGTGTTCTATTTTTTCAGTTTTACTTTTTGTCTTGTTCTTAATCTCTTTTTTGGCTTGTAACACCTCTGTGGTACATGCAGATCCAAATGTGATGCAGAGACAAATCCATGCTTTTAATTTATGAAACATAAGTTATGCGTTTTCCCTTTGTATATGAATATTTTTTTCTGTGCTAAGCATGAAATAAGTTGTCTGGTATGTTGGGGTTTAAGAGTCATGAGCAGGGTTCTGTCAGGTTACCACACGTAAAAATAAAGTGTCATTATGTGAAAAATCTTCCTTTTTTTTGAACTTTACAAAACAAAACTTGATAGAGCTAGCAAACACCTGAGAGCTATTGGCCTACGCAATGTAATTTAATTCCCTTGTGCATATTTTTAAAGAAGTCAAGTTTAAGGATTGTGGTGGCCGTTCAGGCCACTCCCGAGAGTGGGCCGGCCYGCAGGCCATGGTGGGTTGTCACTCGAGTGTGAACCGCCCCTATTTCCTCCCCCAGTGGGATGTTCTCAGTGTTTGTTACCACCCACTGTCCCACCCCCAAGTTCTGTATATGGKTAGTCTTCTAGAATCTTCGTTGATATTTGTATCCCCATTGGATGCTCTCCCCTAATCCCTCCCTCTACCTTTCCTWRTTGGTTGYTTRYCTGYCCGTTACCCTCYAGCCCTCACCCTATTGGTTCTGATGTTCTCCCCGCCTATCCTTGGGCCCCTTAAAGTCGAGGTTCTCGGCCTCCTTTTGTTCTTCGTCCCTGAACCCCTGTTAATAAACAACCTCATACGAAGAACCCGTTCCGGCTTCTTTACTTCTTCCCGTCACACCACAACATCGGCTATCTGCTTGGGACATCATCCCTCCCCGGGATCGTGTCAGCTGCCGGCCTCCAGGAAAGGCTCGCCTGGCGTGTCAGGGAGCTTTTGGGAAGGTCGCGGCGGCGTCCGACCAGCAGCCGTGACAAAGGATGTGATCACATACTGTGTTGTCCAAGAAGCCTAGACTCCTGTGCATAGCAAAAAAGTCCTCCATTAATGAAATGCTGGTTGGTACTTTACCTTCTCCTTATGCCATATCCACAGCTCAGAAGATAGAATTCCAAATTTTCTTGTGGACTCTCCGRTGTTGCTCATCCACACATGGTAGCACACTTTGAAAATCTGTTAATTTGTGTTTGCGATATTTATTTGAATTGAGAGATGTTTTACCAAGGGAGACCAGATTAAATTTTCCAGTAATCTGAGATGCCTAGGATCTGCTGTTTTAAGACATTTAGCCTTTTACCATGATGTATTTTATAAGCACAGTGGTATTTGTATCAGAATAATCAGACATTATACAGATCATGTCTTTTTCTCCTTTCCTTACCCCAGAATCTTTAAAATGTTCTTCATATTTTCACCCAAATATTGGCATTCTCTTCCTTTCCTCAGTTTCTTTTCCTTGTCACTTTCCACAGTCAAGTCTAGGAATGCTGGCTCCTGCTCAGATGCACTCTCACACTCCATCTGTTCTGCTCCTTCTCACCACTTTATCAGCTTTCACCTGCCTCCAGCTCTCAGACAACTCGGTTACCCACCTCCCTTTGTTTAAACTCTTTGGTTTCCTATAAATGTTCTGGATGTTTTGCCTGAACAACCTTAGTTTCAGTCATCCAGTTCTAAAGTAAATTTGCAAAGCAACTCTTTATAACTTCCTCTTTCTTTGGTGTATATTAGTAGAGTTTGCTGCACCTGTAGGAGGTCCTCAAACAARCTCTGAAGAGGTCTGAGCTGGGAATTTTTACTGCAGCTTTCCAAAAGTTTATAAAATGTCCAGATGGGAATAGATGTTCACAAAGACAACCCAAAGCTCATTAACATTGCCTAAAAAAATGTATATTTCCTAGCTATGCTTTTAGATACTCTTAAAACTTTCAGCTGAAAATAACACCAATCAGCCAAAAACCAACATAACCCTGGGCTCAGTCTAAAGACGTTCACTCCTTACCAACACATTAGGCTAAACAGCAAGTGAACAGTGAAACACTGGCAAATTTTGTGCTAAAAACAAATGAGCCTTTGCAAGAAATGTGAAGTAACTTTCCCATTTTAGTGTCAACAGTCCCTGACTACAATCACTGTTGGACCCCAGCTCAGGGATTAAAAGTTGGAAAAACTAAGTCTATGAGTCTAGAGTGAGAGTATAGACTAGTACAGAATAGAATAGAACAATTAGGCTGGAAGGGACTTACAGCAATCACTTGTTTCAACTGCAATTAGATTTGTTGAAGGAACTGTTAGATTGAGATCTCAAGGACAACTTGAAGATATGAGGACAATATTATCTGGTCGATTTTCCTGCAGAAAAACACTGCATTCACCTCCCTAGCTGTGAACACTCTCAGTGGCCGTGGGACTGTAGTACAGGGACAGCATGGCAAGGGGGAAACTATGCTTTTATGTATTGCAGAGCTAACTTCCAGAAGGATTGGCACAGAGTCCCTCACACTGTGTTTGACATCGTTGGCTGTTTTGAGAGGATGAACATCAAAACAAACGACACGAAGTATGTAGGTCAACAGCCACATAAACTGTTTTTATTCTAAGGACTAATTGAGACCTCCAAGGAGGTCATGGTCCAGGAGAGGACAATTCTGTAGCTCTGTTTTCTGCAGAAATCCCTTGAGCAAATCTGATTTACTCAAGCTTGGCACTGAGGCTGGAATCAGATCCCTATTGTACAACAAACAGGGTTATTAAATGATTCATGAGTTATTGCAAGGATTCTCTTTTCAGGATTAATACTAAGTTAGTCATGCATTTATGGCTAACAGCATACAAAACTGAACAAATCCTTTCAACATCATAGGATAAAGCAGTTCTAGAGAGCTAGAAGCCAGTTATAATGTACAGAAAATCAATGTAAATGTGTTGCTATAACAGGCTGATTGTGTATGTTATAATGAAATGTATATTTTGAAGAGGGCAGGAAAATAATGTATGCCATTGAGGAGATATATCTAGCAACTTTCTAAGTTTACTTATGCTATATYTTTCCAGAGAAAGATTTTATTAGTCACAGTCAAATCTATTATGTTGACAAAATCAAATAATTTCTGATATATTTTGTATTTGATTTAATTTCCACATTCCATTAATTTTTCTTTGTTTTGTTTGGTTCTGGAGTTTTGAAAAATTAGTTCCAATTAAGATATTTGTGAGTAAGATGAGTTCTAAGTATTTGGTTTTTAAAAGAAAAACATATTGCCTGTATGAAAATGTAAAGTTTCTTTTTTTATGTGGAGTTGGCCCTGTCTTCTACATTCGCATGGTTACAGTTGTAGATCACTGTTTCTAAAAAATCTTTCAGAACATACAATTGGAGACTCCTTATCTCTTTCTTTTTCTTGCAATCAACACATCTTCGTACTTCTGGAATGACTGGTGCAGAGATCAGCCTCATACACCAAAAAACCCCAATTACAATTAATTTCTTGAGTTTCAAAGGAAGGAGGAGTTCTGTGGAAAAGAAAAAGTAATGAGTAAAATAACTGTAAACAAATTATTGATTATCCAAAGCTCTCTACTTAATGATTTGTTATTATTGATTATCCAAAGCTCTCTACTTAATGATTTGTTAGAATGCTTCTCTATATATTGAGTCTGAAATAGGCAGAAAAGGATTCAGTGTCATGCAGCCTGGTTAAATAATTGAGGTCAGAAAATGTATACACAAGTGGTCAAAAAGTGTATACACATGTATAAACAATGTACAAACACTAAAATTTATACCTCTGGTGGAAATATGAGATGTGTGTAAATTGAATACCAGTATGCCATACATTTACATAATGCATATGCATATGTGCAACAGCATGTATGTATTCACATACATGTAAATGTTTCACCAAAGATTTTATATGGAATAATGCCATAAAATAAGCTGTGCCGCCAAAAGGAAAATATTTTGTATCATATGTAAACCGCAGTGAAGGCTGCATTGAAGTACTCAAAAATTATTTGGTTAAAGGGTAAATACACCTTGTACCTCATAATGAAAATCTTATAGGAAGGGGTGGAGATTAACACTGCAGGCTGTCTKCAGAATATTAATAAAATTCAATATAGTTTCTAAAAGGTATAATTTATATTTTGTGGAAATGAGTCTCTTTTCTAATAAAATTCTTCTGTCCTTCATTCTGTTCATATAATTTTTCTATAAATCATCCTGTAGGAATTTTTTCTAAATATTCATCTCAGAGAGAACCTATTTGAATAAGCCCTCTTAGCAAGGCATTTCAGAATTAAAATTACACCATGAGCAATACTTTATCCAATATGCTKTCTTCTATAGAATTTTTTGTGACTAAATCAATATTTTGCAGAATTACATTACGTTAAAATAGCTGATCTGAGGTGATGCTTCTAGTATATAAACACTATGTAAAAAAGATCAACAAATTACCTTTAACCATTTTAATTTATCTGGTCTCTGAACCTGTGCAAAAGTAGTTGATTTTCTTTCCACATCTACATATATAGTGAAAAAAAACCTAAGGGCATTGCACACAATGAAAGAATAAGAAAGGAGAAATGTGCTCCTGGTTATACTTTATTTTCTTGGATTTGCTGTAAACTAGAACCTTATGCTTTTTGTAGTCATGTAGAAATAAAATCTGTGATGCCCCTGGAATTCTTGGGGAGCTTTGATCAAAAAAATGTGTAAATTGTAGTTTTAGAGTGAAAGGCTGGAAACAAAACAGAAGAGGAAACCCGGCACCATTTGCTAGATGGTGAAAGCTAATTTTCCAATTCTGGGCCATATTTTATAGCAACTGTTCAATTCTTATGTTAGGTATTTTTCTGAATGAGGGGAGGACTCGCGCAAATACATATGTGATTTTCTGAATTAGGATTCACTGATGAACTGAATTACTGTCAGTGAAAAATGGAAAACAAATGAAGGTTAAAATTTCAGAATTGGCTCAAATTTTCTTTTCTTCTCCAAGTTCATACTTCCACAATGTGTAAAAGAAGTGCACAAAAGTAAAAGTAAAGGTCATATCTATTGGAAGAAATGGCAGTTTTTCCCAGGCTACATATAAATCCTACCAGAGAATGTATTTGCTCCTAAGTTTCCAGGAAAATTAGAAATGGAATATAGTAACACTGTATGTGTAACACTTCGACCTTATTAACTTGCATGGACTGTTAAACTTGCATGGGAAATGACTGATGCATAAGAACAGGCAAACAAATGTTTCACTACACAATCTGCAGGACAGATGACCAACCTTTCTGCTGAAGTTAGATATTTGGTCAATAATAATGTCATTACTAGGCAATATGCCATGTGTATATGTAATTTACTACATTTGATAGCACAGCAATTTATAGTGGTATATAATGACACAAACATATTACTTCTAAACATTATACCAAATACAAACAGCTTTCTACAGTCAATTCTACACTCTATGAAGTTAAATGTTCCCTATTCCCRTACTTATTGCCTGTAAGAACAGCCAATAAAGGAAGAAATGTGAGAGTGGCTCTGTGCCAAATGCAGATTAAGCTACTTCTAACATAAGCTCCCACACTCATTACTTTTAGTTGTAGAATTTTTCCCATCTTGTTGGCCTGTGGGTGAAGCCACAGAACAACAGGGCCCTCTAGGATTTCTCTGCTCAGAAGAGGTCTACATATCAGTTAGTTGGTTTTGGATGCCTTTAAAACTAATGAAAAGAACAAATATCTACCAAGAGGTTGATTTAATCTAAAGTGAGTATTTAAAGTATGTCGGATAACCCTCCCTGAGGAGTGTGATAAAAGAGATAATTGCTGACCTTAGACTGTCAGATAACAATCCTGTGAAGGAGTATGGGCAGTATGTCAGAAGGAGGAGAAAAATAATAAATAATTTTATAAACTTGTATTTGATGAGTGAAGAAGAGCACTTGAACCCCCAGAATTCACATCAAGTTCAGAGTGTTTTTCTATTATTACTGTGCAAAGTCCAAGTGTTATTGATATCCAACCCCCTTCTGAGTGGTGTTACTTTCTGGGCAGTGTTTCTGCATGTAATTATACAGTGCTTGAAAACATCTCCTTCTGTCAGATGTTGGGATCTGTCCCTATTAATGCCTTTGACCATCCTCTGGCTCTTATAATATGACACTGGGCAAATAGATATGGACCACATTCTTTTTCTCTACCTTTCCTTTATTTATCCACTTTTAAGATATAATCTCATTTTTTCTAAAGAAGAATTTACAAATTTATACCTCTTTTTTCCCCCCAAGTTTTTATCATCAAAAAGGTCCTTTTCCAAATCTTTTCTAAGGTTGTACACCTGTGTTGCTGTCAGAAACATCCCGTCTACCCAGGACTGGTAGATTTGACCAAGGACTTGTAAGATGCCCATGCAAGAACTGGGATGTTGGATAGGTTACGTAGGGGCATCTCAAATAATAATAGATGTCCTTGTTTAAGCAGCTGAATTTGAAATACAGACATTAAAAGCATTTGCCATCACACAGGAATCTGTCTATATTTTGTATGTCATAAAAATATCACACATATCTGCATAGTGCTGGCAGATGTGGCATAAACTCTGCAGTAGATGTGTCCTCCTCTGGAGCAGTGTATTGACAACTAAATTGAGCCTAGAATCCCACAGCCTAATTGAGTGTTTAATTTAATTTAATTTAATTTCCTTCTAATGTGCTTTTGTCCTCAGCATAGCATTCTGCTAATTTTTTTGCCATCAGAAATGTTAATCTTCTGCTTCCTTGTCTTCATAACCATAAATGCAGGAAACTGTGACCATAAAATCTTTATGAGAAATTGATCAAAATATAGTGAAGATCACAGTGGGTAATATTAGGGGGTATTTTTTGTGGGAAGCATGAAATGCCTTAATTATTACTTTACACACTATCTCATAATACTCAGCTTGTGCTGTCTAGATGAAGAATGTGTACATAYAGGTATTTCATCCTATTATTAATGTTTTTTCAGTGTCCAGTGGCAGCCTAGTCTTGAAGGTTTTTGTTTCTATTTTTAGCCTTGCTTATTGTAAGAAGCAATTATGGCTTTGATATGTCTAATTTGGAAGAAAATATTTCTTCTGGGAACTATTTTAACAGTCCATTTAGATTCATTACTTCTTAGTGATTCAATATGCTTGTCTTTTAAAATGCAGTATATCCTTCAGGTTTTTTGACCGGACCTGAATTTTAGACTTTGCAAGTGTGGAACCTTTTTTATAGACTGTCTCTCCTAGCTATATCATTTCAGTTTAAATAACAATAATCTAGTTGTTAGTTCGAAGTTATTGTCTTATTCTGTAGAGACTAGTGGACAAAAAATCTGAAATTTTGAAATTTGTATTAACATTTTTAATTTGTTATCCTTTATGAATTAAAGAGTCCTACAAAAAGTTGCACACTTTAATTTTCTTTCAGACTCCTATTTACACTGTGTAATCAAAGTATTCACCATGATCACTCAGAGAACAGTACTTTGCCTGTTGCAAATTCTATGCCTTTTAATATTTTCCTTTCTGGAAGACACCTTAATAAGGCAGTCAGGGTATGATGGAATACTTCAGGAGCTGATTAGCTTATATTCCAAAAGGCAACTCTAAAAAGGTAGCATTAGTTTTTCCTATGTCTGTAGAAAATTCCCAAATCCTACCAGCACATCCAATTTCCCAAAGAAAGTAAACCTAAACAACTCAGTCATTATTCCCTCTTTACAAGGAAGCTGCAACGTTTCAACTTCACACTTTCCTTTGGGAACATGCTATGGGTAAAAAAGCAAAATTATCTAAGAAAGTTGTTAAAGAAATTATTCAATCCTTGGCTTTTCAGGTGACTAGAAGAGACCCTCAAATGCCATGCTGCTGTTCTTTCAGCTTCTTTTTTTAGGCTTGGCTATGTTCAAAACGATAAACAAAAAAAAGGAAGATAAATGTAGACACTTCACTGAAACACCTGTGTTGAGAGTGCTGATACTTGAGTCGCTCTGTGCAGTCTGTGTGTGCAACTTATGAAACTTTTTTAGACTTATGGTTCGACTTAATAAGTTGCTGTTTGGTTTTAGTTCCTCCTAGGCCCCATCTGCTCTCGTGTCAGACTTCTATCTTCTCAAGCTTACTCTTTATTCTACACGATAATAGTTGAAACACAGTCGTGTATCACCACCTCAGTTGCACCTCAGTCAGACTTAGCTCTGCCACAGGCATCATGCCATATCTGTCAGCTATGTAGGTGCATTGGCGTAAATACCCTAAGGGAACTAAAACAGCATCAGCAGATCAAGTTTATGTACCTGAATCCACCTCCATGTTGAGTCTGTATGTGTCCTGAGTAAGCTCTTTGACACATAGCATTTTCCCCCAAGGTAATCTGAGTGTTCTCCAACAATTACTGCAATCAGTCATCCTAATTTTAAGCAACTTTCTGTTTGTTTGGCACACTCTATTCTTTTTTTTGTCCATTTCTCTGAGAAATGTCTTGGAATCATACCACATGCCATATCCATGACAGCCTACCTGATCTGTGTTCTGTGGCTTTGCTCTCATAATTTCTTGCATTATTTTGCCATTACACATGATTCTTTGCAGATTTTGCCATCAACGGCATTGCTGTTTCATTTCTCTGGTCATACAAATGCCACAGTTGATATTGCAGTGAGGTTTTTTTGAGCAATTTTTCATTGCACTATTTTAGTTCTGGTTTGAGAGGAAGAGAAGAACAGGAAGTGACTACTGCAAAGCTTAAGAAAATATGTAGGAAGCTCAATCTTCTCACAGCTTTGAAAAGTACTTGAAGGAACAGAGACCAGAATACTTTGGAAAATAATTTATAAATGTTTTTTAAACAATATGCACTTCAAGTATTTTGCCTCTTATTTTAAACAGCCTGAGAGGTAAGCAGCTATTGCAAGACACCTACGATTGAAAGTTGGAGATAGGTGCTCCTAGAAGACAGCTTGTCTTGAGCAGCTGCACATCAATTCAGTTGTCCATGTGAAAATCAGATGCCCAGGGGTGCTCACCAGGCCTCCAGGCACCATTTTGAAAAGACTGSTGGCTCCCTTCGCTCCTACTTTAACAACCTGGTGGAGGTGACTCAGTGCTGTGGAGCATTTCATACATGGATTGACTGTGTTGGTAACCTTGTTGTGTCATCTGTGTCTACTTTAGGAGAGTCCACTTCCCCTGGAAGTACCAATTCCTCTCTCTTTACTATAAGGAGGCCTAAATAATCACATCAGGTCTTTGAAATTGTAAAAACTAGTAAAGCTGAAATGTGCTTTTAACTAATGGCATGGATAAGCATCAGACTTCAAGGCAGACATAACTTTTAGAATAAGGTTTAGAATTATCTTTGGGCTCTTAAACCACACATGACTCTCAGAAGGGATGGAAGCCTTTTTGTTGTAGCATCTGAGTTTTAGGCACTGGGTGTGAGAGGGGCGGATTCTCTGAGAAGGTCAGTTCCTAGCTGTCCAATACATTTTACCAATTCCTCTGACAATTGTGTGAATTTTTTTGCCACATCTCAAGATATGATTGGTTTGTGATTCAACATTTAATTAACTTTTTCTCTCTGACACCAATCAATGAAGAGACAAAAAAACCCAAACCAAACCAAAAAAAAAAAGAAAGGGAAAGGGTGGGGTGGGAGTGCTTGCTTTGTCTGGTGTATTATTCTCTAATGTTCTCTAATACTCTAGCTTCTAGAGGTCCAGAAAAGCTTGGTGTGCCCTTTTCAACAACCTACATGCAAATAYCCTTTTAAAACCTTTCTTCCTATTTTTCTTGCTGGAGCTGAGAGGTCCAGTTCTCCTTTGAACTTCAGCTACTTCAGCTACTTGCAAACATAGAGAGGAGTTGGGATTTTTTTTAATATCTCCATCTAAATCTGGCCTGCCTGGAGTTTAGGAGGTGTTAAACCTCCTATAAACCTATTCTCTCACTATTTCTGTAAGATGTCCCTCTTCTTTAGGCCTTCCATTGAAGTGTGTGGAATCCTCATCCAGTGTCATTTTCTCTCTGAGAAAACGATCCAAATGCATATACACATTCTTTTCTAACAGGGAGTACATTAACCTTTTGAAACAGAACTAGAAACTCGAATTAAATAGGAAGATATTTACCAACTTAGCATTTTACATGCTCCCAATGATATTTATGTAACTGATATTCAACTTTTTTTACTAATTTTATAACTACTATTTTGCAGGGTTTCTTTTATCTCACTGGCATCTCTTACACATTGATAGATTTTCATTTTCCTCTGATTTCACTACCTTTTAATGTTCATTTTATATTTTGACGTGCTTGCTCTGAATTTCTTTCTGCAAAACCTTTCCTCTTTTACTCTGTGTCATTAGCAAAATACAAAATGCTGTAAGTGTTATTCTGATTTTTACATTAAGCATGAATAAATGTTAGATTCACGTCATGAAAGACATAAACTACACTTTTATAATCTCTACCAAAGAATGCATTAGAATAGAACAAAAACAATCCAGCACTGTTTGCTGTCTACTTCATAGGCATATATTTAATTAAGTTATGCTGCTCCTAAAATTCAAAAAGCTTAATCTTTTTCTCTCTTTAAATTAAACTCCCTGTGCTCTACAATGACCAAAACAAATAATCTATGACCTACAAACAAGACACTTACATTCCCTGAAGATTTACTTCATCTTCTCCTCTAGGTTATACATCTTTGAACCTCTCTTTTCTGTAACGACCTTCTGCTGCTCATTAGCATGCTGATTACCATTAACACAGCTATAATCAAGCAATTTTCTTGGTGTATGTCGAGGAGAAATGCTCATCAGAATGCAGCCAAGGGACAAAATTAACTGCATAAATCTACACCACAAACTGGATCTCATCCAACTTTACATGAGTCTTCCTCCTTCTGCTAGGTGTGACATCATCATCTTGCTCCCTGCTGATGGCCTAATAAGCATCCCCAGGTTCCACACTATTTAATTTACCCCTTCTCTCAATTCTATAGTTCCAGTGATAGCTGACCACCTTGCAGTATTTTCTCTTAATATGTGTTTACCTTCATTTTTTTCTTTTGTCTGTGCTAATTAGTCATCAAGCTACAGATACATTTATTAAAAAGGTTACACAAATGTATGCATATGCATTTGTTTACCTGTGTGTCACAGCTTTCATGTTCTGCAAAATAATTTACAGGGCAATGGAGCTAGATATTTTCTACCAAGGAATATATTTACAGAACTAAGATTTTGGCTGAGATATGCATGTTTTGATTATAAAGTAATTGTTCCGTATTAGAGGTGGCAAATATACAACTAAGTATGTTGCATACTTTGAGTGAAAAAGTTTTTCTCAGGAAACAGCTAAGACAGCTTTAGAACTTCAAAATGACACAAGCAAACATAAAATCTGTTAATTTTTGTCACGGAGTGATATGGTAGATAGAGGAAGAAGATGATTCAGGCAGTGAAACTTATTTAATTCAGTCAAAGACCATTTTTTTTCTTAATTATTCTTATAAAAGTAAACGTATACAGTTCTCTATATTTACACAGATCTTTAATTCAATTATCCTGGACTAGTCTAATTTGGAATGAGGGAATTTAGTTCTGAAAGAGGAAATATATAACTAGAARCAAACTGGCTTTGGATATAAGAGAAGATATTCAAAGAGAGGGAAAATGGGTCAAGAAAAACTATAACTGGCAAATGAGGAGGTAACCAAGAAGAAGGAGAAGTGAATCAAGAAAAGACCTGAAGGAGTGCCAATCAGATGGGAAGGAGGAGCGAACAAGAAAGAATTCTACGGAAGGGTACCATGATCCCGTCACCATTTGTGTTCAGAGAGAGGAAGTTTTTGGGAGACTCAGTTTTTCTCATAAACCTTACGTTCAGGTTTCCTGGGGCAGAGATGGAAAAGGTTCTCATCCTGGAAGTGAATAAAGGACTTGCCTGGAGCATGCATCTGTGTCTGGAAACCTGTAGTTTCCCAAGCCGCATGGCCAGAGTGAACAGTGGGAAAGAAAGAATTCAGTAAGGAAGAGTATCTGTAACACACCAAGAAGTCTTGTTTCCTACGCTCCCTGGGCAGGGCACATGCCTTCTTTCTGATCCCACACTCTCAGGGGTTGCACTGCACTCTCATATCTTGTTGGCAAAAGAGAGAAGCTAGGTGGAAGGCAAGGAGGAGAAAGCAAAACATAACTTCAGCAGTGCAGTAGTATGGTCTCCTGATAAGCCTCTGTTGCCTTCTGCTGTGTGTCTTTTGCATCATGACACTCCTGTGGTATTAATATAACTTTTGTGAGTGGTGACCATAATTCATGCAAATTTAATAGACTCCTCAGGGCAGGTTCAGTTATAAGAGCACCAATCTTGGCAGAGGTTTGCTCAACCTGTTCTTAAAAACTTCCATTGATGGAACTCTTSTGGCCTCCCTGAGCAACTTAATCTACCACTTTACTATTAAAAATGTTTCCCAGATGTCTATCTGGAATCTCATTAATTTAAGACCATTAATCCTGACCTCTTTCAACATCTTTATGTAGTTTAAAAATATTACTATACGTCTCTTCATTTTTCTCTCACCTTCACCATTCAGTTTTCCCTCATGTTGCTCCTCATCTACCTAAAATAGTTAAGGAGAAAACCAGGAAATTTTTAAAAAAACTGAGTAAAATAAACACTACTGAAATTTCATGGGATGAATTCTGTCCTATGAATTGTAGAAGCTGGCCACTGCAAAGCAGAGGAGTAGATGTCTTCAGAAGGGTCAGAGGAATATCGTAAATGAGAATAAAAAGAACAGTGGATGAGCATGCTTTTGTACTAGCAAATTCTGAGCATCATTTGTATGAGTTTCAATTACGGTAACTTTTAGAGCAGTAGTCTCCTGAGGAGCTGGACAGATGATCCTAAAATGAAAAATTATAACAATTTTCACTTGCTTGAGAATCTAAACATTCTTCAGATCATTATTCTTTGCCGAATTATGTTAAAATCAGAAACACAGAAGCATGGAAATTGGTTGATGGTTTCAGAAGTTACCTACGAGTCAGAGAAATACAGTCAAAGGAATACACATGGGCTTTCACCTGGTTTTCTTAAGAAATGATTGGTATCACCCTCCCCTAAACAAGAGGGGCATGAGGGTCCACTGACTGCATATGTCTGCAGCAGAAACATCTGTATCCATCTTAGTCATGGTGGGCTCTTGCAGGTAATGGAAAGAGACTTATTTTGGGATGTGATTTCTCTCACCTATCTCCATGGCCCACTTTGTGGTGGCACGAATCATTCTCTCCTTAGAAACACCTCTTCCTTTTCAAGAGGAGAAAAGGAAGGTCAGACAACAAGCTCCAGTGCAGATGTCTGCAGCAGATCAGGTTGTGTGAATTCCCTGTAAACTKCATGTTTAGGCTGCACCAGTCCATTTTCTGCCCAGGCAAAGTCAGAACAAAGGCCCTGATCCTTACACTGTATTAAAACCTTTTGCTCAGTTCATTGCTGTGTTGGAGAAATCACCCTGAAATTCGATACCCATGAGAAAAAAATTCTTCAATGCTAATTTTGCTGCTTTTTGAGACATTCATATAAGAAAATTATCAATATAGTGACAACCATATATTTGGAGCGGAGGTAACTGTTTTTTTCATCATTTATGGTTTATATAATATTAATCATACTTGTACTTACTAGCATCTTATTAAATCCATCCATTTTTTAATTTCCAATATATGAAGGAAATATCTTTATTTAGCTGTCTGCAAAGATGTCTAGAGAGCTCTCTAGTTGTTCTTTCCCCACTCCTTACTAAAAGATATCTTTTTTACCAGCTAACAAAATTATCTGYTTACTGCACCTCTTTTGCTTAGTGTAGTGTTGATTTCAGGGGTTTTACTTGAATAGGAAGTTAATAACAGTTTCTCTTTTTATTTGATGTAAATTCTTCTAATAATAAAAAACTCATTTGCTGTAAAAAATTAGGCATGAGAAAGTACTATAAAGGCTGGGGAGGGGGAAGGGTAAGTGTTCTGGGAAATATAGAGCAGAAACAAAACAAAAAAATAAGAATATTTTTGAACATGTCATGTTTAACAACAAGTAAGTGTGAATAGCTTATTTTCTCTGACTGATGGTAGCCAGCAGGTAACACATTCCCTTGTTGTTGCTAATAACACTGACAAAGAAAAACAACAATCCGTTTAGTAAACTCTATGAAAAACGAGAAATCAATATCATATTAAGTCACCTAGACATGAAAGTCCTTCCAGCAGTTTCTAAACACAGAACTGGGCAAAAGGAGGAGGATGCTGTGGTGATGAATTGTACACCATGCTGTCATTTAGATGAGAAGATTATGGAGTAATCTTTTATTCTAGTTCCTATGTGATTTGCGCTTAAATATAGATCTCATGAAAGTGTGGGGTATCTAAAACTCAGGTGAGGTTACGTCTGTGGTAAARGTTGTAGGATTTGGTTCTCAAGGATTCTTGCCGTATACCTGTCTCTGTAGCACACCTGTATGTCAAGATGAAGCCTACAGATCTACAGCAGCCTCACTTACACCTTTGCTTCCAAAGGATGGAAATTCAAAAGTCTGGACCAGCACACAGTTCACAGAAAGGGACCATAAGGAATTCATGGAAACTAAGAGTTGCTATAGCTTGAATCACATCCTTCACTGTGAACTCACTTGTCTTTCTGCTGAAGTGATAAAACTGAGGCACAGAGAACGTCTTTGCTGCCCAATTTAATTTCTTAACATGGAACTCTGGATGCTGAGATCCTATCTGTTCCCTGATTTTAGATAGCTAGATCAAACACTGTGAAATGGAGGGGGGATATCACAAGTTCAGGGGCAAACTGAATGTTAGAATCAAAAGAAAAAGAGGAAAATGCAGTCATACTTTACTTTTACAATACAAAAACCAAACACTAGTGCACATGTGGTAATAGGGAGAAAAAGGCACTGCTAATGGCAATCAGCTTGTCCTACTGGTCCAAAGAATCCTAATTATTACATTTGGAAAAAGCTGTACAATACTCTGGAGGACCCAGTTACAGCAAACTCAGCAAAAGCATCTGCTGAGCAAATGCTGGCAGCTTTTCTGTTCAAGCCTGTGCTGAGTGTGGCTGGGGATACACTGGATACAGTATTATCAGCACCGGAAGACAAATTCAGTAAAAGGCTTGGGTGTCTGGTCCCGGAGGCGGAGCGTGATGCAGACACCACAGCAGTACCTGAGACACTCAGCATGCTTCTGGTTTGGCTATAAAATTTATTTGAGGGACTAAAGTCTGTTGCCTGGACATGGCTGAACCTCCAGGCATCATAAAGCCATTGAGACTTCACCAGCTGAGTTTCCTCTGCTTCAGTCCTCTGCTAAGCTTGACATGTTAGATGCTGGATTACATCTGATAGACAGAAATAACACAGAAATCCCCAGCCATGACCACTCTCTTTCATAAAATGAACATTTATCCTTTCAATTAATTAATTCTTACGGTACTAGTTCAGCAACTGGGACATCATGATTTAACCTGTTTGGTTTTATGGTGTGCAGCCTCACACCCTGTATGTGTGAGACATAGATGGGAAAGGAGACCACAGGCCTTCTTTGGTTGTGCTGTTGAAACGGAACCACTCCTCAGAAAAGCTTTTAGTGTTTTGTAGAAAAACAATAGAGGGAGAGGAAAAAGAAAACAAATCATGAGAGAACGATGATATTACTTAAGCACTCTCTCTGGCAGTATAGTGCATGATTTCATACTCCTGGAGGATGCGCTTCCTAGGAGATGTCACACCTACTCCCTTTATCCCAGGTAAACTAAGCAAGAGAGAATCAGTCTGGGCAGACTGAGGAAGTTCTGACATGAGTAACTTCTTGTCTAAGAGCTGGGTTCTGGGTTTATCTTGGTATTCTTATTAGATGTTTTCATTTGAGGGATCATTGTTGTTGAAAAAATAAATTACTTCCAGAGGTAAATAAATAAAGGTCTAAGGGTCCTTGCTTTTGTCTTCCTCCTTATTGCCATCTGGAATATGGTATCATTTGAATGACAGCAGGTGTCCTGACCAGTAKTGGAGAACAGGTGGATTGTGATGCAGAAGCAAAATGTTCTTCAGTCTCTAGTACTGAGCTCCCTCATACCTGCTWGGCCTCCCAAATCTGCATCTCACCCTGCTCAGTCGCATCTCCAGACTATCAATCCAGATAATCCTTCATTCCAGAATAAATAGATCCCTGAAGTGCTGCCTTTAGCTTCCTTCACCTCATGCAGACCTCACCAAGTGAAGACTTCTGTGTCCTGGTAAATTGTCAATGTATAGTGAGGCAAGTCAGCATCTCCTCAAGGAACATCAGTCTTGTGCTTTGATAGCATACGTATAAATCCTACAACATACGTTGTCTCTCTTTCCCATTTTTTTTTCTGCTCAGCAAAAGCAAATCTTAGTGCTTTTATTATTATTCTGAAGAAGATAAAGATATTTAATGTCTCATAATTTATTACCCATATATTTATTTTTATTAAAATCTGCTAGGAAACTCTACCTCAGATGCAGACCACATATGGCACTATGAAGCATATGTATATATATGTAATATATATATTTATTTTACATTTGAAGATGAGGTCCAAAATCAGACATGCATGCTGGAAATCAATTTCAATTTTAAATACGGATAAGTTACTCTTTCTCCATAAAATTATGTTTGTTTACTAGTATCAAAGTATTAGGTGCTTGTGAGATATACTAACTTCAAAGTACAGATTATCTCTGTATAACACAAGTAAAAAGAATTTGATATGAGCTGAATGTACATGAAAACTTAGAAACTGAAGGAACTTGATAAGGTGAGTAAAAGGTAAGTAAAATGAAAAACCGCAACAAGTAGAATTAAGGATAACATAAATCAAACTTTGAAGTGAACCAGCGAAAGAAATCCTAACAAAAATAGTTGCATGGTACTATACAATGGGAGTAGTAACACAGAAAAGGCAGAAACATTCAACAAGCAACTCTTTTCACAGATAAGAAAAAGCCAGATGATATAGTCTCTTCAGAGGATGATGAAACACCTTCAAGTACTAAAGCAATTCAGTTAAAACACAGATACCAGAATTAAKCAACAGTAAATCAACAGGTGACTGGCATGCAAGAAATAGAATATTTCTAAAAGAGCATCTCCCTGAGCCAYAGGTGCTTTCTTTTCAATAGCTCTTGAACTACTTTGAAAATCAAAATTCATACAAAAATACCTAAAGGGCTAAGATAATAATAGACTTATTGTCCTGTGCAAAATAACAGATTATATTCAACTTCATTAACAAAGAATTAAAGAACAATAATAYGATTAATGCAAATCAATATGGCCTCTTGGAAATTTGGTCTTGATTCCATAATGTGATTAGGAGTTTGGTTACTAAAGGTAATTGTATGAATATAATATACTAAAACTCCTGTGAGACATTTAACTTGGTGACTTGTGACATTTTGATTATGAAATTAGGACAATATATTATATAGCACCAATTAAATAGATTAAAAACAGTCTAATTGATAGCTCTCCAGATGTAATTGTAAATGACTAATCATTGTTGATCAGGTGCATTTCTAGCTAAATTCCAGTGGGTTTAGTTCTTCAATTTTTATCAATGACCTGGAATAAAATATTAAATCATCACTAATAAAGTTTTCAGATGACATAAAGATGGAAGGAACAGCCAATAATGAAGAGAAAAGATCATTGATGCAGAGTGATATGAATCCCTTCTGGTCACAGCTATAATGCAAGAAAACTGCATGTATTTGAGCACAAGCACCCTGAAAAAGTAGCTAAGTTTGGATTAGCACAGTGGGGTTAATTAATGACTGGAGCATGGTTGGTATCTGATGTTATATGGAAGAAAAACAGTTCACATGGCCCTGTTATAAAGGAGTAGGTACAGCTGGGCATCTTGTCAAACTCACCATGCAACATGCAAGTCTTGGTCATCTTTGATAAGGCATCAGACACACTTGTTCTGGTTGTGACAAGTGTGCCTAAGCATCACTGGTGGCACCCAGTTCTCTGCTGTAGGAACAGTAGCAGCATTTATCCATCTTGTATGATTACATAGACAACACTGAAATGCACTTTCTCCTAAAACACATCTGTGATTTTTCTGAGGTTAAAAAGGACAGACAGAGAAGCTGATCCGCTCAGTTAACATGCTTACTAGGTCAACACGCAGGAGTTACTTTGATCTTGGCTCATGCAAGATTTCAGGAAAAAGAAGCCTCCTATTAAAATTTCATGTCTTATAATTAATGATCCCTTTCATAAAATTGCCTCTAATATCTTTGAATCTTAGACAGACTGAGTCTACCTGCAGGGAGAATTTTCTTTGCAGAGATGCATGAAGATCATAAATTGCCCTGTTTTAGTAATTYATTGGGTCTTCAAGGGGCTAAAACTTCCTTTTTCTAAAGAGCAGAATTCAAAAGAAATTTCCTGCTGTAATGAAACTAAGTATGGAAACATTAAAGATCTACAATGGAATCAAGTATTTTACATACAGCATCTCACAAAGAAACTTTGGATCTAAGGAAATCTGTTATAAGTTTTACTGTTTAGGATGACCAAAAAACCCCCCCCAAAACAAAAAAACAACACAAAACCCAAAAATGATAGAAAGCTTTCAGTATCATAATATTCTGGCTAAATTCAAACCTGCTATATTAGCTTACTACCCAAAAATTATCCAGACAGTTGTTATGGGAAGAAATAGAATTAAGTAACATGTGCACACAACAAAACAGAAACGAGTGCCCTTGCAAACAGAAATCTAAGCTGCAAAGCACCTTGCAATGAGCAGCTGGGAAACCACCTCACTGAAACTGTGTCTGTCAGAAAGGTGCTGTGAAACTCAGAGCACCCACTGGTGAACAGGCAGGAAGCTGGCACAGGATGCAGCCACTCCAAGCAGACATCTGAGCAGTGCCTAGAATTTAGGACCCCAGCAGAACCATCTGAAGATCCAAGTCCAAGTTTCCTAAGCTGCCAGTGAAATACGGGTATAGATACAGCATGTTAGATAAGCACTCAAGCTACAATCAAAAGTTTTCACTTTTGCTGGTTTTTTTTTTAATGAGATAAATGATTATTAACTCTAAGGCTTATTGTAGTTTCAGATAAAGCAAGGTTCCCCTTTTCCACTATTGACTCACTGGCCAAACTACACCAGTACTGGTTTTCATTTCTGTTTATAGAGATGTTAGAGATCAAAATTCTCTATATTTCTTTGTTTTCTTCCCAGCTGCRTATAGTCTAGCTACTGGTGCTATCAGATGCAAGGAGACCTTCCACTGTTACCCCTCAAAGGTAACTAGAATTATTATTCCAGTTATTTTTTTCATATTCTGTCAGAGCAAAGCCTTCTCAGAACTTTCTTCTTGTGCCTCTAAAAGTACAATGGCTTGTGAAGAATTTATTCAGTTCAGATAAGGCTGACTGCATCCTAAAAATTACTCTTATACATTGTTTTGCATTATGTAATTGAAGTGGGTGGGTGTGAAAGCCTTGGAGACTGAAATCTTTTGCTCACATATTCATGAAACAAATGTTGGAGGTGCAAGTTTGCCCAGCTAGCCTGAGCAGTGGGCAAGACTCAAAAGAGACTGTAGTCCTCAGACCCATCGAATTCCTGGGTTTTGTGAGATTAAGTGCAGAAATCACAACCAGAAGCTCATATTTATTCTTTCCAGTGTTAAGCGTCTAACTTAGAGACATGGCTCTTCTCGTTAGTTCACACAGTTACAGGAAGGGAAGACAGGCAATTGCAGGAGGCCAGCGGACCATGTGGGGCATCTGGACATTTCACTTAGGTGTCCAACTTTGTATTTTCTACCTTCTGTGTCAGGGTGCACCAGAACCCCTGTTCTGGGTTGTTGGGCAAAGCAACCTTCAGATGTTCCAGGCCTCAGCTCCTGCTGAGACGGGCAGAAGACACCATAGCCCACTACTCATGCCCCTGCGCCACCTGGTCCCAGAGAGTTAGTTTAAGGTCCATGTTGACCTTTTCATTCAGACTGCAAGTTTCTCAGAGGTGTATCAAAGCTGGTAGCTGAAGTGGCAAACTAATCACTTGCATGTAGTGCATATGGCTGCAGGCACTGGGGTGATAAATTGTCCAATTTTACTAAGCAAGGTTGCTCAGATAAAAGCAACTCACAGTAAGGATATGTACAGCTGTCTTTGTTATGGACTAAATGACAACAGGCAGGGTTCTGATGCTTTTTTGTTTTTATTTTTAATTGTCGGAGTCTTTCTCAAGAATGGAAAACACCTTCAGTGAAAAGATTTTTAAATCTGTCATTTGCATAAATATTTCAGATCATTTTCAAAGTAACAGCTGTCATGAAAGGCTGTATTTCCATTTGTTTACAAAAATAGGAAATCATTACCATTTTGATGTCCCCCGAGAATTGAAAAATACGTATGTAAACACAGAGCAGATTAACACAGAGAATGAGTGTGTGTCCTTGTATTCACAATGGCTGAGCTGCCCCCACTGCAGCTGGGAGCCATAAGTTTATACTTTTTCATTGTCCCCCATGATAACCTCACTTTGATATTTAAATTCTTTAATGTTTTAATTTTCTCTCAAACCAGTTGTTGGAGTTTTATGTTCCTTTCTAACTTATGACTAAAATATCTCACATTCAGGTGTTTAGAATATTTGCAGATAGTCTAATATTTCTTTTTAGTAAAAATATTTATTCCACATATCAAAATGGTTTTCACACATGCAAAACAAACATGATACTTTAGCTTAGTTGTAATAAGAAAACAAAGTTATTTGCACTGAAGCCCCATGTATTTATTTCTGACCATTACAAGACATATATGCATATGCATTATCAAAATTGCGTGAGCATCCTCTTATAAAAGTTGCAGACAAAGTAGACAGGCTTTCATTGATGCCTGCAGAAGCACAGAGCTCAGGGCAACCTACATGCTAGGAATTTGCCCAAGGTTGATTTGGACTCTGTTCTGCCATAACTCCTTGTGCCATGACTCCAGGCACAAGGGCCAGCTGTCTCAAGCCCAACTCGGGGAGTTCCTGCAGTAACTTCAGTTGCGAATTTTGTTGTGGTATAGGTGCCTTAGGTGTCGTTTAAATGGTCATAGATAAGAAATATCCCTTGTGAAAACAAAGATTTGACTCATCATTTCTGAATCTGTGGGAGTCACTGCGATGCCATGTGTTCGGTGCGGAGCAGATCCGGAAAAGGATTGCAAAGCCGTGATGCCCACTGATGCCTTGACTACCTTTCATATGTTGGCTCCCTGCATAATACTCACAAAATCCAATTATGCTCCAAAGTTTATTTCACAGTGGGGTGGGAAATGCTTAGTGTCTAAGATTAGGATGCACAGTAGCATATCGTTAAGTGGAAAAGGGGGAAGTGTTTGATGCCTGAAAGAGCCAATGGAAAGCATGAAAGGGAAAGAAATATTTTAACTCCTTTTCTGGAGTTAGGCATCTATACCGAGAAGTGACTGAGGCTAGCTGGGACCACTGTCCTACTTCTTACCCTGAATTCTGTAAGTCTCTTAGGGGAATAATAGCTGGCTGTCTTTTTTCTTCTAAGAACAAACTGGAGGAACCTTCAATATATGATGGTTGGGGAACTCACACCAAAGAGGTTCTGTGACCTCTTCAGCTCCTAACCAGGTCTTAGATCTTATGGAAGGTGTRATTCAGTGTAGTCAAGTGTGAAAAATTCAGAAATATTTAAAATTTATATCAGTCTAAGCTCAGATGTGAGGCAGCAGAAATCTGTTGCCAGTGATAAAAAAATCAAAGTAAAATGGGGGAAGAGGATTACCTTTCTCTGGGTTATCAAGCCTGCAGCTGTTTGTACAATGACTCTTGCTGCATAGCACATAAGCAGCCATTGGGCAACACGATAATTTTGTTTTTGCACTTTCTAAAGTTGATACCTCACCAAGACAGAAAAACAGACGAGCTCTTCTGGTCTCAGAAGAAAGGAAAAGACATATCAAAAATAAACAGGATCTGGACCAGCTAACCCCTTACTAAAGGTTTTATAACTGCTACTTAGTAAAAGTGCATGCAATGCAGTTCCTCTTATAGTCACTGGAGAGAGACAGCTCTCTTTTAAAACACAAAAGTGTGAACTGCCTGAACTGGTTTTACTCTGCTCCAAATAAAGGAATAGTGGGACCATTGCATTTTCCCATGGGTTTTTTTGTTGAATCTGTACCAGATTACATCTTCAGGATTTCACATCCACAGTATTGTTACTATTTACATTCTGTCAATAACAAGAGTTTTCCCACTCAAAATAGGTAAGATACACCTTAGCTGAGTTTAAATAGCTCCCTCAGTTTCTCGGACTGGTTCTGTAGCAGCACAAGAACAGGACACGGAAACATCAAGCAAGGAGCCAAAATCAGCAAAGGTTTAAAGACATAAAATTGTGCACAGGAGCATATAAAACAAATAAAAATAATCATTGAATTACTGACATAATCCAGATACCAGGCTATTATAGAATCATAAAGATGGGAAAAGACCTCTAAGACCACCAACCATTTAGCTGCAATCTTCACCTTTGCAGTTGTATTAAAACTTGCACAGTGACTTGACAGAAGTGGTTGGGTTTTCTGGGCAATATCCAGAGTAGGTAGGAAAAGGGAACTGATATGGCAAAGATTACTGAGGGTCGAGAGGTAAAATAAATTAAGCTGGGGAAACACATTGAGTTAATTTGAGAAGGTAAATGGGGATATAAAATGCTAGTGTGTCAAGGAACAGTGATCCTGCAGGGAAAGAAAACAGTGTGTGGAATAAGAAGAGAAAAAGAGAAAGGATGGGAGGATGAGCTGGTGACTTGTGGCCAGGGTGAGCAAAGCATTTGTTTAGGATAACAAAATGTGACCTACAGACTGGAGTGATAGTTTGGGATGCTCTGTCTAGGAATATATGAAATTTCACAGGATGTTTTGCCATATCTCCAGACCAGTCAAGCTTAGCCTTTCAGGCTGAAGGATCTACTTGGATCATGAGTAGGGACTTTTTTGCCCTGAGTTTCTTTTGACATCTGAATCCTCTTCTCAACAATGTAGAACAGAAGCTGAATCCTTTTGCTTTGAACACTGAAAGATCATAAACCAATAAAATCTGTTTTTATATTGAAATCATATTCCAGGCAGTTTTCTGAGAAGAAAAATTTTTCAGTAAGAAGGGTTCCATTTTATGTTGTAGGCAACTAATGGTGAAGATTAGTGCTCGTCAAGAATGTACTTTCTTTTTAATTAAAAAAAATTAAAAATATGTATTTKTTTCAGATTTTTTTATGACTGGTTCTTAGAAACAAACAAAAAACTCCCCAAATTATCCTGCATTTATATATGTTAGGTAGAAACTTGCATAGTTTTCAGTTCAGAAGTTTCAGTTTTTCTTGGGAAACGAGTATAAAATATAATAAGAGGGCTCTTTCACTCCCATGCTAGGCTGCAGAATAATTTAATCATAAAAAATGCAGCAGTACTGCCAAACCTTTTCAAGTGGCTTAAATAAGCCTAATTCATAAGTGTTATAAAAAGTATATGATCCCTACACATAAATAAAATTTGAAAGGGTACATAATTCAGGAGGTATATGACAGCAGGCCTGAAGAAACATGTCTAAAGCTGGTCAATAGTCTCTCAATCTATATAGACTATAGCATTGATGCATTTCACCTATAGTCACTGTCAGAGAAATTACAATATTTCTACGGTGCTGCCAGCATGAAAGGAAATAAATAATTGGATGATACAGCCACTCTATATCTACAACTATTCTTCTGTTTCAGAAGCACTGAAATGCCTTTTAACTGAAATTCTATACTGTAAACAATAATGTAAATGTGGCCTTGGTGCTTTAAAATATAGACTGAGTCTGGTGCATGCACTATTTTTATGGGAAATTAAATTCAGTAGATCGGGACAAACTCCAGTCACATTTACACTAGGGTAAATCTAGAGTATTGGAAAACAGGCATGAAAAGAGAAAAAAAATACTTCATTTTATTAAAAGAAATATTTCAGACCATCAGTTAAAAATGATAGTGGGAAAGAAAATACAATCTGATGTAACCTGGAGTATAAGATGTTGCATTCAATTAGAAAATATTAGGAAATTAAATACAGGGGGCGTGCTGATTTAGAATATATTGGAATACTGAACAAGTTGCAATTTCTTGTGTCCTGACATGTTTTGCTATGATAAAAGATTGGCAGGGCTGGTAGCTAAAACTTCTTTGCACATTGTATATAAACTGCACAACCCTTGCTGTATCAACTTTATGCTCCAATAAACAAGACAATAATGACAAATTATCAAAGCAGTCCTCAGATGTGACCCTCAATTGGAAGAGCAGCAATTTAATGAAGACAAAAGCTAGGTGAAAGCTGCTAATATCATTTACTGATAAACAGATTTTCTCAAGAGGCTCCTAGCTCAATCCCCTGAGGCCCCATAAACCTGCATAATTCCATTTAAAATATTGTGCAATTCACTAAATTAGTCTTTGAACATCCTTACTATCCAATTACGAAGCCCCAGCATGGACAGAATAATGAAATTTTTCAAACTGTGGAATGCATGTGGCCTTAACAAACTTATGACAAACGCTGAAATTAGCTTTCAGTTTTGAAGCCAATGTAGACTATTGCTAATGCTTCAAGTCAGAGATAAAACAATAAAACACTATTGCAGTGTTTAAGCAGGATGTAAAAAAAAATAAATCTTTGACTTATACAGAATTCTCAACACAGCCTACCTTCAGGTAAAAAAAATCATAAGAACTTGAATAATGTTTTTGCATTTGCAAGCTATTTGGCCTGCTTAAGTTCTAGTAAAAGCTTTACTGAATAAAGGGTACAAAATACCTCCTGGACAGTTTTATCTTCCAGGCAGGCAGAAAAAGGCTAGAGTTTCAGAAGTGAAATTTATTTCTGTTCAAGCATTGCAAGCTGTATTATTAAAGTAATTTGTCATGGTTTGAATATTTCTGCCTGATTCACCATTAAATTGGTCTTCTAATTACCAACTTTGTCATGAAAAGCAGTTGGACTTCTTCATTCACCAGAAAACTTCAATCCCTTAATAATAGCTTGGTTCAAATAGTAGAGGAAACACTGTTCTGCTCAAAATTTAAAATGAATTGGATAGACATTACAAAAAAAAAAAAAAAAAAGACTCTAAGCTGAAACAGAATCCATTAATGATGGTTTCAAATTCAAATGCTACCCAGAGAGTATTTAGAATATATTTTTAATGAAAGTATTCTTAATTTGGATGGTGAATATTTTACCTTTTAAAAATGAAAATTCATTTTTTTTGAATGTATATACAAAGTGGAAATGAGTCCATGTAACTTAGGGCAGTGAATATTCAGGCAAAAACTCATAGTCCCAATTCCTAAGGTTATAAAGGTTCAGGACAATGTACAGAAGTGATTGTGAAATTATTTTTGAAATTTGTGCATCCATTTAGAATGATCATGCATGCTGATCATCATACAAGTGACTGCATGGATACATGGTTAGGCAGATATCAAACCGATTTTACGTATTCATATTACGCTTGTGAAACTGTGATAGTGAGGTTGTCTGTGCAGTTGTGAATGACTTCTTTTGATAGCTGTGGCGTGCCAGGTGCTTCCACCTGCAGTTCTGTACAGTGAGCCTCCAGYCTCACTGGAGTTCAGTTTATATGCCAAATCATATTTAAATAATTTTTGAAGGTAAATGTGATTTTATTGTATAGGTTTTGCTATATGATAAAAAATTTGTCTTCCTTCCGAGAAGCATTTTAATTGCACAAATCAGGCCGATGTATTTACATGCAGTCTATACCTATCCAACTACACATTTCATTAAAGATTTCAGTTATTACTAATCTATCTTAAAAAATAGGAAGCTGAGGGTTAGCACCTTTTTCTGTACAACAGATACTGATCGTTACTTCAATTTGCAGAATAAATCTGGGAATCTTTTTAGTGTAGACTTTTAATCAAGACTTGCTATCATTCTACTCTCCTTAAGCCCTTTTTGCCCTAGCATAAAAAGAAAAATYGCCACACTAGGTTCTGGCAATAATTCCATTATTTCAAAAAGCTCTCTTTCAATATTTGACAAAGTATCAGGTGAAAAACCTTCCGTGTACTCAAAGATGTCAAACTTTGTTAGCTATATCTAGACCCAGGCTGGGATATCATGTTGACCTTGACTTCTAAAGGAAAGATGACCTTTGCTTAAAACATGCTCTAGCAGAAGTTGAGATGTCTTGCATCCTTAAAAATTGGACTCACTCATTAGGTTGCTCAGATTTTTACCACTGTTTCCTTCTTTGGCAAGTGAGGAAGGTCTACTAAGCATGTCCCAAAAAAATCAGTGTTGTTCTGAAACAACAGTCATAAGTGAAATGCAGGAAGAAAACACATTTATGAAGGTGTTCAGGATCTCAGAAATTTAAATAAATTTCAGAAATTTATGAAATAAGAAACTCTGTTAGTAGAGTTCCTAGGTCAGGATGTATAATAACCCACTATCACCCTGGTGTGCTATGAGAAATCTTAGGTCCTTCCACAGGCTGCCTCAAAAGCATGTGGAATGAAACATTTTGCTTTGACTACACCTTTACAGGCTCCTGAATCCGGTTATCTCCTCAACTGCAGGCTGTGAGTCCAARTATACTAATGACAAAAACATCATGGATATCAACAGTTTCTGCTAAATTTTTCTGTTTCAATAAGAAAATGTATTTAACTCCAGGGTACTTCCTCAGAGGATGTTCTCACTGACTGTTGTACATAACCCAGGGGATTATGTGCAGGAAATTGGTGCAGATTACATGAAACTAAAAATAAGTGAATGAGAAATTTGGAGTGTTGGTATGAGACAGAAGGGATATAGGGATGTGGTACCAGCAAGCTTTGAGAAGATGATGGTGAGATACATACAGAAAGGGGAAAGATAAATAGATAAGAACCCTACATGTCTGAGAACAGACAAAGGATTCAGTCTCTTGCATTTCTGTTTGTCCTTGCCCAGTATAATCCTCCTTCGTAGTCCTTTTCCCTTTTGCCACTGTATGTCTCCATGGAATGCAGAAGCTGTAGTTTGGTAGCTCTTCTAAGGTGAGCTTCTACTCTTCAGAGTGAAGCATCTCAAACTAATGGCTTCTGGGTCGCCTATGGGAGTGTATTTGAATGTAAGATTTGGCAGCTTGTGTTTGGGCATCCTTGCTGGAGAGGGCAATTGGGCTGCTCTGGACTGGGGTCAGTTCAGGAATCAACCTGGGGTGGCTGTTGGGTAGTTTGGGCTACAGAGCGACTTTGAGACCTCAGCTGACACAAGGGAATAGACAAAGGCAAAGAAATCCTTGTATTTGCCAGAGAAGCATAAATGAAGACTGTAACTGTGACACATACCTTTGGGCAAGCACGTTGCTAGCATTTCTGAGCAGGTGGGCAGAGAATGCCTAAATTTTGTCACCTGAAATTCAGGGTTCTGGAGAAAATCRGGAACTGCATCATCTTGTAGAAAATTGCTTCATGCCTGTTGTTGTGGGTTTGAGACTGGCAAAAATATCATATCAGAATCCTGAAGGAGATATGCTTGGGGTCTATACTATGAAGAAAAGGGGAAGATCAACTGAAGGAAGAAACTCAGAAGAAAATAGAAAATAGAAACAAAGATATTTCTGGTAGGGATGCTGTCATTGTACAGTGTCAGCACAATGGTGTCCTGACTATTATCTAGATATCATCCTAATACAAATACTAAATTAAAATTATAACTAAGAAAACCATGGTGGAGGCAAGACATTCTCAGAAATAAAACATATTGCCAGGATTGTAAAAGATTAACATTTTTCTTATTAAATGATGGGCTTGCTTTTTAATATCAGCATTATAACAGACTATACTATGAATCTCTCTATCATACCTAAAGCACTGTTAATTCATCTTTCATGAATACATTAGAAGAGAGGGTTTTCCCATAGGCAAACACACCATACCATATTTGCAAATGTCTTACATAATGATGCAAACACTATGCATAGAGAGTAGCTGCATTATAGTGAAAGGGAGAAAGAGCATACGCACAAAAAAGACTCTCATTCCATTTCATTAAATACTTAAACCAACAAAATAAAGTCCAATTTGCTGTATATAAATCTTGCAGTCGAGGAAAAGGCTGCTGCTTAAATTTATACTTTAGCTTAAATTCAGCTATTCGTAATAAGGAGTTGATGACTGTAGATAGAGTGAATGATTTGTTAACACATCAATTGCATTTGTTCTTAAAATACAACACTGTTCATTTTGCAGTTACATCTGCTAGCAAACTCCTAAATATCTACTTATTTGGGAACGAGTGTGTGCACTGGACTCTGCTTTAAAAAAAATTTTATTAATATACTACAGTATGGAAATGAAATTGGAAATCACAGTCACAGACACAAAATAAATAGTAGTCATTTTATTTAGCTTGTTACCATCCAGCCTAGTCCAAGAACATTACCTTAACAGCAGACTCGGAATTCATGAAGAGTTACATAAGGGCCCTGTTGTCAAACATAAAAACAACCCACTTAGTGTCTGTTTTGCATCTACACAGGAAGTTTTCTTTCATTATCCACCAGCCCCTAGATCTTATTATAGCCATTGTTTAATTTGTGCTCTGTTTTACAAGCGACACTTGTACAGGCCTCTGGGGGTTGCTGACATAAGTGTGGCTGTCTCCTTCCCTTGTGTCAATTCTTTTGTGAACCTTTATAATTAGCCACTTAACAAATTGAGGAAAACGAATCTGTGGTTGTGAAGTGTTCACTCGTGCTAAGTCAACCATGTGACAGTCCAAGCTGATATGTAAGAAGTCGTGGTACTCAGCTGTCCAAAGGGTTAACAAAACCCCATTATGGTAGGTTAATACACAGAAAGGAGGTATGTGATCACCAAGAGATACTAGAAAAGTTAGAACCATTTCCTACATTGTAATACATATAATTATTTCAAAATTCTTTCAAAAGGATTTCAACTCTAGCGTCTTTTGGGGGGGAAATTACCAAATTACACAACAGTGAGTCACATATCATGGCTTAAAGCCTATTCTGTCCAACTCCCAATGTTTTATCTATGGGACTTTATAGGCAAAACATCAACTCAGCAGTTGCCTCTTGCAGAGAAAAACGTGTCCCAGCTTTTAGCATGTCACATTTCCTGTGCTCCCCTAAGATATGCCATGGTTAATTTCCTGACATTACCTTGAATAAGTAATGCAGTTTCCAACAAAAATATAGTCTTCACCCATACACACTTTTTCCCTAAAAATATATACTTTTATTTACTTTTATCAGGATATTTCAGTCTTTTTTGTCATGTCAATTGAAAAACAATATCTTGTTTCAGTTTTTAGTAATCAAAACCTGACTTCTTTTTTCTGACTTTTTTTTCTGTGCAAACGTGGTTCTTAAAAAACCAAAGGGCTTTTTTTGCCAGAAATATTTTTACTAGGATTTTTTAATAGGATTATTGTCTAGTGGTTCTCTTGTCAATATAGTAAAAGGATTCAAGCATTCATAATTTCATATGCATACATATACGCACACACACATGCCCTTGCATGCGTTAATATGGATCTGTGGATGTTCGCCCAGGGTTCACTGTGCTTACAGCTCTTAATGTACCTAAAAGGTGTGGAAACTGATTCACACGAAGTGCATCTTAGTGCAGAAGCAGCCTTTTGAACCAGGAGTAGGAACCAAAATCTCCCCCACTTTAAGGTGAGTGATTTAACCACTGAGCCCAATTAGTCATGACATCTTCTTTCAGTGTAGTGGGAGGACACCAGTAAGGGAAGTGGAGCAAGCCCTCTCCCCTTGCCCCAAACAGATGGTTGCTCATTGATTAGGGAGTCCCTTGAGAGATGGGAACGCTGGGCTTGAACCTCTGCCAATGAAAGGGGAATTAAAGCCTCAWCTTCTTTAAAGTGGATCTTCTAGCCACTGTACAGGAAATCTGCGCTGTGAAGATATTTTGCAAGAAAGACTGATTTTTAACAGCTATATAACAGAGTTATCTGAATCTGGAAAGATCATTTCCRAGTGCTGAGTTCAGGCTGTTGTCGGCTCTTCATTGAGCAGGGCCCTGAGCTTTGGGGATATAAAACACATTCCTCTTCTACATGCTTCAGTTCAGCCAGCCAGGGCAGTGTGACCCCACCATAAACTGGCTCTGGCAGTTTTTGTTCTGATCGCACTGTTGATATGAAGTGTCTAACATTGTCTGATACTTTGGAGGGGTTTAAATCCAGAACGTGGCTCTGTGGATTTTATGTCAAGCTCCTATATATCTGAATTTTACATTTCCAAAATTAATTCTGTACTATGGGAAAGCTCACCAGCAGTGAATTCAGCTGCRGAAGCACTCACTTTTATCAGTATATATTGTGTGTATATGGGGAGCCCATACCAACAGAATATAAATAGATTTTAAGAGCTAAGACCTATATTTCAGTAAAGAAAGTATTTCTCTTCAGAGATCCATCTGGAGCAGACAGAGATGTCAATTTTAATACTAGGATTGTGTTTGCGTTCATTGGGTAGCAGAATAAAAGTAAGGGGCACTTTTCCCATCCAGTATCTAGTGACACCCAGTAGTTCTGCAAGAAGATGGAGCACACTTCCCACTGTCCAGTCAAATTCTAACCTCAGTGACTGCGCAGTTCAGTGGTGTGTGCTGTTACAATAGACACTTGACTCCTGATCACACGAWGCGGCAAACAAGAGTAGGGGCTGTACACGTCATTAAAAAGCTGGCACATAACGAGATATGCAGCATTTYAGCTCTCTTCCAGCCTCTCAATGACTCACACTGCCATAGCATCACCACCTATCACGAGATTCTTCCTTGGTCAGTGTCAGCTGGGCAGCCCTCACAGGCTGGAAAATGCTTAAAACAGACACAGTGCAGTATATATCATTCCTAATGTGAAAGCAAGGTTGGTGGGCAGAGGAAGCACATAGATGAGACTGTGGACATGGTGGGATTGGCTGTGGCAGAACAGACACTTAGACAGGTTTTATCATTGATTATAGATGTAAACATGACGTAAACAGCTTCACGTGCTGAAGTATGGAACCAAAACATTCAGATGAGAAAATACCACTCACCACTGTAGAAAACAACTTGGTATGGACATTTGAGGAGGGGTCTAGGAGTGCAGAATCTGAAGCAAGAGGCAGATGAAAACTAAGACCCACCTGCCCCATCAGTAGTGGAACACATACTAGTGGGCTATGTAGGGGATAGCAGGTCCTTGTCTTAGCAAAAATCCTGCCTTATAATTATCTTCTGGAACACAGTCTTTATCGTAAGTGCTTTCCACTTCTTTTATCTTCTGAGTCATAAACTCCTCTGAGGCTAATGAGGGAGATAGAAATATTATTTTCTCTGAACTGTAGGTAGGATGTACCTACATTTTCTAACTTGGTGTTATTCCACCTGACTACAGAGAATTAAATCAAAGAGGCTTCTAGGGTAAAACCGAGCTAACAACAGTAGAAATGAGCTACCTCCAGAGAAAAGCCAAATGACAAAGAAGAAGGCAGGGAGCTATTAACTGCAAGACAGGCACCTGCTTGTCTCCAGCCAGGCTAACAGGTGTGTTTCACCTGACCAAAGCCTCAGAGAAAAAGAAAACCAAATTGTTTAGAAAAGAAATAAATCCCTGGCTAAAGAAGGATGGTGTAGGGAGTGTTTAGTTATAAGAAAATGCTGCCAGGWGGCAGTGAAAGTAAGGGAAGCTGTAACTGCCTGTATCTCCGAAGCTAGGAAAGGGGTGTCCACTATGAAAAAAAAAGTTAACAAAACTCACAGGAATAAGTAAGATTCAGAAATAGACCCTTCACTGTTTTATSTCCCTTCTCAGAACTGTGTACTCTGCAATGAATAAATAATGCCCTATTTTGAAGAAGCAACCTTGCAGGCACTAAATATGTCTGGATTTGCCGCTTTTTCACAGGTGAAAAACAGAGGGTTGTAGCCTGGTGATCTAGTCAAGGAATGTGCAAAAGTATACCTAAAGAGGGGCTGAGAAAGCTCTCACTAGCTGGATGCATTTGGGAGAGATGAGAAGAGTCTAAAATACAGCTTGCTGTAATAGTGATAGACATAATTTTAACTGCTGAAAGTTGTGCTGTTTTGCTCCTCTCAGATTCTGTTGTGGACCTGAGAGAAACAGATGCCATCTTCTATGCTTTTGTAACTGTACAAATTGCCAGGAGGCATGAGAATATTACAAAAACACAGAAGCAGCAAAAATAATGGCTTGGTTTGCCACTTGCTTTGGAAATAACTGAAGAACACATGCTGGAGACTTGCAATGATTTTGGGGCCCTGGAAGATGAAAGATGTTTTAATGAGAATTCATTAGGGCTTTGACTGCTCATTGACCTGATAAGCACTTTCACTTCTAAACAACTATTGAAATCCACTGCAAATCAGTAATAACCAAAAGTGGCTGCTGATTTAGTGCCATCTATAGTCTAGAAGATACATATGCATCACAGGGGCCTTTTCTACACTTACATATTGGAAGCCTCAGCACTGAAATCATGATTGAAAGAAGAGAACAGGAACACATGATTCCAAAAGGTATTCTCATTATGGAATAAGCAATGTGTTTCAGAAGAATGAGATGCTGAAGCTTCCTCTGCTACAAAATCCATCACACTTATTCCGTGATTTGAGAATATTTATACCATTTTCACCCTCAACCTGTCATATAAACACTGAATTCCCTTCTAAAAAATTAAAATATATACATACATATAAAATGACTACACACATTCACACACACATAATTTAATGTATAGTTTTCCTTTCCCCATTTAATTGTTCCATTATTGAGCCATATTGACTTCTATCTCTTCTAAGCGTGCAGCACACAAGTAACTTATAATATTCTTTGTGTTATTAATTCCCCTTAGCAAGTTGAAATTTTAAATAAAATGGCCAGAATATATGATCATCATGAATTGAAAGAAATTAGATATATTACTCTATGTAAGAGGCAGTACTAGCCCATTCTAAATTGCGTTATTGGACCAGTTTTGAACAGAAGTATCACAGCAATTTATCAGCAGCTGTTGGAGTGCATCTCACATTGATACGTAAGTGTATTTTGACATTTTTCAGTATGCTGCTACAAGAACTCATCTGCAGCCAAAATTTTGGTCCTCTCTCCTCCATCTGGCTTTAACATGTTTATCTGCTAGTACCGAGGTGCCAAGGGGCAAATTCCCCGGCCTTGAGTTTACTGTCAGTGCTGCTAGTGGAAATTACTTAGAGGGAAACGGGATTATTCAGGATTCACACTGGCTAATCAAGAAATTATGACTGTCCTTTGTGCTTCCTTTCAGGAGTAACTCTGCTGCATTGGATAATATATTCTTTAGAAATAACTTCAAAAAGTCAAGCAAAAAGAAGGAGGAAACTTAAGCTTTTACTGGCTGCTCAGCTGCATCTGCTCTGCAATCTATACTATTTGTGTGACTACTCACATTTTAAAAAAAATCATTGAAAATCTTCAGACCACAAAGCTACTCGAAAAGAAACAAATAATCAAAATCAATATAAGAGAGAGATTTTGTTTTCCCRGTATCAGGAATAAAAGCATTTGGCATATTCTTTATAAAAATGCAAGATAACAACAACAATCACTATTTATTAATCTCTTTATGCAGTTGAATTAATGGTCTTTTATATGTACTTGTAATCTCTAATAAACACACAACAATTTCTATCAGTTTCTCTCTATCACATAAAAAGAAAAGGCTGCTTTGCTTGTAAGGATAATGTAGAAGTAACCTCTTCGGTTAAAGATTAAAGGGCATCTGTGCTAGAACTGCATGAATAAAGGCATAACAGTTAAATACACAGGATCCAGGTTTTTTTCACAGCTTTTTACACACAAATTAAACCGCATGTATACGTACAAATTTTAAATGTGCAATAAAAGGCATTTTTCAGCTAGAATGAGTTGTATTTGTCATTTTGTACAAAGCCCCTTTCAGAGAAATTGTTGATTTTCTCACAGAGGCTCCTATACTTCTCTTGCCTTTTGTATTATTTCAATCAGCAATGGGTATACATCTTTGTTAGCCTAATTTGGGGACCTACAAAGCAGGAAGAAGGAAAGCACAAAGGAACACACTTGACATATTGGTCTATTTGCTACCTCTTTTAAGCTCAATGCATACTAATGAAAGTGATCCAAACTATTTTTCTCCACTCCTCACTTAACAAGCATAATAATAAATGAATATTTAAACTAGCTGCAAATATATTAAGTGGAAACAAATAGGTTTCATTTGTAACAAGTGCACACAGGTTAATTAACAAGAAGGAGCTTTTGTGTTGAAACAAGGCTCCCTGATGCTGTACATGCAGGTGCCGTTAAGGGCCAATTGAGCTCTATAGGATAATTATGAAGTACCATTGTGCTCCACCGTTTGTTAACAAAGTGCTGCCTGCAATTTGCCTAAACCTATAAACCATCATCTGTGATCCTCAGCAGCAATTAAGTGACAAACATCTTCTCATCGGAGACTTGGGAAAACAAAAGAGACATGATAGCATTTAAGGAGCCAGATGGATATTTCAGAATGTCAACCCTGACAGCCTCCCTTTCAACAACAAAATATAAAACGGGAGCCTACTTGGTACCATGCTGAGGGGAAGAAGGGAGAAGTCACATCCAAATTATTAAGAGGAGGGCAGCATTAGTAATCATAGGATTGCTCATTTGAACAGCTCTTAGTAGAAAAGCCTTGGACTAGCAAACAAGCAAAAGATAAAACCGTTTTCTCGCCCTAAACAGCTGTGGTTACAGCTCTGTTGAGCCTGCATTGTTTTTTGGGGTTGGAGGTTTTTTTCTCGTTAATTCCTTTTTCTAATATCTTCTTCCTTCCTTCTGTCTTCACAGAAGAGGAGTTTCTTCTTATGAATAAAAGTATAAAAATTCTCTTTTCTAAGAAGAGGACAAACCAACAGACAGAATTTTCTCCAGGGCATAAGTTACTAATTAGTTCTGCAAAAATAGCCTATATTAGGAAAAATGATGGATCAGCATAAAGAGGTGTTTTAAAACAAGAGATCTACTCCTACTGTAAAATAATTGATCTAAAAGTTGTTAGGATGTAATCTTTAAAATGCTTCTGTAAGCTCGGCAATAATTCCAGAAGCTATAAACTTTATACAGGCTTGTTTGAATTAGTTCAATTAATTGCCTGGTTGGGAGACCCTCCAAAACTTGGGAAAGCTCTTGTTTTCATAGATAAGGATCTTCTGGGCATTTTGTTGCCTACATTAAATGATGTTGTCTAGCTGATCTGTGTAATTGGTAGAGCTAAAAGGCTATTCAGTAACATGAAAAAAAATTATAAATGCATGAGTTTCACTAGCTAGCCTACGTTTTTTTCCCTATTGCCAAAACAGCAGCATTTACAAATGTTTTCTGTAACCATTTTGAAGCTACAGCTGAGTGTGTTTTAATATACCATCAGGTCAACAGCTCTCTTGAAAGAAAAAATCAACCCAGGGCCAAACAGTCAGACGGGCCTAATTAAGTACTTCAGGAGTCGGAGAAGTGCTCAGATAACTACAGCTGACTTGACCCTTTTCTTTGTACTTCACTGGGTTTCTGTATACCTTTGCCACTTTCCTTTGGATTTATGTTTTTATGAATTATTTAAAAAAGGCAACTTCAGATCTACAATTAGTTTTCAAGGAAACAGATGTGAGAAAATAATCACAACTTAAACAGCTTAAAAACTGCTCTGATCTTGACAGAATGCAAAATGCCAGGTTTCCAGGACCGCAGAATTCATCACTTGGCAAAAGTGTCATTAATCCCTGCCTGCTTTCTGGCCTTTCCTTACAGTGCTCTGTCAAATGTCATGGATCACCTGGAAATCTAACAGTCATTACAGAGTATTTTTTTTCTCTAATGTGGAGGAAAAAAAAAGTTAACTGCTTCAGTTTTAAGGAAAAAAAAAGAGATAAAACAAAAATAATCCATGTAGGCATAATCCATGTAGACACGCTTTAGCTTTGTATATTGCACCATGTTGTGATGGAAAAATCATGATAAAGTATTTTGTCATGCTGGGGATTTTATATTTTATTTCCACTGTGTATTTAACAAATGCAGGACTGATTAAACCTGAAGAACAGAGTTCTTTTGTCACCTCCAGTGGCATCCTCAATGACCCAAGATTCATTATTCGATTCCCCCTTTCCCTCCTGAAAAATTTTGCCCTTTACCTTAAGAGAAGTCCTTGAAGATGCATCCTGCAKCTTTTCTTTGGGCAGATTGCTGAAGGCCTTCTCCCAGCATCACGAACATCACTGGACAGTCTTCCATCAGTTCCAGTAACTGTGCACCCCAGCCTAACTCACTTGGCACAGTAAGGCTTTGAAGTTTCMTTCAGGAACACTTGGACTTCAAAGTGTGTATAGAGAAAAAAGGCAATCCCATGTACAAGGAGAGATGCACAGATGGAAGTGAAAGTTGCAGTCACCAGCACCACCAAGATTCCAGAATCTGGGGACTTCAAATAAATAACTTCAAAAATTTCATTTAATATATTTTACTCTTTTCTTTTAGAGAGACCAGGCCTTCACTGCTTTTTTTAAGATGCAGATCAAAGAACGTGAGGTTAAATGAACACACCCAATCTAATTATTTACTTTGTGAGTGGAATTGACACATTTTATCCCTGGGTTTATATTTTATTCTTTGCATTTCACACTGATTACGTGTCTTAAAAATGGGTACATTATGACCCATGATACTGGTGAGTCTAGGATAACTGTAGACATCTCAAGCTTTTGTTGGATCTCAGGTAACTGGAAACAAAGCACTTCAGAACAAGTGTCCAAAGCCTGATTCTGTATTCAAAATTATAAAAGAGGTGTATTTAGTAGAATATTCTGACTTTSGTGATGATTCTTCATCTTAAGTGACCTTGGAGACTAACTCTTGTTTCAAGCAAATTCTAGGTGGATCTTCAGGTAACCTGGCTTCGTATTAATGCAAGACTGAGCTCTAAATACAAYTTAGAATTGCATACAGCTATGCAACAATCCAGTTACCTCAGCAAACCTGTCTACATTGATTAAGGACACACCAAAAATGCATAACACTGACTTACAATTATTTATATGCAATTGTCTCTGTTATCAAACTATTTGCAATTTAGTATCTTCACTGCCGGATTCAAAATTTTCCTGAGCAGGAATTATTTTTTTGTATGCAAATATCACCTAAATTTTGATAAGAGCTAGAATTATTTCTTCACTGATGCATTTTCTGGAACAATGGCTGAAAGTGTCATTCATGTCTATGTGATTCAGCAAGAATAATTTTGAAAGTCTAATGAAAGGGATATATGTGTTATTTAAACATCTTTTCAGTATTTAGTTTGCTACTCTACTCAAATAATTAATTAATTTTTAGTTATGCAAATTCCATTCTGTACTTACAGAATTTTTTCCCCTCAGAAAAGAACGTCAAAAAATACCTATCATTATTGTTTTGTTCTCTGCTGGCTAGACTGTTTAGAAGATTACACCCTGTTAACTTATAAACATACAGATTGTCACAGCCTACACAAAATAAATTTAAAACACTGTGATAGAAAAATACTGCTTACAACTAGAGGTTTTTAACCTAATTAGCATAACTAAGCATAAAAAATAAATGATCGGAGACTAAAATGTGAAAAATAATTGAAAACAATGGCTACGTTTTAAGACTGTACAAATCAGATCAATGGTTTGTCTTACATCATTATGGTCCAAAGAAGAAGGATGGTAAATAAATGGGAAATAAGTATTGCAAAGACGTGTTTTGGGAACTTACATTGAGAGTATGCAATCCAAATTACCCAAGTGGATTTAAATATTTGAGTTTTATTTAGATCTCCTGCCTATATTGGCTAGGAGGAGAGTTAATAACAATCCATTCACACAGTCCTTACACATAAGAGTAGGCAGCAGTACTAGACAGCGATGTGGAAGTCAATTAGTGGTAACATGCACAGGTACTGTGTTTCCCTGGGGGTTCCTAACATCTCAAAAAGCAGCAATGAGAGCAGAGAAAGGTGATCAAGACCGACAGGAGGACTTTTTAAAACTGATTGGTTGATATAAGCATAAGTAGAATTTGAGGAGCCTGGCAGTGTGAAAACAAAAGGACCTTAAGAGAAAGAAAGGTTAGGTCTAGTCTGAGTCCTATTTAAAACGATGCCTAAAGTATCTCTCTTGCTGTATAATCCTGCTGACGGAAATTGGAAGAAGGAGCATTTGTCCTTAAGACATTTTCCAAATAGTTCAGCCTTAAAGTTTCTGCTTTGGGAACAAAATCTGTACCACATTCTGCTGTGTCTTAGGGTTACTCACCAGAACAAATAATTCAAGCTGATGTGATTTTTTTTAAAGTGATTTGCCTCTGCGAGAAAAAATGCATTTATTTCTAGGAAAAAACACAGCATCTGTTCTTCTTTGCTGTTTCTACAAAACAATACTTATTAACTGATTTAGAGAATAGCTGTGGAAAATTAGGCAGCTAAAACGGAATTTACCCAACTTGGAATCTGAGGAGAGGAAGCTCAAATGGAATTTACCCGACTTGGAATTTGAGGAGAAATGTATATTTAACATTTGTCGTGGGATTAGTGGAGCGGGATTGTCATGTTATTCAGTCAGAGCAAGTTCTTCCAGTTCAGTTGACTTGAGTATGAGAAGCAGATGCTGTGCCCAGCGTTCAGTCCGGTAAACTTCCCCAACACAGAAAAACCCTTGCACGACATGAAACGCCTTTCTCTGTACTATGCTCTACGTCACGGTGTCGGAAGGCGTTCAGTCGGAAGCGGTCGCCGAAGGGAAAAGGAAGAAGGAAAGAGCGAAAAGGAAGAAGGAAAGAGCACGGCGCTTGTGGCCGGCCTTTCCAGGCCCGGGCCGCGGATTTGGCGCGCGGAGCCGGCGCTGGGGGCCGGCGGCGGTGCCGGGGTGCGCTGCGCGCGGCGGGCAGCAGGTGGCGCAGTCCCTGCGCCGATCGGGGCTGCGCGCTCCGGCCGGAGCCGCCGCGGGAATGCTGCCGGAGCTCGGCTTGCACGCCGACACACCCGCCGCTCGGGCCGGTCACAAGTCCGGCCTTCCTGCTGGTGCCGTATTACACCGCCACCAAAGGCGCTTGGTGGCTCTCGGCAACTTTAGCAATGCCATCTATTTAGGCTTAGTATCAGTGCTCGAACGCATCGTGCTGTTTTTAACTTAATTTCTAGTACGGAGGTTAATAATTTTTATTTTTAATCAGAGACGAAAAGAATCGGTATTGCCTTTCGTTGCTGAGTCATGTTGCCTTTTAGACATTATGGACCTGATCCTGGACCTCTGGAGTCAGGAATTTTGCATAGCTGTCCCAGAGTGGTTAGATGCAGTGTCAGAGCCACCTGCTACTAATTTATTCCACTTTGTATACTTCAAATAGTGAAGTATTTTGTGAGGGAGCTGCCAAGCTATCTGTTATATATAGGCTATGTATGCTGTTAAACTAAGAGGCCTCACTTCACGGTGACAAGGCTGTTCCCTTTTGCCAGTCTCATGTATTCCCAGAAAATTTACGGACCGATTCATAAAACTTGTCATCAGTTGCATTCACATTTTTCCCTTATCTCTCTCTGCACTGACTAGCATGTAAATAGCGTTCGTAGCTCTTTTGTCTCCTATCTTTGAAAGTTTTACATGAAGTGTGCTGTTTAAAAATAGATCAACTGTGCAATGGGCCAGTATATTTCCTATAGAAATAGGGACCTTTTAATTTAATCTTACATTGCCTTTCAATTAAATATTACCTTTGTGTAAGAGGAATTCAGTGCAGAGAATGGCTACTTCATTTTTTCTTTGAATTCGATTTCTTTAACTGCAGTTCTGTAATTTGATGAGCCTGTATACTTTAGCACAGCTCCTCTAAAAGGAAAGAAAATGCAACATGATAATGCACTTACAGAGTTAATCTACAACAAGGGGACTTTGGATCATTCCTCTATATTTTTCAATTATTTTCTTTTTTTTAAATCCATTAAAAGAGTTAGAGAAATGGCTATTTGAGTGTCTCCGTTTTCATTTTCAGAAATTATCATGTCTTGAGATCAACAAGAGAAGCTTCTGTGCCTTTCACTGGCACTTATGCTTTCTTCCCTGGCTGTTGGCACAGCCCAGCTCTGCCTGAAAGCAGGCAGGGGGTCTTGCACCTGTGGGCACTGGGGAAAGGCAGCACAAGGGGCACAACAGACAACTGAGGAAGCTCAGGGACCCAGTATTTCTCTGTAACCTCCTTGGCTTTCATGAGACCTGCCTAGGTACTGCTGGAGGACTTCCTTGCACCGAGTTCAGCGCAGAGCCAAGTCTGGCACTGAAAAGCCATTAAATGCAGTGAAAAATGGTAACTTACTATCAGTATTCATAACAATGGGAGAAAGTTATCTAAGAGTTTTGTAGTAACATCTGCTTTGCTTTTCCTCTGCTTAGCTAGCARGTACCAGAGGCAGTGGCCACCAGTACTGCCGTTCATTATCTGTACAGATTGGACGCAGACCCGGCACACTGCTATCACAGACACTAGCCAAGCGGGGAGTACTTCAAAGGGTTTACACTGGATTTGGATTTCCCAAATCACATTTCACTAGTTCTTGAACTGCCCTGAATCTTCCATTTTGTTTAGAAACATGGGAGATGGAAGTCCCCTCTTAAACCCGCCCTCCCCACCAAACTATTTAATAGATGTTTCTAAGAATTTCTAGTATTGACCTTCTTTCCTGCAGTTATTTGTCAAAAGGAGCAGGAGGGAGAAATAAATGAATTTGGGATTTTGTCAGCATTTTTTTCATTTTACTGAACTAAAAGCAGGTGGCTTAATTTTTAATTTAAATGTTGAAATTGTAGGTGATATAACCATCAAAACAGCTGGCAGCTACATATATGCTGTATTTTAACCAACTCTGCTAATCGAATGGGATGCTGAAAGACAGTAAAAACTTACTTCTATTCTTCAGATAGCCTCAAATGAAAAATTTAACGTGTGGAAGAAAAAAAACCAGTTGAAAACACTGGGGATTTACTTTAGATCTTAAATCTGATTATAGTACTCAATAGAGGTAACAGTGTGTCCAGGTGGCCAAGAAGGCCAATGACATCCTGGCCTGTGTCAGGAATAGTGTGGCTAGCAGCACTAGGGCAGTGATTATCCCCTCTCTACTTGGCACTGGTGAGGCCTCACCTCTAATCCTGTGTTCATTTTTGGGCCCCTCACCGTAAGAAAGATGTTGAGGTGCCGGAGCATGTCCAGAGAAGGGCAATAGAGCTGGTGAAGGATCTGGAGCACAAGTCTAATGAGGAGCGATTGAGGGAGTTGGGGTTGTTTACCCTGAAAAAAAAGGAGGCTCAGTAGGAACCTTATCACTCTCTAGAACTGCCTGACAGAAGGTTGTTGCGAGGTGGGGGTTAGTCTCTTCTCCCAGGTAACAAGTGATATGATAAGAGGAAATGGTCTCAAGTCGGACCAGGGAAGGTTTAGATAGGATATTAGGAAAAATATTTCACCGAAAGGTTTGTCAAAGATTAGAACAGACTGACCTTGGAAATCACCATCCCTGATGGTATTTGGAAGTGTAAATGTGGCACCTGGGGACATGGTTTAGTGGTGGACTTGGCAGTGCTGGACTCATCCTAAAGGTCTTTTCAAACAGAAATGATTCTATGACTTTATGATGGAATGACCTAAGGTATTAAAAAGTTGTCTTGCAAAATTGTTCTACACACCTATTTTCACAATTACTGGATCTATTAGAGACCTAAAAAAGAAAAAGTTAAGTAAATCTTGACAGTAAATATGCAAAAATCAATCTGAATTTTTTGTTTTGAAATTTTAATGCCTGCCATATGAGTTCATTAGGAAAAAAAAAGACACATGAACTTCTACATTATGTAAAAGTCCAAGTGAGTTATACACTTTCAGACCCATTTCACTCAGTTTTAAAAAGTCTTACACTTACACCATGTAAAATTTCTTTTTCTCTCTACAGCCTGTTGAAAAGAACTGTTTAAAAGTATGAGGCACTAAGTCAGATATTCAGAAGTCCTTTATCTTCAGCTCTGCTTGGCTTAATTGGAGTAAAGTACCATTTTTTTCCCCTATAATCCCTCAAGCAACTCCATGTGGAAAACATCTCTTGTGCTTTGTGAATAAATCTTGAGGGTTCAAACTGTGAAGTGAAAGCAATTGGACATTTTTTATTAAGAAAAAAAAAAATGAAAAAACCTCTAGATAAAAAAMCAGATTAACTAAATTAAGCTGGGTAATGAAAGAACTGTCTTTCCTGTCTCTCTCTTGGAGAATTCAGGTTCCTTGCATTTGTTTTAATACAAAATTCAAACTGCTCACTGAAATTCTTGGACAAAAATTACTGTGACATATGTAGGCTTCAGTGAAACAGGTTTTTAAAATGTTTCAATGAATGAATATCAGGACTGACAATGTCTCACATTGTCTCAGCATCTCCAAATTCACTGCAATCCCTGTTGACAACACCTAAGTATCATCAGTGCAGATGTGTAACTGTGTAATCACTGACAAACTTCTGACTACCTAGATGATGGTCTGGTTTTATTCCTGAAAAACGAGCTAGATTTCTAACTTAATAAGATATTACATATTACTGACATATCTCTTTCTTCTCATTACCCTACTATTTGTGTCAAACCACTAGCATGAGAGGGATGAAGATGCTGATAGCAGATGAAGTTTTGTTTAACATCAGATGCTGGATTAAGTATGCCAAGGAAGAATCAATTTTCAAAATTACTATATTACCATTTCTTTTTAATTTAAGATGTTTAGGCAAGATACCTATCCATTACAAAGTTAAACTAATATAAACCTTCTAGATTAACAAATCATCTTTTTGACAGTGCCTCCTCAAAACTGGCCGGCCATTTTTTCCAGCTGTGCTCTCCATTGGTTTTCAAACTAGAAATTTTATTTTGATTGTAACAATGCACTGTGCAATTAGTATAATCTCACAATCTCCACCTTAATTAACACAATTTAACTTATTAAAAATAATAATCAATACAGAAAATAATTGCTCCTTGTAAATGTATAATTGCCAAACAAGTTGCTTTTAGAAATCTGGAGTTAAAATATTCTGCTAATGATGAAATTATTGAACTATGCTAAGCCAATGAAGCAATGATCCTCATGCAACAAGGGAAGTCTCATCTCTCTGGATCAGCCCTATACCAGCTCTCAACAGAGATGTGTTTTCTCTTCCACTTACCGCCTCCCGTAAAACGAAAACCTGAAGACTATTAGGAGCATCCTTAGCCAGTTGCTGCTGCTGGGGCAAAGGATGCAGGTAGTCACTTGAATAACTAAGCCCAAAGGCAGCTAGAAATCCCCCGCATGTGGCACATGGCTCAGCGAGCAGACCACCACCTGCCACAGACACTGGCATTTCTGAGCAGTTTTCAAGGTTGCCCCATATCAAGTGCATTACAGCAGTCAAGTCAGGAGGTACCAAAAGCACAGATCCTCTGGGACTGCTCATCAAGACAGGAAAGTTCCTATTATCTGGCTGCCTGGGGCAACCAAAACCCCACTTAATTACTGCCCTTCAGACAAGGTGGAGACCTGCATTTAAAAACTGTATGTGCACTGATTGAGCAGCACATAAAGCTGAAATGGAAAACTGGCTCACTGCCTCAGAGTTTCCAAGTACACGTCCTTGAAGAGCAGAAAACTATCAGGGGAGGCTGCCATCCTGCCTGCTTTTTTTTTTTCCTAAGTTTGTCTTCTTGATGCAGACAGCCAGTCACCACTGAGACTCCATTTCAGAAAGCGAGGATATGGCTGCCTCCCCAAAATGTGAGCCTTTCATATCTTCCTCTCCAAGAACAAATCTCTGGTCCATAATGTTTTTGAACAAGGCAGAATACTTCTTTTTCTCCTAAGCCATTATAATTGTATCTGTATGACTTGATCTCTTGGCAAAATGTTACAAGCCTGCACTAGGGAGTCTGTGCTCGCCTTAGGTAAAGGAACTATAATGTGATGTCACAGCATTTCGTCGATCAATCAGGAATGCCAAATTATTGTCAGTACAACAGTAGTATTTGTAAGGAGTCTGAATTTTGACTTGTATATGTACCTTATAGTAAATAGCACAGATGTCTTTTTCAACAAAAAATGCCAGTTTTCAGAAAGTATTTTTACACAACAAATGAAAAGCTTCTTTTAGTACTGACGTAACACATTGACTGTATAACTATAATTTCCCATATTGCTGCTTCTTCATAGATGAATGGATTAGGCAAGAAAAAAGAAAAATCAGGATAATTCTAAAATCACTGTCATGGCGTTTTTCTTCCCAGACCCCTGAACATCTGTTGCAGACTGGAGATGGTATGGAGGTATGGGTAGAGCTGTGCAAGCTGATGGGTTAAGAACAGACTCACACGGAGAAAATTCTCATCTGACTATGCTCTTCCTTATTACTTTGTCTCATTAGGATAATAAACCCATATTCAGATTTAGTGCTTAGTAATCACCTGCATCCCTCCTCAACCCCAAGTCTCCTGGTTAAAACAGTATTAGTTTCCAAAAGTCAGTGTTTGATCTGAGTTGTACGGGGTCCAATTATCTAGTGTAGTCTGACACAAAAGCTCTTCATCCTCAAAGCTGCAGCTATGAGCCTTAGTGTCTTGCTCTGGGCATGTGAGGCTGTATGTAATGATGGCAGTTGGTAATGCTGGATTTTGAAACTTGGGTGACACCACTATGAATCTGGAAAGAAAAAAAATAGAGTAAAGGGCATCCATCAAGGTACAGCATGGTTACACTGTCCACTTCCTCTTTGTTAATTTAGAGACTGTCTTAAATTATTAAAGTTAATCTCTCTTTTCTCTTATGAAACAATGACTTTTGTGTAATACTGCTGACTTCCACATTAACATTTTTGATGCTTCAGAGTTGGTTTTAAGAGGAAAGGCTTTGACTGAGACAAAATATAAGACGATACTCATCAGACAAAACTGTCTTTGCAGTGGAAGGGAAGTGTTCAAACATATACAACAAACAAACATATAAATTAATTTTGGGAACAGAAATTGTGATGTACAATGCCACCTGATATATTCAGAAAACACTGTTATTATGTATGTGATGCAGACCCCTCACAAGTATGAGAAGCGATGTTTTGGAAGGGATGTTTTGATGTATTATAAAGTGGGACTCACATTTTTACAATGCTTCCAGCATCCAAGACTTGCAAAACACCTTTTCTTGGTCCATAAAAAACAAACACCCTCCCTCCACCTAAATAATTAGTGACATTTGAAAGTGAAGACGAGTTGTCAAAACTGCTCTATTCTTTGAGAAGAGCATAGGAAGACATTTATTTACCTCCCAACTACACAGTTGGTTTTCTGTGCAATTTGAGATTGCAGTGATATTGCTTTAGTTATCCCCTACAAACTAGCATTAATTATTCCTCACTCTTCTGATTTAACATTGCTTCTCCACGTGTACCACAAAAAGGACAAGCACAGCGGGATTTTACTCTGTCTCAGTTCCCCCTCTGTAATACATGAATCTCCTTACTGCATGTGCCTGCTTCTTGATTTAAATGCTTCTTTTCTTCTCTGTTAAGAGGCACAGGGAAAGAAGTCTAAGGTGGTTAGTGTTTTCAGCTCAGAAAATGGGCAGCTGAAAGTACAAGCTGTGGCCCCAGTTCTGCCAACCCCTGGGACAGATGTACAGGGCAAAGCATGCAGGGTTACCGTGCATAGGATTACTTCTATGTTTGCACTTAATCAGGCTCTCAAAGGCTTCAGTAGAGTACAACTATCATCAGCAGACAATGCATATGTTAAACATGTCCAGGCTTTTCATGTTGTAATGAACATAGGCTATTATAAAACCACATCCACTTCTTTTATCATTCAAAGATCATCTACTACAATCCTCTTCTGATATCAAAGAAAGCACCAAAGAAGGGGATGGGGAGACCTGATAAGAAGGACACATGCAATAACTAGAAATCATTCTGCTAACAAGAAAAGAGATGAGTGTCTCTGGGAAGAACTTATTTCACAGAAAAAGTGCGACAGAAAAGAAACACTGAACAGCTTTTCAAAATACGTCAGGTTTTATTTTGCTAAGTGAATATAATAATATAGCAAAAGTTATATTAACTGAAAGGTGTGTGCTCTGTAAGGGGAGATTCTCTTTCCTTCCACCTACTGCTTGCACTATGTCTGGGATTCATCTCCCCAGACATGGGCTGCCACAAGCCAGACCTCCCAGACCACTGAGTCCAACCTTTCACCAAACACCACTATGTCAACTACACCATACCACTAAGTGCCATTTCCAGTCGTTTCTTGAACACTTGTAGAGATGGTGACTCCACCACTTTCCCAGGCAGCCTGTTTCAATGCTTAACCACCTTTTGAGTGAAGAAAGTCTTCCTATTACAAACATATGCAGCAGCACACATGAACTGCAATTTAGGAGGGTGTATTTCCTTCCACTGATGTGCTCATATGTAGGCATCCACTATAGGCATCTTTAGATTAAATGTATTCAGTAGCCCTAGTTTCTCAACCTGGCAAAAATGAAAATTCAGAATTACTGTTTTTAAATCAAAAGTCATTGTGGGCTTAGCTATTTTTAATGAAGAATAACTTGACTGAAGTTGGGCTGTTTGTAGTCTTTTGTTTCAATTCACTGTACATCACAGTGTTATAACAAAAAATCACAGCAGCAAGCCTCAGAAGTTAGATGTAACTACAGGACATGCAAAGGATATCTAACAGTCTGACAAAAGACAGGTGATTTATTGTATTTCCTTGAGTTATTGATAAGCTTTAACTCATCAATAATGAGTGTGAGAAATGATGTATTCAGAGAATGACTTCTATGCTCTGTTTACGCAACAGTGTTTGATGATGAATGTGTCACAAGGAGGAATGTCTGGGCACTCATAGCAGGCTCAGGGAGGTTTCTGTGAAGGACTTTGCAGTCACCAGGAGGGAATAATACCATCCTACACATTTTTTTAACTGAATATCTCCTGATTTCTTTGTAATAAGTGTCAAGTTTTGACTTCCAGTGAGTGACAAATAAACCCCACTGAAATTATCTGAAACTATAGAATTGGAGCAGCATAGAAGCGTTCCCTGGGGTAGGTGAAAATATGTTTAGCTTTGAAAGACACTTGTGTTCTCGTTCTGTGCATTTATTTCTTCCCTTGTCCTGGCCAATATACTTAGAACTACAAATAAGAAAAAAATCATCCCTGTTAGAAGAGTTTACTATCATAAAGAACTTGTTGGCTGGCACAAGAAAACCCTCAACCATCCCTCCCAACCCCCAAAACCTTTCCTGGAAGTGAGTTAATTAAAGCACTTGCTTCAACAAAGCAAAATCATTTTGATCTCTATAATTTTGACTTTCAAATTATATGTTTCCATAGAATTTCAGATTACATTTTCCTGAGTGTCTGACTTCCTAGGAAATCATTTAAATTCCATCTTTTCATTTGAATTGGAAAGAGAAGGGAAATGAAATATAATAATTCCTTACAGGATAATTCTGTAATTTCAATGATTACTAATCACTGGCAGGACTTCTTAGGAATTAGATCAGAAAGTGCTTTAAGAACAAGATGTATTTCTAGTGAGGGAAAAATCTAGTAATAATAACATTTATTTCGAATACATTTTTTAATTGATGAGGAAATAATCATCATAAAATGATGTGTCTGCTGCTTTTTATGATCTTGTTTCAACAGAGCACTTGCATTCATGCTTGGGATCCTTGGAGAATTTTAAATTAAGACTATGTACAATACCTTAACTAAACAAAGTTCCTTCTGTCTGAAGTGCTTTCTTATGTTCTGGATAGCATAAACACAGTATAATAGCATTCTTTTTACAGAAATACCTAAAGAAAGAAAACAACTAGCCTAGCAAAAAAAAATAAATAACAAGAATGAAGAAATTTTAGAGACAAATGTAGGGCCATGGAAACATGACAAGTTGCCTTTAGAAACTAAAATCTGAACACTATATAAATGTGTCCACAATAGTATCAACAGCCTGTGTGAAAAGGGAAATGTTGTGTCTAACACTGTGATTTTAATAGAAGTATGGTTGATTTTAATATTATGAATTGTATCTAATCTCATTGTATCATCATGCACAGATCACTAAGTACTTGAGAAGCATATGTGATTTGAAGCTCAGGATACTTAAATCTCAGCAGACAGGAGGAATCTATAACCATCAACTTCTCACAGCTGAAGTGCAACAGATGAAATCTTTCAGCTGTGTGTGCTTCATGTCAGGCAGTCTCTCAGAACTGGAGAACTGGGTGGTTTGATTTGATAAGGACCTGAATACTTGTACTTGGACCTAGGTASTACGGCTATGACCCATCATGGGAAAGCTTGAGAAAGAGCTGCACCCCCAGGCACTTTTATTCATGAGGGGAAAACTGTCATTTTTCAGTTTTTATAAATGTAGCATTAGGTTCTTTTTACAACTTCTAGTATCTTATAAAGGGACAGTGAGAAAAGATTTCCCAGTTCTGAAATAGTAGGAACGAGGGAGCTAAGAAACGAGAAAAGACAAAAAATGCAGAAAATTCTTGATTTCTCCAGCCTCCCTAAAAAGTGAAAAATTTTTTTTCTGAATTTTGAAAACCAGTGCACTCTTTGCTTATTTCTTCTGAACGATCTCACACAGAATTAAAAATAAATGGAAAGTTAGAAAAAAACAGAGCCCTAAAATCCCAATGATTATAAATCACTAAAGGATTATAATGACTTTCCCCTGTTGTGGCTTTCAGCCTAGAAACAGGATATACAGTAAGTGCCACTACTGTTAGCTAATGGAGATTCTGCTTTAGCTCAAGCGGTAGCGCTGTTGCTTTGGGATATGAAGGTTGTGATGTCTTGCCTAAAGGGATATAAGTGTTGCAATTCAGGTCCCAAATGAGAAAAATTCTTCACATTGGTGCCCAATTAGTGATCTGATTCCTGGTGTTAAGTCTAATGCAATTTAGCACGCACCTGCTGAATAGTCTGCATGCCAAATACCGACCCCACTGCTCTGGCTCTTTGTCTTTGTTCACAGAGTTGAATGTTTTTTGCAGGGTAGGGAGCAAAGCATAGGAGCAAGGGGTTTTTGAGAACATTTGTGAGAACAAAAATCTGCAGATTTGCTTCAGCAACGTTTACAGAGCTGCTCACATTTGCTCTGCAGCAAACAGATATGGATATTCACCAAGAGCATGACCCGAGTGTATAAAACTTTTACTAACAACCAGGCAATACCTTACTATCCCAAGTGGTGACAATGTGACCTATTGACCTAAAAGACACCAAGAGAGACAATTCCTGCCTTGACTTCACGGTCTGAAATATACATAAGAGAGGACCCTGCAGACACCCTAGCCTATCTTACTTTTTTCTTATGATTCTGAATTTCTCRTGGTCACTGCAAAGTTTGGAAAGAATTTGAATGAGAACTGGATAAAAGCTTTTTCCAACATGTAAGCTTGTAGGGAGTGGACATGGTTTTCTAAGGGTAACCACAATTAATTTATTTAGATTAAAATAACTAAAAAGATGCCTGTCTAAGGATCTAAACTCTCTCACATATCATTAATAATACAATAAAATCCCAGAAGAATGAAAATAATCATACCAACAGGATTTCAGCCAACCAGCATCCTATAGAGACTCCTTTCCAATCTTTTATCATTGCAGGAAATATGCCTTCAGCCCTATTAAAGAATGCTGTTAAACAGGTGTCATTTGGAGGCAACGGGTGCCAAAAAGSGGGCAGAAACATTAGTTACAGGGAGCCCCTGAAAGTACCCAATTACCCCKTCATGGTGGAAAAAGTAAGAATTCAATTTGAGCATCAAGTGCTGACCAGAGATGACAACCCTAGTACACACAGGAAAAAAAAAATCACATTCAAGGTAGTTTCCAGTTCTAAAAGCTTGGCAATTTCTAACAAACATATTAAGCTGCGGTGGTCTGTGAAGGACTGTGAAATTCCAGGGTGCTGATACAATTTTTCAGTGAGAAATTCTACCCAGAAATCTAGCTGCTATATTTTGTCTCTGAAGCTGTCTTAACTTTAGCCTTCACATAACTTTAGTCTAACACAGTGTAAACCAGACAGCAGCAAAAGCCTCAGAGCATCCAAAGCTTGGATAACAATCTCCAGAGTATCAGTCAAAAGAAAAGGTTGCAATCTCTTAGCTAGACACAGCTGACAAGAAGGATTGGCAAATTTGCTATACACTGTGGTTGCCAAAAATTGGTAGGGGATCCAACTAACCACTTAAATTTGGATCCTAAACGGAAGCAAAAGCACACCAAGTTTTTGTAAGAATTCTAATTGTTCCTTGCCCCTACTTGAGTGCACCATCATTATTTATATCTTATCTGATTTGGCAAGATTTTGGTGGTAGCTCCTTTTTTTCCAAACCACCATTCTAGATGTTTGCTCACATAATCCAAATTAGGAAGAAAAGCAGTCAAATATTATGTGTTTCTAAACAAAATTATGGAGTATTACAAAATAACCAAGTGGCTTATGAGATGTGCACCTGCTTAAAATTAAGAATGTGCACATTTTTATGATTTTTTAGCAATAATAGCTTTATGAGAACAGATCTGGGTTAAAATTGGAGCATATGTTACATTAATTAAAGCGTTTCCTTTCTGTTTTAAGAAGTGCAGATAAAAGTTTAGGCTTCTTTGAACTCTAGTATATGGTCCAGCAGAAGGAATTTCAGGTCGGAAATGGAAGTCTGGAAGGTGCTACTTCTGGTCCAGCACCCTGAACGTCTCTGATAGCACTCTCCTCCTTGTCTGCAGTAGTTCTAGAGTGTTACCTTTAAAGCTGAAGTTTCAGATTTCACTCAGAAGACAAACGCACTCCAGTTAGTTGCCTAAAAAGGAGCAAAACTCCCAGAGCTTCCGATAACTCTTCCAATTCTACCAAGAAACACTAAGGTTGGGGTCAACAGCAATTCAAAGTGGAGAAGATTAATATTTTTAGTAGCAACTATTTTAACAAATTACTGAGGGACTTGTGAARTTGTGGAACAATGGAAGTCTTCATTGCCTTCCTGGAAGATATGTTCAATCAATGGAATTTGGATGTGCTGAATAAAATATACCAGGCTGAGAAATGCAAGAATTCAAAGTAGATGATCTTAGTTATTTGAATKACTTATTGTGACCTTTAAACTCATGAAAAATGGGGATGTATTATCTAACAATCTAATATCTATGACCTAAGTAATAAAATCTTTGATTTTAACATAACATTGTCACATGGCCAGATGTAATCTATGCCTGCATATCCTTTTTTAAACATCATCCAGTAGAACTCAAAACTTGTGAAAACATTGACTCTTCATACCACAGCTGAGAACATCTTCTTCTGTGCTTTCATAAATAAAGCAAATAATATCTGCAGTCCATTCTCTGCAACACTACTAGGACAAATGGTTTTGCTATTGCTTTTACATGCCCACTGCTTTCCATCCAGAAAAAGGCCATGTTAATTAGCTGTGCAAAAGTCAGCACAGTAGCTCTGAAAAAAAGCAACTTTTGTTTTTAATTTCTGGCCATCTTTTGATGAGCCACCCAGTACTGACTCAGCGGTGCTGGACCTTCACTGGGGGCCCAGAACTCTGCAGCTGGTCTAGCTCTGCATTTGCCTAGAGCAATGTGCCAGCTGTCTCTGACTGTATTACACCACAGTAATGCGAACAACTGGAAGCAATAATGTGTCTCCCCATTTGCCTAACAATACCAACATGAACAATAATTCAGAAGACTGAAGATTTGTGCTGTAATTTAATAAACCCCATGCACATTTCTACAATTGAGTATCACATCTGTGCAATGGATCCTAGAAGTGTAATATTCTTTTATAAGGGACCATTAACCAATCTTAAGTTTATAGGTTTCCTTAAATCTTTTTCATCAGCTGTTAAACTACAGTAAAGAGAAAATTGCCTCTTATGAGACAAGGGATAGTAAAATACAAAGACTGTGATTAAACGTCAATCAATTAAGGATTATAATATAATAAAAATGCTGACTGATGATTAAAATGAGTACTTTCTGGCAGAATTTTATAAGCAATATTAAGAATTGTTTTAAAAAGTCAATAGAATAAATTCGACTTACATCTTATTATGTATCAGGGACACTGTCTATTTAGAGAAGAGGAGAAAAAAAGAATTGTTATTCTGACAAAAATACTTAAGAAGCAATTGGTTGTCAATTTTACATTAAATAGGATACATTTCTTTCTGTCACTTATTTTATTATACCCCTGACTCCTCCATTTTAAATCCATGAATGGAGTAAATAATGCTATATATTTTTGTTTCAGCTGGCATTTGGCAATTTCGTGCAACTAGGCTACCTTTCATGAAAACAGGTAACAGATCATGTAGTAAACATTATAAATAAGAAGCATGCAAAATATTATTTCACATAACAGATCTAAGAGGGTAGCCCACCTGAGAGCAGGAGAGCAAGAAATGCAATGTTTGCATGTGTCTCTTTACTGAAGATATTTTAGTGATCTTTCAAGGAAAAATCCTATGAAATTTAGGATTAAACTGAACGGATTCTACAGAGACTCTTATATAGCAAGAACACTAATAGAAAATAATAAGCTTTTATAGTCCATACGAAACATTCAGCAAAATGCTGTAGCAGGAATATAGTTTTCTATTAAATTCTACAGTCTRTTTCAAGAAAGCAATATAAATGTTTTCATTTTCATAAGGAAAACTCCTGTGCTCCTGCTCCCACATTGCCGAGTGGCTGTGGATAAAACCCAGATTACCATGTAGTGTCTCAGGTGCCACTTCTTTTTTGCTCTTTGATCTTGTCTTTAACAGGCCACATCCATCTCCAAGCAGAACTTTCTCCTCCTTTTGAATGTCTGACCAGAACTCCAGTTTAGGTTTCGCAAGAAAATATTATTTGCCAAATTTCCTCCATCACTGTTGGTAGCACTAACAATTTCCAGGTCACCAGGACATGTCAGCAGACTCTTTGACTTTTTGAGCCATACACACTACAGTAAAGAAGAGCAGAAATTTGCTGAGATATCCATGTAATCAAAATAATTTGCAATAATTCTCCAGTTGGTCATAACAGGGCAGGACTCAAATCATCCATCTTCGAACATGTATTGCAGAAGTTATATCCATGGTCATCACTTCATCTCCTTACTGTAGATTCCTTTTATGGTCAAAGCATAGAGAAGGATTTCTATAGAAATGAGTTTATGCTGAAGATATTATTTTCACTTAGAGGTCATCACAGTAGGTCAGCCTCCAGAATGGACACACCACAGCCACATGTTCACTACATCCAATATCAAAGAAAGGAAGAGAAGAACCTATGGCTGATGATGGAGGATAGGACAAAGCAGACTTTCCTTTCTTAGCAGAAAGTCATTTAATCATTCAAACTATCCAGTTAATGCCTACTTTAACTAAACACCAGATGTGACCTGAACAGAATACTCTGAAGGTTCTCAGAAGCTCCTACATGTGGAACATAATCACAGAGTGACAGGGATTTAGGAATACAGTCATGGTTGTGTGGCACCATGAATGTGTTCATGTTACAACACAACATCATGTGAACGTTATTTTAGTTTTTATTAGAAACCACTACAGAAATAAAGATCAAGTCAACTGTTACAAACTGTATTTTTCAGCTATGGACAAGTTTTATTCTATAAAATCATGCCTGTTCCACATAAATTCTTTAGAGTTTACACCATTTATTTGAATGCTCTTAGGAGTAGTGAAGAAACAGGTATCTCTATGTATAAGTTAAAAAAAAAACTACATTTGACCAAGGAGTGTTGTTATAAATAAAAAAAATAATAATCCTGGATGGGTTTTGGGGTCCCTTGCAGTCTTCCTGAAAGCGTGGCGTTTGTCCAGCGGTGCCGTGACGCGTTCGGCGGTGCACACACACACAAACACACATACACAAACACGTACTTAGATGAGGCAAAGAGTCGGAGGGGTTCTCCTTATGTGTTCCATGAAATAAGTTTATTCCATGAATCATCAGGGAAGGAGAGAACCCAGAACAATGGAGGGGTCAGGGTTTTATCCCAGGGGCCGTGGGGGCGGAGAGACAACAGCGGCCAATGGGTTGAGGGTCAGGGGGCGGAGAGAAGGTGGAGTAATACAACTGCAACCAATAGGGGTAAACGAGGGGAAGAGTAAGGGACAGGGATAAATGGGATGCCGAGTAAGGGAGAACACTCTAGAACTGAACCTTATAAGGGAACAAGGAATATAGGCTGCTCAGTCACTCCTGCAGCTGGCTCAAACATTGCAGCACTCTCTGCTGCAGGTTCAGCTACCTCTACAAAGGAGTTATAGACACCTGGTCTAGAAAGGCATTATAATGTTAAAAAATACAATAACATTTATGTGAGATTTTACTATTCCTTACCCCAAACCTTTTGTAGTGGCAGAATGAAAGCAACTCTGAACCTAACCTGAACAAAAAGCTCTTTAGCCGACCTTTTATATTAYGTGTCTTTCTCAGTTTTGGCATCTCATGACAGTAATGACATGAAAATTACCTTCATCTGCCACTTCTTGACAAGCATACTAGAACCCCTCCCAAGAGATGTTGTAAGTTCACCGATGAATAATAGTAGTAATGATGATCTAATAGAGGAAAACCACTTAGGTCACCAGTGTACGTGTATGTTTGTGTCCTAGAGGAGTTAAAATTAGCTGAATGACTGTACTAAAAGAGCAAATGATCTATTATTACATTTCTTTTGTAGCCAAAACCAGATTTTAATGTAAATTTTGATTTGTTAGAGTGAACAAAATATGTATTAGACTACATCTCTTTAAACGTATGAGCTTGTTCCTCATAACTTTAAGCAGTCACTCCTCACTAATAAAGCACTAGAATCTGACGTGCCTACTTTGTGTCACTAAAGTCAACCACAGAACATGTGTCTGTCGTGTAATATTTTTTAACAGATGGAAGTGGAGGGGTTCAAAGAAAAGTTTTCTCTTTAAAGAAAAAAAAATTTTTGTGTTTCAGTACAAGTAATCACACACAATGAAGTAATAATGAGGACCATAGGTAAAAATAATCAGAAATGTCTTTCATCAAAGTATTTCATTAAAAAGTCTAATAATATTTGGGATAGTCTTTCTGAAAYAGAGTTAAAGTTTATGATAAAGTTCTCTTTGTCATGTATCATTTGTAGTAAATAGGATGATGAGTATTGTCCCACTCACATACTTTCTCAATAAAAGCATTCTTTACAGTTTTATTCATTTTATTATTCRTGTACTGCACTGAGTTTAAAATTAAGGTAGAGATAATCTGAAATCAGAAAAAAGCTCTCAGATTACAGACTGAACCACCCTCTTCCTCCTTACCATGTGGTCATTTTTTGCTGATGCAAGACATGTCATCCAGCTATCACAGTCTTTTTTCACTAAAGATTGATAACTAAAAATGCTGCACTAGTTGTTATCCATCAGGTATGCCTATGGATGATCACAGCCTTGTCTGTGATCTGTTCTTATCCCAATTAAGTTTGGATCTCTGCCAGCTACACAGCCTTATTTCGCCACTCAGAGAGAATCGAAGAACCAGAATGATTTCCTGATTATTATAGATTATTGAACCTCTTCCAACCTACTCATGCTGTAGGCTGTACTTGAAAAAGACAACTCAGAAGCCAAAGCAAATGAGATACTGCAGAACCTGTTCTTTACAGCGCTGTGCAATTTTATTGGGAGACAAACAGTCTTGTTTTGATTTGGAACTGAGAGGCTGCAGAGCTGGTTCAGAAGAAGACCTTCAGAAGCTGGTTCAGAAGAAACCACCTTTAAAGAAGCAAATAGTGATACTATAATAGTTTCTTTTCCTGAAACTTTTCTTCTATAAAATCCCTTCTTCAGCCTTGTAAACCAATACTCTTAGGATGCATGAAACTCAAATTTCAAATACTCATAAGTCTCTGGCCAGTTAGTGATTAGTAATAGCACAGTTTTAAGACACAGAAAGATATTTTTCCCTCGGTTGCCTCAGTTTACTGTTCCTTACGCATTATTATTTGCAGTCATTTATCAAATATGTCAAATACAGTTGCTCCTCCCAAGAAAAACAGAAATTTAGAAGCAGAATGTACTAAGTAGGAGTTAATGAGCAAGGCTAAGGACTTTAGATTTTTTTACCAGCTTTGTGGTCACTTAGATATAAAAGCGTGACTGAATTTGTTGCCTTACTACCAATAAATTGACACTATTTTTTAGTATAGGTTTGATTGTCATTTACATTTCCTTGACTATGCAAAGGGATCTAGGCAGAAGTGCAAAGCACACCTCAAATTGCTAAGTGCCTGGTTTTGGATTTCATATGAGGTGGAGTCTAGATACCTATGCAGGAAGAGATTAAAAAATCAAGATAGTACCAAAAGTCTGGAGAAAGAAGTGGAATATAAACAGCAGTGAAATGATTTCTTAATTTTCAGCTACAGTGAATGTTGAGGTGCCCTGAACAGGGTTTTCAGAAACCTCTTGCCCCCAACCAATTATTCCAGGGAACAATATCCTTCATTGTACCATGGACCTGATTGGCATTCCATTATGAATCAGGAAGGAATTTTTTCTCTTGAACTAAGCTAGCATGAAATCTGTTGTGTTCCTAAGGCAATGAAACTCATGTGTCCATACTGTGTGCTTGCATCTGTCCTATCTCTGGTTTTGATAATTTTTGGCCAATTTTTAATCACTTTGGCAGCAGTCTCGAGGTCTCAAATTTCTTTAAGTTTGGGCAGCTGAGTAGAGAGAAGACAACCAGAAGCAAAGGGCTGCACACAGAAATACACTGTCAAGATTAGGTTGATAAACTCCACTAGTTTCTTACATTTCTTATGACTTCAGAAAGGTTGAACCCAGACAATGGTAACAATTTTTTCCCAGATTAATATTAAATCCCTTAAAATATTAGCTGTTAGCTGTTTACAGGCTGTGAAAGACTGAAAGAGCTATATCCAGAGGAAGCTGAAGTGCATTTTGGAAAAAGGATACACAAGGCTGAATGTACTTCATTCAGAAATTAGAATCAGAATGAAAATGCTCACATCTAGGTATGCATGTGTATGCACAAACAGAGGCACAACATTACTACTTCAGATGTACCTGAGTATCTGAAACAACTACGCCAAGTTGGCAGATGTTGAACAAGACCTAGAGGAGAAAAACATAGTCTGGGAAGTGATCTGGTGACCAAGAGATATACTAGAGCATCTGTAAAGCAGTAAACACATGTATTTTGGCAATTTAATAGCTTTAGTGGGCTGATCTACTGACTTCACAGAAGTGTATTTCCAGTGTGCTGAAAAGCTTCTTTAACTCCATTGACTGCATTGACTAAATTGCCATTGAGTACAGTGGGAACTGAGACACCCTGACAGTCAGGCACACAGACATCTGCATTATAGACCTTAATTTGGGTGACTTAATCTGTGAGCTGGATCCTGTCCTTCAAGCATCTCTGTTTCCTAACTCTTTAAACAAAGGCCAATGAAGTGATCAGCAATGAAGCAAAGACTGTCTACCCAAACAGCAGAGTTAACCACACTGAATGTGTTAAATGTCTGAAGTGAGAGAAGGAGTGGGCATGAACTTTGAATTAGTGAAATTGTGACCTGATGCTTAAAATCTATGTGTTGCAGATAATGTTCACCAGGAACATCTAATTTGTTGTGGCCACTTTTTGTGTGAGCAACCCCTGCTTCATGCTGTATCCAGATCGGATGTGTTCTAGATGGACAAAATAAAATGGGGACATCTTCTCTTCCAGTATTCACTCCTATCAACAATTATCTCTTCTGTCTCATTCTTCCAGGCTCCCTCTGCTATGTTTCACTGTATAACTACATGTTACAATAGGTGTAAGGACATAATAAGGAAGAAAGGAAATGGGTTTCATTAATGAAAAAGTATGTGAGAACTGGGATCTGAATTCATGACTGATATCAAACAAGAGTAGTCAGATAATCAGATTGAATTCTTGGATGATCACGATTCCCACCCAGGTACTAATAAATACATTACTTCATATATGTCTCCAAAAGTCAAACCTCCATTTCTCTTCTAGAGTTTTTCATACAAAAAAAAATTTTCTAGTGCAATAYAGTTACAGTCAACATTTGTATTTTAGTTGTTGTTGCACATATTCCTAATTCTATCTTGAGTTTCTATAATCATGGAATCATAGAATAATAGAATGCCTTGGGCTGGAAGGGACCATAAAGATCATCTAATTCCAACCTCCCTGGCATGGAAAGGAACACCTTCCACTAGACCAGGTTGCTCAGAGCTCCATCTATAATCAAAATACTTTTTTTTAATATATGCACACATGATCCTTGATTTCATATAAATGTAGGTTTTGAAAACACAGACTAAGTTTTGTCATTGTTAAATAATAAGAAAGGTAAAATAAATGTCTTTTTTTCCTCTCTGAAAAAAATAAGTTCTAGGGAAGATAATTTTCTTTGCAGACCCAATTGTGCGTTAAGAAGGTTAACACCTAAGGCATAGATTACAGAACAAAAAAAGTCTCTCCTGGTCCCTAGTTTGCTGAGATTAATTATGACACTGTTATGCATCTTCTCACTTTATTGTAATAGGAAGCAGTACTTTTCCACTGTTTTTCCTGCTCTGCAAATCTTGAAGACTGGGGCAAACCCCACTAACTCTCTTTCTGGTTAAATCAAGCTGTCATGAAATACTTCCTTGGTGACTCAAATAGGTCTCAAAGGAAAAGACAGTAAAGGAAATTTCAGGCATGGATCCTATAATTTTTTGTTTCCTGATACCTTGCAGTAGATCCAGAGTGACTCTGCAGCACTGCCCACTGAGTAGGACCCTTAAATAAAACATCCTAATTGTTTAAAACTGAAAGTTGTGAACAGGGAAGGATACAGAAAGGTGTGAAGGACCAATACAATAAAAGATCCAACAGTCAGATCACTGTTCTGATTTTTTAAAAAGTATTTTGAAAGGTCTTCACATTCTTGTTTTGGAATGGTAAGATTGCATTGTTGTAAAACACACAAGGATGGATGGCTGAAACTGTGGTCTGCATACACTGGGTGAAATGTATCTATTGACTTACAAGCTGGCTGCATGTGTCAAAATGCAATCTGGTATTTTTGTAATAATAGCTAGCAGTCATAGTTGTAAATTATTTATGGAGACTATTCAGTGCAAACAGGTTAGTGCACACATCCTCTTCAGCTTGACTGCCCCGGTTTTAGATCACTCAGACATTCAACTCCTTAGAGATCTGCTCTTATCATTGCAAACCCTAAAAAGGTACCAAAACTGCAGTCATTTCAGCAACTCAAAGCAGCTCAGCCATTTGCTAAAGTTCTACCTCAAGGTTCAGTGAATAAACACCATTTCCGCCCACCTCTTTCACACCCTCCCTGGCCCTGGCGATGTAAGTTAATACCAGACATGAAGAGAAATCGATCTCTRGAACTGAGACTCCGGTATGCTTCACTGTCTTTGTGCAGAAACATGGAAGAATGTGCATTGCAAAGGCCACTGATGAGCTTAACACAAAGTGACATTTCAGTAATGCTGTGTTTCAGAAGATGGCAAAACAACAGCCACCCAATGAGTACTTCTGGTTAGATATTTAAATGAGGACAGCACCCTATTGCAATGCATTACACTGATCTTCCTGTGCACCAGATATTCAACCGCATTAGAATTTTTCCTCACCAGTCCATTTCAAGCAGCTGCACCTACTCTACACAATCAAAAGACTAGGGGTTGCAGAATTTTGTATTTAAACAACTCAGTGCTGGACAGAACTAATCTGTCATATACAGAAAAATCCTAGGACTTGACTGCTCTGACAGATATAGTATGTCGAAATATTGACTGTGTATTAGTCACTGTCTAGGAACAGTTTAGCTAGAAAGAGCTTTGTTGTGACTGCTTTTGCCACAAAATATTTCTGATAGTTCTGGACTTGAGATACTGCTTCAATTTTGCTCTGCTCGGCCACTAAGTTGTGAATGGAATAACAGTGTAAAGTACATTAACAGCACTCACTTCTACAAGTTATGGGCAAATTTTCTTGTGGAAAGTTTTGTCAACTACCATCTTCTACCTCATTCTCAGGAATTTGGATTTCGGCCTTTACSATCCATGACATTAGGCAAAGAGAAAACCCTAACAGTCCAGGTTGCAGAAAGAGAAAACCGGTACAGAAAACCTGTACAGAGACAACAGACATAATTTCTCCTCAGTCCTTTTGCCTCTCGCCTGGCTGTTGTGCAGCTTACACCACCACCAATTGCTCCAGCATTGGTCCCCTTGGGCCGAGAAGAAAGTTCCTGTCCACATATAAGCTGCTGCTTACAGCCTAGCCAAAAGTAACTCCAAGGCATATTCTCAATGAGAAACTTGCCCGGGGCTGAGGAGATTAAGCAACTGAAATCAGCTCTTCCTACTCACTCACATCTCAGAGCTCTTCTTGTCACAAGGCCAGAGTCCCTAGGGGAGAGTACAGGGCTGCTAATGCTCATCCTCCCCAGGGAATTTATCCCCAGATCTCACGTAATTTCCAATGTAGATAGGAAAAAAAAAGTGCTTTGTCAAAGACATGGTGTGCACCCACAAAGGATAGAAGTGTGTCCAATTAAATATGCACAATGTGGCATGATGACAAAGGATAAACACACAGTGGCAAGTAGCTCTGTCTGCAAGAAGGAGTTATCACAACACAATGCAGTATGTGTGTGACATGCAGCAGTGCCAGTAAAAATGTGATACTGAGTTACTATGTCCTGTGGCATGATAATAGTCCTGGGTTTCAAATGGACCACATAATGGGAGGTCAAAGCCCATGCATGCCAGAAACTATAATTGCATTCACTCTTTCCTTTTTTCCCTCTTTTTTTTTTTTTTTTCCTGGCCCTAACAATAAAACTAGATCACTGAGAAAATCAGACAGAAATTCTGGCTGGAAATCCACACAGTTAGCTCTAACTTTCCCCTGTATTACAGCTGTAATATAGATGAGACAAGGTGAAAGACCTAAAAACAAAATCAGAAAAAAAACCCCATACAAGTAAACATATTCAAAAATTTTATCTATTTTAAATTTATAATTACTGAAACAGATTTATATCATTGTCCAGTTAAAGACGGCTGAAAAGCAAACCGCATTCCCTGAATACATTTTACAGGAGTGTGGGAAGGATTCCACAAGTCATAGACAATTTCTGGGGCAGCTTTCAGGCATAATCACAGAATCACAGAACAGATAAGGTGGGAATGGACCACAGTGGGTCCTCTGGTCCAACCTTCCTGCTCAAGCAGGGTCATCCCAGAGCACATGGCACACGATTGCGTCCAGATGGTTTTGGAATATCTCCAGTGAGGGAGACTCCACAGCCTCTCTGAGGAGTGTGTTCCAGTGCTTGGTCACCCTCACAGTGAAGAAATTCTTTCTCATATCAAAACTGGAACAGGTAACAAACATCAGAAAAAAAATACAAGGTGTTTTTCCTCATTCCTAAGCTGTTCTGGCTTTCACTACCAAACCAAACATCCTGAATCTGTATTTCCAGTTAAGCAAACAATTCCCATTGCCTGAGTGTCTGTTTATGGCTCTSTGTCAGGCCCAAAATATTTCAGCATGGGGAAAAAGCTCAGTAGAGAAGGGTGTGAATTCAGATTGTACTGCACAAATCCTTATTGAGAGTATATCCACCCCATGGGTCTCAGTGTTAAATTATCTGCAATCCTTCTTTAGAAAATGGAGAGACACCAGTGTCTTCTGAGGGACATTTATTGCACTTGAGATAGTAGCAGAAATGAATTTCCTTCTTCAGGCATCAGAGGGCAATTCAGTCCACATATAATCTGGAATAGCTTTTGGAGCTGCCCACCTTTCTCTGTCCCTATAGCAGGATATTTCAGTGTCTACCATAAACTGGGACTGTTAAAAACTGAAATTGGATAAGAACATTTCATCCCGGTCAGTCAATGTGCATAAATTGAAATACTTTGTTTCAACAGAGATGGGCCAGTTTGTTCCTGTTCCAGTTTTGAATTTATCTCATGTACTTTTATTTTAAAGATTTCTTTCCAATTGCGAAACTAAAGCAATTAAACTATTTTGAAGAAGATGAACTTCAGTCTTTATATGAGATTCTCTAAAAAACATTTTGTAGCTTTTTTAGACTAGTGTGCTTTATTATTTTTTAATATTTACAATAAATGATACTGAAATACAGTATAACTTTTTAACTGAATTTAATTGTTTTTAAATTCAGCAATTTTCTGCAAAATTAATGGCCTGCTCTTGCTTATATCTAAGTAGCAACATATGTAGACATCTAAATAATTACCTTACACTGAATGTTTAGACTGGCTTTATAAACTCTAAAATATATTGGACATTTGTGAGGCACATGCTTGGTGATGTTTAAAACTGGTACCATAAAAGGTACCAGTTCTTCATATGGGATTTTGAAATTAGATAGTTGATAAGTTCAAGTAGTGCTGAGAAAGTATATTAGTACTGTCACAGTGAAGGTATCGTGTACACTCACCTAATTGTAATATTCAAAGACCGGTGTAAAAAAAAGAAAAAAAATTCCAAAACACTGACAAAAATATGGAAAATGTGGAAAATCGAAGACAACAAATGTTATATCCATAGGCAACATTAAGTCTTTCAGTCTAAGTAACTCAGCTCCTCCTGTTTAATAGCATTTTCTGGATATAGAAATGTGTGTATATCTATATGTGCATCAATACTCATATATGAAGGTCTAGGCATATATATGATAATTAAATCTTTTGGTTGCTTTCCTCTTTAGCACAAGAAATTTATATTACATTGAAGCAAGACCTTACAGCAATGCTAATGCAGAAAGCTAAAGAGGTTAATATCCTCGGTAGACAGTATCATTTCATCAATAAGAGAACTATTCAATGACCCTGTATTGGAGTGAACTCAGCATAATCAATTAGCTTTGTCAAGTAAACAGATCTGTCCCTTTGGCTGCTGTGTAACTTGATATTTCTTCCTGTTCTTAGTGACTCTGTGAATGGGGAAATAAAATACCCTGAAATTATACCAGCTCTGGCTGAGGGAAGACAGCTATTTAAAAAACTGTTTCACTGAAAGTGTCTGTCATTCTTAATCAGAGGTTTTTGTCTTCCAGAAGAAAAGGGCAGTAGGACAGGCCTTAGCCCAGCGCCACAGATTGCTTAAACAAAAACTGTATTTTCCATGTTTAGATGAATTAGATGCAAATCAGTTAGCAAGCAAAATAAAATAACTAATGTGCCCTGCACCACTTGACATAGCCAAATTGAGTAATTATCTTCACAATGTACCATCCTTTGCTTTCTTTCTCATTTTTCTTTCTCTTGTTTTGTTTTTTAAAGAAATAATAATGTAATTACTATAACACTAATTTGAAAGTAATGATTTCTATACACTTGGCAGGCTTTGAGACACAATCTATGATAGGTCATGAGACAACAGTCTCAGACYGGACTCGTGTAGTTTGCATTATGAAAAAAAGGATGGGAAGGAGAGATCATTACTCTGCATAATTAGCAGGCTTAATTAAAAAATGGCCCKAGATATCAGCTGTAGCATCAGCTCAACAAACCCCCTAGGGCTTGTTCATAGATTCTGCTGCACTCTGATTATACTAGTATGAATCTAGAAATAGCCACTTGGAAACACTCTCTCAGATGGGCATTTGCTAAGTGCTCATACACTATTATTAAATCGGTTTGTTTGGCACAATTTTGTAAAATGATACAGGCTTTTAGACCTTTAGCAATTTGAAAAGAAAGCACGGCCAGCAAGGTGGAGTAATTCACTCTGTGGCTTTTCAGTGTTCCTCCTTTCTATTAAATGAAGGCCTTCAGAAATATATTTGTCCAAMTTTCTCAAGTTCTATAAACCCTAATCCGCTTGGATTTGTCAAACAAACCCAACTATGAGAGCTTTAAAAAATTAAATCACCTCAGGTTTGAATATCTGCAATTCAAATAAAAGTGGACTGCAATTTGAATTTCTCTGTGCACCTTAGATTTGTGATAGTCACATAAAATCATATTTAAAGTTCAACACCTCTCTTCTGGTTTTGTTTTTGCCCATGATAGACAACACATAATGTTTCCTTCAGAGGTACAGCAAAACCTTTCTAGCACACCACTGACCATGTAAACAGGTCATTTATGTGAGACAGACAATTGTTTCTGCAGAATAAATCAGTGGATAGATGGTAGTCAGGAACATAAACGGACATGTTAGGGATTGAAAATTTTCCTGTGTCATTATTTGATCTGGTCAACACACAGTTGTCCTAAGTGGAATGCCACTAGAACCCTAGAGCTGGAAACCTGATCTACTGGAAGGTGTCCCTGTCCACGTTAGGGGGGTTGGAACTAGATGAATTTTAAGGTCCCTTCCAGCCCAAGTAATTTTATAATGATTCTATGATTCTGTGATGATTAAAAGACAAGTCCCATTTGATAGGTATGCACTGGCAGTTAAAAGGCAAAGTTGGGATCATATCAGAAAGGCAGACAAATAATGTACCTTTTCAAAGGACTTTTGTAGGCTAATCATTGGGGATGATTTTATCATTATTTCTGTTATTTGTACCTATTTTATAAAGCCTCCTACTGTAAGAAGGAAAAAAGAGATACTGTTTATTTAACAGTTAAAGACAGCTTTGCATTCTTTCCTGCAAAATGGGAATTGCTTCAAATCCCTCAGGCCCAGCCCATGACAGTGGGCACTCTGTGACAGCCCGGTGGAAATGGGAGAACCTCCATCACCCAGGGGCAGGTTGCACACATCAGCACTCCATGAGGCTGCCCGTCAGCACTGGAGGAGGGGCACTCCCATCATCACTGCTCTCATGCATCAGGAACCTGTCCTCTCCAGAGACCCATCTAAGTACAAATCCTATTAAGATATTTAGATAATATGGCAAGATGCTTCTTTTTATGCTGAACCCTTCGAGGTGATTAGACGGGGAAATCCTTGCTATCTATTCAAGGAGGTTTCTGGCATGTTTAACATCTTGGGAGCATATTTTTGTGTTTCTTTAGGTTAAAGATATCCTCCTAGGAACTTATCTATCCGAAGAAGGAGGAACTAAGGAGTATATGTGTCTGTGGGGAACAGACAAGAGTTTCTATTCCATGGGAGAATACTGAACTAACAAAGTCCTGAAAGGGAACAAAATATCTCATGCGATATATTCTTTACTGTTGAGTACAAATAGTGTGCTTTTTAGCAGGAATGGTAGAGATTCCCTWTTCCTAATGGAAAGGCATGAAGGTAAAGTAGAAATCACCAAGAAAAATGACTGAAGAATAAATCAATATGAGGTGAAAGGTCAACAAGCAGCCTGCTGGTAGTCTGCCAAAAAGTTTTTAATACCTCCATTTGATATTATTCACATTTTTAAAAAAATTACGTCAGACAGCGAGAGAGATGCTGTGATACAGCATTTTTGTCTTTGTGAGAGAAAAGGCTTTGCTGAGAAACATACACTGATCTAAAAGTAGTGTTTATCCCTAGGGCTTCAACAYCCCTTGAGGGTTAGCCATTATTGCAAATGCAATGACAATCTTTCAATACAGACAAATTAGCTATTTTCTAGTGAGCTAATTCAGTTCTTCAAGTTACATTAATTTATCACATTTAATTACCTCTAAAATTATACTAATTTGAATTAGAGGTGGCAGTCATGTAACACATGTTATTGGATACCTCGTGTGAATTCTTGAAAAATAATGTTTGTTCTGTTAGAACAGGATGTAGTAATTTCCAGCTACAAGGATGCGTGCATTTGATAAAGGTTTTTAATAGCTGCTAGCTAAAGTATTTTCTATAGGTTTCTGTATTCACCCCACTATTCAGACTTTTTCATAAGCTGTGGTTTAGCCTTTTCTCTGGGATGGAGAGTGTTTCTTGGCATTTTTAAGACTTGTGTTTAAAACTGTTAAGTTTTCTTTAATTAAAATACTGCTCTAATTACAAGGCAAAGAAACTACAAGGAAAATTAGTAAAACTAAAACCACTTAAAAAATGTTTCCATAATTCAAATACATTTATATTTCCCAAATGAGACAGGATCAGTATTCCAAAAATTAAAGGTTCGACTTAAAAAAAATAACAGAGAAGAAAAGCATGGAAACCAACTGTGAAATGCCAGGAGAGTAAACAGCTGACACATATGTAAGCTTAATTTAGAAGGATAGGAAATAAGCAGGAGAGGAATACACCAGGGTCAGCACAGATACAACTTTTTCATAAATGGATCAGGTTGTTGTTATATAACAACTGAGGCTTTCCCCACCAGTATTGGTGCTGAAAAGTTGTGCCAATGTCCTGTTTTAACGTGCGAACTTTCTCTGATTTCCAACCTAAATTCAGTTTGAGCAACTCTAAGTGTACACTTTCTTTAGCAAACACTTTCCTTTGCATTGAACAGGTCTCCCTTACCAGCCTTCTCAATATAGTGAGAACAATATTTTCCCCTTTCACCTTCCTAGTCTTCGCTCCTTTCTCTATTTCCCTGATTGCACTAACAGACTTACTTGCACTTATAACTGGTGGAATCCTTCTTTCTCAAAAGCGGGGGAACCAGAACTGCATTTCAAATTTCATTTCTCTCACAAGCACCTTGTACAGATGACCCACTAGTTCCTTTTTCCTGCGGGGAGTATCTCTGCCACATGCTTGGCTTTGTCCCAGCGAGAGCCAGCTGGTGACTCACAGGCATTGAGTGATCAGTCAGCAGCACATGGATCTTTATCCTCAGTCTCTCCCACGTGGTGAACTTGTAGCTGAAGTTCTTCTTAACAGTCCCCCCCATGAATTCCTCGGTTTTGCTTCATTGAACTGAAGAACTCTGAAACTTACATGCAACATTTTAAACTGGTGTGTTTCAGAATAGGCATTAAAAACCACGCTTAATAAGGAATTTGGTGGGGTCTGTGAAGAGCTCATCTAATCTAAAGCCTAACAATTTCTAGGTACTCAGATACTGACTTTCATAAAGAAAAAGTAACTAAGTCTCTTTATTCTTCAAGTTATAATTTAGAATTCTATCCTCTAAACTCAAGTACAATGTACAGCCATTTTTTCACCATTTGGAACATTGCTTGTCTTCTTTATTTCTTCAAATGTGTGCTTTCTAAATGATAAGTAAAAAATCTGCATAAGAAACTTCTAGAAAGTTCCAGAGGCGACCTTTTGTTCATTAAATCTGTCTGAGATGAGCTGACCTGCATACATTCTTAATGTAACAGGATAAGTCCAAAGACGGGATTTGCAGAGCTAGACTATAAAGAGAAATCCCTGAAAACAAAGTTACTGAGGAAGAAATGTCTGGTTTTGGTTCACATTTTTGTCTTAGTACATCTCCAAATAAATCACAAATATCTTGTGTGATTCATCTCATCTAACTTTAGCCATTTAAAACCTATTCATGTTGTCCTAGATGGTTTTCTAGGCTGTTTCTATAACCAAAGGAGAGAGACTTCTTAGTCTTTCCAGCCTAAAATAGGTGTTTAAGATAGATAGCATTTAATGTTTTATGATTCATTTTTCCTATCTTTAGATTGTCTCGAAGTTCATATCTTTCTTCTTTGGCTATAAAAGGAGTGTGTCCAATTAGTCCAGACCTTCATGAGTAACTTGGGGACAGACAAGATAGACAAGATGAACCTCAATCTTTGATCTAATACGTTATTTGAAATAGGAATGGTAATTAAGTTCTGTGCTGGTGCTTTTGAAAAATCCAACCTTCCCCTTTAATGAAGCAAAATAGCTTGAAATGAAACAAAGAAAAATGAGCTAAAATAGCAGACTCTTCAAATGGTCAAGAAAGAGAAACTTGGAAAATAGCGAGCCAKTTTGAGAAGGCAAATCTATAAATTAGGCACTCAGAGAATTCAGTAAGTGTGAATATACATGCAAAAAATAAATGTTAACAACTTGAAAGAGGGAACTTTCCTTAGTGAGAAAAATCATCAGACCATTAACTGAAAACTCTGCAGGATTTGGGGGGCTAAAAATGAGATGTAGATTTATTAAGTATTAAGGAGAAAACCTAGGATGTTTCTGTTAAGACCAGGTGTGAGAGGTATTTGGTACATCAAGGATAGGTTGTTCTGTGGGCAAGTATTAGTTACTCCTGGTGAGTCACTTGGAGCTATACTTGCTTGTTTGAAGGTGTTTTGGTCACAGAGGGAGATGCTGACAGGGTAGTATTCACCTCGGCCCAAACTGTCGCGAATTTAACCTTCCAGAATTCATCAGTTTTAGGCTAAATTGTGTCTACTTCCATCAGAGAGTGGGAGAAAGAGAGCAAGATTGAATAATTTGCAAAGAAACTTCCTAGCTATTCAAATTAAAGATTTGAGGAGATCACAAGTGCAAGATTCAGATACAACTGGTTTTGACTCTCTTGTGAATGGGTGAATGGGTCACTTAAAAGAACTAAAACCAAAACAGAGGAGGGTGGTGCATCACCACAGTCTCAAATCCACATGATTGACTGACTCCCATTAAATGAGATAAGCTTCTGAGCACCTTCAAGCATAGGAACCACACCTCCTAACTCACTGCTGTAGGCACCATCCGAGATCATAAGCCACTGAGGAACTTTCAAAAAAAATTAYTTCAGTTTTAGAAATCCCATTGACTGTGATCATAAATTTCTTCCAAAGGATTCTTTTTAGAGTTTATTTTTACCTGTGCTATTTATTTTGAGAAGATTTATTAGAGGATAAGATTATTTATTTCAAATACAGCAACCTTCCTGGTAATAATAATAACATTAGCAGTATCAACAAATATAATGGAGACGGATAGATTAATATTAGTGTCTGATTTCAGGTACAGCAGATGGCTAAAGACATGGGCAAACTTCCAATTAAAGGAAAAATAAATAAAGGACTCACTAAGATTTTATACCCAGACCCTTCCTCTGGTTTGAGCCTCTCACTCCAGCCACACCTGTAAACAGCAAAGAAACATTTTGTTTCACAGGATGAGCCGTCACCTCTGCATCCCGCAGCCAGCTTATTCTGATGCTCCTGATGTGTCTGCAGTTTCATCAATCTCCAGTGCCCCTGCACAGTATCAAGTTAGCAGAAGATGTGTCAAGGGGCACACTCCGGAGCTCCGTATGCCACAATTAGGAAAATCTATTGCACTCTACAAAATCAGAGCCACTGCTGCACAAGGTCACCACACACCAATAACAGCAACTTCGTGCCTCTGGAATTTATAAGGAAAACTCTTTCTCAGAAACATTCGGGTGGAAATCAATAACTTGCATTCCATTAATACCACAGATAATGTAAAGATATTAAATTAATTGCATTTACCAGAATGGTCTTTTTGTTAGCTACAATGTGTTCATGCATGAAAATCTTGAAGCAAAAGTGAATGCAGAAGATAATTTTTTGTTACTAACACACCTCCTATGGAAATGCTGAAGAATCAAATTCTCAAGTACCCATAAATGTGTATGAGAAACTTCATTTCAAGGTCTATTTCGGACTAGTTTTCTGTTTCCTGTTAAAGTAAGCGGCAAGGTTTCCCCTTTAGAAACCCAGAATTCACAATACTAAATTAGTCCACGGGTGTATGATATCCTGTAGTCTTCCCACAGTGATGGTGTTACAAGAAACAAAGATTTCCATAACTGGCACTAAGTTCATTACACAACACTGGTTAACTTAAAAAAAAAATCTGTATAGTTTCCCCAGAAAAAAATTGTCTTTTAACATGAGTAAGAAGCAGTATTTTGAAGAAGACCTTTTGATTTGTTCTCTCCATTTTATCTGTTTATGATTACAATAGTCATTTATTACTCTGTCATGCTGAGAACACATGCCACAATCCTTACTATGGTTTATGAATTCCACGGTACCTTGGTGATCTGTTACACAACATCACAAGTATCTCTCTTATGTGTAATTATTTCCTCATTCCTTTCCTCAGTGGAAGAGTTTGCAAATTATTGACATACATATGTGTATACAGTATTTATATTTGTGTATTTTTAGATTCATAGATTTTTAACTACACAGGGGACTATTGTTGTCATCTAATGTGACTCCCTGCACAAAACAGTGCTTCCTTCAGTAAACCCAGCAAGCTAAGCTGTAGCTTATTTTTTAGCAAGACATCTGTTCTTGTTTCGAAGACTGCATACAAGGATAGGATATACTGTGTTCATTTATTTTAGAAGGAAAGATTTTTCTTTTTCAAATTGTATTTGGATCTGAAAGCCATGGATTATGGAAGCCATTAGACTGTTGCACAGAAGTTTGTAGACAATCCCAATATGCCAAGCAGTGCAGTAGAAGCTTCTTGCTCCAAGTGTGAAACATTTGCAGTCAGACCATTACAATCTTTTCAAATCAGAAACAAAAGTGTGAATATAAACATTACTCTCCAAAAGGGCAAGCATAGCATGTGGCAGGCAGAACTTGCTCACTATATTAGAGAGGGCTCTKTATCTCTGAAGTTATGCATTATTGTAGTTGACACCTGTGGAAATTTCTTCAAGGAACAGATTTTTCTAACTACTTGAAAAGTTCAGACACATTTTAAACCAGACAAAATCCACAGCATTGTGAAAATCATATCCTCTACACATATGGAGTTCAATCTCATGGTCAGATTGAGTTCAGAGTGGCAAGGACCCTGTGAAGGCTGCAAAATGACTTTTCCCATTTGTGGGTACAGCTATTTCATCAACTGACAATATGTCTCAGGTAACACCTTAAGATATTAAAATTATCCAGTCTTTTCACRTACCATTTTAGCCTGGTTTTTTTCATCCAGTTGTGTGCCAGTTGTGCCCTTGAACTTCAAAACGTAGCAGAGGAGAGGGAGTCTTTGTGTGGACAGGCACTTCTCACAAAGTGAGAGAGAATAACCTAATCCTTGCTGTTGACTTAGTTGGCATAGACATATGAATTGTTCTTACGACAATACTTCACTTTTCTCTACACATGAGCTCTAAGGAGATAAAAAGCTGTCTATGGCAAGTTGCTGTAAGCCATAAGGTACAACTGTCTTCAGAAATGACAGCGATGAGCACAGCCCTTCGACTTTACATACTGGATTTTGATGTGCTGCAGAAGTTCAACTGAATAAGCTCCAAGATGTCTAGCAGGGAAGTCATTGTACAGGAATTATCCTTTGCAAAAGAAATAAGATCAATCTTTCTAACCACAGTTTTCTAAAATTACTACTTTTTCTTTAGCCCAAGTAGAAATATCAGATAGGTGCAACATGCACTTCCACTGTAGCACTACTGAAATTCCACTCCACCGATATCTTGATTGAAAAAAAAATCAGCACCTACAGCTGTGGAAAATAAGAAAAATGTCTTAATTTTAAAAGAAATCCATGCTCTGTTAGATATCCTTCTCCAGCTACAGAAACCCAGCTGTAGAAACCCAAAGAATGCCAGTATCAGCCAGTGTTATCTTGAAGTTGAAAGCAAAATAAAAATATTAAAGGACATATTTTGGCTTCTGAGGACAATAACAGTTAATCTTAGTGACAAAAATAACAGCAACTAGACTATTATGCTGCAGATCATATCCTACAACTGTATCAACTCCATGATTACTTGAAAGGCGAATTAAAAGAGACAGTGAGCACTAATTTCTGGTGATCCTACACAGATAAATTTTGTTCCTTCTAAAATTAAAGAGAAGATTTTGTGACAGCAAAACATACATTTAATCTGGAATCCCAAAGCTAAACTGGGATATTTGGGATTTTGAATCTGAATTGCTAATAGGGAGTGAGGAAAGCTGTTTAAACTATTTTTATTCAGTGAATTAAACCAATATATCTCAGAGACTACACATATTGCAAGACTCTGCTGAGAAAATACTATGCCTATGCAGGCAATTTCAAGAACTGTAACAAACATTGAAAAATGTTAATATTCTCACCATGCCTCAAACCTTTGAAATTCACCTGAGGTTGTTCTGTGCCTAAGACCCTGCTTCTGCTTTAGGATTTGTTAAAATACAGGAAAATAAAAAAACAAACGCACACACGCACAATCTGATTCCAAGATTTTCCCTGTCAAATTAAGTCCAGTATTCCTGTGTAACTAACAGTTTCCTCCCCAAAATAATTAACCAAAGTGAAGGCCACTGCATTTTTATTTGAGTCTTCAATTCTAATCCACTAAATTCCATTTTTTTAAATCCAGAATATGAATTCTGATAATAGTTTAAAAAATTATGGAAATAAATCTCAAACGGCATATTAAAAAAAAAAAATCTTAATTTGCCAAGATACAAAAACCCATTTACTGCACACATGCGAGAATAACAGGTGTTTGTTGAAAGTACAGAGACTCTATTAACAAATAGAGAACTTAGAAAAACACCAATGATCATGGAATAAAACTGGGTTTTCTTTCTGCATAACTGACTCCTCTTAAACCTTGTTGAAAATGGAATCTCTCTGGTGTACCACTATCATCTGCAGAGGGACATACCCCTGACTACAAGGAAGAGTGAGAGTCATAAGCAAAATTGCCATTCGACAGGAAATTTCTAATTTAATAATTGGATTTACACTAAATTTTAGGACAGAAATGGTTGTTAGCATATTTTATTAGACCTGACAAACTTGTGGRTCCAACTAACTTTTAATCTGTGGAATTTTCACCATGCTACCCTTGACTTAAAAGCAGTGTTGAAGAAGAACTGGGTCATATTCCAGTGGTAATTCCAGCGAAGTTTTAAAGTGCTAATTGTGCTTCATCTGGGTCATTGTTAAAGTCAAGCTTGTCATCCTCGACAGCCCAGTGGTGCAACTGCTTCCAAGGAACAATTTATGCCATCATTAAATAAATGGGCCAGTGAGAGGGACCTGTGGGGTGAAGGTGGTGCAAGATTTCTGAGTTTGCCCCTGCACTGCGAGCGGCGGTGCTGGCTCCGTTCTGGCGGGTTGCCCTGATGTGCTGAGCACACCCATCCGTAAGCTGCAGGGGAGAAACAGGCGTTCGAAAGAGCAAGAATCTTTCATGTTTTTACACGATGACAGCAAAAAACATAAGGCTGCAAACTGAAGGACAAAATATTGCTRCTGAGAGCTTACTGGATTGCTAAAAGCTATTAAGAAAATGGAAGCTATTAACATCATGCCAAAAAATGGTTCGATAAAGTGGGCTAATGTGAAATTGAGATACTTTGTATCACTCTAAAATGATCATACAAATAATGAACTGCAAACTCTTCAACAGAAGATGGTGTTTTCCCACCCATGTGCACAACTATGCTCTGAAAATGAGACACTTTACATAGTGGGGTTTATGTGCAGATTTTCTGTGGTGGCAACCTGTGAGTTGTATGCTTACATTGTAAGAGTAAAGTCTCTGTCCTATACTCCTTTTTCAGGGGAAAATCCTTCTGAGTCCAGTTATCAGTAAGGATCAATAATTGGAAAACACTTAAAATCTTCAACCCATTAACTCTCAGCAAATGTCTGTGTTGTACAAAGTTCAATTTCTTTTACTAGAAAATGAACAGCTAGCTTTGAAATGCAAATAAGGGTTCCATAATCTCTTTTTAGAGTATTCTTCATTATAACACATTGGCCAAAACACATTGTCTGTAATATGAATAATATGTATTTTAATTTTTATATATTTAATTTATGTATTTTAATTTATATACTAAACATAATAGTAATATGATAAGAATATATATAGTTTTTATCTTTTAATATCATCTATAAATGTAATATTTTATATATCTATAAAAATTATAGCAGCAAAACATTTTTAAATTATTCTCTAAAAGAACTTCAGTTGGTTACCAAAAGGCATTTTTGAACCTGAATGTTTTCTGCATATTGTTAAATTACTGTCTAGAAATAAACATGAGAGACACCATAAATCAGACTATCAGAGAGCCTCACTTTTAACAGTATATTCTTACAATCAGCTTCACATGACTGAAAGCAATAGCAGTTCTACTGGCCATCTGCCTTGTCAGGTCCCAGGCTAAGGGTCTGTGCTCCAACCCCTCTCAGAGCATTGGGACAAGGTGACATGGAGGCAAAAATAGAGGCACCCACAGTGAAGAAATCCAGAATAAATTATTCTTCTGTGGGCTCAAGGCATTTAAATTCTGCCCCGTTATTCTAATAAGTGCCAGTATAAAACACATTATGTCCTCCCTATCTCTGTGTGAAAGAGAAGTCCACAGTATAAGAGGAAGACTTGTAGTAATGTATTTACCTGAGATACAACAACTGAGAAATTGGAAGCTCTCTAATTTCAATTTTTGTGTGCTCTTACTGGCCTAAAACATCTGAACTTTTCAATATGAAACAGTCCTAACCTCAAAATAGTATATATAATACTAGCTGAACYGTCTTTTGCTAATTGTTTATTTCAGTCTGTCCAAGACAGAAAGGAATTAGAGTGCTTTGATGAGAAATAATGGTCAAATATATTGATCTGTACTGCAAGATCYGCAAGCGAGCCCAAAATGAAATTATCACAATTTGAAATCATATAAAGTAAGTATTGACTGTCTTCAAACTAATTCAAATGTGTCCTAACACAGAATGATGACTGCTAGGAGCATTGGAATTGGGCCAGTAGTCTGACAAATACTTTGGATGAATCCTATTATTAGACAATTATTCAACAGAAATGGAATGGAAACATCAGGTTAATTCTGATGACACTACAGTTTTGGCTGTTTTAACAGAATGAGCTACACACTGTTACTTCGTTTGCAAGAAGGTGATGTTCCTTGAGGTCGTAAATGTGCCTTCATATGCTTTGCATGTTGCATATTCCCCTGAATGTATGTAAAAATATGCTTACACATGTACTTTATAGATAGAGAAATGGATTGGCAGCTACATATTCATCCAGTACACATGCAGAGCATTTAATCAGAGCTGTGAACAATGTACAGTCAGAGCAGATTGATTAAGAGGATTTTTACAGGTTCACTGGAAACCCTCAATAGCACTTGACTATAATCAAAGCTTTAAATACAATAGCAGGAATTGAGTAGGAATTGAGCTGGCACCAGAGAGGCTAACTCTGCACATCAATACTTAAAAGTAAGAGTTGTTGTGTGAAAAAGAGTGCTAAGCTGGAGAAGAGCCAGCTGTTGAAAGCCTACGTTTAAGGCTGAATCTCAGGACTGCTGGTGTTTCTGAAGGAAGACTGGAAGTGCAAAGGATGGGTCTGAAAAAGCAGCACCCTCCCACAGTGGGTGGGGCTCAGACTGGCAGTCCAGCACCTGTACTCCACCACCTACTGTGTCAGACTGGGCTTAATTTTCCAGCTTCCCCATTAACCCATCTAAGAAGGATGCTTTCTTTTCTCTCAAGATGCTGGACACCTGCACGTGAAACTACAAGAGAACACATCAACATGTTTTCAGAGCTGTGCTAAGGAATTACGACAATTCTTAACACCTGACCTGCCCTGATAAGCGCCGAGGCCCTGATCCCGTAAAGAGCGATATGTGTGCTCAAATTTACATGCTGTAATTAAACCCAAGGAGACTACTTTCAAAGCCTAGAGTTAAACAAGGAAAAGTTTGTAATGTAAAGTCTTATCTTTCATTAGAGCTGCAGATATAATTGGAAAAAACAGACTTTCTTGCGTACAAGCCCGGTTTCATGTCTTCAGGACTTGGCAAAGACCCAGGTCTTTGCAGGATTGAAGCCTAAATGTTATTAGTAAGCAGCACTTCACGAGGTATAAATGCTCTTGTAAAAGGAGCTTATTAAAACCTTGAGTTTCTTTGCCTAGAATCCTCCACAAAACAACCAAAAATTACAGCTTGTTCTCTACCTGACTTCTCGGATCAGTAAGAGCAATATGAAAATACTTATGAAAGTATTGCAAAGAGTCAGTTTGATCACTGGTTGCAAAATGATTTGTTTTGTTCAAAAAATAATTAAAAGTTAACTGAACCAAAGCGTGCTGGAGAAATTGACTCTACAATCCAGCAGGTACAGAACCCACCCAGGATATGGGAGACCAGAATTGAACCCTCTGGTTTAGCAAACAGTCCATTAGTTTTATAAAGCAGAACAACTTTATCAAGGAGATTAGTGAGTCCTACTTTAGAACGGCCAAAATCCTGGTGATGAGGATTCTTTGGGATGTGGGATTCATATCCTCTTTACAAAGTTGAGAAGCACTTTGACCACTTCTGAACCATTCTAAATCACACACCTTGTGGGCACTTCTGCCTGCAGAAATAACTAGTTCCTTTTCAAAATTCATCAGGCCATTAAAAACAGATATCTACTGGTTTTAAAAATATGTTTTAAAAACTATAAGAGCTGTTCGTTTTTGGAGTAAATTCAGGACTTTCTAGTTTTTGCCACTGGTTCTTTCCAGTAATTTCTAGCTCTAGTAAATTCAACTCAATCTGTCTCTGCCTTCAAACACATGATCACAGCTGTCTCCCACCTTGAAGAGGAGCCATGAATATGAACAAATATCAGCTTCAAAGGTTTAACACAGAGCTGGGTAAAGTTGTTACATTATTTTCATCAGCTTCATTGAGCTTTGGGTCACCTCCACAAGTGTTGACTAAAGAATATGCTGAAAGACATAAGACATGTTTCTCAAAACATGAGGATGGAGATGGCAATGCCTATAACCAAGTTCAGTGTAATGGTCCTGGCAACATCTCCAAATTCTCAGGGGATTAACTCCACATAGGTATGCTCCAGTACGTTCCAGACAGTGATCTAATTTTGATAAATGATGAATGAGAACCTCCAGTTTCAACAAAAAGCACATATCTCTGAGTTTAAACAGACAATGTAGTGTCTGGCAGTAAACACTCTTGAACTTGGGTAGAGAGCAAGTCAATCAGGCCAAAAGGTTTTCTTGCAAAAAAAAAAAATTAAGGAAAGTACTTTCAGGTATAGTTTTGGTGAAGAACCTGAACAGCAGTTTGCTGAAGGCTGAGGTCACATTCTGTATAAAGTATAGGTACTTGCTCATGCTGTTTGTATGCTCTGCCCTAAGTATCATAATTGAGGATCAGAAACTGGACAATGTGGACTTTCCTCTAATCTGATCCTGACCATTTAGATGTACAAGCATATTTTATGGTTTTATGATGTTTATCTTACAGATTCAGCAGTATCCACCACGTGCCCAGACAACATGGGAAGCGGTATCCACCAGTTGTGAGGTCTGGCTGGTACCACCAGGACCACAGATTTGGGAAATGAGCAGGAGGAGGGGTGCCTGGCTGGCAAGGGGCTCCCTTTCTTTTGTCAGGATTTAAGCCAATTCCACTCCACTGTTTTCCAGTTAAGCAATAAAACTAGGGATATTTTAGATGAACAAGACACACAACCTACAGAAGAATGAAAGTGTTGCCATCTTAAACAGCACATACAGTCATGAAAAGTTATGTCGAACTTTGGTTTTTGAAAAGTGATATTGACTCATCTGCTGCCTCAGTTCACCTCAATGAAACATTAAGACAAACAAATCCTTGAGCAGTCACAAGGTGATTTTTGTTATATTCTCCATAGCCAGTAGTCTCACGAAACACTGCTGCACTTTTGTTACTCCTATCCCTTAGAAATCAGCTCCAAGTGCATCTTCATAGTCTGACTTTTGCTCTGCCTCTTTTGCCCCTGTGAAAATGCTTCACACTGAATGGCTGAAAAAGCTAACAAGTAAATGATAAAGGATAAATTATTAAATATATGTGCAAAAACCCATTTTTCCATGCTTTTTATCTTAAGCCCTAACCTTCAATGCACATGTTCTATCTTTAATTTCCATCTGTCAGTGTGTTACACCTGCTTTAGGCCTGGATGCAAGTAAAGGAAATTGAGTCCCCAGTTTTTACAAGACAGCCAAACGAGAGTTTGTACGTAAAGACTGGCTCATGAAGTCTTATCTATAAGAACTATCATTTTTGCACACCTGGTTCACTTTTAGGCTGTAGTTGTACAAAACTATGGTTCACTGTTTAACTGGAACAACTAATATGCAGAAGAAAGCTGTGGAAATGGGTACTTAGTGCAAACATAGTACAACAGTATCCTAAATTTTGTTTGCATTTATTCTGATAATGGTCATCATGTTCTGGACAACTAGCAATGCAAATATTGTTGCTGCCTAATAACTACTAAAATTCATGGGTTGAGGAAACAAGTTGCTTCCCACAAACAGCAGTAATTAATTTCTTGAAAAAAGAAAAAAGAAAAAAGAAAAAAGAAAAAAGAAAAAAGAAAAAAGAAAAAAGAAAAAAGAAAAAAGAAAAAAGAAAAAAGAAAAAAGAAAAAAGAAAAAAGAAAAAAGGGAAGGGACCTTAAAGATCATCTAGTTACAACCCCCCTGCCATGGGCAGAGACACCTTCCACCAGACCAGGCTGATCAGACCTCCATCCAACCTGGTCTTGGCCACTTCCAGGGATGGGGCATCCACAACTGTTCCAGTGACATACCACCTTGAGAGTAATGATTTTTTTCCTAACATCTAATCTAAATCTACTCTCAGTTTGAATTCCCCCCATTCTGTCACTACATGCTCTTGTAAAGAGTCTCTCTTCATCTTTCTCATAGGGTCCCTTCAGGTGCTGGAAGACCTCTACGAGATATCCCCGAAGCCTTCTCTTTTCCAGGCTGAACAATCCCAGTTCTTTCAGCCTTTCCTCATAGGAGAGCTGCTCCATCCCTCTCATCATCTTGGTGGCCCTCCTCTGGACTCACTCCAACAGATCCGTGTCCTTCCTATGCTGGGGACCCCAGAGCTGGATGCAGCTCTCCAGGTGGGGTCTCACCAGAGCAGAGCAGAGGGGCAGAATCCCCTCCCTCGCCCTGCTGGCCACGCTGCTTTGGATGCAGCCCGGGACACTTTTGGCTTTCTGGGCTGTGAGTGCTCATGGCTGGGTTGTGTCCAGCCTCTCATCCACCAGCATCCCCAAGTCCTTCTCAGCAGGGCTGCTCTCAGTCTGTTCATTCTCCCAGCCTGTGTTGATACCAGGGTGACCCTGAACCAGGTGCAGCACCTTAATATCTTCAAATGCTTCACTTTTTTCCCATTTACAAATTAAGCCTAGTTAATCACAACAGACATTGAGAGACAGAGGGGAGAGATTTCTTTACCTATGAAGGTAAGCCATTAATTTCTTTGGAAGCAATTTGTCAGTCCTTGATCACTTACTGGAAAGCACTGATTCAATTAGCCATAAAGACTTTTTGAAGGAAAACACTTTGTTCAATGAGAACCGAACCTAGAAAAGGATGCAAATATTGAAATTTGGCCTAGTTATTGTACAGGGATATGTTGTAATCAGGTATTATTAAGGTTTTTCTAACCAGTCTGTGAATGTAAATGTTACATTCTTTTTTTGTTTGTTTGGGTGTTTTGTAGTTATCATGCTGTTATATTTTCTTAATGTACTTTGATGATCTACAATGAAGGCTTTGTTCATGCAGCAAAGAATAAATTACAGGTATACAAGAAATATGCAAAATAAGAGAAGAGGCAATAAACCCCCTAATTTTTCAAAGGGGCAACACCTGCTAAAGAAAAAATTTATATGGTCAAGCTACAGAGGACTAATTCAATTTATCTGTCAGTGAGATTGCCTCCTGTCAGCTACCTCTGGCAAATCAATGAATAAATCTATATGTAAATAAATAGTAAGATATCTACTATTCTTGCCTTGTTCAGTAAATGCAGAGAAAGGAAAATGGACCCAGAAGAGAAAGTTTAGAGGTCTCCGTGGCAAATATAGCAATCATGTAAATGGTTTTAGTAGCTGGCCACAGGGGCAGACAAATAGTACAACTTCTGTTGATTTGGCAATAAGCGTAAACTGGAAAAGCAAACTGTGTCCCAATATTTTACCAAATTGAGAGGATCAAGTTACAGCCCTGGCGTAACCTGGAATAGTTTCCACTGAAATTAATAACAGTTATTCCTGTTTCATTCAAATGTAAAACTAGTCTGCAGGAAAGGTCAGAAAGTCACATCCAGCAAAGGTTTTTCTCATGTTTGCTGCTACTATCCATCAATGCTGACAAAACTTATACACTGGCCCACAGAATAGTTTGGGTTTTCTTCCAAACCCAAGAGAAAAATGAGAAAATCCTGAAATCCTGCCACTTAAGTCTGAACTTCCTCCTGTTATTAAGGCTCACTGCATCTAATTTTATGCTTCTCAAAAAAGATATGGTGTCTTCAAGTGATGTCACCACAGCTACTTCAGACAACTGTAATTAGAGTGGAAAGTTAATACTCTCTCGCATCAGAGGGAATGCTTATTGTAGAGCTGAGTGTGTGATACTAATGGATTTTTTTCTCTGCTAGACTGAAAAATTGTCTATTTTAGTTCTGTGTAGTCTTTTCAGCAATGAGACTTATTTACTTAAATTATTAGTCCAAATCTCTTATGTGAGAGTTTGCTCAAAGTGCTTACAGATGAAGTAACAGTAAACATATTTAAATAATGTATTTGTTAAGTAGCAAAAGAAATGATCAAATTTAGTTATTTGGTAGTAGCTGAGTTTAAAAATATATCTGCAAATAATTCATTCAAGAGAAAGTGTTTATCAACTACATTTTTTACAATATTTTATTGTCTATAGAGAAAAACCTTTCCGTTACTTCAGAAATGAGTTGTATTCGCTCATTTATATGAGTCCAAAAATCTAAAGAGAAGTTGTCATTGAAGTCTGGGGCAGAAACATTTTGAGTACCTCAGCCTTCTCCTTATCCATTGTTACCAGTTTGTCAGTCCTGCTGATGGGGAAGGTGGTAGACTTTCTTTGACCTTTCTTTTCTGTCTGACATACCTTCTAGTTATTGTTTGTATCCCTTGCCAAGTTCAGCTCCAGTTGCACTTTGGCCATCTTGACCTCATCCCTACACAACTAGGCAATATTCCTACACTCTTCCAAGGATGCCTGTTCCTACTTCCACTGCCTGTGCCTTTCCTTCTCTCCTCTTAGTTTGACAGCAGGTCTCAACTCAGCCATGCTGGTCTATTGCCTCTCTTTTCTGATGTCCTAYATCTAGGGATCAAAAGCTCCTGTATGGCATGGAAATCATTCTTAAAGATCTACCAGCTCTGTTCTGCTCCCTTGTCTCTGAGGGCAGCTTCCCAGGGGAACCTACTGACTTGAACAACTGGAAGTTTGTGCAGTGCATTGTGGCTTCATCACCACCCACATGGAAGAGCAGTAATGGATAATAATCTGAGGGCTGTAGCAGACTGGGAAGTTTCCTAGTGATGTATCCTAGAATCCTGGTTGTATACTACTAAACATCACCTGTTTRTTCAAGTGTTTGTTCAAGTGTTTTATCAAAACAATTGAAGTTGAAGCATCTCAGGAGACCTAGTGTTGGAATTTTTGCCCGAATAGCATCTCTCTCTGAAAGAAAAACACTCAGTGGTCCAAAATGGAATGTCATATTACTTTTCAGGGAGACTTTTTGCTTGCAGTATTTAGAAAAAGTARATTAACATATGCTCTAATTATATTTAGCATAACAACCTTATTTAAAATGTAAATGGTTATAGTTTTTCTTTAATGTTACTTGTAATAAATCTATTCTGCATTAATTCCCCAAGTAAGGGTGCATTATTTAGTGCATAAATGTAAAAAAAGAGTCTTTAAAAAATGTTTACTCTTTACAAATAATGGTAAATACAGGTTCAGAGCAAATTTACAAAACAGGAAGGTTTTTTTCTGGCTTGGTTCAAAGAGAGTATTGTTATTTTAGTGATTTCAAAATTTCTTGAAAATTTTTACTTGTTTTCCTTATTTTAAAGAAATCACATCCGAGATCTAAGACTAGACAGACCTTGTCATGTCACAGAACCTTTCCTCTCCATAGACATTTAGCGAATGACATTGACAGTGAATTCAGTATACTTGATTATACACAATGCTCTATGCCTTAGGTAATTGCAAAGGGGATGCATGGTATCAAACATCTCTTAAGGCAAAACCTCCCTAAAACAGGAGTCATAGAATATTTTGGCTGCTTCCTCAAAACCTTGAGAAAGAGCATCACTAAGGAACAAAACCTGTCATACAAYAAAAAAGTGCCTTATTCTCTTCTTTCAGGACAACATTTATCACTTCTTTAAGTTTTTCAAAATAGACATTTTGCTATAATGAACTGTGCCTATTATAATCCTTATATGGGAGGGCTAAAAAAATTCGTGAGACTGCAGATTCCCTTGAAAATGCAAATGCATTTTTCTGAGGTCAAATTCTACCCCATCATCAATGGGGTAAACTTATTTTAAGATTACCAGTAGGATCCGTTCTGCCAGGAGGAAGCTGCCAATTTCAGACCACCCTTCATTTTACAGAAGCCATGGGACTCAGTTTCAGAGCTCCTTCAAATTTCACATGCAATCCAAGCAGTTCCAATGTTTCTCTCACCCTCCATCATTACTCATCAAGAGAAGATTTCCACACAAGATTCATCAAGAAGTTTTTCCTGAAAATGTGACTGAGCAGGGAACTGAGTTCACCTGGTGATCACACAACCCTGTGGATGACTTCCTATCCCATGTGCGACCTTCTTTTTCTCGTACAGTTCCTAACACAGTACTTAACAAGGAAGTAGGCAGGTGAAATAGAATACTAAAATTTCATTTGGATTAGACCAAAACTACAGTATTATAAAGTACCCTTTGAACACCTAAAATGTGAAAAAATCATAGCATTCTTGATACATGTCTCCTATCACTTACTGATACCATAAAAACCATGGCTGGCATCTACTTATGTAATAGGTTTGGGTGTGAAACATCTTGCTATCGAGAGTAGTATTGGACAGAATGAGACAGCCATTATACAAATGTGAGTGTGTGTGTGTTAGAATATACAAACTACACATACGAAAATATGAGAAAAATCAGACTGTCCGTCTTTTTTATTTTGTCTTTTTTGTTTTAGTTCCAGATTTCTACAAACACATAAGGAATGGGAAAACTGCATCCATGTTTATTAAAAAAAAAAAAAGAAGAAGAAAACAATCTCTCCCCATGGATTATCCCGCTTACAACAATCTACCAAAAGCACAAGAGGCACTTACTCYCTTTCCCCATCAGAATTACTGGTGCAGAAAACCTGACACTCACAGCCACACCAGCTGCACATCCCTTACTCTTCCAAACACCAGCCCTTCATTGCTTTGGGGATGTATCTGTCACTACAACACAATCTTTATTTATTATTATGTTTGCTTATGTTTTTATACTTAATCTGATTTGTTTAACCCTTCTCCCTTGTTGTTTCCTCATCCCTATGCATATATTCAATACTGCAGTTCAGTCAATCTGAAAGCAAAAAGCACTGGAAATATTATATTTCAGATATTTCACATAATTTTGAATATATTCAGGTTGAGTTGCCACGAAAACAGAACATATTTTTGACAGAAAAAAGCTTGGCTGACTAGTGGCATTTGGTTCATAGTTTGCTTTTTAATTCCTATTGTGGTCACTTATGAATGTTTACATCCTCCTGTAATTCACACTGTCCCTTCATTTCTGGGAAGGAAAGCAGGATAGCTCAGGACAAAATGGTGTYACAGATTCCTCAGGCCAGCGTTTCTCTCTAAATAAAAGGGACCTTCTTAGATTTGAAGAGAGATACAGTCTACACAGGAATTAATAGATATTGCTTGTTTTCTCAGTTCGCACATGCAAAGCCAAGATTTTTATCTCCAAACAGTGASAAAGATGTGGGAGAACTGGTATTTCCTTGGACAAGCCTGTGACCAGAAAGAGATGACAGGAATGTTTCGTAGAAAAGAAAAGAAACAAACAAGGCAACGCATTTCATTTTAAAGAGCTTTTTCCCAACACTATGCTGCCTGAAATGCTAGAAGGTCTTTGTGATACTCACTGGAACTGCTGTGAGGTAATTATATGTAGTTACATAAAGCAGCCTAATGCTAGGCCAGCAAATTGTCTGAAAGAAGGGAGTGTATTCCTTTTTAAATGTTTTGTCATGATGACCATGCCCTTTATTTATCTCTAACACAACATGCTTATTCTGCCCCATCCACTGTTTTCACCCTGCAAATTTATGAGGCTCTATTAATCTTCTGCCCTGCTGACTCTCTCTGTTGCAAAGTGTCAGCAGACTTTTGTACCTTGCTAATGTACAAAGTGCTTCTTATGAGTAATATCAGCATTTTGCCTTTTAATTGCACATATAATTTTTAGGTCTTACAGCTAATAAGGGAATTGAGACCACGGTTCATCATTGTCTCGAATGGTACTCCAGGGGTGTAGGGACTGTAGAAGCTCAGAGAAGAATATACTTGTCCTCGTTCCAAGCAATAGTTTCTCTCATTACAGCAGCTCCATTCACACCAGTACAGTTACAGGTTTGCCAACACTTCCATTATAAGCCCAGCTTTTTGAGGTTTCAAAATTGTTGTAAAAATTTCTAAAACATAAAATCCATTCTATCAGCTTAGCTTATTTTTTTCATTATTATGATGCTTTATTGTTTCTGATGTATCATTATTGCTGTTATTGTTCTTGTTATTGTTGGTATTATTATTATTATTAAAAATTTCTATAGAAGTTGATTTTACTGTTTTAAATACCTCATTACTTGCAGAGGAGCAAGTGTTGTTTTGCAATCCTGCTGAAAACTGGCAGTCCTCATATTCAAATGAAGTCATACGTTTGTTCATAGCTGGTTCCATCTTTTCCGTCCAAAACCAAATTAGAAAAATGATAATGTGATGCTAATTTGGAACAATGAACAGTAGTTTTATATTGACAACCTTTAACAAGGATTTTTCCTCTCATCTTGAAGTTCACATTACTGAGGAGTGTTCCTAATTTTTAGACAGTTCGGGAGAAAAATATAAGTTTGCCTTCCTTTTTCCATGGAAGTCAATCACCGACAAGAGTTCATCCATCACATACTAGAGGGTTTGAGGAATATGTGCCAAATTGTGCAATTAAAAGCTTCTCTCATAAGTATGCAAAGCAATAGAAAGTAAACAGACTGACTATTGGAATATCATGCCATGGGAGCTGCTTGTAAGCAAATGGCAGTCTGTCCCTAACTATTGGGCATTACTTTATTGTGGAAAAGACCACATAAGAATCAGACATCTGACATATTTTTCAGATCCAGCTAGAAATGGTGCAAAGAGGTGTGAAGCCCCCCCCCCCCCCCCCCCCCCCCCCCCGCCCCGATAAACAGTGCTGGAAAAACGGTAACAAGAGACGAGGAGAATGCTGAGGTACTCATCAACTTTTTTGCCTCAGTCTTCAAATGGCAACCTCTCTTCCCATCTCTTAAGTGGATGAACAGCAGGATGGGGATGGAGGAAGCAAAGTCCCTCCCACTGTATGTAAAGATCATGACCACCTGAGGAGCCTGAATGTACACTACTCTGCAGGACCCTATGAGGTGCATCCCAGAGTCCTGAGGAAATTGGCTGATGTAGTTGCCAATACCCTCTCCATGATGTCTGAAAAGTCATGGCAGTTAGGTGAAATCTATGGCAGTCAGGTGAAGTTCCTGATGATTGGAAAAGGGGGAAACATTGTACCCATCTTTAAAAAGGGTAGAAAGGAGGACTCTAGGAACCACTGACTTGTCAGCCTCACCCCTATGCCAGGGAAGATCATGAAACAGCTCCTCCTAGAAGCTTTGCTAAGGCACATGGAGGACAGGGAGGTTATTCGGGACAGTGAGCAAGGCTGCACCGAGGGCAAGTCCTGTCTGGACAACTTAACGGCCTTCTGTGATGGAATGACTACATCACTGGACAAGGGAAGGACTACAGATGCCACCTACCTGGACTTCTGCAATGTCTTTGACACAGTCCCCCACAACACCCTTCTCCTCAGTTTGGAGACATTCAATGGGTGGACTGTTAAGTGGATAAGGAATTGGTTGGATTGTCAGATCCAGAGGGTAGTGGTCAATGGCTCAGAGTCCTGAYAGACATAAGTGACAAGTGGTGTCCCTCAGGGTTCCATATTGGGACCAGCGTTATTTAGTATCTTCATTAATGATATAGATGAAGGGATTGAGTACACCCTCAGCAGACTTGCAGATGACACCATGGTGAGTGGTGTGGTTGACACACCTAAAGGATGGGGTGCCATCCAGAGGGACCTGGATAAGCTCGAGAAGTGGGCCCATGGGGATGTCATGTGATTTAACAAGGCCAAGAGCAACGTGCTGTATGTGGCTCCAGGGCAACCTCCAGTATCAACACAGGCCGCGGGATGAACAGACTGAGAGCAACCCACCGGAGGACTTGAGGATGCTGATGGATGAGAGGCTGGACACGACCCARCCATGTGCACTCACAGCCCAGAAAGCCAAACGTGTCCTGGGCTGCATCCAAAGCAGCGTGGCCAGCAGGGCGAGGGAGGAGATTCTGCCCCTCTCCTCTGCTCTGGTGAGACCCCACCTGGAGAGCTGCATCCAGCTCTGGGGTCYCCAGCACAGGAAGGACATGGACCTGTTGGAGATGATCTTTATGGTCCCTTCCAACCCAGGCCRTTCTATGATTTTGTGATTCCATTCAAACTAAGGAATCACTTTGAGTTCCCAGCCATAATGCAGGGAGTGTGGGGAGCAAAAAGGGACTGTCACTATATGGCCTCCAAATACACTCTTCTATCAGAAGCTGAGATGCTTCTGCATGATTTCAGAAGATTAATGCCATGCAGATCTTATTTCCCCTTCCTCTGTTCCTGCGCACCCATAATGTGTGGGCGAAATAACACTTCAGAACATCTCATGTCTTCCCTCTGGTTTCCTCATTCTTGCCCCACAGTTTACCAACATTTGCATTATGTTGGCTATTCATCTACTTGTTTTTAACATTTGGTTGTTCTATCATCTCCAGTTCCACTACTGTTGTTATAAAGTGATGTATTATTCAATCCAGGGTTCAATTTTCAAACTTGTAGACTTCATACTATATTACCATCATAAATATTGATTTCAAGGAACCCACAAACATTTTCAGTCCTTCACTGAAACCACGAAAAAGAGGTATCTTTATGTACTTTTATGTACTCTTTATGTATTTTATGTACTCTGTGGAGCATAAAATCAGTCTGCACACACATGGCACAATGGGATGCCAAGTTAGAGATCCCAGATAGATGCCTGGGAACACAGTGGGCACTTGCAGATATGCACCAGGGCCTAGAAGCTGTGTAGCCACATTTCCACATATTTGGGAGCTTAGACTAGGCAACTATGACCTCTTAAAGAGTTTGGACCCTTCACTGCATTGATACATCTACACTGCTTCCTCTTCTGCAGCCAGCTCACTGAACGGTGGTGGCATGTTGACAAATGGCTTTAATTGRCAGGTCAGATTATAATAACACCAAAAAAAGAACAGGAACAAAGGCCATAGTTTACATAATCCTGGCACTAATTTTGAGCATGCAAGTGTTTTTGTTCTCTTATGAAAGCTGTCTTTTTGTTCATTTGTGGGAAAAAGATTATGAGATGAACAGTAAAACCTGCATTACTGAATGCAGAGTGAGAATGGCAAGGAGGTTTCAGACAGGCTCTGTGTGAATGTTCACAAACTTCCTCATTAACTGTATCCTCACTCTGGCTTCCTGACTCCTTGTTTGCTTTGGTGGAAAAGAATACCCCAGTTTCAATTGAATAGTGCCTTATTGTTAATACTGTTACCATAGTTCTGAGGTAAAGATCTCGATTTTTCTCCCTCCAGCCAAGTTTCTCAGCTGAGTTAAGAATGATGTTGCCACTGTATAATCAATGACACCTGTAGGATCTGGAAATCCACTCTAAAACAGTCTTCAGGGAAGTATTTGTGTGTGTATATACACATATATATTTGTATAAATATATGCCCTTTATAAAAAGGATGAAAGATCCATATATTAGAGAGAAGCAAGATTCACAGTACACGCTCTCAGTCCATCTCAGCATTACAGTAAGCCCACAATCCTTTCTCCCATACTCAGAACATCTCCAGATGTAATTCATGACAGAATTACAAACCTTACACCTTCCATCATCCTCTGTCTGGGCTACTTAATTTAAACAATACTGTAACAATTCCTACCAACGTAGCTACTATTGATAACAGGAATAAACCTATACATTTTCATTTGGTAGATTTTGATGAAAATTAGATACCAGAGAAGCTTCTAAAAATATTTTAGATGAAAAAAATAGCTGTCATAAAGATGCAACAAATTGTTCACAGTATAAAATGCTGAGGAAATATAGACATTAGTGTCTAGAATGTATAGTAGTGTATAGAAAATTAGTGTTTCTTAAAAGATTACCCAAATGTTCAGTACTTAATTTTCTTACATTTAAATTGCCTTTATAATTTCCTTATTTTATTATTTTTTTTGTTAAACAGTTTGAAATAATTTTTTTCTTACCTATCACAAAAATGCCCTTTCTCCTGTTTTTCCACTGTGTTTCTCCTCAAAGAAGAGAGATATTCCAAAGTCTTAACCTTAACTTACCTCTCTGGTTAAAATTAAAATTGCTTCTAAACTTCTGAGGCATATATTTCTTCTGTTCTTGAAATGTTTACGAAAAAAATATATAATTCTTTCCTACACTGATTGCATGAACTTGACTTCTTTATTTCTTTTTTCTGGCTCCTCTTTTTAAACTAGCAGTAAGTACTGCACATAGCAGATTATCAAATGCTCTTAAAACAAAGCTAGACTACATTAATTAATGTTGTATGTGCACTTGAAGTGGGTAATACAGTTCATCCTCTGGCACTCAGCTCATTAATTTCAAAATGTATGTTACTAAACCTCTTATCTTGGTTTTATCTAATTAAATTATTAAGATGAAACTTAATAAAATCAGAGGGTTTTAAATGTCATTCAAGGCACAGCTACAATTAAGAGATCAAATATTCATAGTTTTAGAAGGCTCAACCCAGCAAGACCACTTTTGTGTATGATCAATCTTGTGCTGATTTTTTTCCAAACTGAACTGTCTTTATTTCAATAATATTATGATTTGCAAAGATAGACAGGAAATTAGTACACACCACTCTGAACAGATAGGTTAATTGAGGTTCAGTCTGGTATTGATAYGTACATACTGTAAACCATATGGAATCACAGAGTAACCTGGAATCACTACTTTGCAGTCAGTCAAAATAGCGAGTACCAGTCACAAAATGACAGACACATTCATAGCGGAAGAGACCTCAGAAGCTTTTTATTCCAAACTCTTGCTCAAAGCAGGAGCAGCTCCAAGGTCACACCAGGTTGCTCAGGTCTGTGTCCAGTCYGGGTTGTGAAAACCTCCAAGGACAAAGACATGATAACCTCTCTGGGACACCTGCTCCCCTGCCTGCCTGTCCTCATGGGAAACAAGGACTTCCTTATACGTAGCCCGAGCAGCTCTTTTTCTTCAGCTTATGCCCATTGTATTTTGTCCTTTCATCATGCAACACCATGAAGAGATTTGCTCTGTCTCCTTGATGGCATCCTTGTAAGTTTTGGAAGTCAACAGACAAGAGTTAATTACTGGATCTGTCAGAACTCTGTTCCCTGACTCACCTGGAACTGGAAAGTTTCTTCACAGGATTCAGCCGCGGCTGCAGCCTGGGCTTGTGACTGAACACAGATGAGCCATGAGAGCTCAAAAGGTAGCTGATATGGACGTACAGTAGAAAGTGGTTTAGTGTAACACCTTAGGTGCGGTGGTAGAAGGATGGGGAGACATAAATTCTGGGGCCACATTATCATTATTTTGGCATGTATCAAGTCAGAAAGTACAAGTACTCCAAACGTGACCTAGTCTAACAGAGTTGGTTATGCATATCTGGACTGCAGAGACCTCCCCGCAGAGACAGCCACTGCTCATGCCACCTACATAGTGATTATTATTCATTGACAATATTGGCAACCACAGTCAGCTGGATCTTGTTCTCTGATTGACACCTGAAACAGGGGCATAACACTCTGTAGAGTTAAGTTAGGTGGCCTCATGACCTCATGTCAAGTAGCCTCACCTACAGAGGTTATTCAGAAATAACTGTAAGTTATGCTATGTGGGTACATTTCAGTTTGTTAGCACAAGTATTTTAGAGAAAAAGRTCTCTTCACAAAATAAGTTTGAGGCCATTGTACAAGAGAAGTAGCCCCAAGAGAAGGGATGTAGCTTCACTGTCTGGTCATATTTTGATCTTTGAATGCTTTACACAGACAGTTCACACTTTAGGAGTTGTGCCACAGCTAGCTGACGTTTTGCAGACATTGCATACTGAGAATTTGGGGAATAGCCTGCAAAGGGTTGCAAAGTCAAGCATTCCAAAACTTAGGAAGTATAAGGATTTGATACAAGCAACAAAATAACTGTTATTTGTCCAAAGCAGTCATCCTCAGCCAGACTTAACTAGAGGGTGATGGTGTATACACGGTTTGCTAGGGTTTCATAGACAGAAGAGGAATAGAACGGTGATAGAACTGTCTGTACTCAAAGGGATTATCTCAGACCACCATGTTTTTCCTTATACTCAGAAGCTTCTTCCTTCTGCTCCAACCCTTGCAAACATTTCATCCCACAGGCTTACCTCCTTTCTACCTCCAGTAGCTAAACATTCTGCTCCCATACTCAGCCTCCAATTTGCAAACTTGCCATCTTTTGTCTCTGTTGCAACTTGCACAGATGGATGCTGCTATCCAGCTCTTCCCATCTCAATTTGAGTGTCCTCTTTCCACTCCCACTCTTAGACCAGCGAAGGAGCTTGAACCTTCTCTGATTTGTATTCCTATCTACAGCAATGAATATGTTGCCTGCCACATGCAGGTAGCATATGCCTGCTTATGTCTCAAGCTGAACACAAAGTGTTAAAAGGCTTCTCAGAACAAGGCCCAGCCCGAGGCACAGCTGCATGTAATGAACTTTGTAAATCTGGTGGTAAAAGTCGTAATGCATGATGGACTGGTATCTCTAATGCAGTCGGGGAGGAGGCTGTATTGGTGTCAGTGGAACATGCGTGCAGCATCTCTGTGACTTGGGTTACGAGAGGATTCTGTCACCTTTCTGCTTTCCCTTGGCCCCTCAGAATCTTCTTCAATATGTTGCCTTCACAGAAATAGTTGGATTTCATTTAGACTAGTGCTGGAGTTAGCTATCTGTACATGGCTGCAAATATTGCCTGGTATATGGAAGAGCTGGTGYAAGGAGGAAGCTCAGGGACACGGGATCTGGGCATGTGTATGTGCATACAGCAAGTTCCAGCCGTGAGAACTCTCCTGCTATGAAGTCAAGAGCCAGGAGGTTAGGTGCTTGACAGCCTCTTGCCTATTTAAGAAACATAATTTTTGAGTTCTTACTTGATATGATGCCATTATTTTCAAATTAAAACAACCAAAAAAATCCATCATTGACAATAATGTCCTGTGCAAAACAAGCAGCAAAACAAGCAGCAAAACAAGCAGCAAAACATTTCATTTGGAATGAGCAACCACAATAAGACAGACAGAACTGAAAGGATGATAAGAATATAACTTGAAGGACATAACTATAGATAAAGATCCTATTTTTGCAAGGTAAGTCAGCCCATTCATGATACTGGGCAGGACACTGCCTCTGCTGAACTACCTGGGATTGGACACATTTTAAACTGTTGGTTCAGGATTGGAACAAAGGTATTAATTTAGGTGAACTGAAGGTGTCTTGTCTATCTGCCAGACCTATGCATGCACATCCAGAAAGAAGTATGGCTGCTCACACAGGAATGACAGTTGTCATTTAGCAAAAACAATATTAAACTGTATTGTCTGAATTAAAAAAAAAAAAATCTTTCAGGTAGCCAAGATGTCTGTCCTGCTTTTTCTACTTTTGTCTTCTGAGGATGCTTAGGTAAACACCCACAATCTTCCTAAGGACAGACCAGCTCAGTGAATAAGGTTGGTATGCTGTAAAAGACTCCTTGTCTATATTCATTTTAGATTGTACCTACAGAGGATTTATAGAAACAATACCTAGGTGGCACTGAGGAAACTATCAGTGCTATTTACAGACAATTTAAAGGAATAAACCTGCAGTTATGTCTGCGTTTGCTTTCCCTTGTGGTCTCCCTGCAACGCTTTCTAATCCTATTGTGACTTGATTGTTTCACAGCAAAGTGCTCCACAGAGGCCAGTAATTGGCACACAGGTTCAAATTAGATTGCTGTGTGTTTAGGAAAGCAGGGGTCATTTCCCATCAGCACCACTCATTAAGAAGCAGAGTACTAAGTTTTCTATTACAAAAAATACTCATATGCGTGTGTGTGTTTGGGAGGGACGTTTTAAGTATAACCTAGAGCAGAATCATTCTGTGATCAACAATATGCAAAACAACTTCAGTAAAGGAATATATTAACTATATACTCAATAGCAATTTTCTTAATGCTGCATCTGTCTGTACGTTGTACACAAATTCCTTTTCACCTTGTAAATATGAAGTTAAAGTGGGTGAATTCAGAAGCAGGCTTGGAGGCAGCTGGAAAGTTGGCCTTTTATGCCCCTGGCTCTTGTGAATTTTAATCAGGTTCCCAGCATTAATTGCACATCAGCCAAGTTTCAGTTCTGGCATACTCGAGGCCTCAGCCAGCTCCTGTGCACTTGCTGTGGGAAAGAAAGAGAAGCCATGGTCCAGAAATGAGTCCTTGGGCCCCAAATTAACCGAAAGAAGAGAGGTAACATCAGAGTGCACCAGAAAGGAGGATAAAGGGTGGGTTGAATGAAGAAAAAAAGAAATCATTTTAAAAATGTCAAAATGACCAAACACTCTATACAGCAAGCTTAACTGATCCTAGCAACAAACAACTAATCGTTTGATAATGTTTAAACAGAGAAGAGGCATTTGTGTAGTTCTTGCCTCACCTGAGATACCCTGGGCACCTGAGTTTCCTGAAAGGCTGAGTAGTGTCCTTTCCTCTGGGATGACTAAGGGAGGTGTCTACCTATGACCTGCCTGTGGCTCCTTCAGTACCAGAAAGTAGGCACTGCTGCACTCATACATCTGGGGAAACCTCACTTGCTAGGCTTGCATCAACCATTTTTAACTCACATAGTGTCGTGACTGTGGTATAGCACCTGTTTTGCATAACAGCCTGGTGGTTAGAGGTCTCTTGCCAGAAAGAGCACATCCAGGGTGTAGCTTCAGCTGGCTGCAATCCTACACTGCCCCAATGTAGAGGAGTCCCATGGGAACTCTCTGTTCCAGCATATTTCTAGAGAGCATATTTTCTGCTCTTCAATGAGCCATGGGCAGAGGGGAGGGAAGGTCACTGTGTGGAAATGGCAGGAGGGCAGATGGAAAACAAGCAGATGAGTATGCAGGACTTGGTGGCAGCATGTTCACCTGAGACTGAGCAGATATGAAATGTTGGTCCGTGCTCTGAGGAATAGGAAGGTATTTCACATGATGCCTTGCCATTAACCCCTGGAGGACTCCCCATCCTGCCTGGTCACTTAATTTCATGTACCTGTGTCAAGTTTCAAATCCCAGTTTCACAGAAGTGTGATGCAGGAGACAAAYGGGGTTTGGCCACGCACTACCGCCTGCTCCATCTCTAGTCTATCTTCATCTAATGGATCCACATCAGCATCTTCCTGAACACTTTCTCCATTCATTGGGTTCAGAACTGATACGTTGAAGTCAGCCCTGCAAATTCTGCTCCTAGGGCACCTCTGAGGACGTGACCCTGTTCTTAAAACTGCTTTGTTCTTCCCCTCATGGGTCTATTATTTGAAATGTTTCTGGCACTCTTCTGCAAGTTCTACAGTCTCCCATGGTGGTGAAAGAACCTCATGAGAAAGGCCTGAATGGCCCAAGCCAGGACCTACAACCTGGGGCTACATCCTGTAGCTTGTGGACAGCACATTTTTGGATTCTACTAGTGTCCAAAAATGGATGCCTAAAAAAGATTGTAAAGACAATGTATAAGAAAAAACAAGGTCCTTTCCCTAGTCCTCTYCTAATCTCCAGCTGCTTCCAGCTATAATCTTTCCTGAAATAGCCTGAGATTCTATGGCTCTAGTAAACATCAGTTTATTACTTTTTCAAAGTATTTGTCTAATGTTCTTTGAACCTTTGCAAATGCTTTTCTTTTCCGGAAAACTCTTATTCTGCTGAAAACAAAGTAAATTGAGATGGTTAAGTAAACTAACTCATACTTCCTTTTCCTCTCACCAGAAAGATGCATTTTTCACACATCAGAATGGAAAAAATCTGCTGTGTATGTGAAACACAGATAGCACTCTTCACTTTTACTTGCTCCCTCTGATGTGAGCCTTAAAGGTACACTATAGTGATGCAACCTGTCATGGAGAGCAATATCAAATCTAGGATGATGATACAAAACAAGCAAAAAATTAGACCTATCTGTGGAGTTTTGCTGTGTAAATGAATTGAAATTTCAGTCAGTGCTGGCATTTCTCTTTCCCCCTCCCTAGTCACCACCAACCCATGTTGTGCATTATGATTTTTCATCTGCATTATCTTTTATATCCAGCATGGCAAGTCACAGCTTTGCAGAGACCCCTTGTCTGTATACTGGGACTGCCTTCCTCTGTCTTCTCATCATATGTCTATTGAAATATTGTGAAATTCACAGTCATCTCTGGATTGAAAATGTGCTAGCTTGTAAAGTATTAAATAGGAATACAGTTTTTACTTCAATTCTGCTGAGATTTGCCTTTGCCTCTCTAGGATTTTACCACATGTTCACTAACATGCTGAGAACACATCTTTTTTTCTTGGTATGGTGACAGAAACACTGCTGCTCTCCGAAATCTCACTCGTTGGCATTGGACTTTCACAACTATAAACATGTGGGAAAAAAACCTGCTTGTCTGCTTTTTTCTTAGAGAAGACAAACCATGAGAAACCAGCATGATATACTCAGAAATACACAGTTCCATGTGGTGTCACACCAGAATGAAAGGCACAGGTGCATTTTAAAGAAACTGGGGGGAGGTGGGGAAAGAGGAGGAAGAGCTGAACGCAATGGAAATTTGAAAATTTATAGAAATAAATGGCTTTGTATGGTTTTATTTTATGACACAGATCATCATAAGAACAGGAGAATTGCAGCATCTACTGGATCAAAGTCCCACTTAGCCCAGTATCTTGCCTCCAAAGATGGCCAGCAGTGTGGTCTAAGAAGTATATTACCACAAATTAACAGCATCAACAGCTGATGAAACTTCTCCAGAACAGTCTCTCAGTCACCAATGAATTCATGAATGGAAATCTATCTGATGTCCTAGGGTAGATTTTTCTTCCATTCTTTCACGCATTTTTTGAACATATGAGATTTTAAGCGTATACAACATTCACTGACTAGTTCCACAGCTAACAAGCACCTCTTTACTCTCTTTTAAACATACTATTTTCTAGTGACCAAATAGCAATGCACATTGTTGTGTCTGGCAAACAGAAACCTTCTGTTTCACTTATTTCCCACGTCACAAACCTGAAGGACTGACCCCTGACCGAGAGTTTAAGTCTTTCCAGATATAGAAAAATTAACAACAAAGTCCATATTGCAAAGCCCTTTTAGTAAAGATGTGCTTTCACTGACTTAATAGTACCACAAGGTAGAACAGAACAACTTTGTATGGAGAAACGTACAAACCTGTCCAGTCTATTCCTTTCCACAAAATTCTGGCTAACCAGTTTTATTGAAACCATCACAATCAGTAGAACAGCCACTAGTTGCACAGGTCAGAGAATTTGACCTTAAGTACAAGCCCTGCTGAAGTCATTGCATTTCCTCATATGCTTACACATATAGATTATGTTCAGAGTGAGAAGAAGATTATAATATATAAACTCCTGTGATGTGTATTGCTCAGAATCAACATAACTTTTCAGTGGTTCAAAATATGGTCTAAATTCTGTTGGTCCCCCAATGACCTGTCAAGATTTTTTTTTATAYGCATTATTTATAGTTTATCTCCTCTCTTTTTAATTTGTTCTAGAGCTACCGTGAAATCAAAATAATTCAAAAATCCATTAAAACAATTAAATACAATAATTTCCTTGATAGAAAGGATGGTGTGTAACTATCAGACCAGTCTAACTTATGTCAAATGACAGGTCAAAGAAAGTTCATTCCTAATAATGCAAATCACAAATCAGTGTCTCAGGAACAGCATATATGGAACAATGTCGGAAACGTCAATAAGAGGTTTTTTTCCTTATAATTATTATTAGCTTGGTAATAGTCATTAGTGACCTATCTCCTTCTGCTGATTTAGTAAAGTGCACCTAATAACAAGCAGGGGTCAAATGTACAAACCAAATGACACTGCATTCCCTAGGTACATAGTGCAGTTTCTAATGATGTAATAAATGCCTTGCAGTGTTTATGTCTCACACACCAAAATTAAGCCTATTAGAGTAAAATATGACAGGTGAAAATATTACAAATCTTGCCTGGAATATAAAACAAATCTTCATAAACAGTGCTAAAATGACAAACTAACTCTTGTGTTAGAAAAGCTAAGTCTAAAATAGCTTTTATTTCCATTCTCAGCTCAAACAATCAAGGTTTCAGAAATGTTGCATATTTGTTATATAAATAGCAAGAAAGGGAGGAAGCAGTATCACATTATGACCTCTTTTTTGCAAGAGGAATTAATTTTTTTGCAAGGAATTAGCTGTGACTTCAACAAAAATACCTTTTTTTGAGAATCCATCTTTTTTCATCAGAAGAAGAAAGTATTATCCTATAATTTTAGACCTTATATGAATATTTTAGCACAGAATAGATGACCTCCTCTTAGACAAAGAGAGTTGGTTCACAGTTCAGGGAAAAAATAATAATGCTTATATTCATCTCTGTATTAAGGGAATCCATAAAATCAGCTAGTCACTCACTTAACTGTGCTGGAACCCACTCAAGCCATTGAATTTAAAACTGTGGTATTATTATTCTTTGATGTCTATAGCTTAGCAGCACAAAGCTGGTCTCCAAGCACTTACTCTCTATAAAGAAACACAAATGTTTGGCCTTTGGGCTGTAAATATTGTGTCACCATTGATTTTTAACATATAAAGTGTATTTTCCTGAATGTCAAGTATTCTCAAAGTGCARGGACTCCCATGAGCACAAAGTGTCAGGAATTAAAGACAGTTTAAAAACAGAAGCTACAAGCAAGGAAAGAAGAAAATAATAGCAAGAAATGAGAGAAAGAAGAAATGAAAGAATAACTAACATGAACTTGGCCAAGTATTATGATTTATCTCCCAGATGAAAATGTCACTTGGTGAGCATGCCCATGATGCCATCAATAAATCTTTCTTACTACATAAGATATTTTTCTTTAAGGATTATCTTATGCATTAGAGATTTTTTTCCCAGCTAAATAATAGGATTGGTTTGGGGATCAGACATGCAAACAGTGAAAGCGTCAGTACCTGAATGGAAATGTGAGTCTGAAAATTTGCTATTATTGCCTTAAAGCACTTCAGCGTTTGTTATTCTGTGTTCTGTCTGCTGTTTTGGTGCTGCTTTGCCAAACCGATCTCCTTGAGAAGACGTTTCGGAGCAGGACCCTAGCTTAGCTGGGGAGGAGAGACTGGAATCAGGTTACTCTGTTCTCCCGTGACAGAGACAAGTTCTGCCTCCTACCCCCAAGTACAGAAGGATGGCTGGAGGTGAACATAGCTTACCCCCTAAAATACCTGGGATGAATCCAGGCTGGAATAGCACCTTGATCACACAGCTAGGAAGAAAACCTGAGAGGGATTCAGCCTCCTGGATGCAATGCCTTTTACAGTGTAGCCTCAGGCAGCACAACTCTGTAATGTCCTTTACATAGACGGGTGGTCAATCACCAGCCTATCCAGTAATGAATGAAAAGAATGTTCTTTTTTGATGATTATTCAGAGCAGACCCATCTCCATAGCTCATTCCTATAGTCGGTGGTTCCTGACAGATCAATGCAGAGTGCCTTGAGTCAGATTCCTCCTTTGACTCTTACACYTCTCCCACAAACTTGTGTAAATACTTCTCTAAGCCAGACTTTTGAATAGCAAATTCAGTCCAGACTGGAGGAGAGACACTGTCTTTACTTTCCCCAAAATATCTTCAAGCAGCTGTACTGTAAAATTTGTGGTGGCTAAAAAACTGTGTTTACTTTTATCTTTTCCCATCACACACGCTACAATCCGTAATTATTTGAAGGATATTACACACCAGACTCAGAGATTTCTTTGAACTATGTTCTCATTTATTGTGTTTAATAGATGTTTCTTGTAGAACTTCAAAAATAGTCTGTCATCCATCTCAATTTTACCTGCCTAGGAACAGTCAAGTTGCTGTCAGATATTGTCTCAGACATTTACATAAATATTGACTATTTAATGCAAAGCATTCTTTAAATATACAGGCACATATGCCAGCTCCTCTTAAGAAGGTTAATGAMCTCTGAGTTCTGAAACATTTAAGGAACATTAAAGAATCTTTTTGATGAAGGCTACCTCTTGAGAGATGGTGAGAATTTCTATCTCCCAATGTTAAAGCACTCATCTTGTCTCAGCAGCAGACATCCAGGGCCTGGAAAACCTGCCCTAGAGACCAAAGATACTCCTTATATTTAGTATATCAAGGTGAAGCTTAAGAAGTTATTTGACAAGTATAAAAGTGCAATTATAGGGAAAAGACTTCTGATAGCAGGTTCTTTATATGTAAATAAAAGTGTACCAGTTTCTCAGAGCTAGAGATAAGTATGTTCAGGAATAAAAGTAGGATCTGGTCTATACAACTAACTACAGTTCAGGAATTGCATATGTAGTATTCCAGTAATAATATTTGAGATATCTAGCAAAGTGATACTCCTAATGGAAACTTATCCTACCTGCTTAAAAAAAAAATCCTATCCATCTAAGTCAGATATCAAATTGAGGKGTTTTCAAGTCTAAACAAAGCTATTACATTTTAGGAACAATTTGGAGAGTCCTTCCAATATTCTGAGAAACACCTGGGGTTTTGGTTTGGTTTGGGTTTTTTAGTATCTGTGTAAGAATTTAATTTAAGAAGGCAGCCTTTTTAAACACCAAAACATTTAAGGAAAAATTAGGTAGACAAGATCTCCCCCAAAACTTTTATTGTTATTAGTTGGATTACCTCCTAGATAACAGCTACAGTTAATGGTTTCATTAGACTTTGGAAGAAAGAACTGAGGACTGCATTCCATGTCTAGAAGTGACTCTAAGAGGCATAACCTCAGCTGTAAGCATGATGGAAGCATCCCAAGGTGAAATTCCATGTCTGGTGGTGATTAGGAAAAATATAAGATGCATCTTCATCCAGATGTAAAACGTTTATGAAGAGCAAAGGAAGTCGTGATCTACCTGCTAAGATGTGTAACATGTCAAGTCACACAATATCAGCTCTTAGGTGCTGCCAATAGATTTCAGAGTACAATTTTAAGGTATATTTGAAGCACTCAATCAAACCTGTTTACTTCTGAGATCCTCTTTCTATGTGTCTGACTCTGAAATGAAAACCAAATTCTCTCTGTTTTACAGACAGCTACCTGTAGTCACCATGCTCTCCAAATAGAACCTAAGTTCCCTCATGATCAGAGCTCCTGCAGTTGTTGATAGGGAGYTTTCCCCTGGATTTTTTATGAGGGATGGCTGCTGCCTAAATGCTTATATGTATTTGTGGCATATAACTTCTGATTGGTACAGATGGTTTTAAAATAGGTACTGTGGATTAAACTGAGAGAGAATAAAGCCTATCAATTTGTCAAAAGCAATTATTGTGGCTTTCAGTTGTACTCCCACCACAAGGGAGAATCGTCTTCTTAATAAATTAAAATATTATGAGCAACACCCACAAAAAAAAAAATGTCTGGGATCCAGTAAAGATTGCAAAGGTTACAGGTACTCCTACACATTTCCAGAAAATTGTTTAACTTTATACCTTAGCAGTAAATTTGCCTTTGTCTCTTTCTCACCCACTTTGAAAGACGATACCAACMTTTTAATGTACCCTGGGAAATATGACAATGGTTCATGTTGTGCAGGAATAGTTTTGAAAATCTAAAATATAGCTATTGATTGTCTCAAACTATTTAATCTTCAATTAGGCATTGAACTTTGGAACTGGCAGAATATACAAGATTTCTCTATCCTTGAATAGCAGTTCATCTTTGTCTATGAATAATACATCTTGCTACAATAGTGCAGTCAGATACTGGTATAATTAGATACATTTCTGAGGTCTGCCTATGGTTCATGCATCAAACACCGATCCTTCAGGCTGCCTTGTATAGGTCTATAGGCTTGGGACACTAAAGAAATGAACACAGTCATGCTAACAGTGCCCTCACTCCAGTTACAGATGTAAGATGACAGTGACTGCTCCAAGGCATACTAATTACAAAGTATTTAGCAGTCAGTCTCTAGCACACACCTGCCAGAAGCAGAGAGGGGGGAAATGTGATATCCTTGTTTCTTATGTTACACAGATCCCAGCTGGAAGGTAAGTTCTTAAGAGGCCAATGACTGTACAAACCATATGCTATCACAGTTCAATCACGCCCATAGCTTTCCCCATCTTAATGTATATTTGGCATTACTAGATAATGGGGCATCTTCCGACTAATCAGACGGATATCTTAACTGGTGGGAATATTAAGATAACACAGTGCTACAGATAACATCCATTGCATTATTTTAGCTTGTATTTCTGTATAATGGCTCCAGCTTCCAGCCTGTTCTAACTATAAAATTTGCCAGAATGGAGCCCATTTAATCTAGACACAGATTTTGTTATTTCAAATCATGCCTACTGTGGATCTTAACATTTTGGGTCCAAGTAGCTCCTAAAAAAACAAAAAAACCCCWCAAAAAAACCAGTTCTGTCTGAGTGAAAATTTTGCTGTGTAGATCTACTTTTAGCAGAAAGAAATAATACACAAATCAGTTAGAAGTGTCTAACAAAAAAGATAAATTAGATATGTCCAATTTTTCTTGTCTTAAATAACTAAAACCAGAAAAATATCATCTTTAAAATCATTCTTGTTCTAACAAGTCTTATAAAGAAATTAGAGAAAAGGACCAGAAGGGAAAAAGGAAAAGCACACCCATTTAGTGAAGCTCTGCAATGTAAAAAGGGGAAAAGGGAAATAAAATAAAGAAGGGTTTAGCAGCACCGCATTTCAACAATTTCAAATGTGTGCTTATCAAATTCTCTGTCCACAAGTGATTTCAAGGGCACCAGGCACTTTCAAATTGAGGGAAAATTGAATTTCTTTTTCTTCTGACCCTGACGAAGAAGATATCAGCTTTATCAGAATCAGGGAACGGATCTGCTTTCACATCATAATACACACTTACGACTGCTGAACCCAACGTTTTCTACAACAGTATTTTCACCTGACTGCTTAGACCCCTGGCCACTGGGCTAAAAGGGTTGCCCAGCACCACTCCGTGGCACTGTCAGGCTCTGAACCCACAGACCCTGATTACCAACAGAGGCTTAGTCCTCCGGCTCACAGCAACTATGTTAATACACTTCCGTATTGCGACAGAGCCGAAGGCAAGAAACACTTCGAAGCTGCCTGGTATCTGAAGAGAAAGATTCAGAACCAGAGCAGCAGCAAGCCACATCAGTGTGCTTTTGTGGGCTTAGAAAACCCCTTTTCATACACATTGGGTCTACCATTAGCATACAGTTGGCACAGGGTATTCAGAAGGAAAAAAAAGGTTCCTTTGTGCTTTGACTAAACATTTTCCATGTCAGTCTTAAGACTTTTGGGAAGGGACTCCATCTTGTATGTGCAAAACTTTCAGCTAGTAAATAAAAGATGCAATCAAATTGCTTTCAGCCAAAAACTTTGTGAAAATATTTTTGGTGAACAAACTAACTGTAAAAGATTTTTTGCTTTTTGTTCTCATTCTCTCCTCATCCCTGAAATCTCCTCACGCTTTCTTGCTTTTGATTTTGTCAATGAAGAAGAGAGAGAAAGAGAAAATTATGTAGAAGTACGAAACATATTTTATGACCAAATACCTGAAGCTCTTGTATATAACTTCCATTTAACAAAAATGCCTTTGTTCATTTTTTGTTTTAACTAGAAAAATAAAAACTATTTCAAACATCATTGGTTTGTGAAAAACAGCTGTTTGCATTACCATGAAAGAGATTTGGAACTCTTTCCATTTGGCTGTTCAGTTTATATGTCAGCTTTAACTGATTAAAGAGGAATGAGAAAAGTGACCTAGCTTTTCTCTTCCCACTATTCTCTTCCCCCTCATCTTGCTCAAACAAAACAACCTTGATCACCAAATGTAAGTCATACCTCAGTGAAATCTCTTGATGACTTGCATGCTGGWTGTTTTTGAGAAAGGACTGAATAAAAGTTTCAGGATTTCATCTATTATGTGACTTTATCTTCTTGGCTAAAGTGTATTTTTCAGTAATTTAGATTTACGTATCCTTCTGTGTAGGTGGAGGACTCAGGCTCTAAGACAGTGCCTCCCATCCTTCTGTCTTCAGATGCAGAAAACTATGGCTAAAGAAGAGTTAAACCAGACAAGTGGAAAACAGAAGAGTTGAGAAAAGAACAGTCACATATCAGAAAGTTACTGTGTTTTCCAAGGAAGAATTCACAAAAAACCCATATCTTTACTTCAGAAGTTGTCGTGCTACTACAAAATCTGTGTGCACATCCAAATTCCATCGTTTAGACTAACACTTCCATTTGCAGAGCTCAGTTGTAGATGTCAGCATTACTGGCAAATATGTTTATTCACATTAACAAAAGTAGGACCTTAACCCTTTCCTCACCACAGTACTGCTTGCTGTGTTGTCAGACAAGGCAAATACAGACCCAAGTACAGCTATGGTGCACAGATGCTCTCCTGTTCCTCTTTCACGATCCCATGGGCTTTGCTTGTTAGTGAGGGAAGCGCAAATTCTTCTGCCTTTATTTCTGCATGATTGACACTTTGCATTTGACTGTGTCTGCCTAGGAGCTCACTAAGCCAGGGGATTGCTGGAGTAGAGTATCAGAGGGTAATCCCAGTGTACAACAGTTGGCAGAATGGAGTTCAGCACTTTTCCCTAAAAGCAGGACTTGAGCTGCCTAGGGAACCAAGCCATTTCTCTTTGAAATGGCCTACTAAAGATCTGGACTTCTTAAATTACTTTCTCCTTTTCCAAGTGGTGCCCTTGCTTCCAAACTACTTTATAAATGGAGCAATAAGAGCTACAAGAAGTTGTATTAGATTACCACTAGATAGYCTCTCTTCTCATAAGGATTTAAGTCTGTTATTCTCAGTGTATTTAATTTAGGCCAAATTCTAATTAAATACTTGATTGCTCACTGCATTTCACTGCTTTGCACGAAGAATCTCATCTGCTTGCACACTGTGTGGAATAGATACACAAATGTGCAATTACTCACTAACAATATTTTATATAAATCTGCACAGTTATAATTAAAAAAGAAAACTAGTGAGGTTTTGTGGGGTTTTATGCTACACACAAAACACAAGAGAGCATCGCAGTGTAAGCCATGACAATGGCACCTCTTGCTTAAGGATAGGCAAGATAGGAAAGGTGTATATTACATGTACATTAATTACCTGCCTGTGTAGCCATCTGAGTCACTGCCCACAAGAAGCCATGTTTTCTGCATCCAGCTCTTCCGTGGCATCTCAAGGACAAGGCACCCAAATGGCCTGAGGCACCTGAGCCACTCAGATCTATTCCGTCACTTTTCTCCTTAGCCAGTTCCCTGAATGTCTTCGGTCATGACAGTCAGTTATCCAAATCCTATCAATAGTATAAGCAAATAGTAAAGCATAGGGTAAATTCTGTAGAATTTCTAGATTTTAAGCTAAGAATGCCCACAAGAGGAACCATGGATCAAAAGTGGTTCAAATTTTTTTACAGTTACTAAAGCAAAACACTCCTTTAATACTTTAAACACTATTAGGGCTTTTTTCCCCCTAAAACTGACATTTAGTATGATTGTTTCTTGAGTATACAGTGGTGTGTTTTATCTTTATAAAATAAAATACCAGGCTTTGCTTCAYATTTATTATTAATGCAATATACACCAGTCTCTCTTAAAACTGTTGTATCAGGTGATATTTGCAGGTGCGATTGTTTTGTTTAGCACATGCTGTTTCAAGAAATGGAGAGAGATAATGTTTCCCTCACAGTCCACAGGTTGGTATCTCAACAGAGAGCTGGACACATACCTATATTTCATAATAGGTGCTCATCTATAAACTCCGTTCCACTGGAGGTGCCCTGCCTCCAGTGCCACAAAAGTGCATTAACTGACATGTTCCTATTTCCCGCTTCATGCTTTTCTGTAGGCAAACACCACATCATACACATTCCCATTATGGGAATGTCTGAGGGGAATAATACTTGCCTGCAATCAGAGGTCAGAAAACACACTGGAGTGTGCTTTTGAAGACTGGTTATATGCGCGGCTGGTGCTGGTATAGCACATCTGGAAAGAAAGGGAGCCTGGTGGACCTGGGATACTGTGCTGCCTATGCAACAGCAAAGTGCTRACCTCTTTAGGAAATCTGTCTAGAGAGATGTTAAGTCCTAAAACAGGAGAAAACCTCCACTGAAAAAAAAATGCCCTTCAAGTGATACACACTTTTGAAATGTGGCCCCAGCTACAATGACATAAGGGGAACAAGGCCAGTGAATTTAAATGGCCACTGTCTTGCTCGATGTGTTATGAAATGCCTTTGGACACATTTTTTGTTTTGGTTTTTTTTTTATTAACTGCATTTGGTTTGAGAGTATTATTTCTTCAGGATACTGCCCTAGTTGCACTTGGCAGTATCCAAGTGCAAATGGCAGGTATTTGAGCTAGTACCTCTATAAGTAAAGCACAGATGGGCTTGCAGGGAAGATCAGCTGAAAGGCACAGAAATCTCACTTTTACATCATACCTAGGAGAATGTACTCCTATGAATTAATGGACCAAAATAGTCACTTCCAGAGGATCATTTACCTCTTAAACTGCATGTCTTTCTGCTCTCACCATACAGGTGATTACTTCTCACCTAGGTGGTTTACTGGAAAACTCACAGGTCGTTGGGTGGAATCTGAATCAGAAAAGCTCTGTTGCTCTTCAGAAGACATACTAAATGAGCTCTGTATGAAAGAGAACATCCGAAGAAATCAATAGTTACTGGGTGATGTACAGAAAAAATAGAAGATATTTGTTTTCTTTTTATTGTCTGGTTATTCATAGGAGTTATAGCTGTATTTTGTATCTAATCTGTTAAAGATTTTTTTTTAATGGTGAATAATTAGTGTGTTTTGGCAGATATGTCTTACTTTTTGATCTAAAAGACAAATACTCATTAAGTCAAATAAGGGCAAAGTTTTCATGCTTGTATTTTGATTATTGTTGTGTCTTAACATCCATTGACACCATTAGATTATCTCTGTATCAAAATACTAACAATGGGAGTAACATTTGACCCCTTTGTTAGAAAAGCCAAAAAAATTCATATGGYAGGAGTTGCTGCTTATCTCTTATTTGATTGATCAGCAAACGAAAAACCAAACAAACTAAAAAAAGCCCAATCTGGCATTATATGTTTAATGGGTGTGGAGAATGACGTGAAAGCTGTTGTAAATACCCGTTCATGAAATTCTCCACTAAGATCAGAGGTCATGCAGTCAGTGATGTCTTGAAAGAGTAGTTAAGTATAATTTCTGATGATACAGACATTGAATTGATGACAGGGATCATAAGAAGAGGATATAAAACTCATTTTATTCAGTGGGTACTTTGCCTGTATCTGAACAGAAGAATTGAGAGAGCAGGAAAAATGTAGTAAGACAGAGGTAATTGTTCAAGAAAAGACAATGTTAGAAAATGCCATCTCTCTGCTATTAGCTGCTACTTTTGAAAGGGACTTTTAAACTGAAGTGTCTCTGTGTGAAAGAGTTTTCTGAAAGCCTTGTTCGAACTGCAGTGGGTAGGCAGTTAATTTTCCATGTAATATTATCTGAGGTGTGGAGGATCCTGAGACGATACAGCAATACAAAAGAGAGCACATGACCGCAGTATTCGTTTCAGTGAGTTCAGTAGTACCATCTACAGACAGCACATTAAGTAATGAGTTCCAGCAGTCCAGTCAAGCTGCTTGTGCCATTTCCCTACCTAAATATTTTATATATAAAAGTATCACTGGGACCCAAACAGTGAAATTATAACAGGAAAGCATGCGTCTCTCTTTAGTGCCTAATACCCTTCATCAGCTGGAGCTTGCAGCATACAAAGAGAAAAAGAGAAGACTAGGCTGAGTTAGTTATAAAATATCTTCATAAGATGTATTCTCTGACTTTTGCCACCAAACCCAATACGTAGGGCCCATACCATGTGACCTTTTTGGTGGGTCTAACAGCTGCTAAATCTTTCTCAGCACTACTCCTTGTGAGAAATGCAAGAAACCCATTTTCTAGTTAAAATATCTAGGGATAAAGTAATACACACTCCACTTTTAATTGAGAGAGGCAAATGCATTTTGTTAATATTTGTGCTATCAATTGCATTACAAGGTGCTTATAAATAACAATGGGAGTACGAAAAGACTGGTCCCTATCTCAGGATGTTTTACATCAGGAGACCCAAGATACTAATGAAAAAAATGGAAGTAGAGAAAATTAACTCTGAAATTGACAAATTATGGTAATCTAATGATAGAAGTTTCAGAAAAAGGAGATTAAATAAACAGGATGAAGATTTTACTTTTGTATGTGCTCAAGACTTGTCTTTAATACTAAAGAATCTATGGAACACACTGTACAGTTGTATAGACAACTGCGTCACATACTACTGTGATCTATRGTAGATATAAGAGAAAAAAATTAGACTTAAAACAGAAGACCACAAAGAGCACAATATTTTTTTACCTTTGTTTTCCTTCTTCGAACATCTTAAAGATTGCTAAGGAATAAATCTAGATGCTTGGCTCAGTTTCAGCAAAAGATAATTTAAGGCTTCTGAAAATGTTAATATAAGTGCTAAAATTTATTTTGTTAATTGCTGGAATAATCAATAACTAATTTTCATTCTAAACTAGGTCCTTCATGTGTCTTAAATAACCCAATGGAAGATCATTTACATCTCAATAACAACCCTTAACAATGTCATGTCATCAAAATCCAAACTAAATCTCAATAATGTAGGTTAGTGACCAGTAAAGGACTTATTACCTGGGTCAAGTCCTTGGGGGCTATGGTGGGCCAATTGGTGAACGCCTTCCTTGTGTGTGGCTTTTACTTCAAAACATGAGCATGTCATCCCACAGGAATGATCCCATTATTTGGTGCTATGTCATTTTCTAAATGGTTATACATTACACATATTTCAGGAGCCTGCAGCAGATTTGTAATATGAAGGTCAACCAAGCATAACACAACAAAACAACAACCCAAAAAAGAAGCCAAAACAGACATCAAAGTAATATGCAGGAGAGCACTTTAAAATAAACAAATAAATAAAGCTTTGAAAGCTTACTTGGATCTTTACCTTGCTTTCATTAAAATGTTTCTGTGCAAGATGGTAATTAGCAGAAATGGGAAGTAAATGTATATTAGTCTTATGTACTAGCTAGGAAGAGAGAAAGGCATAACTATTTTAAGATGCATTTTTAACAATGCTTTTGTGATACCAACACACTTGCTGATGATATTGAAATTTTTATGTTAATTAAACAACCCCTAACCACTCAGTACATCTCAGATATACACACTTTGTAATTACCTCCATTATTGAAATAGCTAGTTTGATTTATCCTTGCCACAGTAACATTCTAGCTTCTGTTATTTTTGTCTTTAGAAAAACATAGGTCCCAGTGAGGGAATATAAAACTATTACTGTAAATTAAATATTAAAGCTAACTTATTTTTGCATAAGAACACTGTCAAATAATGGTGATAACTGTTCGTAAGAAATGAACATTTTTTTTTTGTATTTTTTGGAACACAAATTAAAATCTAATTTTCAGTTCTTTTGTAAATTCATATAGTTAGAGGATTTAGTTTTACTGATGGCAGTAGCTTAACAGGGAGCTATTATAGTCKTAGCTTAGTGATTAAGAAATACAACATTTGTTGAAGAGCTAGGCCTTTTAGTCTAGAATGGATTATCACTTGATCCTTCCTTAAGCATTTTTATACAGGAGTGCATTATCCTTGGAGCCACCCTGGGCTCCATGCCTCATTAACCTGGGTGTTAGATAAATCAAAGGCAGCCTCAGAGACAAAGATAAGCAAACTGCAGGCCAGCAAGACGATGATGTATGGATCCAGGAGGCTAATAGGAAAGTATTGACAGGAAAATGGTGTGCTTATCCTGCAATCACTGCATATTGCAATGAGAGCTCCCAAAAGCAGATGGGATACACTTCAGGGAATGCAGGAGTAGGAGATTGTTAGRCAGAAATGGATCTTCACATCTTAAATTCTAACAAGAACTTTCTTTGGGGCTGCACTTCAAGCACAGCAGAGAGGTTAGTACCCAGGCAACTGCAAACTCTAAAAAGTGAATTCATGGCAGGGGTAAACATTATTATTATTTTAAGATTGTAATGTAACCACCAAAGCTGAATTTCGCATATGTCAAACATTAAAGCAAACACACTTTGCATAGACAATACACAGTACAAAATTCCATATGCTCAGAAAAATAATTTCTGTAGCCTTCTGCAGAAAACAGCATTTCAGCTGTTAATATCTTTCCAATGAGGAAGGCGGTGTGGTCCGCAAAAATTCTTGCAAAACGGGGTCCATTCTGTGTTTTTCCCTCGTGCTTGTTTTCTCTTCAGTTTGAAAAGTAGCATTTTCAAAAGAATCTAAGCCTTAGCCATAAACCACCTCTTAGGTCCAGTAAGCAGTCATCTTCCACTATTTGGAAAAGATGAAATGTGATCCAAGTTTTGTAAGGCCTGCTGTTGGTTTTCTGGGGTTTCTTTTCCAAGATTCAGTTCACTGGAGTGATTTTAGAAGGACTTGTTTCGGAGTTTTTTCCTTGTTTGTTTAAAGCACAGATTAAAAAATAGCTGAATTAAGCAAAAACCCTCAGAAAGTTTCGGATCAATCTCAGTATGATCATACACCTCCCAGAAAATAAAGCTGGATATGACACAATTCATTCTCCCCTTTATTTATTTCTCTTGACTATGGGCTATTGTAATAYATTTTGTCTTAAATGCGCTTAACTACTCTTTCAAAATAGTAGGTGTCCTCCCAAATGGTTTACCATGTTGTCTTCTTCCTTCTGTACTTAGACTATCAAGACAGTAATTTTAAAGTAATATTCCTGTGGACCCCACTGGGAACAGGATCAAGCCCCAAGCCTACATACTTAGTAGAGTCGATTTTATTTTCCCCAGTGTTGTGACTTACTGGGGACAAGGGCYGGGATGAAAAATACCCAGCAGCTTTCTGAAAACAGTAAACAGCCTAAAATTTGAGTTAAGCTAACTTTGATACACAAAATCAGAGGCTATTTTACTAAGCCTGATCTGACCAGCCAAACTTTTCAATGCCCAACAACAGCTGGTGCTCAACAAATGAATGTGCACTGAAGGAAGGTGTTATTTGCAGAGATCCTATGTCTCTTGCTGCAGAAGTGGGAAGGGACATAGGCAGGAATTCACTTAAGTTGTGGTGAGAAGGAATTAATGGTGTCACAGAACGAAGGTACAGATGAGCAGCAAACTCGGTGCTCTCTCCACTTCTGCCATGGAGATACCAACCACATCTCAGAACAAATTTTATTCTGCAGTTCTCACTTTTTCAGTGAGTACCTTGAAAAGAAGCGCGGTCACTGCAGGTGAACTGATGAGGAGACAGACCCTTCTGGGGCTAAGTGTCAATTCCTGTTTCAGGTTGCTCACCTCAGCATGCCTGAGGCTTGATGCACTGAGGTGCTTAACAAAGGAAAATTTAGAAGGTGAGATGGTCCATTAACTCAGTACAATCCAAACATTTTGTCACCATAGTGTACGAATTAAGGTTTACACGTGACACTCCTATGTGGAAACTCAAGGTAATGGGAGCTTATAAACTTGTCCTTTGGTGTGTTGCAACAGTTTCCCTTGCTCTATATTCATCCTTTGTGTTTCTGCCTTCCTACAGCCTATATCCAGCCTCTCTTCTAAAATTCCACCTCACTCTATGGATTACTGCCTCCTCCTCACTCATGTTCTGAGATAAACTGCTCCTTCTTTTCTTGCAATCTTGACATCACTAGGGAAAAGGATGAAAAAATTACATGGGCAAGCTTCTCTGTGTATCCTTGGCTGATAAAATGAAAAAGCTTTGTTAACAGGCTCAGGGCTTTGCCTTTGTGGCAGCAAAGCTTTTCTGTGTGCCTGCTACAGGTCCTCACAGTGAGGAGGAGGAGGAGGCGGAGAAGGATCTAGAGCCCTTAGTGCTCCTTTCCCAGCAATTCTCTCAGGCCCAACCAATCTCTACTAAGCAAGTGAAAAGAAAGCAAGCCATGGATTTATAATTTGGCTAAGACTGGGGAGGTTTGAACAGGGATGGTGGAAAAGCATTATCTGTAGTTTCAGCAGTATCTCTTTTTTTCTGAAATGCTTGACCTTTTAAATAAAAGGTTGAAAAATTATTGTTTCTACCAAAATACTAGATTTTTATCATCAAACCTAGTCCCATAAATGCTGAATAATTTTTGCTGATTATTTTTTTTCTTAAATCAATTKTGTTTCAGGCAAAAATATGGCATAGAAAATTATAGTCCAAATAGTCAAAGAGCAGCTGAGTTAAAGCCAACTGAACAAAGACTCTCATAAGGAAAAATAGCTCAGAACTTCATGTACATGTTCATGAGAGCTCCACCCTGAATTACCCTCCTTTGAAAGAACTATGGAGTTTTGAAAATTACTTTCTGTTCACTTGGCTGTTCTGAAACAATGCTTCAAGGAAATATCTAAGTGCAGAATAGCTCTGAGCCACCACAGAAAGAAAAAAGACATCATTAAAATATTTTGTAATTCTGAAACTTCTAGTATCAACATTCTACTACTGTGGAACTTTTACTTTTTTCTGGTTGTTGTTCCATCGGCTTTCTCATTACTCTTCTCTCCCACAGAATACCTAACTGCTAGACTTGTAACGTGTACAACCCTGACGATTTCAGAATTTCCTCCTTGTATTCCAAAAATCCTTTTGCCATTTTCATCCAGAAGAATACCAGATGTGCTTCCGAGATATAATATAWCTGTTTTCTTCTGTGTGACAAAGTGTTGTACAACACTTTCTTTTAAATTTGGGCATTGCCAAATGGGATGAATCAAATCCCACAGAAATATTACTATATTTCTTGCAGATATTACTTGCAGAAATATTACTTGCAGATATAGCTACACTTATAGACAGAGTAATAGTTATGACAAGATATTGAAGGAGCCCGGCACATCACAGGTCCTATTGCTTTTCTCTGTGACACCAGCTTCCGACTGGTTTTGGAAGCTTTACCAGTATCTGCTGACTTGACTAATTAGAAGTTATGCTCTTCAGAAAACCTGGCCTCAATGTGGGTTCTAATTACACACTTTTGAAAGCATATTTCTTGAGCTTTGCATTACAAATCATTATCACTCCAACAATTAACATGATAACAAAATGGAATTTCCTGAATTACAGATAATGCTACTATTATGCTAGGCAGTGTATTACTACAAATGTCCTCCCTTGGAGGGACACATGGACCATTCGTCTAAGTTAGATGCATTTAGAAACTGAGCTGACCTTCAAATTTACCTGATATGTCAAACAAAACCCCACTTTATCATGTATGCTTTAGAAAACTTCCAGTCAAGCTTTCATACTAGCAGTAGCAATGCAAATCACACCACTTTCAAAGCAACGTGCTTAATAAATTAAAACACAATTCTTATTTACCTACTTACTCACTTCTCAGTCAGCATGAGTCAATTCCCTGACAGGTTTACTAAAATACCACTTACTTGTTTTGCTATCACCACAAAAAATGACAAGTGCATTTTGCAGCTCAGCAGGTAGCTAGACAATTTTGAAAGGCTTAGTTTTATATATATATATTTATATATATATGATATATGATGTGTGTATTGTAGATTTTCATATATAATCAATGTATATGTTATATACTATATATTATAGTGCATATATAKATGTATGCATGTATGTATATACATTTCTAACAGTAATTCCCAGTGTGAGCAAGGTACCCTGAACATTTTCCCTCTCTGAATAATAGACCAGAATTAACTGAGCATGGCCTGAACGCTGTGCATTTTTCAACCGCTTCCCTGCTTTTGATTTGTTTGTTCCACTTTATCTGGTCCCCTACACGATTCCAGGGAGCAGGTTGATTAATGCCCACGCAGAGCAGTGGAAGAGGCAGTCGCAGGCGGGTGGTTGCTCAGAGGAGTGGCAGGGACTCAGCCGCTCTGGTGGTCACGGTGCCTTTAACATCTCTCCCAGGGTCTGCCTGTTATCTGCCTGCCCCCACGGCCGGCAGCTGTGCTTCCTGATGGCCTGATGGACTGGCTCGTGTACCTGGGGACGCAGGCAGGGTGCATCCATTACTCATTTGTGACAATAACCAATCGAGGAAGATGTAGAACTCAATTCCAGCAGAAAGACCTATAATGTTGGAGTCAGGAGGTTATCGCTGTGGGACCTGCACCTTGCTCCTTACCCCTCTTATCGAGAGCTTTACGGCCCCTGCTGGAGCAGCATCTTGTAAAGCTGAGGGCTGCAGATCTGGGGCCCAGATTAGCATGCATCTTCCTAAATGCTACAACATTTAATTAAAAAGTAGGTGTTAGTCAAATTGTTACTAGCTGAGAAGATGCTTTTGGTAAATGGGAGGGAAAAGCTAAAGGGTTTTACCCCAGAAGGAGCTGTCAATTTCCTTAAATCATGCCTTTGTAGAAAATGACGTGTTTTTCACTATTCTCATTTCAGAGTGAAATTTTTACAAAGGACCAGCACAATCCCAAATCCAAGTCATAATGCCTGTTAATTGAGGTGAGAATCTGTGATTAAGGACTGCCTAAAAACCATAGCACTTGAAAAATTACAAGGGATATAGCTTTTGATAAAGCACAGATGTTGTTTGATGGCTGCCTATTCATATTGAAATGTTCTGAGAAAGACTCTGTTTCTTAGAGAGAAATTAGTAAGAAAAGCTCAGGAAAGGTCATTAGGATATATGCAATGTAAGAAATTAAAAACTCACTTGATGATTTAGAGCCTTTTCTCTAAATATCTTGATCCTAGGTAGGATCCAGGTAGACTTTTTAGGCACCTTAATTGTTTAAAACAACTTAAACTTCTGAAAGAGCAGATAGAAATAGTACTCATTTATCATTAATGCCTTAAATTATATTYAGGAAGCTCATTTAATCAGTCATAGAGACCACAGATTCTGGCAGTACCTTAGCAAACTGTTCCTGAAGTGGAAATAGAAAGAAATAGTTTAAAAAATGGTTTTATCATGGATAGAAAGTCCTGGGTTAATAGTGTAAAACTCTTAATTACCAAATTACTGCTAGATTATATCACCATCTGCATCACCAGAATACAGTATAAGCATTTAATTTTATTCCTACAGAAGACTATAATCCTAGTCACTTAGATATAAATCATTAGATCTAATAAAAACAGCATTCAAAAATAATCTGTAATCTTTTTTACACTTCTAAGAAAACTTTTGGCATATTTTTAAACTGAAACGAATGAGGAGGTTCAACCACAGAACATTTAGGCATAAAACTGACAATCAGTTTTATGTATCTATCTCCATTTATATCTACTTTCTTTAGGAGAGTACTCCATGATATATGAATAGCATTTTAGCATAGCTCATTTTRGTATGCTTTCCTCTGTACTTTTCCCAGGTTTATTAACATATTTTAACCTTTTTTCAGCATTACCAATGTGGACTTTAGCAAATATTAATTATTCAACAGCATCAAAAGCCCTGTAAAGGTAGGATGAGAATAGAGACAGCAGTAAAGAACCTTCTACTTTGCGACCCTAGAATAAAATTAGCCAAATTAAAAATTATACTGCATCAGAAGAATAAAATCAGGAGAAGCGAGACCTAGAGAAATATTCAGGCAAGGGGGAATAAGAGCATCCTTGAGAAAGTGAGAGACAAAGAGAAGGAGGCAAATAAATTTGAAACTGGAAATAAGCAGAGTCAAAAAAGAGCTCCGGGTACTGAAAATTAGTATTTGTATGAACAGAGAGGAGCTTGCAAAAGAAAGATGGGAGAGGGAGGTGATCACACAGCTACTGAGTGAACASTGCTACAGCTGGGCTACTTTGCACAGGCTTGAAGAGCCAAACCACTACAATACTAAAAGAGAAGAGCAGCAAGAACTGCCAGGTGACCACCAACCAGAGTGTTCCCTTCCTCTCTGAAGGGGCCATATCAGCCACTCTGAAATACTGATGGTTTGAAAAACCATGAGAGAGTTTCAGCAGTTTATACTTTGAGGAGTCCAATCAATTATTCCTGTTCTCAACTGAGAAATCAAACCYCATTAGAGAATCAGGAATGAGCATAGCTAAAACAGCTACAGCTTGGCWGAGGATCTGGGGACTTACAGCTCTTTTATCTGTAACTGGAGAATACAAAAGAAGCATCTAACCTCAGTCTTGTGAAAGAAGATTAAGGACACTTCTGCCTAAATCTCTCTTGTGAGATGTTTAGACCTTCAAAATTTCAGGAAATTCCAAATTACTGGAAAAACAGCAGAGCCTACATACAAAAAGACTTATCTGGAAAAAAACATAGCCTATATACCATAAAATTGTAGGTGTGTGGATCGTTGGCTCAAGCAGTGGTACTTGTACAAATGTTGCTGTTCTTCATGGCATGGCTATTGCATGGGCTCGCCAACGCAGTGCCTGAACACAATTCCAGGGACAGCTCCAGCCCAAGAGTGCTCTCTTCCTGTTGTGGATCAGTCCAATCTGTGTAAGGGGAACTAACTGTGTTCTGCCACTTGCTCAGAGGACTGGAGAAGAGCCCGTGACCCACCAAGCTTACCAGTACGACCGCAGACTTTAGATTCCTTGCTCCTAAAGCTGGTGTAGTCTAAAAGACAGCATGTAYAGACTCTACAGGAGAAAAGATTATAAAATTCATAGAATCCTTTATGCTAGAAAAGGCCTGAAGTATCATCCAGTCCAATCACAAACCTAACACTGTCAAGTCCACCACCACTACGCCATGTCCCTAAGCGCAGCATCTACACACCTTTTAATCTTTTAAACACATTCAGGGATGGTGACTGAACCACTTCCCTGGGTAGCCTGTTTCAATGTTTGACAATGCTTTTCATAAAGTTTTTTCCTAATATCCAATCTAAACCTCTCCTAGTCCACCTTGAGGCTATCTTCTTTTATCTTTTTTCTTGCTACCTGGGAGAAGAGACTAACCCCCAGTTTGCTACAACCCTCTTTCAGGTAGATTTAGAGAGTGATAAGGTCTCCCCTGAGCCTCCTTTTCTCCAGGCTGAACAACCCCAGCTCCCTCAGCTGCTCCTCATCAGACTTGCACTCCAGTCCCTTCAACAGCTCYGTTGCTCTTCTCTGGACTTGCTCCAGCACCTCAGTGTCTTTCTTGTAGTGAAGGGCCACAAATTGATTCATATGCCACTCTGAATATATATATATATCCACATATACATATGTCATCATCAGCATGTCATGTAAATTAAAACTATTTCTGATTAACTTTTCAGGGAGGATGTCCACAAGTTGAATATCTAAGTCAATGTAGTCAAGTGATGTATGGTACTTTAGAATCATCGGGGAAAAATTAATCGACTTCCAAAAGCACATCCAGACAGCTCAAGTTTGCCACTTAGAATGAGGTTAATTGTTCTCTGAAGGTGTTGCTTCTCCTTATTGGTAATCCATAAAGTCCAGAATGATGAGATCAGCCTTAGACTTTAGATGGCTAAAGGTAAGCAATATGAGTTCTACTTCTGCGACTTTTTGGCTGTTCAGACACTGCAGAATCAACTGTGCAAATTAGAAACACAGCCTGGATCTTCCTGTCTCACACATTGACTTCCCACTTCATTCTCCCCAACAACGAAATTTGGTTCCACAGGTACAGATTAAGTTCCCTTTTCCCAACTCACTCTGGTTTGACCACAGCAAATCCAAAAAATGCTTGTGAGCATTCAGTGTTTCAGAAAACACTGAAAGGAGAGAGAGCGTGGTGGAAGAATAACCCCTGTGCAGGGTTATCTGAGAACAATATTCACACATTTATTTTAAAGAAGTACATTAATACATTTGGTGTTATCTAGACAGGAACACCTCGAAATATTATACAGCTTAATGAACTTCAGCTAGTGCACTTTTCTGAATTAGGTTCCAGCCCTCTAAACATGGGGTGAATCTGCAATAAGGTCTTTAAAGTCATTTTTAGGTCAGCTGTAGATTTCATTAGGTAAGCATACGAACCTCAACTTACAGATGAGGCAAACAAGCTCAGACCCACGTGGTTAGATCCAGTCAGCTCACCCTGTTTTTTAAACTAATATATCGTAAACACTTTAAACCAGTATACAATAAATTCACATTGTTTTGCACCCTATTTATGATCATCTGGTCACTACCTATGACCAGAATGTTCATGAATGTAAAAAGATCTACCCAGTTCAGCAGCCCAGTTCTAATCAGCAATATTACACCAGTGAAAAGGAAAACGCTTGCTCTGAGACTGCTTATTTTTGGTTCTAACATTGAGCTTGTGCCTTTTTTCATCAACTAGAAATGAAATCATCAGAAATGCTCTTTGTACCTCTAGAATGGCTCACTAGTCAAAATTAATAAAATATGAACTTTCTAAAGTAGATCTGGATAATGCCTTGCATGTACATTTAAAGTGGACTGCTTTGAAATAACATGTCTATAACAGGAGCCTAGTTAACTACAGACCAATGATAACACGTTTAACCATATCAGCTGTAGTGATACCTGAGCTTTCTATAACGTTCCAGAGTGTGAGGGTTTAGCTTTTCTTTCTTTTTAAGACTTTGAGGTGACTCCCTTTTTTTTTACATCATCCYCTTCATTTGAAAGATCAGGAGAATTGAACTGCACCACAGCTGAGCAACATTTTCAAAATTTCAAGCAAAAGAAACAAGAATGTCCTTAACTCTAATCTTGTAAGGAAGTCACTAAGAACAACCTGCAAGCCTAACATTTTATGACATAATGTGTCTTTTGTAACAATGTATTTCCACCAAAAAAAAGAGTTATTATGTGTATATCTATACCACATGGGACATAGTTGTTGGAAAGCTGCTTGGCAAAAAAATGACCTGAAGGTCCTCGTTCAACCAGGTTGAACATGAATAAGCACTGCGCACCTGCTGCAAAGAAGGTAAATGGTATCCTTAACCTCACTAGGAAAAGTGTTACCAGCAGGTCCTTCCCCTTTATTCTGGGACCATAGCTGAATGTTGTGTTCCATTCTGGGTTCCTCAGAAGAGGAGAGACATGGATATACTGGAGAGAGTTCAATGGGGAGCCACAAGGATGATGAAGGGACTGGAGCATCTCTCATATAAGGACAGGCTGAAAGAGCTGGGATTGTTCAGCATGGAGAAGAAGCTCAGGGGGAGTCTTATTAATGTATATAAATACCTGAAGGGAAGTTGTGAAGAAGACAGATGCCCAGTAACAGGGCCAGAAGCAATTGGTACAAACTGAAACACRGGAGGTTCCCTCCGAACATCAGGAAACACTTTTTTTACCRGGAGGGTGACTGAGCACTGGCACAGGTAGCCCAGAAAGGCTGTGAAGTCATCTCCATCCTTGGAGATAAATATTCAAGGACTGTCTGGACATGGTCCTGGACACCAGGCTTGAGGAAGGAGCTTGGACCAGATGGCCTCCAGAGGTCCCTTCCAACCTCAGCCATTATTTGCTTCTGTAATTCTGTGGGTTTTTACTAAAAAGAGTTATCATAGTTCTGTGTGTACCCAATATGCATTTTCCCCAGAGGTACTCACACAATACATATTATGCAGCTTGTAATACAGTTGTAGTTTCCACAGCAGTAGGAAGCACTTAAAATAATACTATATGTCAGCTTTTACCACATTCCATTGATTCATACAAAAATAGAGTTTGACAAAGTCTAGGCAGGTTTGGAACATCTGATGTTAAAATTTTAAGTTTAAAAAAATCAGGTATATACTAAAGGGGTTAGTATAAGAGTTCGATTAAAGAATTATTTAGCTAGATCTCTATCCTGTCTGGATCAAAACCTCTCAGAGACCACTGTCTTCCTGGAGATAGAATAAGTGTATATATAGCTGAATTTCAGTATCACTGTATTTGATGGAACACAGAACTTCAAAAACATGTTAAAAGCTGCAAGAAGCAGGAGAAGCCACTTCTGGCACATATTTTCAAACACGGAGAAATTCTTGAACTTAATTCAGTAGAAACTGGAAAAACATAGAAAAGTTTTCAGATCCCCATCGCCTTTAAATGGAGTTATACAGACAATATATTCAGTAGTACAGAAAGAAAAAAAAACCCTTAATTTCCTCAGGTTGAAGGGTTCCACTTAAAATCAAGAAGTCATAGCTTGGATGGATGGTGGAAGTTTGCTTTGAGCTAGACTCTGTTACCACCAAAGGAAAAGTGAAGGCAAAGTCATAAAAGTATCTCAGTAAGAAGAGCTCTTTATTATGTCTCAGACAGCTGAAGAAATGCTCAGAAGTCTTAGTGCTTTTTCTGTGTCTCTCCTCTTCCATGATACATTACTCTGTCTAGGTGGATTGACATTCTATCCTGTATAAAAATATACCTGATTGAAACCCTGAACTTTAAATTTAGAAGTCTAAACTTACCTTAAACTAAACTAAACTAAACTAAACTAAACTAAACTAAACTAAATTTAAAAATAACAGTTTAAAAAGAAAGCTTCAATGCTTTGATTTTCCCAGGAATTTCCACAGTGAGAGGTAGGAAATTGTACAAGTTTTGACACCTTATGTTTTGAAAAATATAATTTTATATAGTTTACATTATTTAAGAGTAATTGGAATAGCAAAATAAAACATAAAAACCTTCACCTAATACAACACAACAGAAATCAATGGTAAAATATAAAATGCAACACCTTTTGAAATAAAGTGAGGAAACAAACAAAAAATAGACTATATTTCACATAAAACATAAGTGGACTGCTGATTTTTTAAAATYAAATAATTCCTACTGTTTTTCAAAATGAGATATCACTGGAACCAATACACTTGTACAGAACAGTTTGAAGACTCCAGACTTTTTTCAACAAGGTTATTCTCTATCTCTTTCATGGGAGTCATACCATTGATATTTTGGCATCAGGATAATTTACAAGGTATTGATTGAGTTTTAGTAAGCCAAAGTGCGAGACCTTTCACAGCCATAATTCCCAATGAAGCTAGCAGGAGTTCTGTTCAAATTGAGGTGAGAAGCCTGATCCAATATAATGAAGTTTTAATGATTCAATGGAGTTTCCAAAAGGGTCCTAATAAAACATAACAAAAAAAAWTTGTCAGTTGGTTTGTTGCCATTAAATGCCACCATAATACTTAAGAGATGGACAAGATGCTCAGTTTGAAGGGAATCACTTTTAAAAAATAATAATGATGAGGGAACTTAGCAAAATGCCAGCAAGCTAAATGACTGCTATATTTGTAAAATAAATCTGTCCCCTGGATATCTCCAACCTTCCCTTTGTATATAAGTATACAGCATGCACTTCAATTGCATTCAAATCTGCTCATGCAGAAGTTCAAAGAGACCTGGCCTAGCAAAATGTGATTCTGTATGGAGAAATAATTATATAATTAAATGTGATTTTCCTGTATTTTCTTCTCAATGTGTTAGTCTGCCAATGTTTTGCTCTCCCTTTCCTTCCATTATATCCCTTGTAACRGAGATGAAGCAGCCTTGGTTTCCAGTGAAATGGAAGGATAGCAGCAGGTCCACAGGAAGAATTCAAGATGCTTGCCATAAGCCATCTACCACATACAGAAAACCAGGATTTTTTCCAGGATTATTCAGAGCCAATGCAAGCATGTAACATACAGTGAAACACTTGTCTTGAACACCCTATGGTGATTTAAATGGAAGAACAGTTGTTCACAAGTATGTGGAATGCCTCTCTTTTTTTTTTTCTTTTTTTTTTTTTAATATTGTCCTAAGTTTTGTTACAGGATCTTAACTTTTCAAAAATTTCCAAGTTATCCACTTTAAAAGTACCTTTATCACTGACAAGTACAGAATGCTTTATGAAAACTTTAGACATGATATAAGCCTACAACATGATTCTAGTGAAAACACAATGTATATCTTGTATGACTTCAGTTTCAAAAGCACAAGTTCAAGATTTACATAGAGTTTGTCCGAAGTTTCAGAGAGACCAGTGAAATGCAAACATATTTTCACTGGTTTGATCTGTGGGCTTGGGAACTCACCTATTTTACGTTATACAAAGAATTTTTTTAATTGTAAAAAAACCCAAGCCAATGAGAAATAATAACACTAAACATAATTTAATTTTTAGTGTTACATAAGTTCACATTAAAATGTAAGATACCTACTTTCCAAACAAAACTTACATTTCTGTAAGAAAATCTCTAGACTCTTGAAGACTAAATACTTGTCTCTGAGAGTTTTGATGGGCAAAATCAGAAAATGTGGCTAAATATTGCTCTAAAGTTCGGCTCACCTGACTGTAAAATTTAATGTACATCAGCTAAATATTTATCTGAAGAAAAAGTTGTGGAGTAGAGATTCGGTCATTCCTTCTGTAACAGTCCCAGAATATGTAAATTATTGAATTTGTCTTTTAAAACACAATCAAACATAAAACAATTTTTTGTCTAATGAAGAGCAAAACATTTGGTTACTATGACATTTCTTTACTGGCTGACCATTTCATATAACAGCTATACTCTTAATTCTACACAAACTTATGSCTGTGTTAACACTGAAGCAGAAAAATACATTCCTTGATATCAAAGGTACAACACAGGCTGGAACTCCTGATACTTTGAAGAGTAATAAAAGCTCTGGGTCTGGGGATTTTTTATTTCCAAATGTGTGAATCCCTTGTATTTTTTACCCAAGACAATGCACGTGCTTGAATCTGCAGAGAACCTCAGATAACACCATGAAGCTGCGTTTTGCCAGGCGTTTGGATGGACTACCCAGTGGAACACCATCGTGGGCACGTGAACGACCCTTTTCTCCCCCTTACTCAGCGCTCTGTGTAACAAGATGCAAGCACAGGCTGAGAAAAAAAGCCCAGGGCCTATTCACAACTTTATTTATCTGCTACAAAATGTGCACTCAGCTTCCTGGATGTTCTCCTACTAGACTTTTTTTCATTTTGAGATGTGCAGAATGGAGCCCTCAAGCTACTTCAGGAGAGGGGTCCTGAAGCCAGGACTGAAACCTCACACCACRCTGTACCTAGAGCCTCAGATTTCCTTCCACCAAGTTACACTGCCAACATGCATGAATGCAGTTAAACAAATGTTCACACCAATCCAGGAAAGGGATTTTAGGCAGAAAAGAGAAATATAGATGTACACCATGTGCCAGCGACCTCTGCAGAGACTTACCGTGGCGACRGTTTTAAAATTCTCTGCATACAAACAGTTAATCACCACAACCATTTAAAATGTCAGTGGAAAAAGAAATGGTTTCCAAGAGCATATAACTGCCCAGATAGCTTTCATCAGCCCAGCCACATGAAAGACCCAGAGGCAACTGCAAAGCCACTGTCAATACRAATGCCTGTGGAGTCCTCTCTGGTGCCAGATCCTGCTGCTTTGGCTATAAAAAATATCTCCTATAGTGCTGCATCTAGGATCTCTGGCTGCCAATCAAGCAGGAAGAGAAGGAGAAGGAAGAACTGTCTAATGCACTTGAGTAAATGTACTACTGCCATTAAGTGCTGTCTTTTATACCTTTGTGGAGTAAGTGGTTTTGCAAAAGAGCAAACCTCCAAAATGTTAAAAACTCATGGCAGAGAAAAAGTAGTGGCAGCTTTGATGCCTAATTTCTATGAATACGAACATTTTTATAGACGTCAGTCTCCCCACAAAACATTAGGCTAATGGACACAAGGCAATTCTTCTTAAGCAACTTTATGGTCAGTCATTCTTGCATGCTTGRGTCAATCCGGGTGATGCTCATGGTGAGCAACAAACAGCAGAGGGTGTTTGCAACATGCATCCGTTTTCCCCATTGGTCCTGACACAGGTGCTCCCATTGAGAGCAGGGTTTRTATGCTGAAAGTAGACAGCAAAGCCGTGGGTTTAGGCTGCACACACGGCTCCTGCCCTCAGCAGTGCTGTAATTTTGCACCTGTGTCTGAAGCCGTTCATTTTGTTACGCTGTGAACAAGGCTAAATATGATGCCCAAACTGGGAATATCTGYTTTTGGTGGCCAATTTTGGCTGTTGTCTGGTCTGTTTCTTGGATTAGGCTCATGTAATGGCTCAGATTATCATGAGACTCAACCCAGTCATTTTATTTGTGTTCATTGTCAACTCAGGACATAATCAATTGTAAAAGAGCAGACTAGGCTCCAGCCTGCAAACACAAACCGTCTAGTTTTTATTAGGGTGCACATTTACCACAGTGCAGTGATGCCACTTCCACAAACCAAGCTGAATAAGAAAGGAGTGACAGACTGCAATCCTGGATATCTAGTCTATAATTACTTTGTATTTATTTAGACATGTCAGCAATAGCATTTGCATCAGGGGCTAATTGCCCCTTCAGTTTTATGCTAGTAATTGACTGCAAGCCCAGAAGCGCAAGCAGAAGGGAAAAAAAATAGAAACAGAGAGAAAAGAAAAGTCTACTGAAAGCTAAATATAAAACTTATCTCTGAAAGCTCTGGTATCACTTAGATAAAAATGAAGCTATGAATAGTTATTGCTCTCAAACTTCTACTAATGAAAAAAAAAATGTCCACTACAAACATATTCAACAATTGCAGACTGTGGCTGAAATGCTAGTTTAACCATGTTGTGCTTTCCTGTCTTAGCTGTAAGCTTTTCTTCCAAATTGAACTAACTCCTCATTTATAGTTAGCTGCTAATATATTAGGCAAACAAGTGAACTAAATTGGCAGTGCTGAATTTATTATACATTATAGAAAGGCTCAGAACCTCCTGGCAGTACATAATTAAACAGCACATCTCTCTCTCTCTCTTTCTTTTCCTTCCTTCCTTCCTTCCTTCCTTCCTTCCTTCCTTCCTTCTTTCCTTCTTTCCTTCTTTCTTTCCTTCTTTCATCACCAGAATGTAGAAATTAATGTCTCAGTGAGAATATTTAAAGTTTTTTCAAAAATCCTTTTAAAAGTATAAATACATATTTCTAATATATTATATGAAACATATGAAACATATACAGGTAAATCACATTAGCAAGGAGTTGATCAGTGATTTGATTTTTTTCTCTGAATTACAAGGTCCCATCAGTTCTCTACTGAGGTGACATTACTGAAGGACAGAAATTTACTTTAGAGTTATGAGTAAGATKAAATTCAGATTCAGTATGTTCCATGCTATTTCTGCATCAAACAGATATTGCACAGTGCAAAACCAAGTGTAATATAATACTAAAACAGCATAGCTGATTAATATCGGAGACATGTTAATGCAAAAAATGTTAGCTGTGCCTAAAGAGGATTATACTGTGAGACATTTGTTTTATTTTTATCAATTAGCTTAATCTTTGATTTGAATTCTACACCCTCTGGCACCAAGAAGATGCTTGTTTCTTTTTTTTTTTTTTCTTTAAACAAAGGATTATTCTTTCTCAAAAGGGGATTGTCTAGTTCTTTTATTGTTTTATGTCACACAGGGGAAAAATGCTTTTGAGGCATTACCTCTGAATTTAGCAGGGACGAGAGTTTACTGCTATATAATCATTAGTCAATGCAGTAGCTGAAACCTTAAACAAAAGAAAACAAACTACAAACAGGCAAGCATCCCCTAAAGGCACATCAGAACACCAGAGAGAGGAAGCATGGATTTCAAACACGGCTGCCCAAGCATGTGCTAAATATTGCCGCTCCTGACTTTAAACAGCACACCAAGGAATACAACATCACCTTCTAGTCTTTGAAACAATTCTAGGAAGCAAGWGAAAAAGAATTGAAAGGGTTTAGAAAATGTACTTTACTCCTACTCTTTTTTTATTTTGAGACTTCATGAAAATTACATCTCCAAGCTAATAAAATCTTTCAGTATAAGGGAACCCCAACATAAAGCTACTAGAAAGATAGGATTAGACCTCAAATGTCTTTTTTCATGATGTGTGCTTCACCAAAACAAGCAAAACTGCCTGATCCTTGTGAATAGTCTCTGAAAATTACTGCTCACACTGTGATTGTAAGCCACAAGAAAGCTTTAGAAAGATTTTTACCATGGCTGTGCAATTGCATGTACAATCACCAGGGCTACATTTGCTTTCATATGGGTGTTCACCAGCCTGGGGTAACTGTAAGTACTTGGAAGGACCTAATTAGAGAACTGTATTTCATCCTGATATATGGCCAAATACTGTACAAATAATACATACAGTGAAAAGCATCTAATTTATACTACTTGTGAAAAAGGAGGGTGATGTCTCTAACACAAATGAGAAACATTAAATACATTCTATTTTCTTAATTTCTTTCTACTGGCATATTAAGTATGAGTTCAGAATATATTGTTGGTGTTATTCAAGACAGTGATTGCTTCATTAATTTAAGTATTTGTCAACTCAGAATAAATTGTAGGTCAGTGATTTGAATACAATCTACATCTGTAATGAACTGAGACTGGATCCACCCCCCTCTGCAGAATCATTTTGACAATTTAGGGTTTCAAGCAGGAGTCCAAAATATACCACCATGATGACTGTTCAATGATCTCTACAGCATGAACTCTTCTATAAAGATGGGTGTCCAGCATGCAAAAGCTTAAATCTGTAAGTAATTGACTGAAAAAAATAGCTCTGTCACAGTCCATCTACCCAAAAGAACTGCCCACCCATCAAAGGATGATGGTRTAAGGGAGGGGCTCTCCCATATTGGTACTTTATATGCTTTCAGAACACAAAACTCCAGAATTGCTGCTTCAGTTTGCAAGATTGAACCTCACCACTTGATTATCTGTAATAACAAGACGAATTGCAGGAGTCACTGGGAAAACAGAGAAGACAGAAGGCACTCACAGGATTTTATGGGAGTCAGATGCAGAGCAATAAACTGATTCCAAGAAAAAGTGGTGAATATAAGGTGTCGAGAAAGGAAAAATTCCAGGAAAGGATGACAGTTTCAAAAAGAGTAGGTATCAGTCAGGTCTTTAGAAAGAGTTTTCCTGTGTTTGGTCTTCGGCTGTTTTTGTGARAATGTGGAAGGGCAAATAGAAGCTGGATGAGGTGTTTTTCAGAGACAGCTAAATGAGGAAAATGAGATATTTTGCCATATTTTATTCTCCAGATTGATTCTTTCTGACAAAAGAATGACCTCATGTAAAGATCTCTAGACTCACTTCCAAATCTTATGACCACATAAAATCAACAGAAAGCAGAGGAAACTTCCCTCAGAGACAGAYGTTTTGCCCAGTGTCACAGCACTGTGACTGTGTGGGAGCTGCCACACCAGGTCCTCTTTTCCATCACTGATGCTGGAGCTTCCCCTCAAGCCAATCCTGTCCTCTACTTGCAACAGCTTCAAAGTTTCTGCAGTAGGACAGTTTCAGCGGGACAGCAGAGTAAAAGGCAAGGAACAGGCCACCTCTTTTTTCACATAAAAGACATGGGACCAACAGAAACCTCTCCATTAGGTAATGAAACAAAGGCTCTACCCAACTCACACAATGGTTGGCACTGCTCTCAGTACTAATAAAGAACAAGTGCTCCCTTATACAGCCAGATTTCAATACAAGGCTTAGGTCTAACCTAGCTGGTATTAAAAACACAATCCATGAAAAATGTACTTTTTAAAGGTATTTTGAAAGTCTCATTTGCTAGAAATGCACTAAAGATGATACAAACCATATGCTATCCTACAGCCTTGGAAAACAGACCTTTTTATTGGATAATGATGTGGGATGAGAGATATTTCATCTTTCATACATTTATTTGACAATGATGAATTTAATTCATTCTATCACATTGAATGATACATTTATATTCAGTATGTAGTTTAAAATTTCATAAATGATTAAAGTCTTTGCCGTTTTAATTATAATATGAAGAGAGCAGCTAGAACTTATTTGCAGAGAATAATGTGCCAGTCAATAAATTTGGTGAGTACTCCTGACAACATATAAATGATTACTTTAGTTGCCTGACTACCTGTGGAAGACAGCTTGATAATGAGAGTCCTTGTGTTTCTTTCCCAGCAGAGTGAATCTGGAGTCTGCTCACTTCCTAACTTCAACAACTTTGTTTCAGCAACTGGTAGCCAACAATTCACAGAGCTTTAAAAGTTGTTCTGTACTCCTGCACGAATGAAAAAGGTCAGCTTGCTAAGCAGAGGACTGCAGACAGATATCATCTACCAAGCCGGGAGCTGTAATTTACTTCACGCATGCAAAGAAGAAGAAGATTCTTCACTCTGGTGTTTGTCCCTGGGAGGATCAATAAGGGCTCTGAATACAGAAGGCAAGTAGCTTTTGACCTAGCTTTGCACTATGCAGGCAATAGTTTAGCTTTCTTCATGCTCACCCTTCATCTGTTTGAATCACAGAGACCACACCTAGTTAMTCACTTGCACTAAATGCCAAACCAAAAGCCTACTGGAAAGATTTCATTAACCACTTTTGGCTTTGGAGGAAACCCATATGTATCAGCCACTACAAGTGGACTATCCAAGCATCCAGTAGTGGCATTAGGAATTGAATCAGTACCAGTAGCACACAAGTCAGACATAAATCATGGGTCTGTTATTGTCTCTCCATGCACTTTGGCTTAGGCATTGCAAAGGTATTGGAAGAAACTTTGGATAAATTCATGCAACTGAACATATTCTCCTCTGGTCCACACAGAATAATTGAAGAGAAAAACAGTTGTTGAGCTGACCTTCACTCAATTTTCTTCCTGCTGCTCACAATGTGGAATAGAGTAGATCCCAATTTATTTTATTTATGTTCTTTTTTGGCCTAAGAAATTTGCACAAAATCATGGCACTCAGAGTGTATATTTTAGAAAGAGAAATATGCATAATCTTCTAAAGTTTGAAGCAGTATAAAAACTAAGCAAAGTGTTATTTTTTTCCTCTTATCCTAATTTAAAAAACAAGCAAACAAACAAGCAACCAACCAAAAAGACAATCCCACAAATAAAGCAAATTTGATCAAATTTTGTAGAAAAAGAAAAATGCCTTTAGGCTGAGGAGTCATATGCCAAAGTATAGCCCAAAGCAGGTTAAACCAAAGGAACCAGAAAGTCTTCTGGAAAAGGAGGGCATATAATGGAAACGACAACAGACCTTTAACTGTAGCAGTGCTGCTGGGTGCCGCTATAATGAACTGAAACCTACAATCTCCTAGGGTTAATAAGACACCTGTCTTGAAACTAGCAGTCATATTGGTTTTCCAAGCCTGCCACACTACTTAAAGTCTTGATGAAGTTCTTACTGTGCCAAAGGAACTTACTAACAAAGCCACTGAGTCAATTTAACCTAGTGAAACTGGACCCTGTAGACTGGGTTATCAGAGTTTTGTGTTGAGATAATTACAGCACTAAAGAGAGCATATGGGCTGTCAAGGCTGGCACATGGCCTGCGCCAGCTGTTACCTGGGTGCTTTGGAAAATCTACTGAACAGCATTTTGGACACAGAACAGCTATATGTAAGTTTTCCAAGATATCTAGTGGGAAATCCTCATAATAAATTTATTTTTTATATGGGGAAGGATTACACCCAATAACATGACTGCAAGAAGTACAACTTTAAACTTCAAAAGGAAACTACCAGAGGAAAACAATCTCATATGGTAGTGAAGTGTACCAATAGCAAGCTTCACCTTCTTATAGAAAGTTAACTGTTCAAGAAATTAGCTTTTGTATAGTCCAGCTGAAAACAATACYGAAATACACCTATTTAGAAGCTTTTCTAGAAACATGCCTCTGAGTCAATGGAATTTATCTTATTATTCCTGGTATTGCTACTCCATGAAAAATGTCTTCCAAATGCAATGTCATAGCTAATCAATTACTAACAACAATTATTATTGATTAGCAGTGACGCTCTTACAGGGCCTGCCTTTACGTGGTAATATTACCCAAGAAAAACATTTCAAATAGGATGTGTCCAATGAGTTAGAGAGACAATGTAAAGAAGAATCAAACAGAAACCTGCCCAGACAGAATACAACAAATGTAAGAACACACACCAAAATTTCATAACATGGAAATTATGATTATTGGATCCAGGAGGATTGTAGTAAACTATATTAATTATTTAGATAAGTAGATTTAATTACCCAAACCAAACTTGCTAACGTGCAAGGTCATTCTAACTAAGCCTGCGGTACCTGCAATGTCTTTGCTTTGAGAGARTGACTGGGAGACATGGAGACTGACAAGTCATGGGGGAGCCAATGCTTAATTTCCAAAAACTGATCAGATGCATCAGAGTATTGTGAGCAAAAAACCCTTACTATGGCTGGGATCAGTGGTGCTGTGCAGTTCTGAAACCCACCTGCAAGATGCCAAATCTTAGTTTCTCAAACCAAATTAAACCTAGGAAGTTCAGGTAAATGAAGCCCCAGCTTCAGTTTCAAATCACCTTATCATCCAAAACCACAGATTCATTCCTCTGACATCATTACCTTCATGGACCTAATGCAAATATATCATTATTTGTTTCACACAATTCAATTTCATGTCTTCATGGATCTCTTGAGAAATTAATGGATGTAAAATTTAAGATTTACTATTTCTTTGAATATGTCATTTCAGTAGGAACCTAGTTAATCCATATTTCCTCATTTTCTGACTCAAAAATACAGCAACTTCATTGCTTGTGATGAAGGGATTGTAATAAGTTGGTACAATTAATAATTTTCTGCATGCTGAAATGCTTAACTTAACTTTGTTTATCTGCAACAGCATTAGTAGTGCATAGAAAAGCTGAAGTACTGACAATATTTGTACCATATCTTTTTTCAAAGCAAAATCTGCCTTTTTTTAGCTCTCTAAACCCATATTTGATTGAAAAGGAATGTATTTTGGAGTTGAAAAATTCAGTTATTAGATTTAAATTTTTTAAACCCTGTCCCTGAAAAACGTTTAGGAAATCCAGCTGTATTACCTCAAAGTAAGTGCATTACTGCATTATATTTTGCAAGCTTTAGCAAACAAAAAAATTCCCCCAGAAGAATCTTAATTCTTATCTATGGAAAACATTAAACTGCTAAGTGCTAACAACTGGAATTAGTCCTTAAATCTCTAATGAGAATAATAAAACATGATTGCAGTTTGTGCTGTAACTTGATAAGGCCTGAATTTACTTGCTGTTAGCAAAAGTTCCTGATCCAGCAGTATGGCGTTTTACTCCCTGAGGTACAGGAAACAATATCTGTCCTTTAGGAGCATCCTCTGTGGTAAGCACTTCTTATCAGGGCTATCAAAGGACTAAGATAGCAGTGTAATATCTAGTAACAGCAGCTTTATGAGCAGATCCATTACTGATTTAAATCAATCTAAAGCATGTAGTTCTGATTAACCCATTCAGAGCAAAGCTGACCTCCTCACAAGACTATTTCTTCTGAAAGTAGTACAAACTGTTTCTATGCTGCCACATGTGATATGCAGTGAATCCAAGTAGCAGTAGCAGAAGCAGAAGTGCAGAGGAAACACCACAATTTTCTAAGCCACTAAAAAAAAAAATCCTTGTATTGAAACTGTGTTACTCTGCAAAGATATAATACTTTGCAGTAGTAAAATTTAATATTCTTGAAAACTCTGATTTGAACTAAACTAGGACACTGTACGCAGAAGGAATTTAATTGAGCCTGTCTAAAATCATCTTGCTGTAAATTTTTCTGAAAATCTCTTATTTTATAAAAAGTCAGCATTTCGATACTGTTCATTGACATTTTCTGGCAAACACTTATTGGAAGGCAGTATTTAGATTCTATTTGCCTATAAAGATATTTTTATTCTTTGCAATGGAAAACATAATTGTAACTTTTCTTGAATTTCCTAAAGTAAAATGAAAATATTGTTATCAGTCAGCAGTTTRGCAGGTCACAGCTATTTTAATTCCTAGTGTTTTCACTTTATATCCATGGAGATTCCCTCCCAAGTTTCAATTAAAAATCCTTAAAGGCATTGCTTATATCTTTTGATATGACGTACGAAATAAAGRGGTTAAATACAGTTTTTAAACATTCCAAATGTAATTCATTTAAATGATGATTTGCTAATTTGGCCAGTAATTAGATAACAGAGGTCTCCAAGCATTACTTTTTGATTAGTGTTTAGAAAGACAAAAAAACCCACTGCAYTCAGTTTGACACAACTGGGAAATGTCAATCCACTCCCAGCCAGGAGAGGCCCACCAGACAAACACGGCGCTTCCAGAGATTAGGAGAGCACATAGAAAATACACATTTTCGACACCCTCTCGCTACTTACTTCAGCTCAAGCAGTTGTACGTACTAAATGGTCACCTTCACAATTATCTTGGGCCTGATCCTGCTCTTTTCAAAGTCAGTCTGAGCTAAATTATTGATTGCAACAGTCAGTCCCTCGTGTCTTAGGAGTTAATGGGATCGAAGCGACATATAATCAGCATGCGTAATTTGAGGAGCTCCAACTTCTTGGATTCCCTCGTGACTTATTTTGGAGTCGTTGCCTTTATTTCTGAACTATTCCTCTGAATAACAATAAGAAAGAAAAAGAAATTTGGATTCTAGCGAACAAGCTGCTTGTTTCTCACCCCAGTTTTCTCAGAGCTTGTTTAGAGGCTGACCTTGTAATCTTCCCATAACCCTTCCCCGGTGACGTACTTTGCTACCTTTAGTCTAAATCCACTCCCTACCAGAAATAAAAAAAATCTTGGATAGGGTAAACACATGCAAAAAGTCAGCATTTCTGGTTCTGTCTGTATTACAAAGGTTCACAGACCAAATGAAAACCCTTACACATATGAACTATTTTAATTAGTCTAATTTACTATTCTCCACAAACGCAAAAGGTTACAGTCTTACTGATTCTTTGATTTAAACATTTCCTATTAAACTGTGTAATTTTAGTTCAGTAAGTGCTTTCGCAGTACTTTATGCAAACGTGAACTCTTTGAGATAACAAAATCAGCATGAATTTTGTATTAGAAATATATTGCAACATTAATAAAACAAAACAGTGTATTTTCTTATGATAATATAGTTTAAAGAAATAGGTTTATTTTCAAGGTTCATACCATACAGGTGACAAACTATTTATTTACTCCTGCCTTTAGTGGTAGCTGTATATTTCTTATTAGATAATAAATTTGATCCTCCAAACTATTTTGCTTGAGCATCAGGAAATATCCAAGTGCTAAAGGGAGAGATGGCACCTAAAAATATGCAGCAGAAGTTCTCTTTCTTGATAACACTGGAAGCTGTTCTGTAACTTGATCAATTTCTTGCATCTACAGAATATTGTTTTTTAAGGCTGGTATGGGAGAGAAATATCAAAACAGACTGAGATTTTTCAGTTCTTCAGAAAGAGATGAAATTAAAAAGATCTACCTTCACTACCTTTTCAAAAAAATCTTGAAAAGGAGAAAAATCCTTTTTTTCTTCTGTCTGATTCATGAATAGAATTTATGCTCTTTATATCATATATTGCTTTAACATTTGCAAAATGAAAGCTAAAACCAGGCCCAGAGCAATGGAGTGTAGTTTTTAAGAGTGTCAAATTATCTTCAATAGCCATTTTTTAAATAAAATATGAAATCTTGAAAYAGACAGCAAAGAATTGTATTGAGGGAAAAATCTGTCACTTAGACATAAATTTAAAGAACCCACATCCCTGAATCTTAAAAAACCACATGAATATTGTTTTCCAATTGCTTTAGAATGTATACGTCAGTAGTATGAATGACTTTCAGGTGTCAGTTTTAAGAAAAGTTCCTCTGCATTTATTTCTTTAAACACACTGTCATTTGGTATGTCTGCAGACCTACAGGAACAGATGAACAGTAGTATTTGTACATGCTTTTTGTTCCAGGCTGTAAATGTAATCCTACATTTCAAGGTTACCAAGAGGGAGGAAGGCATTATCATTGTTTTTTCAGTCTGACTGTCCCATTTAGGTGATGTACATACTCTGAGCGAATTAATTGCTTTGCATTTTGCTTATATTTATTAACTGAGATTAGGAAAGGCAGTAAAACACTATATCAAAGCATTATGGAGAAAACAACCAGAATCAATCTTTTTCGTTTGTCACAGACAGCACTTATTTAAATCTAAAATATGTTCTTTGCTGTCCTTGGTCTATTCTGGTAGATAATAGCTTGTACCAAATATAGGGCTACAGATTTCTCTCTTCTTTTTGAACATAAAACCCAGAAACAATAAAAAAAAAAGATCAAACTTCTAAAAATAGGATAACAACAACAAAAAACCCCCACCAAAACCCTGTAGTCTGTTAGATCTCTGCTTCTTAGCTACTTAGATTTTATTTCCATTTTCAAAAATCCTAAGTGCATTATTTTCACAGGGCTACTTCCAGAATTTAATCACTATGCCACATCATTCAGACATTTATTTGGGGGCAAACCCTGCAATAAGAAGAAATTCAGAAGGGCCTTGTAAAAACTCGAAATTGTTAAGTAATACAGTGCATTATAAGTCTCTAAATAAGGCAGCTGCACATCACATTTCTCATTCAGACAATTGTGCAAGAAAAGCATTACCTGACTGTAATAGTTTAGAACTCAGAAATTAATTTAAAATAGACAAGCTTGCGTGTATCCAACACTGATTCAGTCTCCCCAGTTTTTGAAAGTTTGGTATCTGAAACACTGCGACACCATCGCCTGCTCGTTATTATTTTTTAAACAAAGTAATACTGAATCTCCCACAAAGGAAGGAAGATAAGTAACAATATAGTGCAGGCTCCAAGTTAAATCTGGTTCAGACAGCGTAATAATGATGTCATTAAGGCTCCGAGCTGAATGGGAATCAGACAGTACCGTAGTACAGCTGCAGACATAAATCTGAAAGAACTTTTTTGGCTACATTCTCAGACTTACCTTGAAAGATATTTAGGAGCTCCAGCAATGTGAGTTGAAAGAAATGTTCTCAAAGGGAGGCTTGCAGACTGAAGAACCTATGTAGGCCTTATAGGCACTTTCTTCTGTGGCACAGGAAGGAACATTTTGTTAAATGAATAAACTAAGAGAAATAATTTCAGAGGAAGTGCAAACCAGAAAACAAATAAACCTTAATACTACCACAAATAAATGAGACTAAGGCAATTGTGGGACTGCTCAAAGCCTTTTTGCCTTGCTGAATGAAAGCAATCCCTAAGACTGAATGGGTAATGAGATCCTGGCTCCTGAGATTTTAGCTTTCTTAATCATGTTCATAATTAATTCAAGAACATTGATAATTTCATTACATTCTTTTTGTCTTATCAATAAATGATGTGCCTGCACTTTTGGTCCTGTGTACAGGGAGAAAGGAGATGCTTTGGGTAATATTGCACCAGGAATTGTATATGTATATATGTATATATACGTGCATATATATATAATCTATATGACCTAAAATAGGCATGTGGTAGTTATTATCCACAACCAGGCCTTTATTATCAGAATATGATGACAAGTAGTTACAAATAATTAATAAGCTTTTTATGCAGAAATGAAAAACCCTTTAAAGAAAAATATGCTGCAAATAGAATTCCTATCTGAAAGACATGTACCTAGAAAAAATATTTTTTCAGATATATTTAAGAATGGATTTCACATGAACTCAAACTACAAATATATTTTTTAAGCAACTCTAGATATCTTTTTTTAAAAAAAATATCATTTAAGGAAAAACCCAACTTCAGCTCTTTTTTCTATTTGGAGTGATGTGACCTTCTGTTTGTCCTTCCAAGCACATTTTCAGTATCAGCTTACATCTAACACCAAGCAGTACTCACTCACTCAGTTGAAACAATCTGGGACTTTTTACATTGTCTTTTTTTTTTTGGTGGTGGTAGGTTTTTTGGGTTTTGTTTTTTTTAATGAAGACTGAAAGCTCTCTATCTAACAGTCAGTCAAATGGGAAGCATCCCTTTAGGGTTTATTACTTGCTCTGTGTAATCTTCAACAAAACAACAAATCTGTTTTGTTCCCTTTTTTGTTGTTGTTGATTTAGAGGTATCATCGATTTTAGACAGCAGAGTCTGTAGAAGTAAAAGTTTCTGACTGGGAACAAATACTGCTGTGTTATTTGCTCTCACTTGCAGCTTATTTCATTCTGACATCAGTGAAACTATCCACAGAGAACGTGTCCCTGCACAAGAGAAAGCACCATAAATTGGTCACAAACAGTTAAGGAAGTGACTTCAAAACACAAGCGACATTCAGGAAATGTCTACCATCCTGTAGGAATCATTCCAATTTCGCTGGTTATCTTTAAAAAATAATAAAATCAAGCATTTCCTCCTTAAAAGCAGGTTAAATGTCAACTTGAGGACAAATTTAGTCCCCACCAAATGTTCTCATTTTCCATTCTGTTGACACCAGCTTCATGGGGGTGTTACTCCACTGAAGGTCTACATGGTTCAACCAGCCCCAGAGGTGGCTCTGAGCCAGCACAGCATATGACAGGTCAGTTGTGCTCCATGTTCCCCCATAAAGAAAGAACATTGACACATGTACAGATAAAGGGTTTCCATTCTGAGGATACTTATCAGGGCTAGAGAAGGAAAAAAGCCTGAATTTCACATAAGTGTAAAGTTTTGGGGTCATAAGTAGCTACACATATATCACTGCTACTGCTAAAAAAGGAGGCCAAGGAGCAATCCCAGGTCCAAGGTCAAATGACACCAAAGACTGCAGCCCATACTGCTCACAGATAGTGCCTTGGAACAGAGGTGGCTGGGGAGACCTCACCCAAGGAGGCCAAAATACAGGTATAGAACATGCCAGCAATTCAGCAGGGTGGACAAGGGGAGCACCACACTTAGCCTGGTCTCTCACCCTTCACTTATCTTTTATGCCTCTGATACCCAGAGATGCCAAAAAGTCTGATATTAAAGATCTAGAGCAACCCTAGAACTTGAGCAGCTCTGGAGAACTGTCAAGCAGTTCTGTTTTGTTTTTTTAGGGGGTTCCTCATGGGATCAGGAAGGCAACGTAAAGGATGTACTACAGTGTAAAAGTAAAACTTTCTCTCTCCAAGTTGCAAGCAATGATATATGAGGATAACAAGAGGCAAACTCAGGTAAACACATATTATTTAGGATGTTTGATGTGTGAAGTGAAAAGACAGGCCCTGAACCACCCTTTGTAGCATTCCCCTCAGATTACCCGCACTGTTCCTTGGGCCTGTAAAAACAAATCCAAACTGATTTAGGCAATTCAGGTACTCTTATTCCCAGTGGAGAYCAGAGTGTGCAAGTCTTGAAGAGGCATTTACCCCAATACTCCTGAGCCTTTATGGCCATAGCCATAAACCAGATTATCTGAATTGCCCCCTGGGGGGCTCATCCCCCCACCGTCGGTGTAAAAAGCCTCTGACTACACTCTCAGTTGAGGCATTTTAAGGGAATATCTGGAGTTAGGTGGGATAGCATTCCTGGATGCAATGAATTAAGAATGATGAATGCATTCAGTTAAGTAGAAAACACTCCCCTTCATCCTTGCTGTTTTCAGAGGGCAGAACTCAAGTTAAGTAGGCTCAGATCCTGGATTTTGATTAGGTTGTTCTTGCTGTAGGTCACTGTAGTGCCTTCAGGTGTTATGAATCCAAGCCTTATTGCTGAGATCAGCAATTTTAATCCCTCTCAAATTTAGGGCAACATTTCTTTGAAGCAAGTCTGAACTATAAATAATGTGGAAAACTCTCTGAACTTGATTATAACTTTTGCTGCAAGAGCTGTTGACAAGATGCTAAACATCTTTAGCTGGTCCATAGAATTTTTCAAGAGTAGTCTCAAAACTGAAGCTGCTCATGTGTTTGAAATACTTGACCCTTTTTTAATCTAGTAATTTTTATATAGTCTTAGGTCATTCAAGCTTTATTGCTAATCTTTAAAATGTAAGTACTACTACTTGAATTTGAAAACATCTCATCACAGCAGAAACCTTAAAAGGTTTTAAGGGATTTGGAGAACCATACTGAAATTCATAAGGAGAATCCGTCACAGTTACTGATAGTTATCAACATTTTTTCCAAGGATAAGCCATCTATAAATTCACAGCAACAACCATTATAGTCAAGTTTATAGAACTGCACTTTAAAACTAAATCCACATATATAAGCATGGGCAAAATTACGTGGGGTTTGTAGAATGACCTGATTACACGAGAAAGAAGTCCAAAAAGAGGAACATGGAATCACTTAGCAAGACAAGCTGTTGCCTGTGACAGTGATGTATGAGACATAGGTGATATATATACTGGGTGGCTTTATCAGTAAATCATTGAGTTATTTACTTCCCTGAGGAACTGGACCTGTCCCTGGAAGAGACTGTACTGTGAGATGCACCAGTAGGGAATTAATATTGGCAAAACAGTCAATTTTGATTTGTTCACACAAAAGAATCATAAAATATAATTTAATAAATAATACACCACAGATGTACTGTCTCTTCTAAGTACTAGTGCTTTAAAAATGGTAGAATCTGGATCTCCCTGCTGTTTCCCTCATTAACATGAAAGGAAAAATCTCCACAAATTCGGTTTTAAATAAAGTATTTAGCTAACACATCCCTGGCAGGGTGTGGACAGTTGCACCCTGAAGAACAAGAAAAACACAGAGTATAAAGCTCAGAAACTGAAAAGATATAATATCACTTTCTTTTCTATACACTCTATACAATCTCTACCATCTGCAAGGAACAACTGCAAGCCCACTGCAATTTCGAGCTTCTGCTACGGACCTTTGCTATAGGGCCATTCATCTCAAGTACAGCAATGGACAGGGTGCTCCCCAGAACTCCTCAGCAGGCAGAGCAGCAGTAAAAACAGCCGCTTGAGCCTTATCCCTTCCCAAGCTGCCGTGCTTTCATAGGCAGGATCATCCCCTGTGCTTTGCACCTGGGCTTCAGCACCTTGCCCTCAGATACACTGCATGAGTGTGCTGCACACATGGTTTGAGAGAGAGCTCAAAAGGTTATCCTGGTGCTCAGACTGACACTGATGTATAAGTCCCTTAGCTCCTTGTCTTGTGGTAATTTTTTGTGTCTGATTTCAACAAATCTGAGTTAAAACCATGTAGACTGAAACACTACAGGATACGTACATGGTCAAACTGCAAAATAAACAAAAAATAATCCATCATTGACACAAACACTAAATATTGCTACTTACTACACCAAAAATAAGGAAAAAGGCTTACATGCTGTAAACAGTTGCTTTGCAGAAAACAGCTCAACATTATAGACTATTATAAGAAGTGTTTCTGGTAACAACACCATTTTCAGAAAAGCTTTACACAAATAAAGAAAAATCAGACACTAATTTTTAGTGCAATAAAAGCAGTGACAACTTTATCACTGCTAATGTGCAGAAAATGACTGTAGTGATGCATAGCATATTATGGCAGAAGTGCAAACAAAATACCTTTTCCTCTTTAATTCCCCCACAGCATGGTCATTCATTGGAATTACACCACATTTTCAGCACCACAGAGTGAATTTGCCTTATTCTGATTTGGGGCTGCTATTCATATATGCTTTTTTTGTTTGTTTTGTTATTAAGTAGCCATAGTCACCAAAGGCTGCTAGAAATGAAAATGTTTTGAAGAAGATCCTCTTTATATAACAATTATTTTACAAAGGGTTAAATATCGTAAATACATGACCTAATCCCAAAGATCTGTATTCTAACTTCCAGTATTGGTTTCTTCTCCAAGTTTCGACCCTTTTTAGAGATCAGAACTACCTCTGGTTCTAGTAGCAGTAGGAACACCATGCACTTTGCTTTTTCACATTACATACAGTGGAAATCCAGTCACACTCACCATATATAGATGTGAAATAATGTAAAAAACATGCATGTAAGTCACACATACATGAGCCAGAAGGATGTAATAGATAAGGAACTTGTAAAATAATGTTTTTTATGCACAGGCAATATTTAAGCAGGCAAGAATATATGTCATTGCAACTTTTTCAAGGAGCAGATGTATAAGTACATGCATTGACAGTGACACAAAAACCAGMAGGTGAGATTGGTCAACAGCACATAAGACCTGAAGATGATAAAAAGAGAAGAAAGGCATGGAGATTACCAGAAGAGTAATTATAAACACTGGGGAGAGAAAAATGTAGTTGTTGTGGAAATAACAGAAATCAGAACAGAAAAGATCTGCATTAGATAGAACTTGATCTAAATGCCATAATCAGAGAAGATATTAAGCATTTGCATAAAAAAACCCCAAACCTGATGTAGCTAGAATAGTAGTCTTCAGTTAAATACTCCTGAAACTGGAAGCTGCATTTACAGTAATTTACATTTTAAAAGAAAAAAATAACACAAAAGGTCATAGGAAAGAGAATAAATTCCAAATGCTGTTTCATAACTGTACAAAATAAGAAAGTGAGCTGCTTTAGATTGAATTTGAATTGACAGCAAAAAATTCTCATTTACTGTTATTTGATGCTTCATTGAGTGACTTGTGGTTCGTTACCAGCTTTCTCAATTGATATATCTCTTTGCAGCCAAATAATGGATAAGTGACACACGCCATGAAATATGCATTTCACTAAGAAACTGCTTTCCACATCTTGAGAACCCTGGGTAGTATTTATGCTTGAAATTAAAGCAAACACTAAGCATTGATTTTAATATGTTTAGATGAAATCAAATTGCCCTAACTGCGTTAACATTGTGGAACATGCAGTAATCCATGTACTTTATGGGCTGATAAATCTGAAACTACAGTAAATGCATAATTATGCCATCAGTGATATCTGTTTCTGGTGCCTATTACTCAGATATCGTGCTATCTACAGCTTTATGCATGAAAGTAACACCAAGGAAGCAATTCATTTTTCTCACAAGTTACTGAATCAGTTTAAATCAAAAATCAATGGCATTAATCAGCTGCATTTGTAATTTCAAGGAACAGTCTTTTGCTTCCTTGCCTACAGAGTGCAGATTGACTTTGGGGAAGCTCCCTGCACTAAATATCTGGAGAACTGCGAGTTTGTTGAACCCCCCATGCATATTAGCATGATTGTCTCAAGTCTTTTCCATGTTAGCCAGAGAAGCATTGTTTTGATAATTTCCACTCCAGGACAAAAAGAAAAAAAAATRGACTTCAAATTGCTCAGATATCAATTGATTCTAATACTTACAGGAAAAGTTCAGATATGTTAAAGGAAGAAGAGAAAAAAGGGAGGGGGGAAGTGGACAGAATGGGAGGAAAGAATGGCAACAGGGAGGAAAGGAGGTCAACAGCAAGGAAAGGGAGGCAGGGGAGAGTTACCAAATCATCATCTCCAGAAGATGCCACATAGGCAACTGCAGGGTTTGTATTTTCTTTTTTTCTTCAGATGCTGTTGGAACGATTTTTTGATTCATTGCCAAATGAGGAGAAAATATGAAATTATTTTGACAAATAAAAAAAAATCGATCTTTCACATGAGACTTTACTATTATAAAAGCAAGACTAGTCTGACAAGGAGTTTTGAATTATTCTCAAAATGAAGGAGCTGGCCTGGAACTCAGGACCAAGAGCACTGCCAAGAGAGGCAGTACCTTCTGGGTTCTGTTTTGAGATTTTTCTAGATTTTCTGGAAATGTATTGGGATCATTGGAGGATTCCTGGGAACCCTTCAAGGAGTGCCAGGTTGCTGCTTCTGCCGCRTGAGGATAACTACAGGAGTCTGTAACTTCTAAGAAGCCCTAGATCTAGGATAATGTGGGGAAACCTCTAAGACATGAGAACCTTGGATTATTACAACAACTAATCAACAACTTGTTGCACAACTGGTATTTACAACAGGGGATTCTGCTTTAACGCCACAAGACCACCTCTGATGACCAAGGAACACAATCTGAGGATCTCTAGTAAGRGAGGGAATCCACCTGAACAAGCAGGGCAGAACACCTTTGCCAGTATGCTGGGCAGCCTGGTGACATCTTTAAACTAGGAAAAATACACATGGGAGATGATAACTAACAATCAATTGAGGGGGTTGGCAAGCAAAGGGTGGGCAAAAGAGACCTCAGCAAATGCTGAAGTGCTTGTTTATTCAACAGAGAGAAACAGGCATTGTTATTCTGTGTTCATTTTATCCTGAAGCAGATACACACATTTGACTAATCAAACTGCTTCAAGGAAGCACGTTTTCTTTTTTCTCATAGTGATTGCCCAGATACAGAGGTGTAAAATGTAAATTTATATTTTTAGATGGTTTTTATGTGTAAAACAATATCAAAAAAAAAGAAAAAAAGTTGCTTTCTTTTCTTTCACTAAGCTAGTGAAACAGAAGTGTAGCTGAGTTATACCTGTCAGAAGACCCTTTTCACTACAGGGTATTGGATTTTTTACTATAACATAAGCTACACTATCATAAAAACTGCTATATAACTGTAGCTGCTTGAAGGGGTTTGACATCACTTCACTACCTCACCATAATTCAAGCTATAAAACTTGAATACTGACAATGTTCAAATACACCAATACATATGACAATTAGTGCCAGCTGTGGTGATGAGATAAAAATCCATAAGGTCACTGATTTATATCATGATTTGATATGAACTTGCGCTAGAAGAAGAGAGCTCATCAGCTAACAGATGCTTTTGATTAGCACATTTTGGTTTTGTATCAGGTACAGGAAGAACATATTAATATTTATCTTCAAATGACCATGTACACCCCTCATTATCTAAAAGCCTGGCTGCTGTTGGTTCCTACTCTTTTCTACTGTCTGCAGAAGGAGCAAAGAATGATGCTTCTAAGTGTCCAGCAAGGCTCCTGAAGGAACACAGTTGTCAGTCCAGAACAATCTACCTTAGGCACCATAAAACATCTAACCAGATGGGATTCTGAACACCCAGAATTGACAGACTGTGATCATTTTTCATACACAGAGTGTGCGGTGGTTCAGAGAACACAAGTTACAGAATTAATGTTTTACTGTCCAACCACCAAAGTAATTTTTTCAAACCGGGACTAAGGTGGCTAATTATTTTTGAAAGTTAATAATAAGATGTTTCATGCTTAATCGCACTGTGACTGTGTCTACAAGAGCCGGCTATTAATCAAGCTGTTATTATGTTCAAGGCAGTACAAAGATAACATAGTAGGATAGCTCTGATTCTCTTTTTGCAAATGCCAGCAAATGGTATGGCTCTTACCATTACTTCAAGAAATTTATGCCAGGATCAAATTAAATAGTTCTTCCCTCTCTTTTGCTGCTTATGGTCCTTGCTGCATAATTTCATGCTGTTTTGTTCTCTATTCTGAAACAAAAACAAATCTATGTACAACGGTTCCACAAGGAATGCTACTGTAATTCTTTACTTCATTGCTGGAATTAACAAGATTTTTTTAAGGAACAAACTTCTTTTTGTAAAACTGCTACTAAAATAAAAATATAAACAATTATTGAAAATATATAGTCACAAAAAACCATTAAATTTATCTCTTAAGCAGGTTTATGACCTCACTACATATTTGAATAAAGATTTGTCTTCTATAGCTTTGGCACAAGAACAGATTTATTTAGCTTATAGAAACAATTATTTTTTCTCCATCACCTACCCAAAACGGAATTGTTTAGGAGGTGTGTGTGCTTTGTCAAATGCTATTCTGACTAAAACAATCTGTTCAAGTACATTTAGATCTTTTAATAAACATATACGTGTCAGTATTGTTTATGGTTTGTTCACAAAAGCTTCTAATTTATCAAGCTTTTTTATTGTGCATCACTGGAAACAGATGCAAGAGATACACCTCACCTACATTAATATTGCTGCTCTCTTATGTTATTTAGGGAAGATTCAGCAATGTTAGTATTACTGACATAGCTAATACAGTGAAATACATGCAAACATAGCATCAAATTTAAGGGATGCCATCACCCTGAGCTTTTGGAAGCTTAGGAACACAAGACACTCCTCAAAGCTGGACATCTTACACTGGAAGAAGTGCAGTTACCAGTGCTGAGCTTGGTATGATGTTTCACACTCCTTTACAAAGCTATACCCGCACCGTTTTCTTTCTGAGATATTGCTATGTCAGTGTCACCCAGAAAAATTCAGCACTATTGGAACAGAGGAATTTCACAAATGTGTGGTCATCCTTCCTACTATTTTAATTTTTGCCATTAAAACTCAATTCACCTATGGACTACTTGAGCATGGGAATAAAAATGGAAACACATCTCAGTTATACGGAATGTATGGGGTGTAATAAGTATTTACTAGGATTATTCTGCTTTACCCACCTACTTCTGTAGGATTTCCTGAGGAGACAGAAGTCTATATAATGCATGGATAAAGCCCACCAGGTAAGTCAATGGGCTTTGGCCAAGCTGCCCTGGGAGCAAAGGGATTCTTGCCATTGACTTTGCTAGGCTGCAGGTGAGAACAGCCTTTATTTGCATTCTTGCACACCTGATGGCAGTAAAAACAAGCTCTTTTTTATGTCTTCCTTTAAAAATGTTTAAAAACCAGCTGAGGAAATGGCTGTTAACACGACTGCCAGCATATTTAACAACCTCAGCTTCTAATTCCTAGCTCTTAATTTGTTTTATCCAAAGTTTAGCAGAATTGAGAGTGCTTGGGTTAAATAGCTCCTGCACTGGAGAAACTCCCCTCTCTACCATTGCTCAGGAAGCACAGGGGATGAAAAGATGTCTCTTTGGCAGCTGGTTCTTTCAGTCTGCCAACCGAGCACCAAATGATTAGCAGTGCGCTGGAGAATAGAAACTGGTAACTGTACCAGTGGTGCAGCAGCTACATCATCCATAATGACTGAAGAAAATACTCTAGGTTTAGATTTCTTAGCCAGCTTCACACTTCATACACAGATTGCAGTTACAATGTATAGAGAATTACATTTCCTAGAATAATTTCTGTCTTAAGGATCTTGACTCTTTCACAATTTCAGCAGCTCTGTGTTACTTAAATTACATCTCCTTAACGTAACACTCTTTCTTCTTCTTGAGGGCTATCCCTCTAAATTCTTTTACATCACATTCCTTACTCTCATAACTTTCCTCTTTTTCCTTCTGCTTTCCAATCTAAAACCATTCTGTCTCTTCTCCAGTGGAAGGTGTTCCTGCCCATGCCAAGGAGTTAGAACTAGATGATCTTTAAGGTCCCTCCCCTTCAACCTAAACCATTCTGTCATTCCATGACATTAGTCATCTCCCAAATCAATTAACATGATTATTTACTGATTTGGTTTTTATCATTAAGGAAAGTGCTATTGTCCATTTTCTTGCTTCTACTCACCTTATGAATGTTGTGATTATTTTTGTTCCTTTTGCCCTCTTGTTTCAACGTATTTGTGTAACAAGTTCTATCCTCCTCCATTTCTCCTACTCCAATTCCAGTCTTTCTGCCATACTTCAACACTCATTTCTTTTTATTTCTCTCCATGATTTCTGAAATACTGGTATTCTACCTGATTCTGTCTTGTTATTTAGGCAGGCATCACCACACAAAATACAAGATTATTCAGCAACTTGCTCTTCCACACATTATTTCTACTGAAAATTGACATAGTTAAGGGATTTAAAATTGATTTTCCATAGCTTATTAACCTAGTCACACATGTTTTTTGCAGGTGTGACTTTCTTATTCCAGGTAATAACTTGTCCTTTAGCTAATACGAATGACAGATGTACAAAATACTGCAATCTGAGTCTGTTAACCATTCTATGACATACATTTTATCAGGAATAGGAGGTAAAAAAAAGGTATCACCTCTTATTGTCATCTCCTTGAGGAACAAAAAAATGTTTTGTGATAGAAAAGTCTAAAACATTCAGACTTTGCACAGAAGGAAGAAGAAATATACCTTTGTTTGAAGATATAATCCTGCCCTTTAAAGGTATCCAATATTTTCATAAGGCTTAGGTTGATTTTTAGCATATGATTCAGTCAGGGTTCAGATAGATAGCTTCCAATTCTTGCAGAAACRTTCTCCTAAGCTAGGTAATTCAATTCTCTTTGTACAAAATAGCAACCATTTCAAATACCTGCTGAATGATGAATTTCCTTTGCACTCTGACTTGGATGGTAGGGCAACTAAGGCTTGTAAATGATTGAATTCACTGACCACTATGTGTGTAGAAGTCTTTTCTATTTCCTTGGTTTTATGCTATAGCCCCTTTCTTTGGCAAAATTTTCTTAGTACCATTCTTCCAAAATATTTTGGATGGGCAGTCAATCTCTGGATATTATTGGTTTGCATCATTTCCAAGAAGAAGACTGACATGATGTTGTCCATCTTACCCTTTTGAGGAATTGGAATATATCACTGATAACCTCAGTCTAGCATTGGAGAGCAGAATTGCCAAGGTTACACTTACACTAGAAAATCAAGGCCATGATTGAAATGGAAGAGCAGAGTGGGTACCTGTATACTAAACTCACCTTTTTCCTCCTCCCAAAACACCCGCTAGGAATTGTTCCTGTCTAAGTCTATCTCCTGAATAACACTCAGTCGTCATCTGGCAGAAGGCTAGTTTGTGGAGGGTTAGTTTGCACAGCTTCAAAATTCCATGTATTAGTCAATGACTAATTGCAGGGCTCAGCGTATGCCAGTGTCGGAGCCTGTAATTTGGCCCTCTTCAGTTTACTGGTGAAGATGTAGTTGACCTGATAAAACTAAGAGGGCAAGCACCTTACTGTGCACAACATCACTAGAATGGAAGAGAAGCACAGCTGGAACTATTGGAGGATCCCCTGCCACAGAAACAGAAAGAGTGGCCTTCCAGCTCTCAGGAGAGTGAATAAGATGTACAACTTTTCTCCTTAGAGCTCACTCATCTCTAAAGATAGGCAGTGTGAGACTATTAGAATGACTGAGTAACGGGCTATTAATTCTCATTTGCAAAATGAGACAATATGATACCATTTTTCACAGTGACGATAAAATGGAAAAATTATTTATTACTTTACCAGTTAGAAACTGGCTTATGTTATGCACCAATTATTTTGAAATGTCCTCTATATAGGTAATTGTGCACAAACAGTACAACTGGGAAAAAACAGAAATTAAGTTGGGCTACCTCTTAAAAACAAGGCACTTATAGGTTGCTACAGGATCTGTAAACTGTACAGTTTTGATGTACCAGCAGTAGTTTCTATGGAATGGAAACCTATTCAAATGGAGAAGAGGACAATATGACTCAAGCCTGAGTAAATGATGTCCAGAATCCTTGTGGGCTGAGCTTTTCTTTAAACAAGAAAATGCATTGCTTCTTTTGGTTAACTTTGCATGACTGCTAACTTCTATGTGAACTGGGAAGACTTCTTTCAAGGTGTGTCTGCAGATGAGGATGCACATTCATAGTCGACATTGATATGGACATAGGTTAAATTCACACACGTGTGCATGAACACATATACTTCCAATTGTGCACAAAGGGGAAGAATTTTCAAAATATTTTTTAAAGAAATTTATTTAGCTATTTTATGTGTCTCAAGTGAGTTCATTAATAGATTAGAACCTTATAAAACCGGATTTTACATACCACCTGAGAATACCTTAGTACTATAGTGGATGGAGAGATGGACATCATGAAAAGAGGATTTAATTTCCTGTCCTAACTGCACCTAGGTCTTCAACACAGTAATAGGTTTACCTTGGTCAGCTGGGAAAAATCCACCCAGTCTCTCTCCATCTCTCAATAGAATCGGTGAGAGAATAGGATGAGAACTTCACGGATTGAGATAAAGACGGGGAAATCACTTACAAATCACAGTAATGGGCATTACAGACTCAATTTAGAGAAAATAAAAATTGAGTCGGATGATTAAAAAAAAATCAACTTTGCTCCCTCTCCTTCTTCCCAGGCTGAAGTTTTCTCTTTCATTATCAACTCCTCCATTCCACCCACTCCAAGCAGTACAGGGTGATAAGGAACAGGGGTTGCGCTCAGTCCATGACAGCTTCTCTTTTGTGCCCCTTCCTCACTCTATTCCCCTGCTCCAACTTGGGTCCTTCCTTCAGGCTACAGTTCTTCAAAAACTGCTCCAAGAGTCCTTTCCATGAGGTACAGTACTCCAAGAACAGGCTGCTCCACTGTAAGTCCCCCCCACAGGGCACAGGTCCYGCCAGAAAATCTGCTCCTACCTGAGCTCCTCTCCATAAGGTGCAGTTCCTGCCAAGAGATTGCTCTGGCCCAGGGTTTCATATGCTGCAGTTTGGAATCTGGTCCACCATGGTCCTCTCTATGGGTTGCAGTAGATACCTGCTCCACCTGGAGCACCTCCTTCCCCTAACCCTTCAATGACCCTGAGGTCTGCAGAGCTGTTTCACATTTTCTCACTGCTCTCTCACAGCTGCTGTTGTGCAGCACTTTTTTACCCTTTCTTAAATATGTTATCACAGAGGTGCTGTCAACTGATCAGCTCAACTTTGGCCAGCAACAGGTCCATCTTGGAGCCAGCTGTAGCTGGCTCTGTTTGACACTGGAGGCAGCTTCTGGTTTATTCTCGGAAAAACCACTGCTGCAACCACCCTTCGCTGCCAGCACCTTGCTGTGGACACCTAACACAAAGACCCAGCTTGGAGCGCTATGGGTCACTCCCTGAAGAGGCAGAAGCTTGACAGGAGCCAGCAATGTGTGCTTGCAGCCCAGAAAGGCAACTGTCTCCTGGGATGCATCAAAAGCAGTGTAGCCAGTGGGTCAAGGCAGGCGATTCTGCCCCTCTCCACTGTTCTTGTGAAACCTCACCTGGAGTACTGCTTCCAGCATTGGGGTTTCTACCACAAGAAAGATATGGACCTATTTGAGCAGGTCTGGAAGTGGGCCACAAAAATGATCAGAGGGCTGGAGCACCTCTCCTATGAAGACAGTCTGAGAGAGTTGGGATTGTTCATGCTGAAGAAGAGAAGGCTCTGGGAAGAGCCTTTCAAAACTTAAAGGGGGCTTATAAAAGACAGAGAAAGATTTTTTACCAAGGTCTGTTAGAACAAGCAGCAACAGTTTTAAATTGAAAGAGGGTAGAAGGAATTTTTTAGGATGATAGTGGTGAGACTATGGAACAGGTTGTCCAGAAAAGTTGTACATGGCCCATGACTGGAAGTGTTCAAAGCCAGATTGGATGGGGCTTTGAGCAACTTGATCTAATTAAAGATATCCTCGACAGGATACAGGGGACAATGTATCCTTGACAGGGGACAGGGATGAGAGTGACAAGGAGTTTGGACTACATGGTCCTTAAAGGTCCTTTCAACTCAAACTGTTTTATGATTCTACCAAAATAACTACTAGATAATTCAACAGTCAACTCCTCTGTCATTAAGGAAAAGAATAGCACTTTTTCAGGACAAAACCTGTTTAGATGTTATTGCACACAATACTGAGACTGGGACAACTCAGATATGCTCAACTTGTTGGCAACGTAATTTTATGAATGGTTGACTAGACCAACAATGAAGGAATTGCTGCTGTGTGACCCCAGACAAGCTGCAGCTTGTCCTCCCACCAATTTCAAGCCTGTTAGCTTGAAATCTAAGTTTTCTGGGAAGAGATTATCTTTCGTCTGTATTACTCAACATCTGGTATAATATGGAGTCTTCCAGTTAGAACCACTAGATGCTACTTTTGATACAAAGAGCAAATAATAGTACTCTAAAATATTTCTATTCTTCCTGGTAATTCCTTAAATTGGATATTATTCCCAAACAACTTATTATATTTCTTCCCCTAAAATGCAATGTTCACATCAGCATTGACAGTTACATTTTTATTGTCTCTATCCATAGAACATTTTCTATCTATCTACCAAGGATGTATTCAAACATTGTTAAAATATCTTTTCATTTTCTTATTTTTAAGTCACATAAAGCAGAGGCTTCCTTCCAAACAAAGCAGCAAAATCTGTAATAACAGATGGAGCGTATTATCTGTATGTATTTTCACCATTATTTCAYGGGACACTTTGAAGCACGCATCCTCATGGCATTGTTCCATCTTGCTTGAAAGATTATGGCAGTCTGTGCTCCAAGGATGAAAGCAATCTGTGGAAGTTCAATCACGTCCAGTGGCATCCTGTCTTTTCTATCTATTAAATACTAAGCTGTTCCCTGGAGGTCTTTATTAGGCCTTTTTACTTTGTCTTGAAAGTTGTCTTCAAACACAATCATTTTAGATTTAGGATCACTGTACTTTCTCATGCGTGGGACAAGCAAACTGGAGTAACCAATTTGCAACTCCATTCCTTGATTTCAAATACATGCAATGGTTAACTGCTTGCTTGTTATTTCTTCTGCTGTTTTACCATAAGAATATAAGTAGATGTGTTTTTTGACCTCCCCCCTTTCCTCACACCACAACCTGCCAATGAAGATGTTTTACAGCATAAATAATTAATGCTGTCATCTTAATTCCTAGGCTGCTACTAAGAAGCGTGGCCTCTTCAGAGTTTCCTTTCTGTTTCCTCAGTCATTGCTGCATCCATAATGAAATGCAACAAAAATGTAACATTAAAGCCGCAAATTTAAACACAGAGATGTTTAAACACACCCTCACAGTAATGATAGGTGAGCAAAGCTAAATATGTCCACTATTTGTGACACTTACCAAACATAAGGTCTTGCAAAAAAATCTGCTAGTTAGCAGGGGAAGGAACTTGACTCCATGCAGCATGAAGATTCCCTCATTATTGATGATAAAGGTCTTATGTCTGTTTGTGATTTCCAGAATATTGAAGGCAGATGCACTGTGAAAGTTGCTTTCCAGCTTGCCTCCAAGACCTCCAAGCCTCGGAAGCAGGAAACAAGAATTCACTTTCTTCTGCAATTACAAGATAGACTGATGTGAAGCAGTTTCAGATTTTTCCAGAACAAGTTAATGGGTCAGCACTGCTTATGAAGCTTCATTAACTCAGATCCAGCATCAGTAAAATTATGTTAAAGACCATGTAAGAATCTTTAACAACTTATTCTCTGATAGATTTTGGGTTCTAAACAAGTACTTACTCAGACATGCTCCACAACCTTACAGAGGTGTTGTAGTGTTGTTATACCATACTGTTGTGTTGGTTAGGATGCAAACTGTCAGGTAAGAGACGTTGCCCATAAGGTTGCATGCAGACATTGGAGTCATTGCTGCTGGCACAAGTGCAGGATGATAAGGAATAGGGGTGGCACTTACTATCACATTTAGAATTACCTATAGGGACCCTAAATCTGGTTTATTGCATGCCAACAAAGAGTAACTTGAAGAGCCAGTAAGCAACAGTATTGGCACTCTCAGAATTTCAGAAAGTACCTCTGTTTATTCAGGACTTCATGGAACGGCCAGTCATCAGTTTATATTATTAAAATTGAGATGATCCCTTTAGTTTGATTCAGTTACCTTCCATAGGCACCTAAAGCCATTTGAGATGCCCTAGGGCATTCTATCTGCACTTCTGCTACTACTACAGAGGGTCACCAGTCTCCTATAACTCCTGTGTCATATCTGCCAGCCCCACGCACTACATGTTTGAGATACTTTAGGCATTTACAATGGCCTAAGGCACCTATGTATGGATGACCATAGCAATAGACTAAAATTAATCTCACCTAAAACATCATTTAATCTAAATTGCTTTCCCAGGCTCTGGTCTGTTATCAGTGGAGAAATACAAGGACSTTCAAAGGATATTCATTACTTACTAAAGCAGATGTCCAAGGTGACTGAGATGAACTGTCCTTGGAAAATTATATTTCTTTTGTCCAGGAATGCAAGATTTCTAGTAAGTGACTCTTTACCTACTACAAATAAAATTTCTCAGTATAGTGACTATTTGTCTACAAATGCAATTTTAAGTATTTTGATACAGATAAATGTATTAGAATTATCATGTATTTCATCCTAAATATTATTTTAAATACTGCAGCTGGAAAGTTAAAGTTACTAAGCTCTTCAAAAACAGTATTCTGACTTCTATTTTATTTAGTACCTTGCAAAGTATTTGACTTTCAACAGAACAAAGCACTTTTTTCCTTTAGTGTTCAAAATGTTGTTTTCACAATGTGGAAACAAGTGAAATTTACACTTTGGAGGAATACCATGAGGCCTACTCTTGAGTTATATCTCCCAATTCCAGTTTAGTGGTGCACACAGATGGGCCTGTCTTTAGTTTAAAGATTAATATCTAGAGAATGTGGTTTTCTATGGCAGCAGTTTCCAGACTTTTTACCATTCTGAAAATCCCTCATATATATTCCAGCGGAGGCTCCAATCTATACACAAAAAAATTTTAAGCAAATTACCAATAGCAGCACTTTCATGTTTAATTTAGTAGGTCTTCATATTTGTTGATGAAATCCTTAATATAGACTATTGGTTGAAGAATATAGGCCACTAGTATCCACTTTCAAAACGTAGAAGGGTAACAACAGCTTTCAGATCTCAATTTTAAATATAATTAATCAAGTAACCAGCACAAAGAAACAGAAATATGATCAACCCTTTTATTGGGAACTGTAAGTCAATAAAACTAAAGCCACATTCTACCAGAAATAACATCCATTACATGGGTTCAAGTTGTTTTTTGGTTTTCTCTTTTCCTAAATTAAGGTCTCTTAAAACTCTGAATAAGATTTTTATGTTGTTTGGGGTTTTTTTCCCTAAAATCAGATGAGATTAACCCTACCCACCCTTTCTGTCTGAAAAAAAATGCATGTAAAAACAGCTGGAAATCTCATCACAACATCCATAAATATATAAGAAACACTGCTAACAAATTTAACTACATATCACACTTTGGATTATCCCAATAGTTTGCCTTCAAATACAAGAAAGAGCAACCCCAATCTAATATCATTATTCTTAATTAGTAAGGCTGTGAATCTTATCAAAAGAAAGTGACCTAAGTTTTCTTAGAGTGACCTTCACAAAACTTGGGAACTAAAGACGCAGATTTCAGAGGAAAAGTCCACCTGACAATGGAAGGATTTTCTTACTGTAAAAACTTACTAACCTCCTAATAAAAACTATCTGTGGGAGAGAGGCTTTCAAGTAATCTATTGTCTTTCCTTGAGTGGAAGAGAATTTGGAAGTGGAAATAAAAATAAATTTATCACAAAGCTGATGGGGACAGGAAAGACAATCCTGTTCTAGAACAAATGGTTCTGCCCTAATGGTCCATTATACATTGGCTGCTGTGTGCTTTTAATGAACTGATGAATGCAATACATAATGGCTCACAAGAGTTAGATACAATGCCTCTTCACATTTTGATGATGATGCCATCTCAACATCTGCTGTTGAAGCTTTTGTGTACCTCCAGCTTCTCACAAGTTAATAAGTCAGATAACTCTAATTTCATGAGATTAAAACATTGGAGACATAGAGTTGTTCTGGGGTTCTTCAGCTATATAACAAAAATATCACAGTAAAAAAAAATGCATGTGTTCCCCACCAAAACCTGGAGAAGGTAAGGAAACAAGTACAGTACAAAACCAATACCAGCATGTTATTTAAAGGCATAGAACGAAAGAGAAGCACGGAGGCTAAACCATCCTTCTATTGTAAAGAAAGACCACTGAAAGGAAGACTTATCTGTGTTCACGTGTGCAAGAAGACTGGAGCTCAAACATATGACAGCAACAATGAAACTTCTTGACATTTATGTCATGCATTTTTAGGACAATGTCTGACACATCTGTTGTAACACCCACCCTTCACTATGTGGGCAAGCTACAGTGTACTATGATGAGTCTTCCCCATTGTATTTCACTGGCCAGGGCCTGGTTGCCTCTAAAGACAAGGAGATTCAAAGGAGAAGGTGGTTGCAACAAACTCTGAACATGCATTGGACACCACTAGCAGAAAAGGATGTGTATCCTTCACTGCCTAGTGAACTTCTCCCAAGGACACACCAAGCCTTGTCTTTGAGGCAAATACATGAAAGAAAAATCCTCTTCACCTGAAGAGGGTCAGGGTTTCACCACTTAAATCCTGGATGAAAATACAAATCAGGATCTTGGTATTATGCAGAGTGATTTCTCATTTTATATTGGTTAAGACTTGACACTTTGACAAAGGGAAGAGTTACATACCAATTAATTTCTCAATATGTTTAAATCATAGGGTCCACTGAAATATGCAGAATTTCCTTCACTTCCCAATGCAGTTTAATATTATCCTTAAAGTAATTATTTCCATTTTGCCTTTTTAGAACAACTCTTGACAATATCAAAGATATTGAAGTCCCTTGTATTATACCCAACAAGTGTACACAGGCAGTGTAGATTTAGCCTTAGAAACTAGTTCCAAAGGAGAAAAGCAGAATTTCTTCAATTGTTCATTCCACTGGGATTTTTCATTGTAGACAAGACAGGAATAAGGTAGGTTGGATTGTGTTTCTAAATGTCCCACTTTAGTCAAACACAAAAAATATGGAACAATTCTGTGTTAGGAAGGTGTTAGGCAAAATGTGCATGCTGCACAGTGCACAATGCAGTCTCTCATTAACAATGCTGAAAACGAGAACAGCTGTTGAAAACAGCTGAGAAACCTCATGTATAGTGGGGAAAACTACTTGACACAAGGTTAATGATGAAAATAGAGAATGCTACAACATTAAGGAAGAATCTACCTCGAACACTGAGTTACCATAATTCAGAAAAGCGGGAGTCAATAACTGGTACATGGAAGGAGGAATTCAGGGTAGGAAGAAGACAGAAATGTGGAAGGTAGCTGAGATTTGGGAGTCCTCTGACTTTCAGAAGAACCAAAGAGAAAATGCATCACTGCACTGGCTTCTGTATCCCACAAAACAACACCCTTTACACTTAGAATTTCCTTTTCACCTCATCTTGCTGCATACAACCTTGCACCAAATGCTGTGAAACACAAGCCTTTGCACGAGCTCAGGAGTAGCACGTGTCTGGTTCACAGAGACACATGGCACCACCTCATTGTTATTTGGGGGTTCTTTCCTTTATACAAAGGGTAGCTTTGCTACTGCTGTTCTAGACCACAGAGGAGAGATAGAGAAATACTGTCATAGTATCATCAGGGGCTTTTTAAGGCTCTACAAGGCAAGCAACCAATACAGTGCAACACAGTGCTCCAGTACAGTGCAATACAGTTCTTGTGTTGTTTTCTTTAGTAACGTCTTCTATTATTATCATAATTGAAAATTATAGTCAAAAATCTACGACTGGCATAGATTAATCCCACCTTAATTTACAACAATTGCCACCAGATTGCAAACTCTTTCCAAGTACAAAGTGTTTAATATAAAATCACTATCTAAGAGTAAGTAATCATACAATGTTTAAGAAAAAATACAAGAACTGATCATAATCCTGGTATACATTAGCAAAGTCTGAGGTAAATTAGCGAGCTGATAAATATATTATAACCAACAGTGCATAAAGAAATATTTTAAGTAACACAGGGAAAAGGAATAAAGTTATTAAAATATAAATGACTTTTTCTACAATGGTATATGCAAGGAGTCTCCACTGTATTAAAGCATATAAAAATAATGGAGAAGAAAATTGAGCTGTGAGTACTGAGGTTTTCTACATTTGCTTATTTTTAATATAGAATTCAGGCAGGTGTATAAGGCAATATACTACAGCCTCACATATAAATGAAGTGGTAAGTTTCAGTAACTTGAAAATAATTTAGATTAAAATTGAAGTTAGCTCCAAATGGAATTGAGTTGTGAAACAGTCCTGTCAAAAATGAACAGAGATCTGAATTTAAAGTTACTATTGGTAACAGAATAGTGGAATATTGGCTAAAGACTGTGATTTAAAACCCATGCTTACTAAAAAAACAGACAAAACCAAGTCCTTAAGGAAAAGTATCTGGCCCATGTAAGACATAATTTCAACTTGTTACCAAGTTAGCAATATTTACTTTTCTTCTTAGTTTTATAAATATAAAATCACCTTTAAATTGCAACAATACAAACTCTAATCTGATTTTTACACTAATGCTTCGAAAAAGGTCAAAAAATGAAATATTTCTTTATCTACCAGTAACATTTAAAACTTTCCTTTTATTTAAAAACAAGAAAGTCAAAAACCCCTCAGTTTCCGTGTGACAGTAGTTATCAAATCATTTAGCTATTTTATTAAAATATACATCAATAAGAAATGTTAAAAATCAGAAGTGACATTATTTTGGAGGGTGAATTGCTAATAAAGCAACACAGATTTTCTTCCTGTGTGAAACAGCTGGACCATGACGAGATCACATTAGCACTAATTAAAATGATATTTTTTTGTGCAGATTTTGTTAATCCAGCTTCATTGGACTCAAAAGGATTTCTGAAATCTGTAATAAAAGCTATTATGTAATCTTACTCCAGTACTCTTGCATCAGGTTACTGTGTGAAATTTCCCTACAATAAACAATATTTTCTTAAAACTCTCACTCAATAAAATCAATATTAACTTTTTACTATTATAGCTGGTTTTTCCCAATATATGATCCTCATTTAATTAAAAAAAATTAAAGTTCTAATTTATTTTTGCTTGATGAACAAGAAAAATATCATATTAAAGGCAACATTTTGCCATGTTTCTCTTTCTCCCTCACTTTCCCAGGTCCCTGTTGTTCCCAATGTATAATTTGCAAAACATATTGCTTCAATACTTACAATGAGAGAGGCGGCCCAGCTGTGGGAGGGAAAGGACAGCAGTCTCCAATATTACCATAATAATCTGCCTAAGGTCCCATGAGCCCTCTGGAGTATACAATTCTCTATACTGCAGGCCCCAGCTGGAGAATGTTCTCTTGACATGTATGCCAACCTTTGCCTGCAGGCAAAATAAAAAAAGGCAGAGAAGTAATCATGAAAATAAAAAATCTTGTCAACTGTGGTAGGAGCAGTTTCCATGTTTTTTTGCTCACGTAGGCAGTCGTTGTGCTAACAAAATGATAGGAGACTTTAAAAGACTGCAGCTGGTATGTGTTTTGCTGGAGAGGGGAGAACATCATATGCCATGCTAATTCTGCAATTCTAACTTTGGGGGAAAAGATGAGCAGTGATATTGTATTACTGTCAATATGCATGACAGCTTTATTTACCTCCTCTTCTGATGGCTGCTCATTACAGGATTTAAGCAGGAAAGTGAAACCCTGACAGTGTTGAGCTAATTGCAAARGGCCAGATTGTGATCTCATTGTTTTGTGTTGGGTGGTTGGGGTTTTTTCATGGTGATGAGGGCTCTCAGGCAAATAGTCCTGCTGGCTCACTGGGATTAATTGGGAAGTAAATGCCCATCACTGTGAAAGGCATGCAACTGGCTCAGTGAACTTTCCAAGAAAAATATAACTTTAAAACAAATAATGAAATAAATGGAAAAGGCGGTTGGAAGACACATGCATAAGATCAAAGACCTAATACATGCTTTTGCCTTTCAGTTTCAAACTCAATTTGTATGCAAGAACCCAAGGATTTTCTTCTGATTTCATTCAAAGAGAAGTAAGAGGAACACCAGCACCTCAGAGCTCAAAACAAGTTCCACATTGTGACAGATTTCTAAAAAATTAAAAGCAGCCTTCTCTAAAGAAAGAAAAACTGTGTGTGCACCAGTCATGGGTCAGAGGTTGCATTTTCAAAACACAGTTGTCAAAGTAAGACAAAGGGCTATTTACTATTTTAATTCTAATTAACACCAAAACAAGATTTCCTTTTATTTTCTTTTCCTATTAGAGGACATATTCCAATTCAAATGCATGGTATTTCATCTCACAATCACCTCATCGATTTTACAGGCTGTGCTGAAGATGGAAGATCTTTGGTACTAAACCAGCATCCAAACTGAAAACATCATCCCTTCTGTCTGAATGAGTTCAGAAGATAGCATCCATCAAAGAGAGTCATACATTTCTTAATCAAATGTATTTTGGACAGAGAAGATTTGTGTAACCATAAACCATTATGTAAGCAGAGTGAGAATGACTGTGGCAAGTTAACAGATCAGAAAAGAGCTGCTCCAGGCTGAGAGGACACAGGCGTGGGAGAGACCCAGAGACAGGAGCTGCTCCTAGCAGGAGAAGTTCTAACACAGTCACCATCTCACCCCTTCCTTCCTACTCCGCATCAACCCACACAATTTTCTTTATGCAATTAACAATAACAAGCCTGTTAATTCAAAAGTACTTTTCACCTACCTACCTATATGCATGTATGTAAATGTGCTTTTCTTTTTAATTCTACAAAATCAGTTTTCATCTCCTTTGCCTCCTTTCTTCAAATCACCTAGAAGTGACACGAACATGTTTAGCTCAATAACTGCTCTTGAAGAATATGGCCAGTAGCAAGTTAAAGAGTTCAAATTGTTGTCTGAAAGTGGAAGTCTACTTAGCCTGGGCGGACTTGTGAGAGACCCTGTCTGTCTGGCACGTGAATGCAATCATTCCTTAAGTCTGCCAGCCAAGTGGAGCTTAATTGAAGATGCTGGAGAATTTAAAATGAGGAGAAAATGAAAACAAAGTAAAATATATATTGAAACTACAGGGCCAAGATTAAACAGTGTAGAGAATATTCCACATGAATATAAGAGAAAGAAGGAATCATAGCCAAAGCCCATTTAGACAGACCTGAACAATGTCCCCTCAGAAAACCACTGAAACTGAAGAGTGTGACACCCCAGAAAGAAGGGGCTTTCAGAGTCCAAGGCACTCACCTTTAGAAGTTTTCATGTAGTGCAGCTTGGGATCTAGGTTTCTAAAATGTCTCTCTGTATTATGTCATTTGTAATAGGACACGGCAGTAAAAATGAATGAATAAATCCCACTTCCTACCATGGAATGAGTTGGAAGGCTGGTTACCACCAGTTAAGTATACAAACTTGCCAGTGGATTCATCTATGTATTCATCTATGTTCTTACAAGAGTGAATATTGTTTTAGGGAGGTTCCCCTTCTCTGTTTTCTGGCTATCTGCTGCTCCGAAGCCACAGCTCCATCAGTAAATCAAATATTTCCTGGTGCACTTCCTTGCGCTGTGGTCAACCTGCATCACACAGCCCAGATGATGTTTAAACCCAAACCCTACTATTGACTGCAATAGGGTGGCCTTATCCAAGCTGCCTGCTGGGAATCAGTGGTGCCCTTCACAAACTCCTATATCATCCCTCGGAGCAGTATGAGAAAGCATAACTCACCAAGGACAAAAACAGAGGCAGAAAGATTTCCAATCCTATTTACCAGTAGCGAGGTAGTACAAACACATTTTGCTCATATTTGAAACAAATGTAATGGATTTTTTCAAGTTAGTGAGACCTCCATAAACACATTAAAAACAGTTATCATCCTGCAAAGCTACTGTAAGTAGTTCAAAAAAGTCATCTATAACTGGGTTACAGATTTCTGTGAAACATTCATGCTTTATTTGCTGGTTCAATCACCTAAAAATAAATAAAGTTTGATATGATATGTCATACTGACATAGAAAAATACAAATGAGTTTTCACAAAATGTAACTTGACTACATGATAGCTTTAAAAAATGTGGTTGGTTTATGTCTGAAACAGTTTTATGAATCCAACCCAAAAAGAACCTATAATTTGGACTTACATGTATTTGCATCTTCCTTCAGGTAGAAGTACTCATGGATATTAGGCATACCAGTAAGTATTTTGGTTGATAAGCAATAAGAGTAGGAGAGGAGGCCAGATCAATAATATCAAAAAACCAGCGTCTGGTAGAAAACATATTTTAACCAGTTTAACCATCCCATAACCTCCAAATGACACAATTCCATGGTTTTGTCTTGATGGTAGGAATACAAGCGGGGTTTTTGCAAATTAACTTTCTCTTACTTTCTTCACCTGGTGGGCTGTGAAAGACCGGTCTAATCCATTCACCTTAGGCAGCTATTTTTGCATGGGATGAAATCTGGAAGTTCTTGTCTCTTGTTAATATCCGATTATTGAGAGACTCCTCTGCCCAAATTAAGGTGCAAGTGAGACCATAGGCCAATGTCAATAGTAGGGATTTAATTTAACAATGAATTTGAGGCAGAGAGTTAGAAAGAAACAGAAAAGAGAGGAAAGAGGGAGGGAGAGTGAGAGAAAGACAGATTAACCAGAGGATAGTCATCACCCACAGATCCAGTGGCGTCCCACTGATTCTTCTCCACCCTGGCCTTCTCAGTGGTGGGGAGTTCCAAGGTTGTTCAAACCTTTTCCGTATGTATACGTTTTAGCAAACCAAGGAATTAATGCTCACTGCCTACACAGTTTTCTTATGCTATTAGTTAAATTATTTCCTTGACTCTAATGCTAATCAGTCTGCATGCTCAGTCTTTCTCTTCTTTCGAGTTGGTGGGTTTCCTGGATCAGTGGGTTGTGAGTTGGTGGTCATATCTCCCCCTGCTGGAATTACCTTTTACCCAGTCTGAGCTGATTTCAGCACAGTTGCTGAGCTGGCTTTCCTTGTGGCCCCTAAATTCTGCATTCTTTGTGTCCATTATCAGTGGTACATTCTTCTTCCCAAGCTTTGTTATCCTCCCCCTAGGTCTGAGATAACACTCGGACRATAGTACCACCTTTATCTTATCTGTGGTAGCTTATTTTACAATCCAAGTTCCAGGTATACAGGGAGGCATAATGGGAGGGGAAGGGTTCAGTGGTTGGTGGTGGTCGCAGACACCATCTGTCCCATAATTTTGGGTGATCTTTGTTTGACTGGTGATATGCATACGAGCAGTTGCTTCTGTACATAGCTTGCCACAGTGGGAATTTTTATCCGGATGCAGAACCCAGGATGTGCTAACCAGATCTTGCCTCTGCTAGGCCTGGAATCAGCACCATCCTGTCATTCCCTTCTTTGCTTGTCTCATGGCAAAGTCCTTCTGTGGCTCTAATAGTGTTTGAGACAAGCAACTGCTCTCCTTAGGTCCTTACATGTCTCTGCAGAGAAAGTCTAGTCAGCTAGCTGATCAGACAGCTGAAGTTAGGTAAAACAAATGGCCTGTTTCTGTTACTTTGAGTTGACTTGGAAAATCCCTCTTGGCATGAGATGTGCCAAGTGCCATTAAAAATCCAGCTCCAAATCTCTGCAAAATCCCAACCACCTGTGTTATGAGCTCAGTTTGCAAGTACTTTTTTGCAAGTACTTTTCCACACTTACAAAAGTCCCTTGGCTCACATCAGCAGAAAATATTTGCCACCAACTCAAATGGTTCAAACTGCAGATGCTGCTGAGAAGCTGGCTCACCCCTGCAGGAGGAGGTCAGAAGCTGACACAATACTGTAGGACACTGACAAAAAACAAAAGCAAAGCAAAAACATGTACATATATAGCCAAGACTTACCCATCAGCCCTGCAATGAAGTGAACATACTGCCCAAGTCTTCCACGCACATGGGATTGGGTACACCACAGTGGCTGCCACAGACCTGATACTGAAGAACTTCATGTTAAGTGTCATAGAATCATAGAATGCTCTGAGTTGCAAGGGACCTTAAAGATCCTCTAGTTCTAACCTCTCTCCCATGGGCAGGGAAACCTTCCACTAGACCAGGTTGCTCAGAGCTCCAGCCAGCCTGCCCTCAAACACTTCCACAACTTCTTTGGAAAACCTGTTCCACTGCCTTACCACCCTCACAGTAAAGAATTTCTCCTAATGTGTGATTTAAATCTACTCTCAGTTTGAATCCATTCCCCCTTGTCCTGTCACTACATGCCCTTGTAAACAGTCTCTCTCCATCTTTCTTGCAGGCTCCCTTCAGGTACTGGAAGGCCACAATTAAGTCACTCCAAAGCCTTCTCTTTTCCAAGCTGAACAACCCCAGTTATCTCAGCCTTTCCTCATAGGAGAGGTGTTCCACCCCTCTAATCATCCTGGTGGCCCTCCTCTGGACTCAGTTGAACAGGTCCATGTCCTTCCTGTGCTGGGGATCCCAGAGCCGGATGCAGCACTCCAGGTGGGGTTCTCACCAGAGCAGAGCAGAGGGGCAGAATCCCCTCTCTTTCCCTGCTGGCCACATTGCTTTGAATGCAGCCCAGGACACGTGTGGTTTTGTGGGCTGTGAGTGCACCCCCAAATCCTTCTTCGCCAGGTTGCTCTCCATCTGTTCATCTCCCAGCCTGTGTTGGTACCAGGGGTTGCCCTGGAGCCAGGTGCAGCACCTTGCACTTGGCCTTGAACCTCGTGAGATTCCCATGCTCTTCTCAAGCTCTTCTTGAGCTTGTCCAGGTGTCTGCCTAAGGAAAGGAGACGTTAACATCCAACCAAACAGAAAAATGAAACAAATCCAAGAATTTCTGAAAGTGGGAATAAATATTTCTACCCTGCACTGAATGAGAAAGAATCTGGGATCTGTTACTTTTCCCACTGCACCGGACATTCAGCATCTAAGCTCAGCCATGCAACACAGTTATCCAACAAATCTAGTTGCTACTTTGGTGATAGCTAGCTTACCACTTTTCCTTAGAAAGAAAATAGTAGAGAACTACCTATTTATCCTGGGAGCATAAAAGCTTTGTTCCCTACATTATTTTGGATATAGCTTGGGATCAATCACTGAGTTCTTGGCAGGTTAAAAAGACTAGCAAAACCAAAACACAATTAATATCTTCAGTATTTGCACTGTCAAATATTCTCCTGTCCTCTCACAAACTTCTGGATGATTCTGAAAATGCTCTAAATATGGGAAATGCTTATCCCACATCAAGGGAATATATCTGCTGAACACAACACACCATTCAGAGACATGACTAGGAAAATAGGATTTGTGAGTTGCTATCCACAAGTTAGAAAGTTAGTGATAGGATTTTAAAAGAACCCCCACACAAAGAGGAAAATAAGCATAAATTGCCAGGAAAAACTGATATAACAGAGACACGCCAAATATGCAGAGACTTTTGTTTGAAAAAAGAGAACTTGGACAATTGAAGAAAGCAGGATTATGATGTTAATAACTATATGGAAAGAAAGTTGTGTCGGTTCCCACAGTCTTTTCTGTTTCYGAATTGTCTAGTATCAGTAAATTGTATTCTCTCCTTCTCTAGGTTTCCTAACGCTGTCACCATGCTGTGCTCAGTTCACCTCCAATTCAAAAATGAGATCATGATGCTGTGATGGAGCTGGTTACAAAAGGAAAACTGACTGTGATAATTCAGATTAATGTACAGGCATAGGTTTCCTTGGCAAGCTGTTAACACAGATGCAGGTCTTTACAGATGCTCAGCTCTCCTTTTTGCTTCGAGTCTTCCTTTCTCTGATTCCATCTCCCAGTGAAAATGAAAGGGACAGTGCCATCGCAGGTGACTTTGCTTAGTTGTTTTCCTTGACATCCACTTACAAGCGTAAAAGCATGTTTATTCACTATTTGTTTTGCTGTCATAACTAAAGCCTTCCATCAGATACAAGAACCTCACTTTGAATTATACCAGATTACCTCTGCCTCTGAAAGCTCTAGGGGGCAAGTCTAATTTACTTCTGTAGAGTCAAAGGGAGCCAGTGATGGAAATGTCATTCACTGGAGGGCCAAAACTAAGAACATTCCACAGGAATGGAAAAATAAGTCTTTCCAAACAGGAAACATAGGAATGCAACTCATACAAGTGTAATTCAAAAACAAGAAAAAATGTCAGATTTTTAAGTGGAACAATGTGGGGGCAATTTACTACTTTGTCTGAGAGATACAACTAAAACAGTGGCAGGTCCTAGGTAAGTCAGTAAAAATATAATTTCTAGTGGCACAGAAGGCTGATCCAAACACCTGAGTTTACAGAATCTATTAATTCAAACCAAGGCTGTTATTTTGGTGTATTTTGGTGTATGCTCCTTCAGTGGAGCAAAGCTTAGGAAACCATGGCTCCAGAGTCACATCCAGAAAGAGACTTGAGCAATCATGTGACAACCTACGCAGAATTAAAATCTGTCATACAAAGGTCATTAATCCAGAAGTTCCAAATTCAAAGGCTGAAACATCAGGTTCAAAATATACGTGAAGTTTTGCTATCGGGAAAATGCCACAACTGAAAGAGAGTCACTGGGATTCCTGATGTACATGAGAAAGTGTAAGGGTTTTCAATTTCAATTTCCATGCTTTAGAACCCCTTACAAAGCAGAGTGCAAAGACAGCAAGTAGCATAAGGGAGTTGGCGCCACAGAAAAAAGCATGCTCAGGTTGTTTGCACTTACACTGCTTAAGCCAGAACTTACAGCAAGAAATCACTACCCATAATAGCATTGTCCATTATTAAAGTCTAGGGACATGTTCTGGCTGTATCTCAACTACACACTGGGAGCACTAGGCACTGCATGCAGCGGTCTCATACATTTTTATGCTGTTATTATTACTCTGAGTTCAATATAAGGAATCCCAGACTGCTGCCCAGGCAGGATATAGTTGGATCCAAACTATAATCATAGAATCATGGAATCATTTAGGTTCACAAGGACCTTTACGATCTTCAAGTCCAACCATTAACCCAGCACTGCTGAGACCACCATTAAACCATGTCCCTAAGTGCCACATCTACACATCTTTTAAAACCTTCAGGCGTGGTGACTCAACCACTTCCCTGGGCAGCCTGTTCCAATGCTTGACAGCACCTTCATTGAAGAGATATCCAATCTAAACCTTCCCTGGCACAACTTGAAGCTGTTTCCTCTTGAGCTGTCCCTTGTTACCTGGGAGAGGAAACCAACCCCCAACTTGCTGCCTCCTTTCGGGTAGTTGTAGAGAGTGATAAGGTCTCCCCTGAGCCTCCTTTTCTCCTGGCTAAACAACCCCAGCTCCCTTAGCTGATCCTCATCAGACTTGTGCTCCAGACCCTTCACCAGCTTCATTGCCCTTCTCTGGACACACTCCAGTGCCTCAGTGTCTTATTTGTAGTGAGGGACCCAGAACTGGACACAGGATTCAAGTTGTGGCCTCACCAGTGCTGAGTTCAGGGGAATGATCATTGTCCTGGTCCTGCTGGCCACATTATTGCTGATACAGGCCAGGATGCCACTGGCCTTCTTGGCCACCTGGGCACACTGCTGGCTCATGTTCAGCTGGCTGTCAATCAGCACCCACAGGTCTTTCTCTGTCAGATAGCTTTCCAGTCACTTTCCCCCAAGCCTGTAGTGTTGCATGGCATTGTTTTGACCCAAGTGCAGGACCCTGAAATTTAGTAGGTAGGCTTCTTTCTGGAACTATTCCACAGCCCAAAAGATCTCACAGTCAGTGTCATCTAATATTGGATCTCAATTTTTTTTCTCTCTCCACTGTATCCAATTACCTTCAATTCCACTTTTTTCTGAAAACTTCAGGCACAAGTATCCTGAGGTTGGCACCCAGAAAGAAATTAGCTTGCTTACTCTTCACATTTCACTTCATATTCATGAACAAGAGGTTTTTGTATACCCAAGTCATATATGGCAGTATTAACTAGCACAACCATGTGATAGGTAATAGTCAGTCATGTCATATTTGCCTTTAAAAAAATTTTCATCAAAAGTAGACTTCTAACACAATTGCAAATGTCCATGAGTCAAGTGCACAAAATTCATCTTAAAATGATAACTTTTTTTGTGCATAAAAATGTTATGGTTCTAAGCACCATTTCCCAACCTGCTCATGCTAGAAATGGGAGTTTTAAGAGAAGGAGAACCTTGACTTTTCAAGGCAACATTTCACAGGTTTCTCACCCTGTAGTGTGATGAGGTGACATACTTTAAAATCATGCAGTTACATATTCACAGAAGAAGAGCTACCCAAGGTGACTTCACAAGGGGAGAAGTTTCAAACATACTGTAAATAATGTTGCTTAAAACACTCTAAAATAGTGAATTCCCTTAAAATAACTTGACTTAAACTCTTTCCCAGTGTGTGACTGCTTGGCATGGTCCAAACCTTTCACTGTTATTCATTTGCAGACCTGGATAGCTTATTTTGAGATTTTGCTACCTGCTGACTCTGCACCTACACTAAACACAGGTTGATAAAATTGCCCACCATATCATCCTGCAGTTTATATATATTAAGGCTGACAGAACTTCCTTCAGGACAGATGTAGTTATTGGCTTCCTCACCCGTGACACATTTGCTCACAATCAACAGCCTTTCACTCTCTAATGGCACAACATTATTTCAGTTGTTCACTCCAGCTAAAGAAATTGAAACATCAGCAATGAAGGGGTGGTTTAACCCTTGAGCACTGATCTCTAAAATAGATACACTGTGGCACAAAAATGTTCTAAACATGATAGCTGGCATCAGTTCCTAGTTACATACCGACTGGATCATTTTCAAACCTTTCACAGAAGGTTTTCTTCTTATTGAATATCACCTTCTCAATGAACACCTGAGTGCAGCATGCTACTGCTCCTAAGAAAGAAAACCTAGTCTCAGTGATACCCCATGGATTTCAGGTTTTTGTCCACAGTTTCTAAAGTCTTAACAGAGACTTTGGCCACCCGGCACAAATAATATGTACAGATACCTGGACCCTAACTAAGCAAAACCCTAACTTTTCTTGCTTAAGGTCACCTTAAAAACAAATAAATGGGTCTTTCTTGATTGAAGTGCTGTAGAAATAGTATAACCAGTTCTCTATTCTTCAGACTAGACCCCATATTACCCATTGTAAACTTAGCCTACTTATAAGGGAAAATTTTGGCATTTCATTTTTTTTGCTAATTATTTACCTGTTAAAATGGTAATGAAAATTATCCTCTTATTAAAAAGGTAGGTACATATGTTGGAAAAAATGACTGTGAAATGTGAGCAGTGACAAACTTGAAAAGTGGTCTCACAACATGGCTATTAACATATGATACCCTTGGCAGCATAAGTGGTCATTTAATGAAGCCCATTGTAGGCTGTGCATGTAACTTATGCTTTAACTTTTGTAAACAGCACCTAGTTGCTATGGCTTGAGGCTTTGTATAAATCATTAAACAAATATATTCAACAATTTATACAAAATCAAGAAGCAGGAAATCTCCATTTCCCTATTTAAATCTGCCTGTATGTACATCATTATTTTATTAACTTCCCCATAGATGTCCTCCATCTGCATACTGTGTTGACAACAGTTGGGTTTTTTTAGCCTATACTTGTAGAATTTTGTATGGAACTGTAAAAGAATAAGTTATAGTGTGGTTTGTAACCTTTCTTTAAGCAATCAAGTCAAGAGGGGTCCATGACCAGATTAATAAAATCGCTACTTATGAAGAAATGAGCTATGGCTGCAAATCACCGTCAGATCAAGACTTACAGAACCAGCATATACAATCTTTTCCAAGCTCACATCGGGCCTCTTCCAGAAATTGAAAGGGACAGTCCTACAAAAGCTCAAGCACAGGCTCTAAACTTAATGAGAGTAATCACATTAGCATCAGTTGAACTTCTCTTGTGCTTAAACACACGTATAAGTCTTCGTAGTATGGGTATCTAAATTCGTATGGTTAGACTTATAGAATACAGAAACTACAGAGTGCATAACTCTAAGAAAAAATGTACTTCTATCGTTGATTTTACATCCAAACAGTTCAGAGTTCTCATAAAAGGCACACAGAATAATGGTATAAAATTATTCTTTTCCCTTATTCTCAGTAGCATTAGTCAATGAGAAGAAAAGAATATAGCCTATCCATATTTAATTATAAAGAAGGTTTCTCTCTGATTAATTGAATCATTAAACATGCACAGATACATTTCATGGTATTAAATATTAGTTACCTTCCAGTATATTAAGAAGTAAGAATCAGAGTGGATTAAATGGGAAGAATTATTCTTAGTGTACGTCTTGCAGTGCATACCACGTCTCACTTGTTTCCCAGGAAACGAAAAGAAAGCGTAGACATTTCACACAGAACAAGAAAATGCGCATAGGCTGCAGAACAACTGGCAAAAAATCTTGGCTTCTCTTTATTTATGGTTTTAGCTACTGTACTGTTTATTCTACCCTTTACAAAACAACAATTCCAGCACTACTCATAATCTGGTGCTGGCAGTTGGTGTCTCCATTAAAAATACAATAAAAACACTACTTTAGGCATTAGGAGATATGGAAAAACACACCAACCCAAAATATCTACAGCATATGTTCATAATAACGAAGCATTTATCACAACATTTTTATCTGAGAACCCATGTTTTAAGTGACAAGTAACTGTGTTAGCAAATGCTATGCCTCAGTTCACAGGTTTTTTATTTATTTTTATATATACATACTATTTACACACAGAGAATTCATTTCTGTCTCATAACTTCATTAAAAGAGAGTATAAAGGGGAAGATTAAAATTAAAAAAGCGAAATTAAGTGTCACTCAAAGAAACGACAAGGTTGAGAGAATAGTTCGGAGCAGAGGCTTTAAGCTGCCATGCTGTGCCTTTCACAGCTGCCTACACCTCATGTCATTAATAACCAGTAAATAAGACCTGCAGGTGGGCATATAGGGCACCCTGAGCCAAGAAGCTGTAGCTAGGGCTTCTGTCTCTAAGATGGGTGGCCAGGCTCATTTGCACAAGGCTGCTTATGTTTCCATACAGAAGTGTAACCCTACTTAGCATAGCTTCAGGGAAGCTGCTACAATACAGAGAATGCTAATTACTGTAACCAACTGGCAATGATGCATCCAAAATTAAATGGCCTGTGACTGAGCAGATGAACAATTTTTATAGCCCTAAGTTCAGGGAACATGGATATTCTGTCAAATTAACAGACAGTCTATTTGGTCTTAATAGGTAAATTGAGGTCTTTTAAAAGACATTTAGATGTGCTATTAAGTTATCAGTTATTAAGTTCAGTTCTCCTTCCAGCTTAAAGGTGTACAATTTGAATCTAAAATACTTGTAGCCTATTACACACACAAAAAAAAAACCCAACTAACCAAAACAAACACAAAACCACCACAAAAAAAATCCAATAAAAAATAAACATACAACATTTTATAGCCCTTATAAGCTTCAATTTCAGGTGAAACTGCAACATTGCCTCTGCTCCTATTCTTAGTTCCTGTTCATCTCTTTGTACTTAGGCAAAATTCCCACTGAAGTCAGTAGCAGCTCTGAGCATAAGATCTTCAGGCGCAGCCACTGCAGGCTGCCTCTTCAGTCTTCAATCCCACTGAAATTTGAGATTTTTTCAGAAGAACATTGTAAGATCAAAGTTCTTACTTGACTTCCTACAATGAACTTTAACAAGTAAATCAAAAACAAGGCCAGACATAAATAGTCCTTGATTTTTCCTGATTGCATGTAGCAAATTAATTACCCTTATATTTCAGCACAGATGATATAGCAGTCCAGCTTTCCTACAAGCACTCTCAACAAATATATGTATTCATCAACTAACTTTTTTATCCTTTTTAAAGTTACCAAAGATCTTTCTCTGAATACTAGAAAATACTTGATAAAATGGGGAAAAAAAAGTGAATAAACGATGTACAAAAAAGTTCCAAAAGACAAATGTTATTGCCAGAGTGCAATCCTTTTCAAAGGATGCTTTGTAGCAAATGAGAATCACAAAGAAATCTATTGGTGCAATATATCTGGCAAAATGGTTCATCTATAGATTTGTCAGTAAGCAAGACTCTGGTTGCTTTCAGGAAAACAGAATTGTGAGAAAGTCTGCCTTAGTGTCCCCCCAGATAATAAAAAGTTGGGTCTAAAACCCACTGCACTTAGGATATGATTACAGAAATGTCACTGAAATCAAGATCTTTAGTTACTGGTCAGACTTCCCTTCTTTGTCAATCGTATTGAATTGAAACAGATGTTTCTTCACCCAGCTTTCTAATAACAAAGTATGGGATTCACTTTGTTAGCCTTAAGACAAATCTACAGTGTCTGGCCAACTCACCCTAGCATCCCTTTATAGGCACTGGATTAAAACGAGGCACTTGTAGAGTACAATTCATCAAATTTATTTAGGATGTTTATCTGAAGATACGATGCATCATATTCTAGAAAGCTCTGCTTCTCAGCAGTGACTCTCAGATGTGACTGGTGAGATCTGCTCTTATGTAGACATCTATACCTTTTTGTTGGGTGAAGAGGAATCTAGAAGAATTTCTTACTCATTTTCCAGAAACCTAAGATGGAAGTTGTGTACCCTGCACTCCATTCAAAGGGCTCCTTATGGATTCCTTGAAGAGAGTGTACACACCAGGACCGACCCTTTCTCCTTCGCCACCACGAGCACCATGACGGGGGGAGGGGGGGAGCTGCAGGGATGAGGTCACCAAGGAGCAAAGCTGGCAAGAACAGCTGCAACCATCCTTCAAGCCAGAATTGACGGATATTGATGACATTATCACAGTATCTCTGCAGTTTTCTCATTGGCCTCTCTCTCTGCTTATTGGTTGTTCATTCCAATTACTTCTCTCTTTACTCTTCTGTTTCTCCATTTCACTCCTAATATAACTCCCCTGGATAGATTTAAAAAACAATAACACAAAGCTTATAAAACTCCAGCAGTTCCTGGATATATGTTATATATCTCCCTCCCTTCTTCTCTAGTCAATTTAAGATCCGTACAGCAGTCTATTTCTTAACTATTTCCTGAAACTAGCCTCAGAGGCTAAGCCTACATTTACCTGAACTGTGGTGACCCAGGAGCACTCTGAAGTTTCTGAAATCATGTCTGACATGCTATCATCAGTTACTAAAAATGGGGTGGGAGATATTTCTTTTAATCCGGTGACATTACCATGACAGACAACAAGAAAAATTACTTGAACATTGAACATCTTTGCTAAACATCCCTGCAATGGAGAGATGGAGAAACTGGGATTACAGATTTCAGAGGTAAGTCAAGAAGGAAAGATCTGGGACTGATTTGGATCTATAGCATCTTATATATCTTTCTGGCAAATGTCTGGTCCTGCAAGGAGCTATATACAATGCCCTGGTTGCCGCTGCACTCCAGAGGCCTCTGACTTTAAGCCAAGGATAACCTGATATATTAACAAAATGCAAAATTACACTTTCTTACATTTTCAACAAGAAAGGCTTTCAAAGATCAGCTGAATTTAATAAATTCAATCCAATTAATGCAAAATTTAAAGACAGACATATCTACTGCATATAGTCAAAGGAAATACATTGTTTTCCTCTTACATTTTTATGAAGTTCAAATATACAACTTCGCATATTCCAGACTAAAAGAACTCTGCATGTTTAGGGAGAGATTGAATTTTTTAAAAAAATGCATTTTCATAAGCTAGTGGCTTATATTCAACTACCAGATTCATTCTCAGAAGTGCTGAAATTGTTGAGCAGTGAATTAGTGACACAATACTTCAGTGGGAAAACACCAATTGGGCCATTTTGCAGGTGTCTGCAGCAAAAAGCCAGGAAGAGTTGGGGCACTGTTACAGTCATCTTTCTCTATTGTTTTGCAGCTTTTCCTTTTCTTCTTTTCTGCCAGGAAAGACTGTCCAGGATTACCGAGCTCAGTACAACTTACACTGCTCACATTCACAGTGGCATCTGCCAAATCACTGGATAAACTGAATAATCTGGATAACCCGATTCCTACCACCACACTATTGCAAAGAACCGGTCAGAGGGTGATATATTTATTGGATCTCCTTAGCATCCCTCCTGTTTGAAGATGTTAGCTGCAACTGGGCTCAGAATCCACTTCTGATTACACAACAGAGAAAGAATAGGCAGGCATTTTTTTAAGGTTACAGTCGGAGTAACTTAACAAGTCCCCCATTACATCACTTGCTAGCATTTCCCTGCTGAAAATGATTGTGCCATAGCAGACAATACCCCTCTCGATTTGCTATAATGCAAAACAAACAAATTATGTCCAGCACGTTGATAGCCCACGGACAATGAAAGTGAAAAACGAGTCTGACTTTGCAGCAAACAGATAAGAACAGAGGCAGCAAACAGCTCAGAGGTGGAAACATCTTAAATCTTCACAGCTATTTTTAAAACAAATGGGTTATCTGAATGCCCTCTGTGCATGTTCATGACATGATCCTTACAGAATGACTTTTCTGAAAGTGCAGAAAAGCACCGTGTGTGAGTGAGATTTAAAGGAAAGGGTCTCAGAACTTGCTGTAGTGTGTCATTTTTTATGGGAAAAACCAGGGCCAAATATATGCTAAATTAGTAGTATATTTGATTGGGGAATAGGACTCTGGAAATTACAACAGCTTTTTTCAACCTTAGATAAATGAATAGTCACAAAAATGATCCATTCTCCATCAGCAAAAATAAGGAATGCTAACAGGGGTCCACATGACTCCACACTGATGTTGGGGACCACATCAGGACACTCTGCTGCTCCTGATTTGAAGCTGTATTTCAGAGCCTCTCAGAGACCTGTGCCAGAATAAACAGAGTTTTGGAGTGACAACAATGGGCAACCAGTTTTGATTTCAGACATTAAAGACGAATCATAGGATTTTTCAGAGTTGTAAAAGATAACAGTCGCTACATGATCCCATTACTCCAAAGTCCTCACTCAAGTGAGATTTTAGGGAACATTGACTCTGACATGCTTTTTTTACCAGAGCATAGGACAAAGAATCAAATGTACTACAGAAGCAAATCAAGAAATTTGTCATTCTCAGCTTGAAGTACAGCACTCAAAGTAAAATACAAAGCATGGGGTAGAAAAGGATTCATCCTGCTTGGTGAATGCCTCAGGTCACTCTTCAGGCTCTTACTCCTCCTATGTCCATATCTATGTTTCTTAAACTACAATTACAAGCATAACCACACACACACACAGACAAAAAAACCAGCCAAGTGCTGTATGACAATCAGGAAGACACCACCACCTGTGATGGATTACCAGGAATCACGACATGGCCACTGAGGGTGGGGAGAAAAACATCAGAGCCCTCTTTTCCCCCCTCAGAAAAATGCACACTTATTCATAAATTACTCTTCTACCTGGGATGAGTGGTGTGCAACTTCCACATGAAGAGGTTTATGGGTAACAGACACCAATCAGCAATGGCGTGACCCATGGGCACTCAGGACCTTTCAGGAGGAGGTGATAAACCTGCCGAAAGGTGGCACAATGTGCAGTGGCTGGACTGTTGGCTGGCTGCTCAAATTAAATTTTAATGGAACTTTTAAAAATAATTTCAGTGTAAACCACAATGTATGTGAGTGAGCCTAAATTAATAAAAAACTATCTTTCAAGAATGAAGAATAAATGTAATCTGAGATCAATATTTATGAAGCTGTGATTAATTGACTGATGACCAAATGATTACAAACTTCTGTCTGAGGCAGCTACTCAAATGTATTAGCTTTGACAAAAAAAAATTAAAAAAAATACAAACTGGGTCAATGAAAAAATGCATTCCTAATCAATTTTTAATAGCACTTAAGATTTTATGATTTTTTAAACTTTCCTTTAAATAATTAATCAGAAAAATGAATCTAATTTAAACAAGGTGGTGTAAGGTGTTCTGTATCTGTTTGATGGTGTTCTTAATGAAGAAATTCAATTAGGGCTGACTTTTCACTATAAATCTCTGGTTTTAAGGAATGCTCTGATTGGCTGGTAAACATTTGAGACTGGGAGAATAACGGAGGTGAACTGCACTGCTCAGCACAATCTACTCATTAAGATTTTACACTGTTAATTCCAGCCTCCCCTTGCTTAAAAGAAAAAGGAAGGGAAGGGGAGGGGAGGGGAGGGGAGGGGAGGGGAAGGGGAGGGAAGGGGAGGGGAGGGAAGGGAAGGGAAGGGAGGGGAGGGGAGGGGGGGGGAAGGGAAGGGAAGGGAAGGGAAGGTTTGGGAAGGGAAGGGAAGGGAAGGGAAGGGA